>OY757021.1:107710271-108310271 GCA_963580285.1 Lucinisca nassula | reverse complement strand
TATGGTGGCTTTCATACGAGTATACACCAACTACGATTTAGAACAGAAAGAAGCAAAATTAATGCAATCCCTGCAATGCCAACTCAATTACAGAGACATGATATCCAGTAATCGAAAACCACTACTCGAACTTACCCCACCCCCTCCTCCCGCCCATGGGGCTTGGAGAAATAGATTAGGCTGCGTGATGCTTCCACGTTGGACTTAAATCTCTTCTGCAACAAGGTCTATCGGAACCAAAATTTGATGGTGATTTAGTAATTAAGTTCAGAAAAATATATAATTGAAATGACTTCAGTACACAATTTCGTAAAATCATTCTTCGATATAAAATGTTTGGATACAACATAAATGTTATACGACAGACTGCATGCATTGTAGTTAACCCAATCACGGTTGACAACTTTGCTTCCCTCTTTAATTGCTCGCCGATGGGTCAGGCCTCAGATTCTATGACGGTTCCAGCGTAAAGGCTAACTGAGAATTAGAGAGAATCTAATCATATGTAATGTTGGTTGGTGCATGATGCTCTGTCTCTGGTTGGGCCTGTCGGAGTCTAACTGTTGGTTTACTTTTGCTCCAGCATTTCAGTGGTTTATTGCTGTCGAGTCCTCACCGTGGTTTCATCTCTGTGGTTGATTATTTTTTGTGTTCACGGAGATGTTGCACTGATGAGTTAGGAGGCCTTCATGTGGACTGAACAAATTATTTGTCTAAATCCCGACAGAAGTAAGGGCGAGGATTTTGGCCACGTAAAATCGATTAAAGCCCCCAGTGGAATTTCACTGGCCGTTCCAAGGCGGTTCTTCTGTCGTGGTGTATTGTTTATGGTTTGTCTTTGAGTGTGTGTATCGCTTATATTATTTTGCTTTGGTTAGCCAATTGGCCATTTTATGGGAAAGCAACTGTCCTTTTGGCTTTCCGCTATTGATGTTTCCATTAGGGTCTAGTTGTTTCATGTTTGTGTTTCTTTCCCTTGGTGTCTCTGATGGGAGCTGTGGGTTAATTGTATCGATTCCTAATCATTGCCTTCACTTCTACTCTCTTGCTGCATGAAGGAACTTTGGGCCCTTAGCTATCCTTAGAGCGCACAACGAAGACTCTGATCAGACTGCGTCGATGCGCTTGCTGTTCCAAGTCTGCGCTTGGCACACATGCAAATTGTAGAAAATACTGTGCCCCGGTTCATTTCTTATCAAGCTGGAACAAAAATATTATTTTGCAGTAGGTAAATTACAAATCGGGCCATAGGATTAAGCTTTAATGACAGTGTCTATGACACAATGCACACGTGCATTTGATCAGAATTTTCAATTATCCTCGTTGTTTGTGTCTTGTTAATTATTTGTGTTAATGATACTTATCCCACGCCTCCTGGTGCACTTATTATTGTTCCAACACTTGAGAAACGAGCACTTATTGTACAGGTGAAAAGCAAAGGCTCGGAGGGCCTGTGCATAAGCCTTTGTTGCTCACAGACGTGTCTAAGAGACATTGAACTAGCTTTATGCAAGAAGTAATGTGTCTACCCCTATGAGCTGGCTGCACATGCGACTATGAAGACCATAATTCAGGAAATGCAAAGGGTCCTTTTTCTGGTGGATCGGCACATTTAATGTATGAGCTAAATAAGACCACCGCTACCTAGACTGGCCCCGACTAACAATATCAGTACATTTTGTTTGTTTGTTTGTTTGTATTGGGGTTTAACGGCCCAGTCAACACTATTTAGGTCATTTTTGAGCCGGTCAGTTTACTTATCCACACTTCTCCTGGGCTTATACGTAAGCGGTTGGTCAGTATACACGACAGATTTAAGTTTATGTAAAATATACTCTGATTTGGCAACGGGCCTCCGTGACCTAGTGGGTAAGAGCGCTGACACTTAATCAATAGGTCTTTCACCGTTATGGGTTCGAGCCTGGCTCGGGTCACATGTGAGACGCCAAGTTCTGCAACGGAAGGTCAGGTGGTTTTTTCTCCGGGTTCTCCGGTTTTCGCAAAACTCTGATTAACGATCGGCTCGATATGAGTGAAATAATCTTGAAAGGACCGAAAAACCAAAACCAATTTAGGAGGCCTTCACGCGGACTGAAACTAATTATTTGTCTAAATCGCGACGGAAATAAGGGCGAGGATTGTGACCACGTAAAATCGATTTAAGCACCCCCACCCCTCCCAGAGGAATTCGTTTCATTGACCGTTCAAAGGCGGTTCTTCTGTCGCGGTTTATTTTTGTTATGGTTTGTCTTTGAGTGTGTGCATCTCTTATAGCATTTTGTTTTGGAAAAGCCAATTTGCCATTTTGTGGGAAAGTAACTGTCCTTTTGGCTTTCCGCTATTGATGTTTCCATTAGGGTCTAGTTGTTTCATTTTGTGCCTTTTCCCCTTTGGTGCCTCTTATGGGAGCTGTGGGTTACTTGTATCGATCCCTGATCACTGGACAGACTTAGATCCTCAAAGCGGTTTACCAGTACTCGTTTGCGGTCGGTTTCAGCTCTGCGTGGAAGCATCATGCAGCCCATCTATTTCTTCGAGCCCCGATGGGCGGGGGCCTACCCTGCCTGTGCTGAAGGCTGTAAACGACATCTGATATATATATTTGATATGGCATTAATACTTCTGGTGGGAATGCTATCATAATCCTAACTCTGTAAACTGTTAAGTACTAAGTGGTCAAGCTGTCAATAAATGCAGGATCCTCGAAATTCCGAGGAAACTGAGAACAAAGTTTGCCAGGCTATGAGGCTCTGTCAGGTAATGTAGTTAGTATGTGCATTTCATAGTAAGAACGTAGCCGGAGAGCCAGGCTAACCCCTACCATGTGTTCATTACATCACGAAAACACGCCTATACTATTTTGACCCTCCTTGAACCCCACTTTATATAGTAAAACTGGGTTTACAGGGGTAACCTTAATTTCCTAATTTATTATCTAAATTATAGATTGTAAGTATTCGTTAGAACCGCCTCGATGAGGCGATTCTAACGAGCACATACAATCTATATTTTGAGCAGAAATAAGAAATATATCACAATTTTTCATCTGACATTTTTCATGTTCTCTGCGATAAAGTCTACAATGTATTTGTATAGGCGTAATTTCGTAATGAAGAGAACGAGTACAATGTATATATGCTTCATTTCAAATGAGCAGTGACAAAGAAACGTGCATCTTACTTTGAGCATGCGCATGCACAGAAGACAAAACTGATCCTTCATGCTCATTCGGCCGCCCCCGCCCATCGGGGCTTGAAGAAATAGATGGGCTGCATGATGCTTCCACGCAGAGCTGAAACCGTCCGCACACTAGTACTGGTAAACCGCTTAGAGGATCTAAGCCTGTCCAGGAACCGCGGTGCAAGTCGGCCCGTCCATGCTTATAAACCCTATTGGTTTCATTGGGCGACAGTGCTTGAGATGTCATTTCATCTCAACGTCGGGTAAAAGTCCCACAAAATTGGAAGCAACGTCTCCAAAATGACCCTTACAGTGTTGACGGGGACGTTAAACCTCAAATGAAACAACAAAACATGCTCATTCGGTCAAGACAGCGTTGAGAAGCCTCTATTGATGATACTAATTTTAAGGTAATGGCGCGTCTCACGGCTAGGCTTTAATACTTGTTCTTTAAGTAGCAGAACGACAATAAACGTAGTAAAACGTTGTGAAATCGTATTACATATGGCTATATATGGCCACATAGGCCGCAGTCACACTGTCACTTATTGAGGTTTAGGTTTTACACTGCATTTTAAAACCCGGCCGAACTAAAAATCGAAGTAAAACGTAGTACATACGGTTATATATGGCTACATGCGTGGCCCAGGTAAGTTTGCTTTGCAATTTTCAAACCCTATGTGGCGTTTCGATATACGTAGCGTATATCTAGCAAAAGCAGGTATTAAAATGCATTAAAACGTAGGCCACACGCATTCAATACGAACAGAAAAGGAAAAAAAACCGGAGTAAACAATATACATGTGCCTTGAGGTCCTCAGCGTATTACAATACGCATTGCCTACGATTTTCTACGTCCTAATATGTTTTGCTACGTTTTATGCCACGTTTCTAACGTTCCATTAGGGTTTGGTAGTTATTGCTAGGTTTCACTTCACTACAGAATCAACGTAGCTCAATACGAGGCAGTGTGACTGGGCCTAACCCATCATCTTAACAAGTCCGTGAAATGAACACCCCTAAACCCCTCTTATAAACTGGACTCATAGTGTAGATTATATTTTCCTGTCCTTTGGGATCATTGATTCCATCGTGGAAATTTGAAAATATCTTAGGGTGACTGATGAGGCCTAATTGGCCGAAACTAGCTAGTCTGGCCCTGAAAAACATATACACTCCATATGTTGCAGTTCTGTGGTGTGTTCCTTGCTTCCAAAGGATAACCCTTAACTAGAACATATTTAAGGAGTATACATAATTTATGTTATTTATTTTCCAAGACATAGGCTGTGGGTACTCGTTAGAACCGCCTCAATGATCTATATTTTGAGTATAAATAAGAAAAATATCTCAGTTTTGCATCTTAAAATGTTTGTTGTTTTCGGCGGTAAGATTTCATTGTATTTGTATAGGCGTGTTTTCGTAATGAACCCGGCTCTAAAAAGCACATAGGAGCTACCCCGTTTGGAAGCTTTCCGAAATGTTCATTCATCTAGTGCGCAGCGAAGATTCTGGTCAGACTTTGCGAATTCTCAGACACACAATCTACGCTTACATGTAATATCACTAATACATATATACATGTCATTCGGACCCCCTTGAACCCCACTTGTATATTGTAAAACTGGGATTTACAGGGTCAAACCTTATTTTTGCTCTAAATTATAAATTATTGAGGCAAGTCTAACGTGTAACAAAAATCTATATTTTGAGCACTAAAAAAGGAAACATATTACATTTTTTTTTTCATTTAGAAATATGTTTCGATTTATCGGCGGTAAAAATTAAAATGTATTTGAATAGGCTAGTTTTCGTAATGTTTTTTTGCATTTTCGACAAAAAATCAATTGAAAAGTGCACAAATTTAATTTGACCCGTCAACTGAGCCCTGCATTAAAACAATGCATTCAAATCACGTTTTAGAATATTTTGATCAATCAAAAACTCAGCCTGAAAGCAAGCTAGCTTGTTCACCACATTACACCTGCAATGGAAGATCAGGTAGTTTTTCTGTTGGTATTCCAGTTTTCGCTCATCCTTGATTAACGATCGGCTTGAAATAAGAGAAATAATCTTGAAAGGGCCTTTAAACGAATAAATAAATAAAATCGACATTGCAGAACTGATTCTCATTAATTGATATAAAGGAAACGTTTTACTTTAATCGAAACATATTTTGTAGAAGTTAGGATGAAGAGTGTCTTTATCTTTTCGCTTTGTAATGTCAGATGGTTTGAAAACCTTTTTTTTTTTTTTTTGGTTTTGGTTTTACGGCCCTTTCAAGACTATTTCACTCATATCGAACCGATCGTTAATCAGAGGTGGGCGAAAACCGAAGTACCCGGAGAAAAACCACCTGACCTTCCGTTGCAGAACTTGGCGTCTCACATGTGACCCGAGCGAGGCTCGAACCCACAGCGGTGAGAGACCTAATGTTTAAGAGTCACCGCTCTTATAAACTAGGCCACGGAGGCCCGTCTCTTTTATATTTATGCATGTAAATGATTTAGACAAGTGTAGTCGGTATTTAGAGCATCTCTTGTTCATTACGAAAACAAATACATTGTAAGCCTTAACGCCGAAAAAAAAAATAAATAAGATGAACAAATGTGATATTTGTTTTATTTCTGCTCAAAATATAGATTGTGAGTACTCGTTAGAACCGCTCATCGGCGGTCCTAACGAGTGCCAACAATCTATATTTTAGTGTAGAAATAAGGAAAATAAGGTTTACCCCTTTAAACCCCAGTATTACTTTATAAAAGTGGGGTTCAAGGGGTGAAAACTATATAGGCGTGTTCTCGTGATGGCAGTCTTATTTCCATTTGGGCCCCGTCAAGCGATTTTGGTACTTATCGCCTATGCGAGCAGCGAAGGTTCAGGCGAGCCTGCGCATCCGCGCAGTCTCGCCAGAACCTTCGCTGCTTGCTCATACAAGCAGTGAATCAAGAGGAACCTTCAGACAGAAAGCCATATCCCTGGCCCCTCTGAATGGATGGGCATGCGCAGTTAAAATTTGTCATGACGGAATGCTCGAAGACACAAATTCGCTTGGCGGGGCTCATTTGGTTTTGAAAATGACTTTATGTTGTCTCTTTCCAAAGATTTCAGGCTTTTAACTCTACTTGTACTTCTCGAACTTTTAAAACTCGACAAGGAAGCCATCTGACCGAAGCCTCTGATCTGGATATATACTGTTTACAAAGATAAGCATTGACGTGTTCAACAGGACAAGGGTTGACAAAGGTTAGACTTCTATTGTACTTTGTGCCATACATCTTTCCATCACGAAAACACACCTATATAATTTTGACCCCCTCGAACCCCACTTTTATATAGTGAAACTGGGGTTTACAGGGGTAAACCTTGTTTTTCTTATTTCTGTTCTAAAATATAGATGAGGCGGTTCTAACGAGTACCCACAATCTATATCTTGAGCAGAAATAAGAAAAATATCACAATTTTTCATCTTAAAATTTTCATTTTTTCGGCGATATCTATTACGACTATTCGTTCAAGTTACATATAAGAAAGTTCTACCTAAGGCTAACTTTAGTAACTCTGAATAGAAGTGGAGGCAATGATCAGGAATCGATACAATCAACCCACAGCTCCCATCAGAGACACCAAAGGGAAAGAAACACAAACATGAAACAACATACCCTAATGGAAACATCAATAGCGGAAAGCCAAAAGGACAGTTACTTTCCCACAAAATGGCCAATAGGCTATCCAAAATAAAATAATATAAGCGACACAAACACACAAAGACAAACCATAACAAAAATAAACCGCTACAGAAGAACCGCCTTGGAACGGTCAGCGGCCCAATTACGCTATCATATTCGTGTGACATAATGCATTCTGTTACCTCTCCAAAATTTTGGTTATGTTTTTCGGATAACAATTTCTTATATTTGTTTTTGTTTTACTCCAACCAAAGGTTGTGGTTCTCGTTAGAACCGCCTAAATGAGGCGGTTCTAACAAGTACTCACAATCTTCGTTTATGAGCAAAATAATGAAAATAATGAAAATCCCCGTAAACCACCACTTTTCTCAATAACAAATAAGTTTTAGAGGGGTGGTCATTTCACGGCCTTTTTAATAAAATATCATTTATACATGTAGATCCTCTATCTACAACATAGTATCGGACACAACTGTAATAGACTCCCAAGAGCAGGTATCAATAATTATTAAATACTAAATATAGCGTGTCCAGACTGGATTATGTTAAAGAAACAATCTAAAACGCTTATACTAATGTTCAATTTATTCCTGGCCAAAGCAGTTTCAGAAATATGGCAGTCACTGATACATGTCACGTTTTTAACAAACACGTTTATTTCGAAATTGTATGCGATACAGAAATTTTGCTAGCATTCCAGATCGTGGGAATTTCCGTGATTAAATATTATACCATAAACACCCTATTAAGCCAAAACATTCACCTATAATTGCAGTAAGTCAAAACATCACGTGAACAAGTTCGTGAAATGAACACCCCCCCCCCCCCACACCCCACAAAAAAATAATAATGAAAATAAAAATAAAATAAAATAAGCCCCAATTTATATAGAGAAAACTGGTGTTTATGAGGAATACATTATTTTTCTTATTTCTGCTATAAGACATGCATTGTAGGTTGTGGGTACTCGTTAGAACCGCCTCACGAGGCGGTTCTAACGAGCACCCACAATCTATGTTTGCAGTATAAATAAGACAAAAGAAGGATCTTCGTTAGAAAGTGTAGCCATTTTGGAGATATGAAAACAAAATGCACTATGTCGCACGGGTGTGCCATCGTAATATTTTGAGAGAGTTCGTTATGTGCCAAGATTTGAATTGTCCTCTTTGTTGAGGGGAGGGGGTAGTTTTACTGGCCATTTCAAGATTATCTCGTACTTATATTTCGTACCTATTATTAATCTGAGGTGGTCGGTTCTAAGGGTGTTCATTTATGGTCATGCCAACCCTTATGGCCCCCGCCCATCGGGGCTTGAAGAAATAGATTGGCTGCATGATGCTTCCACACAGAGCGGAAACCAACCCGCACACGAGTACTGGTAAATAGTTTAGAGGATCTAAACTTGCCCAGGCAAAGCAGTGCGAGTCGGCCCGTCCATGCTAATAAACCCTGTTGGTTTCAACGGGCGACAGGGCTTGAGATGTCATCTCATCTCAAGGTCGGGTAAAAGTCCCACAAACCTGGAAGCAACGTCTCCAAAATGACATTTACAGTGTTGACGGGGACGTTAAACCTCAAATCAAACAAACAAACAAACGAACAACGCTTAACACGCCATACGCCAAGACACTTTCATATAAAAATATTGTCTGTTTAAGTCATCTGCTGAATCGAACTTTACAAACTTTACATTCATATAATAACATACAGACAAACAGTTTGGATCCAGATCAGACTGCTACTAGAAGAGCTGTGTGAGCTGTATACACACTGTTTGCAGCAGTGCCTTTTCATTATGATAACACATCCGTGTGATATAGTGCATTTTTTCCTAACTCAAAAAAGGTAATTTTTCTGATGAAAATTTGTGATATTTTTCTTATTAATACTCAGAACATAGGTTTTGGGTGCTCGTTAGAACCGCCTCATTGAGGCGGTTCTAACGAGTACCCACAACCTATGTCTTGGAGCAGAAATTAGGGAAATAATCTTTACCCCCGTAAACCCCAGTTTTCTCTATGTAAAGTGGGGTTTAGGGGTCTTTATTTCACGGACTTGTTCACGTGATGAATTAACCGACAGACAAGAAAGCAGACGACAATATTTGTGTTTGGCAGCATGAGGGTTGACCTGATGGCGTTTATGTCCATGTATTTATGACAAATACGATGCTCTATGGCACAGCTCATTCTAACTCTAAGACTTCAGTAGATGTCAAATGACACAAGGGAAGCCAAAGTATACTTGAAGACAAAAACCTTTTAATGTGTGTTGGCATCGGACACTTTAGCGGAACAATTGCAAGGTTATTCTGGTTTGCTGCCCACTCATGTTTTTTGGAATCGACACAACCTAATTATAGAAGAATCTCTTCATGATAACAATGCCCCCGCCCATCGGGGCTTGAAGAAATAGATTGGCTGCATGATGCTTCCACGCAGAGCTGGAACCGACCCGCACACGAGTACTGGTAAACAGTTTAGAGTATCTAAGCCTGCACAGGCAAAGCGGTGCGAGTTGGCCCGACCATGCTTATAAACCCTATTGGTTTAATTTGGCGGCAAGGCTTGAGATGTCATTTGATCTCAATGTCTGTTAAAAGTCCCACAACATTGGAAGCAACGATTCCAAAATGGCAGTTACAGTGTTTACGGGGACGTTAAACCTCAAATCAAACAAACAAAATCTTAACGAAACAACCCGTGCGACATAGTGCATTTTTTCACATCTCCAGAAAATGGCTACTTTTCTGATCCTAATTAGGGAATAACTGTATTAAAATTGTCGTTTGGGGAGGTAAATCGGTGGTTCTACGGTCGGAAAGTTTATGAAAAATGTACCCTTCTTTTCTCTTCCGAATGAGCGTAAAAAAATTTGACCTGGCATTGTGGCATAAGATAAAATGTACTAAGCTGCACAATGCCTAATTATGCTCCGTTTTTTGTTGTCGTTTTTTTGTTGTCGTTTTTTTGTTGTTGTTTTTTTTTTTCGCTTACGCGACAGACACTAGGCTGACAACTAATTGTTTTTTTTTTGTTTTTTTTTTGTTTGTTTCTGGTTTGTTTGTTTGTTTTGTTTCGTTTATGTTTTGTTTTTGCGCCGACACTGTTCTTTATGGCAATCCAGAAGAAGAATATTTCCTTGCACTTTTGATAAAGTAAATGAAAAAATGTCAAATTAGTAAAAATACACTTAAAATCCTGTTGGTTGCTTCCTTGATGCTGTAAACTTCATGATTTGAATGCGTTTTGGTAATATGGTTAGAATTAAGTCCTTGTAAAGAGTTTTGCCCCTTTTCATCAAACAAGAAGTTGCTAACAATAAAAAGGTTTTGCCACTACCGATACTTACATGTACCTTTTTCGGCGTGTTTGCAGAAACTGTCCTGAAGCAAAGTGTGATTAGTTACCATTATGATTACACATCCGTGCAACATAGTGTTTTTTTTCAAATCTCAAAAATGGCTACTTTTATAATGAAAATCCGTGATATTTTTTTCCTATTTATACTGCATACATAGTTTGTGGTGCTCGTTAGAACCGCCTCATTGAGGCGGTTCTAACGAGTACCCACAACCTATGTTTTGGAGCAGAAATAAGAAAAATAATATATAGCCCCTCAAACCCCAGTTTTCTCCACATAAATTGTGGCTTAGGGGAGTGTTAATTTCATTGACTTGTTCACGTGATGAATAACCTGCTCGACAAAGTGGCTTGAAACAGATAATGCAAAGCATTGCAGCAGTGACGTGCAATATAGATTAACGTATTGGCTGCCTTATTCGCGCTTTCTAATCACGGTGGCACTGGACAATAAAAGATTCAGTTGGGAACTATAGATAAACAGTAAGCCGAGAAATACTCGCTATAAAGCGTCTTGTTCTCCAATTATGTAAGATCTAGTATAATAACTGCAATATTAGTCGTGTCAAAAATCTATGAGCCAGACGAACAGCTAAATCTACAAAAAGAGAGGTGTTGTTTACATATTTTTCGATGAAATACAGAGATTTAATCTATATCGTCACTGCAAACAGTGAAAATTCGATTTTTGAAAATACTGTTATTTTTCGATTTTCACTGTAAAATCGATTAATCATCAAACAATAACACACATATAGTGCTTATCAGAAATTTTGCCACACACGTTCCTACGTAATTAAAACGTAATTAAAACGTTGATTCACGGTTAGCGGTGTGCAACATAAGGTAACAAATGCACGATACGCCGGATATTCTCAACAACTGCGGACTTTATTTGCATGCAAATTACAAATGGACCTTTTGATAAAGTATCAGTCCAAACTATTGGTACCATCACGGGAACTAGTCCGTGAAATGAAGACCCCCTATACCCCACTTTATATAGAGAAAACTGGGGTTTACGGGTGTATACATTATTTTTCTCATATTTACTCTAAGACATAGGGTGGCGGTACTCGTTTAAGGAGCACCCACGACCTATGTTTGCAGTATTTATAAGAAAAATATCACGGATTTTCATCAGAAAAGTAGCCATTTTGGAGATGTGAAAAATGCACTATGTCGCACGATTATACCCTGTAAACGCACTGAACACCTTTAAATCGACGCGAAATTAACACGGAAAAAGTGGGCACTCTGCGGTGAAGGCTGACGCTTTGAAACTACATTAAATACAGTTTCAAGCATGAAAGAAACATAACATTAGCGTACGGTACATTCATCGTCATTTTACTTCTAAGCATATTGGTTTAGGTTTCGAAATCCAGCAAGAATCAATTGCGAATAAGGAAAAACTCAAAATAGTCCTTATTCTTTATTGGATAGTCAGCTTCAGAGAACGCTGTGACGCAGTGAAATAGAAGATTTGCATATGGCTCATTGATCATCATTTTTTAATTCTAAGCATAATAGTATAGGTTTCTAAATTAAGCAAGTATAAAACTTTGCCGATAAGCTAAGGAATTAATAAAAAAAATCCTTATTCCTTATTCGATTTTCAGTTTCATAGAGTTTTGGGACACGGTGCAACACAACATTTGCATATGGTGCAGTCATCATCATTTTTACTTCTAACCATAATGGTATAGGTTTCGAAATCCAGCAAATATCAATAACGGCTGAGGAATAAGAAATGTATCAAAATTTCCCTCATTCCATGTTCGATTTTCAGCTTCAGAGAACTATGCAATGAGGTGTAATAGAACATTTGCGTTTCGCGTATTCTTCATTATTTTTACTTCTAAGCACAATGGTGTAGGTTTCGAAATCCAGCAAGTATCAATTGCGTATAAGTAATTAGGGATAGATCAAATTTTTCCATTTTCAGTGGTTTCTTGCTGTCAAGTCTTCACCGTTGTTTCATCTCTGTGATTGTTTGGTTTTTGTGTTCACGGAGATGTTGCACTGATGAATTAGGAGGCCTTCATTCGGGCTGAGCAAATTACTTGTCTAAATCACGACGGAAATCAGGGCGAGAATTGTGGCCAAGTAAAATCGATTTAAGCCCCCCAGTGGAATTCGTTTCACTGACTGTTCCAAGACGGTTTATTTTTGTTATGGCTGTTTTTGAGTGTGCGTCTCGCTTAAATTATTTTGTTTTGGATTTTTGGGAAAGTAACAGTCCTTTTGGCTTTCCGCTATTGATGTTTCAACTAGGGTCTAGTTGTCTCATAATTGTGCTTCTTTCCCTTCGGTGGCTCTGATGGGAGTAAATTGAGCACCACTCTGAACTCTATTTTGTGTGGAAAACAATATGGTTTACGGGGGTAGTTATTGTTTTCTTAATTTTTGCTCGAAAATATATTAAGGTGCTCATTAGAACCTCCTCATTGAGGCGGATCGAACGTGCCCATGTTATGACTTTCGTGAATTTCTAGTAAGATTTGTCATTCCAGTGCCTTTAAATCTTTAGATTTCACTCAGGCGTAAAAAGATAGCTGTGTTTCTTACGGAACCCGGGAAGGGACATGAATTTGTTTACTATGTTGTGCGAACAATAAATTATCTTGTGCGAACAAGATATTATATGTGCGCACAAGATAATATGTCGTGCGCAAATATGTCTTGTGCCTACAAGATAATATGTTATGTGAACAAGATAATATCTTGTTCGCACAGCTTAATATCTTGTGCGCTCAAGATATTATCTTGTTCGCACAGCATATTATTTTGTTTCACAACATAGATCCTGTGCGGAAAACATAATATCTTGTGCATCCGCTTAAATTGTGCTTACAAGATAATATGTTGTGCAGACAAGATATTAAGTTGTGTGAACAAGATATTATCTTGTGCGCACAATATATTATGTTGTCAGCACAAGATATTAATTTGTGCGCACAAGATATTATGTTGTCTGCACAAGATGTATGTTGTGCAAACAAGATAATATGTTGTGCGAACAAGATATTATGTTGTGCAAACAAGATAATAACTTGTGCGTACAAGATATTATGTTGTGCGAACAAGGTAATAAGTTGTGTGCACAAAATATTATGTTGTGCGAACAAGATAATAAGTTGTGTGCACAATATATTATGCTGTGCGAACAAGATCTATGATGTGCAAACACGATAATATTTTGTGCGCACAATATATTAAGTTGTGCGAACAGAATATTATCTTGTGCGCACAAGACGAATACTTGTAAGATATATGTTGTTCGCACAAGATAATATCTTGGACGCACAAGATATTATCTGGTTCACACAACATATTAAAAATGCATGCCCCTTCCAGGGTTCCGTAGTTTCTGCTAGCATGCTGAAAAAATGGTCGGTAGGTAGGAGAAACTTTTTTATTATTTTATTTTTTTTTAAACTCCCGAAAAAAACAGGCTCGGGCCTTTAGGAGGGCGGGGAGTAATTCATTTGTCTTTAGATTTGTTTATTATTTGCTTATATTTTGTAGCTTGAATTCTCTGCTTTCCTTTGTCGGTATAAAAATATAAGCATACCATGCTTTCTTTCTAGCTTTTTAACCTTAAAGAGGGGAACTGTTTTCGAAATTATCTAATGTCTCAAGAAGTATCCAATTCCATGACAAACTATCGATAATGAGTTTGCAAAACAATATTTCCCAGCGTTTATAAAGAAAACAGAAATCAGGATAATGTCATGATTTGTACTTATCTATGAAAGACAAACTCTTTCATAGATTTTTGTCAAAAAACTTATTTTAATAGGGTCTTTTCTGCATTTTTTTTTTTTTTTTTTTTTTTTTGCTATTTATTTTGATATGCCATTTTCTTTATAGTTGATCAAAGGATGCATTCGTCGCCTTTAGATTTTTCTTATTTTCACATATACTATATAATGATTATAGATATATGAAATAGACATGAAATTTCCCCCTGTTACTATGCATCTGGATGAAGTAATGTAGAATAAGTTACCCCACCCCAAATAAAAATGACTGAAAAACCACTAAGATATTGTTTAAATGGCAATAACAAGGACCATATCTATATTATTGCTCATACGTTTGCTTCCGTCAAACTCTTTCATTTGGTTTAAACTTTATTTTATTTGCATAATACATAGTAAATATACAAAACAGTATAGAATACGATTGCAATACAATCACTATACAAATGGGATTCAGAAAAAAAGTCAAGTGACTTATTCGAATCCGTATCCCAAGTATTTGCAATACTATTGTGTGTACAGCCATATTGTAATTGTCATTCAATAATTGTGAAATTAATCACACTTTTATAACTGAGTAAACATAAATATTGTAAATAGTTGGTAGGGGCTCCACGGGGAGTGGAACATATAGCCATTTTTGTAATAGTTAAAAAGTCATTTTATTATGGACAACATTCAGCAACAAACCTGTAAAAAGCTGA
Source organism: Lucinisca nassula (assembly GCA_963580285.1). Classification (NCBI taxonomy): domain Eukaryota; kingdom Metazoa; phylum Mollusca; class Bivalvia; order Lucinida; family Lucinidae; genus Lucinisca; species Lucinisca nassula. The sequence goes on along the minus strand of OY757021.1, from coordinate 108,295,569 downwards.
ATTTCATGCTGTTCGATATATGTCCGACGTGTGTGTATGTGTATGTGTGTGTGTGTGTCCGCATTTAAAAGTAGCGCATGTAAATTTTCCTTAAGGTAGTTTATGCCATATAAACGCTTGTGGTCAAAACTAATTAATTTTAAAGACAGTTCGAACGTAAGAACAGTCGAACAAGCTGCCAAAAGCGTTTAGATTTTAGTATGTAATCTGCACCGCTAAAAAGATGTCTTCGTTTTGATCCTCTGGCAGGTCAGTACTACCATATAAGAAAATATTTAGTGTGGTTGACAGTATATCGAGACTCTATTTAGCAGCTCTTGCCTGATCTGTCCGAAACGGTTGCATATTTAGAAAAAATGTGAAGTGTTCTCAACTATGCCACATTCACATAAAGGATTGTCAATAACATTTTTCTGAAAAAGATGTTGGCGTAAAGAACTACAGTTCAGTCGTAATCGAGCATGATATATTTGTCCTAGTCGTGAACCAGTTTGGTAGTATCGTGGGGGTTTGTTAATATTATTATTAAGTTTATTTTTAAAAGTTGCTACAGATGGTGAGTTCTTAGTATCTTCCGGAAGATTATTCCAAATTCGCGCAGTTGAAGGAAGAAATGAGTTATAGTATAGTTGAGATCTTGCAGGAATTGTCTGAAGGTTCGTCTCATTACGCAAATTATATCGAGATATACCGCCAACAGTTGGTGGTACAAGTGAAGAGATGTATTCGGGGGTCATATTGTTAACCATCTTATAGTAGAGGATGAGTTTATGTTTTTCTCTTCTAGATGCAAGACTTTCCCACCCTGTGTCAGATAGAAGTGATTGGATTGATGCAAGTTTAGTTGTTCCCGTGACAATACGAGCAGCTTCATTTTGGATTTTTTCCAAGTCGTTTGACTCTTGCTGAGTGCAATTATCCCAAACAACATTAGTATATTCCAGAAGTGGTCTTATAAAATATATAAATATAGTTTGAAGAGACTTTCTATTAAGCTTGAATTTCAGTCTCCGCATAGTATTTATGCGAAGCCATGCTTTTGCTTTTTCAAGTTCTATATGGTCGTGCCAGGAACAGTCCTTTGAGAATGTAAGACCTAAGTGTTTGTGGAAGTTCACGTCATTAATCAATTGCTGGTTCATGTTAAGCGGTGGATAAAGGGGTTTATTATGTTTCCGTGATATACCATGGAGTCAGATTTCGCCGGGTTGAAAAATACAAGCCATTTAGTCGCCCACGAATGTATTTTAATGTACAGAACAAGGTAGTAAGTTGGCGTTGTCGTCGCCGTCGTCATTGGCGTTCCGGAAAAGCTTAACCTTGGATATAACTTCGAAAGTATTTGATCTAGCCATGAAACTTCATACACACACACAATAGCTATATTCTGTCCAAGAACCATATCTGTATTGTTCATATTGGCTGAATTATCGTCCCGACTTTTTTTTTCTTGAAACACATTTTGTTCTCTGATTTCAATACTATTTATAACAGAGCCTTCAAACTCCACACGGATTTTTCTTCGAACAAGATCTTTTGACTAATCCCAACCCCTTTGACATTGGACCTTGACCTTTGAACTTCGATCTCTCTGTCATGCAATTTGACTGAATCATTTCCCTTTTCTCTCCGTTTTAATTGAAAACAACAACAAAAAAAATGAAAACGTTAGTCACTTTCATTTTATAACCACTAACAATAACAAACTTCACATAGATGTCCCTCGGCACTAAGCATTTCCTTTGATATAATGGTTTTGACTTCTGACATTGACCTTACATTTTTGACATATTTTTCGTAAATGCAACCAAACACTTTAACTTTGGCCATATTTCCAAAACTATTTGCCCTAGTCTCATGAAACTTAACAGAGATCCATATGATCACAAGAGATATATTCCTGCCATGTTCCATAACCATATCAAGCAATTTTCGAGCATGTCTGTTCAAATAAATATGGTAAAGTATACAACACATGGCAGGAGTCTTGCTCAGGCAGACAGCCAGACAGTTAAAATTATGACCAAATTTTCAGTGATTACTAATCGAGTATCGATCACAATTGCTGGACTGATAATCGATTATCTTTTCAGCTCCGATTTGCCAGCCCTAACTGTGACTCTTCCTGGGTATCTATTTCTAAATCTTATAGCAGCTAAATGCGCCAGCGTCTTAACCCTTGTTCTGCTGAATATTCATATATGCCACACCCACTACCGACTATCAACCAATCAGATTACTTGATGCAAATTATTGCAACAAATTCACAATCTGAATGGCAAACAACGTCAGAAGCCATCTGATCTGGATCTACATTGTTTCAAAGATAAGGCATATCCGGGATTAGCAGGACAAGGGTTAAAATATAGTAGGAATAAAAAAAAAATTCAAATGGAATCAATTGTAGGGTTTGGCAAACAGTGTAGACTCAGAGAGCGCGGCGTCTGATCAGGGTCTATATTGTCAATTTGCTAACAGTACAGGAATGTGAGGATTAAATGAAATGCTTTTAAAACATTTAAGGTAGCGTTCGGGATCATTCGTTTCTTGTACACCGGTTAAAGCAACCCGTAGTTTTTGATTTGGATAGAAATTCTGTTCTTACCCTAGTGTTCTTACCCAGGCAAACTTCATAAATTTAATACGAAGGCGTAGCCTCGGTACCCTCAGCACAGCCATCCCTCGGATTGGAAAAAAACTCATCTACAACAGAAGCCCATATCAGATTCTTATATGAGCCTGCAGTTAGAGACGATCGACCCACCAGTGCTGCCAGTACTTTGATTATACACCGCAACCTCATTATAACACTTTTCGTTATAACACGGTTACGGATATAACGCGGTTTCAAGATTGACCCCGAAAATGTATACTGTTCATTATAACACAGTTACGGTTACGCGGTTTCAAGATGGATCCCAAAAATGTATAGTTTAATAGAAAAATGACCATAAAAGGTCATTTTTCTGTATAAGCTATACTTTTTTCAATATAATCTATACATTTTTGGATATAAGCCGGTTGTTTAACCGACATTTATAGTTTTATAAAGAGGTTGTGGAGAACCTAGAGCTTTAGTTGTAAGTCAAAGTATTATATTTCCGCTCTTTGATGTTGATTATAAGCCAAGTTATTGTTCTAGTAATTGCATAATAAATAACTGTTGTACTAGGCCCAAACAATATTGCCGAGGACGCTGCGAGCAACCAGTGGATACTCAGATCAGTGTATGCTTCAGAAAGTCTTAGTACAGACCTCGCAAGATGTATTTAGCTGTCAGTAAAGCAACCGAACAGTCTGGTCAAGTATTTGTTGAATTATAAATGATACGAGTACGTTCTGCTTTCTCATAACTCTAATATTAATATAAGTGTTTTGTCTTAAGTAATGATATATGTTGTAATATTGAAATTTTATGTATATAGCTTTACTATTAAAGCATCTAAATTCCTCTAGAGGCATCACGTTTTCAAGTCCATGCAATGAACACTTAAATAAACCCTGTTTTATATCACAGAGCTGAAACCGACCGGACTTGAGTACTGGTAAACCGCTTAAGTCTACGCCTGTCCAGGAAACGTTGTGCGAGTGGGACCACTCCTTAAACCCTAGCATTTCCTTTGGTGGGTAGGTAAAGCTTGAGATGCCATTCCATCTCAATGTCGGGTAAAAGTCCTTTGAGGCAACACCCCCCAATAGTGCTGAGGGGGTCATGATACCTCAACACACGCAAAAATGTAAATGCGCAAGTATACACGTTACATGTATTTTATTTCTATCAAGCTATGTGCCTTAAAATGTATTTCTAACGTTTAAAATGTTGTTTTTTTTTTGTTGTTTTTTTTTCGGAAAAAAAAAAAAACATCCACAAGGCAGTTTGATAAAAGCCAAAGTGAATCGACTAAAATCTAAGCTAGTCCGCAACAGCGGGCCAACGTCAGGCAGACAGCGATACGATGACGCCAAGACAATGGCCCGTCATTCTTTGCTAGCTGAGGTAGGACCGCTATATTACAGTGGGGCGAACCCTATCATGATCATCGTCAACTCATTACAACTGAGATTAACCATAAACGTATATATCTTCGCTGTGCGCGCATGCTCGAGGAACCATTTTCACTTTACTCGATCATGTTGCTTTGTAGCTTTATATCATGTACTTGTTTCCTTAGTCGAACCCCCGAGGTGTAGAGGTTATGCTACTTGCCTTATAAAGCTGGGGTGGTGGGTTCGATCCCGGGCTTCTCCAGACTTTCGGATGATTCTTTAAACCGAGGTTCCGTCTCCGCATGACTTTAGCTGTTGGTTGGACGTAAAACCCTAAAGTGTGATGTTGTTTAAATTCATGCGTTGTAGGTAATCCCTGAGGCAGTTCTAGCGAACACCAACCATAAACTTTGCTAAGAGGATAAACTTGTCCTTTTTGGAGGCATGCACTATCGCACCGAGCGAGCCAGTCCCAAGGTTATCAAATTGCTCTTGCTGATCGTGATTTGTCCTGCTTATAAACATTTAAATTGTTGTTTAATTTTATGATATCATTTTCTGCTGATCTCAGCATGTTAATGCTTTATGCAATAAGTTAAAATAAGCATACTTTTTATACCCGGTATATAGAGTTCTTATTTGTCTTCTTTGCTCAAGTATGCATCGTTCTAGATATTAACAGCTTGTACAAACATATGTTTCGTATAAGTAAAGGTGGTGCATATTGTGACAGCAATGCGTCCATGTTTTGCAGAAATTACACGTGTATATCATCAATGATATATAAGGTACATGAAGGGTCAATTTTAATAAACGCAGATTTGAGCAAAGATATCCAGAACTGTGGAATTCGATTTAACATAGACCGTTTCTCTTAAAACTATTTTCGGCGTATGACCGACCATAACAAATATCGTGTACATTTGACAGATATCCTTATAACGGCCGAGCTTCTGTGGAATCGTGATTGAAATGTGGGTAGGGGAGATCATTTCAACCTAGAACCTGATCCTTTGGACCAGTTGGCCTGGTGGACCAGTTGGCCTTGTCTGCCCCATTATTTATAGCAGAGCGAATGTCCTATTCGGTACAGGAAAACAAAAACAATCTTTATGATGACGTCATTGGTCATGGAACAGGGGTCACACAATGCTCTAATAACCGCACGGACCTCTTGTTTGTCATCACGTGAAAATGTCCGTGAAATGAAGAGCCCCCCCCCCTAAACCCCACTTCATTTGGAGAAAACGGGTTTACGGGGGTAAACATTATTTTCCTCATTTCTGCTTCAAGACATAGGTTGTGGGTACTCGTTAGAACCGCCTCATTGAGCACCCACAACCTATGTTTGCAGTATAAATAAGAAAAAAAAAATCACAAATTTTCATCAGAAAAAATAACTTTTTTGAGGTTTGAAAAATGCTCTATATCACACGGATGTGTTATCATAATGTGTTTTCGTTTTATTTCTACTAATTTTTCCACCGTATGCTCGCTTTCCTCTCCTGTACTTTCGTCTCTCTCTCTCTTCTATTTTCGGAGTGTCTTCATTGTGGCCGCACGTGTTTAGTATAGAGTACACGTGACTCGAAAGAAGGAGGTGAAAAATTCAATTATCAAAGGCTATTTTTTCGTCTGTTTGGCTACATTTGGAAGCTGCTTTTGTTCTTCTAGTGTCTCTTAAAGGGTTGATATGCATGTGTGAACAGTGTGGGACTATCGAATTCATAACAGCCATGTCAAAAGGTTGATTGCATATGTGAAGGAATTAGGGTCATAACGTGAACAAATCCGTGAAATTAAGACCCTCCTAATTCCCACTTTATAGAGGGAAAACTAGGTTTTACGGTGGTAAACATTATTTTCCTTATAACTGCTCCAATACATAGGTTGTGGGTACTCGTTAGAACCCCCTCATTGAGGCGGTTCTAACGAGCACCCAAAACCTATGTTTGGAGCAGAAATAAGGGAAATGTCACCAATTTTCATAAAAAAACAACCTTTTTTGAGGTATGAAAAATGCACTATATCACACGGATGTGTTTTCGTAATGTGGCTCAAAATAGTTGAGAAACAATTACGCAGATGTACGCTGTGGATGTCGAGAGGATATACATGTATGCAACCTATTTAGAATACCGGAACTGGGTGTATTTTAATCGCAATTTACATATTTGGGCATTTTTCATCAAAATATGGGGAAATAGGGGCACTTCAGGCACTTTTATACGATTTCACATATCCTTAGAACGGCGATTCTTTAGTGGAATCGTGGTTGAAATGGGGTTAGGGGAGATCATTTCAACCTGGGGCCAGATGGTCTTGGCTTCTCTATTATTTAGAGCAGAGTGATATTCTATTTGGTACGGTGAAAACAATTTACCTGATGACATCTAAGGTCATCGCACAGGGGCACACTATGCTCATTTATGCGCTCGGATGTCTTCCACACTACACCACTCCACTTTTCTCTACCTTATTTTTCTCACCTTATGTTTTTTTCTCCTGTCCTTTCGCCTCTCTTTTTCATTTTTTTTCATTCTTTCGTCTCTCTCTTTTCCATTTGCGGAGTGTTTGCATTGTGGTAGCACTCGATTGGATTAAGAGTGCAGGTCGTCTCAAAAGAAGCAGGTGAAAATAAAATTTCAGAGGCTTTTATATGTTTTTTGCATAATAGTTCGCCTGTCATTACTGACAATGGCCAGTTGTAATCATATTTGAGAAATGGTACTATTTGTGTGTTCTAAGATGGCTGATGAGACCGATTCTAGCTCTGAACTGTCTGTTGCAAATAGAGCAATAGAGACTAGAGGAAGACAGCTCTGTTTTTGATGCCTTTAAGGCTTAGCTCTGGCTTTGCGCTGTGCCCGTTTCTGTTCAGCTTCACTGATTCGTTTTGCCTCATATTCATTGGCACCCCTTTTGATGAGACCACGCCACTTTGCTCTGTCCTGTGCAATTTGTTCCTACGACTCTGTTTGATGAGGGAGGCTTTGAGGGTCCTTGCAGCGCTTCTTCTGACCGCCTTGGGAGCGTTTGCCAATTTCAAGTTCTCCATAAAGAATTTTCTTTGGCAAACGTTCCTCAGGCATTCTGGTAACATTGCCTGTTCATCTTAACTGTGCTCATTTCAGAAGAGTTTATATACACTTTGCTCATTTCAGAAGAGTTTATATACACTTTGCATTCCTGCTCTGTTCAGGACTTCTGTCTGGAATCCTGTCTTGCCACTTAATCTTTATGAGTTTGCTAAGACAGCTAGTATGGAAGTGACTCGGTCTTTTGGCGTGCCGTTGGTAAACTGTCCATGTTTCACATGCATACAATAGTGTTGGCAGCACCACATCTCTGTAGACTTTCAGTTTTGTGTCAACGATCCCAGACACTACCACGTAGTCGGCCATATGCTGCACTAGCTTTGGCAATCCTGGCATTGACTTCATCGCCAGTGTGCACAGCTCCTGACAGTGTGCTCCCAAAGTAGGTGAACTTATCTACCACTTGCAATCTTTGACCTTTCACTGTGATGGTGGGCTCTTTGTAACGCTTACCAGGTGCTGGCTGATAGACTACTTCGGTCCTTTTGATGCTGATTGTGAGACCATAGCATTTACAGGAGTCGGATACTTGATCTATACCTTTTTGTATCTTCACTTCTTTAGGAGCACCTTTCACCATGTCATCAGCAAAGAGGAACTCATCAAGCACCTCTGTCTACACCTTGGATTTGGCCTGTAACCTTCTGAGATTGAAAAAAAAAACTTCCCATCAAAGCGATACCTAACAGGTATGTCATTGTCACCATCCTCGAAAGCATCTGTGAGCATGGCAGAAAACATCATGCTAAACAGTGTTGAGGCTAACACACAGCCTTCCTTGGCTCCGTTTGTTACAGGGAATGGATCTGAAAACTCACCATCATATTGGGCCCGTGCAAGCATACTATCGTGGAACTATCTCACCATTGCTATGAACTTGGTTGGGCATCCATACCTCACCATGATCTTCCAAAGGCTTTCACGATTGACCGTGTCAAATGCTTTGTTGAGGTCAACAAAAATTATGTGTAGGTCAATGTTCTGTTCCTGGCATTTCGCTTGCAGCTGCCTTGCTGTAAAGATCATGTCAATTGTTCCTCTTTTCTTCCTAAAGCCACACCGGCTTTCTGGTAGAAACCCTGAATGTACAAGTTGTTCATTTAGTCGGTTACGTAGGACTCTTGCAAGGACTTTCCCAGCAACTGACATTAAATAGATGCCATGGTAATTGTCACAGATCTGAGGGGTCCCCTCTCCGTTTGAATATTTGGATGATTGACGCATCCTTGAATTCTTGAGGGATGGTTTCTTATCTTCACATAATGTGAAATAACTGTCAACTTCTTTGCAACTGGAGTAAATCTCAGCGGGTATTGCATCTGGTCCTGAAGCCTTGCCATTGCCAGAAGTTTTATTGCTTTTATTGTTTCAGTAACGGTTGGGAACTTGTCAAGCAGCAGATTACATTCAACCTGTGGTAGTCTGTTGATGGCATCATCATTGATAGAGGATGGCCGATTGAGAACAGTATCAAAAGGCTCAGCCTATCTTTTAAAGATAGCCTCCTTGTCAGTCAGAAGACTAGTTCCATCTGAACTGAGGAGAGGAGTGGTTCCTGAGCTCTGGGGACTATTAACTGTCTTTAGTGCCTCAAAGAACTTCTTTATATCCTTTCTGTCTGCATAGGACTGGATTTCATGGACCTTGTTGCTTAGCCAGGAGTCTTGCATGTCTTTGAGTCTTGTTTGGACTGTCTTGCATATATCTGATTAGACCGCCTTGTTAGATACTGAGCTTGTATCACTGAGGCATGCCCTGTGTTTTTGGTGCTTCTCTTCAAGGAGTCCCTGGATTTCTTCAAATTTCTCGTAAAAAAAAATATTGGTGTTTGCGAAATACTGGACCTAAGGAATCCATTGCTGAAGAGTGAACAGTGTCTTCGGAGACTTTCCAGTCCTCTTCAGAATCATCTGAACTGACTTCCATTGCATCTAGTCTGCTGCAGATGTTATGGGTGAAGGTATGCCTCTTGCTGTCTTGTTTCAGCTTAGAGACATCCATTCTCTTGGGCACTTTCTTGCCGTGCAGGCTGGATACGCAGGTTGTGTTTGCTGACAATACGCATGTGATCCGTCCAGAAGTCCGCACCACACACAGTCTTTGTCACTCTGACGTCTGGTCTGTCCTTCCTTCTAGCTATGACATAATCAATGAGATGCCAGTGTTTGGAGCGAGGGTGCATCCGTGATGTCTTGTTGCGAGTTGGCAAACGGACAACTGTGTTGGTGATCAGCAGTGCATGCTCTGCACACTTCTTCAAGAGCAGGATGCCATTACTATTGTACTTTCCTACTCCTTCATTCCCAATCACACCTTCCAGGGTTTGGTGGTCTGTGCCCACTCTAGCATTGAAGTCTCCCAGGATGATGAGTTTGTCTCCCCGGGATGTAGCAGAAATCAAGGTGTCCAAATCATCATAGAACTTGTCTTCTACCTCATCTGGGTTCGTCATTGTGGGTACATATGCACTTACAATAGTTGCATGCCTCTCACCAGATTGGGGTAGTCTCAGCGTTATCAGGCGGTCAGTTATGCCTTTTGGAAGTCTGCGGTTTATTTTTGTTATGGTTTGTCTTTGGGTGTTTTTGTCGCTTATATTATTTTATTTTGGATAGCCTATTGGTCATTTTGTGGGAAAGTAACTGTCCGTTTGGCTTTCCGCTATTGATGTTTCCATTAGGGTATGTTATTTCATGTTTGTGTTTCTTTCCCTTTGGTGTCTCTGGTGGGAGCTAGGGGCTAATTGTATCGACTCCTGATCATTGCCTCCACTTCTACTGAGGGCTTGCTGACAAGGTGTGATTTGATGGCGAAGCCTATACCTGCTTCCCGCCGCTCTTCTTTTTTGCGTCCACTCCAGAAGAAAGTGTAGCCAGAACCAACTTCTTTTATTTGCCCTTCCTCTGCAAGGCGAGTCTCGCCCAGAGCTGCAATCTTGACTTTGTATCGATTAAGTTTTTTCTACCAACCGGAGCTGTTCTACGCTGTGATCTGTCTAAACCAGCATTATCCCTTAAGGTGCGCACATTCCATGCGCCGATATTTAACGGTATCACCTTTATCTTCTTCTTTTTGTTCGACCGCTACATGGGATGCTAAGGGGGTGAACAATGCGATCCTAAAAATGTCTGCTCAGTCGCTCAGTTCGGCTGCCGAATTCCCCGTACTGCTTCATTCTTAAGGAAAGCGACCGTATAGAACCAAGCCGCCTGGTTGCAGGTCTGCAACTATAGCTTCCATTATATCCTCACCTGCTGCTTCGCCGGTCGCCCGTCGCCACAGGGGTTTTTAGTTGCATGCATATGTGTGCCTGTAGTCACTGTGTGTATATGATTGAGTTGACATGCGCTGTGAATTGTATAGTGAGGGAGAGGCGCGCTGTCAACCCACTCTCTCGTCATGACTTAGCTGGATCCAGAGGCCAAACAGTGTCGAGACATCTGAAGCTAAGCCCGGATGCAGTGGATGACCATGACTTCTTTAGTGCCTTGTCAGGCTCTTCATGCTCCACAACACGCTGCTGCATCGCCGTTTGGACCGTTCAATCAGCCGTCCCAGCTGCCTGAGCAGACTAGTGGAATTCGTTTCCGCTGACCGTCCCAAGGCGGTTCTTCTGTCGCGGTTTATTTTTGTTATGGTTTGTCTTTAGGTGTTTTTGTCGCTTATATTATTAGGGCCCCGCACTGAAAGTGTGGGTGCCCTATAGTAATCACTCTGTCCGTCCGTCTGTCCGTCTGTCCGTCCACAAATTTTCCTACTCCTCTGATAGCGCTGCCGGGGCCCTAGTCAGTTTCACTGACAGCTCTAGTTTTATTTTGGATAGCCTATTGGTCATTTTGTGGGAAAGTGACTGTCCTTTTGGCTTTCCGCTATTTATGTTTTCATTAGGTCTGTTGTTTCATGTTTGTGTTTCTTTCCCTTTGGTGTCTCTGATGGGAGCTGTGGGTTGATTGTATCGATTCCTGATCATTGCCTCCACTTCTATTTCACATAGCTGGAACAGGAAAATCCAATTATGTAGGTTTTTGTTTGGAGTTGCCTTCTCATAGATGGATTGTCGATCAGGGCTTAAGAGCTCCATCTATCCCCTTACAGTGGCAGAAGAACCATCATGAGTTCCATGTCTTCCCTGTGCACAGCCAGAATGACCAAGCACCAACACAGGCTTTCGTTGGACGACCACAGCCGTCCACAAAGTAACGCGTGGCCAGTCCGCCCCATAGTGGGTTGGGGGGGGGGGGGGTCAGTATTCAATTAAGAAAAACAAGTAAGTCCCCCTGCCATTGAATAGGTTTTGTTTAGGGACCTAAAACCCCTAGATGGATTGCCAACCAAGGCTATGGGTTCCACCAACCCATGCTAGCTTTGTTTAGAGATCTAGCAACTCCTAGACGGGTTGCTCTCCCGAGGTGTCGAGTCCCATCTGCCCGCATTCATCAGGTTGTACTGGCTTACGTGTTACCAGTAGCAGCAATGAACCTGACCTGACCTTTACGTTTTTACATATCTTTAGAACGGCTGAGTATTTTTGGAATCGTGATCGAAATGGGGATTAGGGGAGATCATTTTAGCCTACAACCTGATCTTTTGGGCCAAGCAGAGTGAACTTTCTTTTTGGTACGATGAAAATATTCTATCTAATGACGTAGCGGTCACACTATGCTCAAATATGCGTGCGGACGTTTTCGACATTTCTACGGAACCCGGGAAGGGACAGTTCTGTTCCAGTACCTAGCAGAACAGAAATTAAAACAATAAAATTGGAGAGGTAAAGAACACAATAACTACTACATGACAAATAATGTACATGATTTATCTGTCCCTTTTGACAAAATGGTGCGACCTAAAATATCCGACAAAATTGAGGATGTGGTGCTTGGACTTTTGAGGACTAACCATTCCTATAGAAGTGTTCAGGAAGCATTAAAATCGATGGGACATAGGGTTTCATTAGGAACTATTAAGAATATTCGTGATAATGTGGGTTTACAGCGAAGAAAAATAAATTCAGGAGCTGATATACCAAAATTCAAAAAACGCCCTACAGTTGCCACACCTGACGTAGTTCGCAAGGTTGCTCGTATGATTTCTAAAGTGAATCCGCCAACCCATCGGGAGATTGAATCCAAACTAGGTATATCGAAAGGAACTGTATACCGAATAATATCAAAAACTTTGGAGGCTAGACTTAGAAAAAAGTGCAAGGTTCACCAATTAAACATGGCTCAAATCAACAAGAGACGTGCACGATCCTGGCGCCTGTACCTAAAGCTTCGTAATGGCCAATGGAAAAACTATGTGACATCTGATGAGGCCATGTGCTACTTAGGGGGCAGTTATGGTCGGCGAAGGGTATGCTACATTCGAAAGGGTGAAAATCCGGGTGCCAAACTGAAGTTTGTTAAGAGAGATTCTTTTGCAGCAGGTTTCATGGCATGGGCAGGAGTGTCGTATAGAGGCAAAACGGAGATTCGATTCATCGACAAAGGGACAAAGGTCAATAGTAAATATTATATTGACAAGGTGTTAAAACCATTTTTGAAGAAAGATGTACCTAGGCTCTTCCCAGAGGGGTCAAAGCGTATGGTCTTCCACCAGGATAGCGCATCAAGCCATACATCAAAACAGACCCTGAAATTTCTGAAGGACAATAAAGTGAAGTTTGTGAAGCCTGAGGAATGGATGACAAAGTCCCCTGATGCTGCCCCAATGGACTTTGGAATATGGGGTATCCTGAAACGACGATTACAGAAGCGGACAATCAACACCCTGAGAGGCCTCAAACGAGCACTCAGGGACGAGTGGTGGAAACTGGACCAAAAGACAATAAATAACACTCTTGAATCATGGCCAAAGCGTTGTCGTCTAATATACGGATGTCATGGATCTCAGATTGAGCACTTGTTACAATGAAATAAAATTCATGGTAAGGTTATGGCCTTGTATCTTCTGTTCAAAAATAAGTGGGGCAACTCTCTTATGTCGTTTAAACGATTAAATATGTCGTTTAAATGACATATTTCTTGTTTTCTTTACGACTCTGAAAAAGTAGGATGGAATTCAAAACAATAAAATTAGAATGGCAGAGAAAACAAAAATATGTCGTTTAAACGACATAATTCTTGTTTTCTGTTCCACACTGAAAAAGTAGCGTGGGATTTAAAACAATAAACTTGGAATGGAGCAGAAAACAAAAATATTTCGTTTAAACGACATATTTAGCTTATGCCGTGGTCTGTTGTCCGTCGTCCGTCGTTAACTTTTCGACATCTCCTCCCGAACCGGAAGTCAGATTAAACTGATATCTGGTGGGAGGCATTCTGGTGACATGGGGATTAAGATTTGCTAAAATGGTTCTGTTCGGATTTACAAGATGTCCGCCAAGGCAGCCATCTTGAAATTCTTCAAACCACATCTCCTACCAGACCAAAGTTCGAATTAAGCTGAAACTTGATTGGAGGCATTGGATTGAAATGGAGATTACGATTTGCTAAAATCTTCACGTTTCGATATCAAAACTGGCCACCATGGCGGCCATCTTGAAATTCTTCAAACGACATCTCCCAAACCTAAGGTCCAAAATCCTCGCCCTTACTTCCGTCGCGATTAAGACAAATAATTTGTTCAGTCCGCATGAAGGCCTCCTAACTCATCAGTGCAACATCTCCATGAACACAAAAATTAAACAACAACAGAGATGAAACAACGATGAGGACTCGACAGCAAGAAACCACTGAAATGCTGGAGCAAAAGAAAACCAACAGTTAGACTCCGATTGGCCCGACCAGAGACAGAGCATCAGGTACCAACCAACATAAGCCTTTACGCTGGAAACGTCTTAGAATCAGAGGCCTGACCCACCGGCGTGCAATAAAAGAGGGAAGCAAAGTTGTCAACCGTGAATGATTTTACGAAATTGGGTGCTGATGTCATTGCGGTTATATATTTTTCTGAACTTATATACTAAGACACCATACAATTCGTGTTCCGATAAACATTGTTGCAGAAGAGATTTAAGTCCAATATTAAATTTTGAAATTAAATCAGAATGATGTCTATAAAATTTTGAAAAGGCTTTGCGTAGTTTATTGTACCGATAACCCTGATTAAGAAGTTTAGCCGTTAACAATTTATTCAAGTGTTGAAGTCAGTTACATTACTACGCACTCTGGCAAATCGAATAAATTGCGAAATATAAACGCCATAGGATGGCGCACGAGGAACATCACCATCCACAAAAAAGGAAAATTTACAATCTAAAAATCAAAATCATCGCGTTTATCATAAACTTTGCAAGAAACATACCCATCTACAATAGACAGATGTAAATCCAAAAACGGGGCCTTGGTATCAGAAGAATTGGCTTTATTTAACTGATGTTCTCGGGGGTTAATTTGACTGATTAAACCATCGAAATAGGTATTATCAATATTTAATTAATCATCCAAATATCTAAAAGTGACGCTAAAAGCTTCAATGATTTCAGACTAGTTTTCACCAGAAAGGGACATCATGAAGTCACTCTCATAACAACACAAAAACAGATCAGCCGCAAGTGGTGTGCAATTAGTACCCATCGGAATACCCACAACTTGTCTAAATAACTTAGTACCAAATCCTATGTAACTATTGTCAAGCAGAAAGATGAGAGCTTCACACACTTTCTGAAATGACCATAAAGTATAATTTTATGCTCTTCAGAAGTGAAAAAAGCATTTCTTACATTACGTATAAGATAGAGGGTGTCTTCTCTGTGAAATGTTCATTAAATTTTTCTTTTATAAGATTATGGGGAAGTGAAGTGTAAAGGGTGGAAAAATCATGAGAAGACAGACTTGAAGCACGAAAACGCCGGGATTATATTTTTTTAAAACTTCATTAGATTTTTATAGACAAAAACAGATATCTACCTGATCTTTCGAAGACTTTGTCGCAATATTTTATCACAATGTTTTTGATGGCAGTAAAACATGTATTTAATAATGTGAAGAGTTTAGTAGTGGTACAAGAGCTTGAATTTGCAATAAACCTAGCGGAAAGCCAAAAGGACAGTTACTTTCGCACAAAATGGCCAATGGGCTATCCAAAATGAAACAACATAAGCGACACAAACACCCAAAGACAAACTATTACAAAAATAAACCGCGACAGAAGAACCACCTTGGAACGGTCAGCGGAAACGAATTCCACTGGGGGGCTTAAATCGATTTTACGTGGCCACAATCCCGGCCCTTACTTCCGTCGCGATTAAGACAATCATTTGTTCAGTCCGCAGGAAGGCCTCTCTACAGCTAAGTTCATAGGCCTTAGTACCACCAAGTTCTTGCTGAAGAGTGTTAACATAGTAAAGCTGTCAAACAGCGACCACATTGTAAGTGGCCTTATCAGCTGGAGCCAAAACAAAATTCCTGTGAAATTCTTGAATACCTAGTTTAAGGTGACGTAAAGACGCCTTAGGTTTAGCAGGTAATAAGTTCGTATTTCGCGAATAAAAAGAAATGCGTTTGTTCACTAATTTCAGAATGCTAAGTTTCCATTCTTTAAGAGCTTTATGCTCAACATACTCTCGTTTACACAATCGATTACCAAATTCATTCAAGGCAGCAGCGATTTCATCTCTACATTTATTGAAATCAATTTTAGAAGGAAATCGATATTTCGATATTAAACTGGAGTTTACAGCGATAAACCTTATTTTTAAAATAGAAATAAAAAAGAGATTTTGGATACTCCAATTGGGTACAACAGTAAATTGACACATGGTCTGATGTTCTATAATAATTATTGGTTTAACAAAGGTGTTCGACCTATGCCAGATTTAGTAGATCATAATGGTGATATCTATCTGAAAGATT
Source organism: Lucinisca nassula (assembly GCA_963580285.1). NCBI lineage: Eukaryota > Metazoa > Mollusca > Bivalvia > Lucinida > Lucinidae > Lucinisca > Lucinisca nassula. The sequence continues at coordinate 108,279,629 of OY757021.1, read as the reverse complement.
CAAAGCTGTTTATGGGGTAAGGGGGACCTTTTTAGATTACCAAGCATTAATGGCTAAAATCCCTAATCAGTGGAAAAATACGATTAATGAAAATAAACCGTTTAACATAATGAATGCTTATAATACAACATGCAGTATATATACTCGAAACTTAATGAAAGACAAGAAAGGATGCAGGAGGTTTTATGACATAATGGTTGGGACTAAAGAAATTATCTTTTCAAATAAATGGGAACGAGAATTACGAGGACTGTTCAAATATGAATGCAAGTAGAACGTTTTCTCATGCACTTATGCGAAATCACATGGAAATAAATATCACAGCGTAGAAAAACATTTTAACATTTTACCTATACATTGATACCAAACCTGTTAAAATCCGTCCACTTTAGCCATGTATATCGTTCGATGAACATTGTCTACTCTTGTATACTAATAGAAAACAAGGTTGGAAGAAGGTCAGAGTACGTCGTTGAAAAACGGTCCTATATTAAGAATCGTTGTATTCTTGGTATACGGTGCAAAGACATTTTTGATGAAATATGTTCGGTTTATGGGCATAATGAAATGTCTTTTCCGACAGTTTTTCGTTGTTGTAAGAAATTCAGCTGTGGGCTAGGCTCAACAGAAGATGCACCACATGATCGACGGCCGAAGAGAGCAACATCTGCCAAGATGGTTGCTAGAGTGAAAGAAATAGTTGCTACCGATGCACGATACACCACTAGGCAAATAGCTAGTATGGTTGGCATCTCATTAGGAGCAGCTCATACAATTCTGAAACGGGATTTGAAAATGAGAAAGATCTGTGCTAGATGGATTCCCCATCTGTGGACAGATGAGCAGAAAAAGACACGCGTTCAGTGCGCCAAGAAGTTTCTTAAAAAGTTTCCAAATTACAATGCACAGTCTTTCGCTAATGTCGTCACAGGTGACGAGACATGGGTTCACTTTTGTGAGCCAAAACGAAAGATTCAGAACAAAATATGGGCAACAAAGTATTGCAAAAGACCATGCATTGCAAAGCGGACCATGAGCGTCAAGAAGGTCAAGTATGCCATATTCTTTTCAAATCAGGGCCCTGCTATTCAGGTTGCTGTGCCTAAAGGCAAATCTGTAAATGCGAAGTTTTACAAGAATAAAGTTCTTCGAAAATTGAAGAAATATTTCAAAGAACGAAGACCCGCAACTGGTTTGGCCAATGTCAGATTGCTACATGACAATGCGTCATCGCACAAGGCATTCATTGTGCAAGACTATATGAAGCAGGAAAAGGTTGTTGAACTCCCTCATCCCCCCCCCCCCGTATTCCCCTGACCTTGCCCCGTGTGACTTTTTTTTGTTCCCGCGGCTGAAAAAATACCTTTCTGGTCGAAAATTTGTACAGCGCAAACACCTCGGTTCTGCAATATTCCAGTGCCTTCATAGTTTACCCAGAAAAGACTACCAAAATGCATTCAGTGATTGGATCAGAAGACTGAAAGTTTGTATATCTGTTAATGGGGAATACTTTGAGGGGACAAAATAAATTTTTCATCGAAATCTATCACGGAATCATTTTAATGTGCTTAGTTGCATTCATATTCCAACAGTCCTCGTAGGAAATATCTCATCGGATGATTTAATGTGTTATAGCTTAGTGGTCAAAGATCTAAAAGAAGTGACGTTAAAAGACTTCCAGTTTAAACTTATAAATAAAATTTTAGTTACTAAATCCTTTTTACACAGAATAAAGAAAATAGATGAAAATCAATGTTCATATTGTGCGAATCAGGCGGAAACTATCCTGCATCTATTTACAGAATGTGAAAAAGTGAATAGATTTTGGCCGCTTTTGAGAGTATGGATACTTGCACGCACAAATCTGAACTTCGATTTAAGAAGTAAAGCCATCATTTTCTCAAACCAAAATAAAAATAAACTATTGTCATTAATTTCGGTTTTAGCAAAGCAATACATTTACAAAAATAAATTTGTAAACGACGAACTCAACCTGGATGTATTCATGTGAGCTTATTTCGCAGGCATGCCTATATATAAATATAATAAAAATGTTACCCCCGAAAAAAAATATAGATAAAAAGTTTAATTTCATTAGTGTTACGGCTTGGGATGTAGATTATCGGCACTCTTCTGTACCACCTCGTTGAATAATAATATATACCCTTGTAAATCTCTGCTTACTCTATAACGGTGGTGTTTCAAGGCACAATATTTATATAGACAATGTTTCTTGATATGCTTAGAATAGCTGACTGAACAGATAAGGAGATGTGGGGCGGAGTGGTTGTTTCAGGGTGCAGGGGCCTTGATACCCTGTAGGCTGACATCTGGTACAATTTAAATGAAAGATTTATTGATATTGATACCTTTTTTATAAAATTGTACGTTACCGCTTATAAGAAATAGCTATGTATGTCTTGAAGTGCAAGCTTTCAACACCTACTCCGCTACATATTTCTTGCTGTTATTTTTATAGCTATTACATTAGTATTATCAGCAGTAGTAGTGATAGTAATAGTTGAAAACAAAAAAAATACTGATAATATTTAGAAAATGGTGAAAGCTAATGCTTGTATGCTCATAATCATAGGTTGCAGTGATATGTCCTTCTTTATATTTATGTGAGATGATTCATGAATAAATTAAAAAAATAAAAACTCATTTTGTTTTATTTCTGCTCTAAAATATAGGTTTCGGTCACTCGTTAGAACCGCCTCGGTTTTAACGAGTACATACAATCCATATTTTGAGCAGAATTACGAACAATATCTAAATTTTCCATCTTAAAAGTTTCGTTTTTCCTACGTTAAGTTTTACAATGTATTTGTATAGGCGTGTTTTCGTAATGCCCTCAGGTCCATGTAAGATTCTTTTCCGAGCATACCTTTCATTTCTGAGAGTCGATTTCTTTTCTATTGTAGTCACTTCGATTGTCGTCCGCCATGCATTGATGACAATAATGCGTCATTCTGACGTCATTGAACGTGCAGCAACGTCAAACTTAGTGACGGCGTACGTAACATCCTATTCAACCAGCGCATATCAAACACGTGAAATTTCTCGAGTTTTACCTATTCCTGGTTAGGATAACCTGAGTAGGCTAAAAAGTTTATAACGTGTTCAAGAACCCTTTTTCCTTTGCATGGTCTGTTTATTCTCGGAATGCCAAGGTGGTTTGTCAGCTTCGTTACATTCCTTAATGGCCTTTAAATCGTGTTTGTTTACATGTTAACCTATAGGGACGTTACAACGTGTCATTACTGCGAAGATGTGTAATTATAATTGTGTCTGAAAGCTTTAAGAAAAGAGCGACCATAGCACAATACTAGTGATCATATATGGACCCATATTCTTGCACTCCGGACAAGCAAATCCGTGATTTTACCCTGGGATAGAAATTTATGTTCTGACCCTGGTGTTCCGACCCAAAATCGAATATAATCACGTGCTTGATAAATGCACTGGTTGATTACGACCTCGTATGCTCGGTCGTTAAGGTTGACGTCACAACACGTTACATGGCGTCACTAAACATCCCTGTACTGTCATCACAATATGGCGGACGTCGGTACTCGAAGTGACTGCAGCATTAAAAATCCGCGCTAAGAAATGCAAGATATGGAAGAAAAAGAATCCAATATGGACATGAGCGGTGGATAGAAAAATCCGTCCCCCGAGATCACTGTCAGGCATCCCTCGGCAAGCCTCGTGATGCCGAATAGTGTCCCTAGGGACGGATTTTTCCATCTATTCCTCACATAGTGGATTAAATATGCAAATTAGTTAGATACGTCCCGTAACGTTACACTCATGACGTCCTTAACGACGTCGCGTTTACTTATAGCGGAATATTGACATTTTTCTATAATTAACGTTAATAAAATGCGTTTTAAATGTCATATGATAAAAAGAATCTTGCATTCGTGTTCATGTATTATTGAATTTATTAAACTCGTTGTTCCTAAACTCGTTTAATAAATTCAATAATACATGAGCACTCATGTAATATCCTCTGTATAATATGTGTTGGGTTAAAATAATAAAACAATGCATACCATGAACAATCCTTATTTAGGCCGAGGCTACATGAATATATTGGTGAGTTTATTTTTAACGTTACGGCCGTGCAGAAAGGCTGATGGGTATTTGTGGTACATCGTGAAGAAACTAGGAACTTTACTTATCCAAACATTGATATAAGAAGCTGGCGGCTGATAGGGGAATTTGCCCCAAATTAGGACAAATACTGTGATTCTATACATTCTATGAATGTTCTAGTTAAAGTTGAAATATGTTTCTTATTTTTTGTTGCAAATGTTGATAACGGGTACTAGTTGTGGTAGATCTCACGAGTAAGGTCTATGTTTCTAGAAAGAATAAGATAAATATTATATAAAACAAAACAACAAAAAAACAACAACAAAAAAAAAAAACATGTAAACACCACATTTTTGTACAAGTCATACTCACTGGCCCATGAAATGTAGGTCACAGTGTCTTACATTTATTGAGAGGTCAAATATTGGGTCATACTGACTCATTATCATGAAGTATGTTGTTTATACATCGAATAGTCTTCAAGACGTATTTCAAAATCACTGGACCTGAACTATTGGTCACAGTGGCCTACATTTATTTTTTAAGGTCAAATGATGTGTCATACTGACAAATAATCCTGATGTATGGTGTTCATATATCAAAACGTCTTCAAGATATAAGGCAAAATCACTGGACTTTGAAACACAGATCATGGTGACCTTCGTTTCATGACCCATAAGACAATGTCACAAGGCAGACCAAATACCGACAAACTATTTGTCAGAGTTATTTTCATAACAGAAAAGAAGAAAAAGAATTGTTGCCGCCCCAAATTCTTGTGTCTAGTCCCACCCTGGGGCATCAACCCTAGGGTCAGGGGTCCTGGAACGAAGCCGCATCCCCGGATACATATGGTTCAAATATGAATGCTTTCTGGTGATTGGCTCACTAAATATGAACTTTTGAAAAAAAATAGCACCTGGTAGCTGATTACGAATTAAAATGACATGATGAACAACACGAACAAAAAGCGTTTGGACCGCACATATTTTGGACAGCCGCGGCGTTTATTGTTCATGGATAACAATAATCGTTGCAAGTGCAACGCTTATTGTCTACATGAACATAGACATTAAGCGTTATGTGAATAATAAACGGCGTATTAGATCGCACATGCTGTCCGTTAAGATGTCATAATTGCACGTCTGTGTTGGTTTAACGGAAAGTATCAAAAGGCGACAAGAAGCCAAATGGACAACCAAAAGAAAATTTTGGTTGGATTTTCCGAATTCTGCATGTGTATAAATTACCTTAGCAATTCATGTCTCGCTGGGTTAAGATTGTTACGAGTATGTCCATGTTTCGCACCAGGAAAACAAGCATATATATTTTTGACCCCCTTGAACCCCCTTTTATATAGTAAAACTGGGGTTTACAGAGGTAAACCTTATTTTTCTTATTTCTGCTCTAAAATATAGATTGTGGGTACCCGTTAGAACCGCCTCGATCAGGCGGTTCTAACGGGTACCGACAACCTATATTTTGAGCAGATATAAGAAAAATATCACATTTTTCCATCTTAATTTTTTTTTCGGCGAAAATGGTTACAATGTATATGTATAGGTGTGTTTTCGTCGTCTATGATACATGCTGTATGTGGCTTTTGGTTGTGGTTTTTCCTAGGAGAAACCTTCAGTGCTTATATAAAACACCATTGCAAGCAAACGTTAGGAGTACTTTAGCTGTGCCTTTGGAATCGTGTAGCTTGTGTCGAATGGTGTATGGACGCTCTCAGGGCAGGTATTATACTATTCACCTTATTTGCTTTATCTGCCGGTTCCTAGTCTGAATGTTATCAGTGTTGGAAAAAAAGGTAACCAGACCCCCCCTGACCTTGAAAGGTCAGGGGGGTCTGGTTACCTGTTTTTCCAATATTGACAATGTGCAAGCTGGGAGCCAGCAAATAATGCAAATATGGTGAATAAACTTATTGTGAGAAATGAGGATGAAACACACTTGTCTTCTTTTTTTTGTTCTTCTCGTGCTAAGACAATAAATCATAACGATATTTTTCTTATTTATAGTCCAAACATAGCGCGTGTGTGCTCGTTAGAACCGCCCCAATGAGGCGGTTCTAACGAGCACCCACAATCTATGTCTTTGACCAGAAATAAGAAAAATAATGTATACCGCATTCTTGTGGGCGTGCGTGTTCATTACACAGATTTGTTTATGTGATGTAACATTCTGTAATTCTTAAGTTTTCACTCTTCAACATGATCAATGTCATTTTACATGGACTGTGGTAAGGATCTCATTACTAATATGTGAAATGGTTGGATATTATATTTTTCTTTATCATACATTTAGTATAAAATACTTTTGAATATGCGATACGAACGTGACACCAATGCACGTATCACGCTTGCACGTGCTGCCATATCGCATGGGCTTTATCATACCACAAAAATCCATATCACAACCCTTTATCGCACCCCAAGCCTTTATCATACCTCTGACGTCACCCTATTCGGAACACGCGGCGTTCTTCCTCAGTTTGCGACATTTCGCATGTGTTGTTCAGGACGCGATTTGCAATTTGCAATATTTTCGTCTGTTCGAACTTTTTGGCAAAAAAAAAAAAAAAAAACATGGCACGGCGCAGCGAATACGAGGGGAAAATGGGCGAAAGAACGATGCAGGGGATTGCTGACAGACTTTTGGATCTGGATAATATTATCGAGCAAAGAAATTCTCGGGCTGATATGGGAGTCTCGGGCTGATATGGGGTAAGATATGAAAAATCCCATATGATAATCTCTATTTATCAAATGGGGCCCCTTTATAGAAAAAGATTTTTGTCTTCTCTTTCAGACTAGGTCCGACTCGCAACGCTTTGTCTGGACAGGCTTAGATCCTCCAGGTGGTTTACCAGTACTCGTGTGCGGCCGGATTCAGCTCTGCGTGGAAGCATCATGCAGCCCATCTTTTTCTTTAAGCCCCGATGGACGGGGTCCCTGTGAGCCATGTAGACGGGTAACAAACAGTGTAGATCCAAATGAGTTGGCCAATTATGAACCGTCCCAACCTGGTCTACAATGTTTGGTTCCCTATTAATAGTTTTTATTAATCTCCAACACCATAGACGTGTAAACATTTAAAAGATAAACGAGTCAATTTCAGAATCTCAGTCGTGAAAGTGATACATGTAAATACAGTGAAATTCCGCTGTTACGCATGTTAATGCCACCTAAAAAGCATATTTAGTAAATTACGGTCATTCTATCTTTGTGTTTTCTGTAGCGGCCTCTTTTGAACAGTCCGAAAGGTTGTCTTAACATAGGAATGTTGCTGTACCGAACCCAACGGATACGCAACGTTTATGATCAAGATGAAACGAAGTTGAAAGTTTATTTCATGCCCCACCCCCCCCCACCCCGTGAATCTTTAATTCGGGGGGCATATAGTATTTGTCCTGTCTGTCTGTGTGTTTGTCTGTCTGTCTGTCCGTCACAAAACTTTTAACCTTGATCATAACTTCAAAAGTATTTGACCTAGCCCCATGAAACTTCACACACTTATTCGTCATCACAAGGGCTACATTCTGACCAGGGGCCATAACCCTGTTGTCCTTTTTGGCTGAATTATCTACCCTTGAAATTTTGCAAAAACTAAGAAATTGGCTCCCACGGGGGGTGGGGGTGGGGTGGGGGGTCATTGGTCACCTATAGTGACAGCTCTTGATTTTTTATTGTTTGTCTTTGAGTGTGTGTATCGTTTGTATCCTTTTTGTGTTGGATAGTCAATTGACCATTTTGTGGGAAAGTAATTGTCCTTTTGGCTTTCCGCAATTGATGTAATTATTTAAGGATTGCGTTTCTTTCGCTTTGGTGTCTCTGATGGGAGGTCAGGGTTAATTGTATCGATTCCTGGTCATTGCCTTCACTTCTGTTTTTATATATTGTGGGTTGATGCTAAACATAAACTTTTTGTGTCGCTAAGTCTTCCTCTTAAGAAAGTTGGGTTCGATGATTTGTTTCTGTCTCACTTTCAGGCTTAATCCGTTTTAAGATATCAAACTTAGGAACAAGGCCCGAATTTCACAATGCAAGAAAAACGATAATAATTCCTATACTTATCCCTTACTTATCAACCATCTGTAATTTCAATCCCGATGACATATGACTGGTCATCGATATTTTTGCTAGTTTCATATGAGCCCCGCCAAGCGAATTTGTGTCTTTGAGCACTCCGTCATGACACATTTTAACTGCGCATGCCCAGCCATTCAAAGGGGCCAGGGATATGGCTTTCTGTCTGAAGGTTCCTCTTTATTCACTGCTTGTATGAGCGAGCAGCGAAGGTTCTGGCGAGACTGCGCGGACGCGCAGGCTCGCCTGAACCTTCGCTGCTGGCATAGGCGATAAGTACCAAAATCGCTTGACGGGGCCCATATCATATCGGATATACTCTATGACATTACTATTAAGTATGAGATTAGTCAATTTATGTCTGAGCCGGTTGTTATTTTGTCTTATGTGTAATATGTTCATAGTTTTGCTTGTCAGACTCTTACGGAGGCTGTCCCGATATTCGCTTCCTTAATTTGACATCACGTAAACATAGCTACATCTTTCCAATTTTTCTTCCGTCACAGAACTGTGCCTGGGTGTATTAAAGGTACGTCAAAATGAGGCGGTTCTAACGAGTACCACAACCTATGTTTTGGGGCAGAAATAAAATAAAATAATGTTTACCCCCCGTAAACCCCACTTTTCTCTGTATAAAGTCTGTTTTAGGAGGGTCTTTATTTCACGGACTTGTTCACGTGATGACAAGAATTGGTATGTTTGAGAAAACGGAGTGAAATTGTTTTATTTGTTTGGTTTGAGGTTTAACATCCCCGCCAACACTGTATAGGTCATTTTGGAGACGTTGCTTCCAACTTTGTGGGACATTGAGATGAAATGACATCTCAAGCCCTGTCGCCCAATGAAACCAATAGGGTTTATAAGCATGGACGGTCATACTCGCACCGCTTTGCCTGGGCAGGCTTAGATCCTCTAAGCGGCTTACCAGTACTCGTGTGACGGGTCGGAATCACATGAATCAGCTATGCGTCGAAGCATCATGCAGCCTATCTATTACTTTAGGCCCCGATGGGCGGGGGCCGGAAATTTTTTAACCATCTCATCAGTATATCACTTAACATTACGATAACACACATTTCAAAGCCTCTTTGCAGTCATCTATTGACCGTTGTAATCATTTATTTGTTTACTGATTGATTGATTGGTTGGTTGATTGATTGATTGATTTACGAGTTTCAAACGGTTACTCACAAAACATATATTTGCTTTCTAATATTACTTTTCCCATCACGAAAACACACCTATACAAATACATTGTAAACTTTACGGCCGAAAAATTAAAATTTTCAGATGAAAATTTGCTATATTTTTCTTATTTCTGCTCAAAATATGGGTCGTGGGTGCTTGTTAGAACCGCCTCATTGAGGCGGTTCTAACGAGTACCCATAACCTATATTTTAGAGCAGAAATAACAAAAAATAAGGTTTACCCCTGTTAACCCCAGTTTTACTATATAAAAGTGGGGTCCAAGGGAGTCAAAATTATATGGGCGTGTTTTCGTGATGAGCTTTGGACCAGTCAAAGTATATTTGGACCATTACCCTCTGAAAGCATTGGACTTACAAGAATCGGTATGTTCGAGAAAACTGAGTGACTATTGTTTTAACAAGCTCATCAGTATAACACTTGGCATTACGATAAAACACACGTGCAACATAGTGCACTTTTTTCACATCTCCAAATGTCTACCTTTCTGATGAAAGTCCGTGATATTTTTCTTATTTATACTACAACATAGGTTGTGAGTACTTGTTAAAACCCTTCTAACGAATAACCACAACCTATGTCTTGGAGCAGAAATAAGAAAAATAATGTTTACCCCGTAAAATAGAAGTGAAAGCAATGATCAGGAATCGATACAATTAACCCACAGCTCCCATCAGAGACACCAAAGGGAAAGAAACACAAACATGAAACAACTAGACCCTAATGGAAACATCACTAGCGTTAAACCGAAAGGACAGTACCTTTCCCACAAAATGGCCAACTGGCTATCCAAAACAAAATAATACACACAGTCAAAGACAAACCATAACAAAAATAGACCGCGGATTGGTCAGTGAAACGAATTCCTCCGGATGTGTGTGTGTCGGGGAGCGGGGGGGGGGGGGGGGGGGGGGGGGGGCTTAAATCGATTTTACGCAGCCACAACCCTCTCCCTTACTTCCGTCGCGATTTAGACAAATGAAGCCTGTATTCATTTCATCAGCCTAACCACTGCCCTGCAAGGAACTTTGTGTCGAAAACCCTTCTAAGAACATATTTATTAGTCGCCAAACTTTATTTGTGGCTCGATGACCCTTCTCGTCCACTATCTATTGAGTGGTTTTTAGAAGTATAATAGCGGTCGCTTTGGGTATATGCCTTAGGGTTCAAGAAATCCTCCGTTCAAAATGTAGTACCTGCCTAATTAAAGATTGTAGGTCATGCGACCATTGATAAATAGTATAATATGCCAACAACACAGCTGTGTTATGTCTGCTGACAGAGAAAGTACAACCCTCTGCATCCTTTATTAGTATGAATGACCCGATTATCTGATTAAATGTGGCAGCTCCTAATTGGTTTATAAACTTGTAATCTAGCTTCTACAGAGCAAACCATAAGGTCAACCCGCCTATGTAATTAACACCCCCATATACCCACTTTTTTCAGAGAAAATTATTCTTTTTATTTCTCTTCTGAAACTAGGATTGTGAGTACTCGTTAGAACCTTTTCTTTGACGCAGTGTTTGAAACAGATATAAAAACATCACCAGGAAAACCTCAGTGTTTGAGCTGTAAAGGAATGCGTCTACTATGTACATGTACGTGTAACTGTCCAGAACCATTCCTGCAACTGTTTTGTCAAAGAGACATCTTAGACGAAAATAAGAAAACAATTTCAAATGTTATATGATAAGCGCTATAATAGTGTTTCTTCACAAACAAATGTTGGACACTTGCAAATAGTGTAAATCCGGCTCAGATACCCTGTAATTCACCTTGATTAATATAGATTAATATTGTGATACAGTCGATGCTTATATAGTTCTTCTCCCAGGTACGTGAATATTTGCAAAGGCTGTTGGGTAAAAAGGTCAATTGGTTCTCAAGCTCGATACTGTGTTATACGAGACATGATGAACTGTGCTTTCTATAATGCCAAGGGGGTGGGACATCTTGAAGATGTGTTTATAAGAGGCAGATTGACAAAGAAGGTTTGTTTTTAAATTAGTCATATTTACCATGAAGAGCTGACTGTCGCTGAAAAAAAAATCTACTCTTAATCTACATTTTAGAAATGAAGTACTTTGCTTATGACAATATTTCAACATATTTGACGCACATTCAACAGTTTTACAGTCATCCCTCACTATACCGGCATTCGCTATAACGGTAAAACTCGTTATAACGACAATTCCAGTGCAACGAAGCTTGAGCCCAAGATGAGGCAGAAATATAGAGGTGTGCAATAAATTTTCCATACTCCAAAAACAAATGTTGATATTTGTTAGAATTGCCTCGTCGAGACGATTCAAACAAATGACCACAACATTTGTTTTTCGGAACTAGTAAGGGAAAAGGGTCCATAATTACCTATTTTACATGTACTACTCCTTATTGGAATCGTTATGGTGGCAAATACTTTAAAACGGCAAAAATGTAGGGAAAATATACTGTCGTTATAACAAAGGTCTTCTGTAACTGTCATATCCATATTAGTGTCTTTGTTTGTCTGTTTGAATTGAGGTTTAACGTCCCCGTCAACACTATGTAGGTCATTTTGGAGACGTCTCGTCCAATTTTGTGGGACTTTTACCGGACATTCAGATGAAATGACACCTAAAGCCCTGCTGCCCTATGAAACAAAAAGGCTTATATGCATTGGACGGTGTGACTTACATCACATTTCCTGGTAAGGATGTGGGTTGATTGTATCGATTCCTGATCATTGCCTCCACTTCTATTTTGTCCTTCTGTGCGGTTTAACAGTTCTCATGTGTGGTCAGTTTCAGCTCTGCGTGGAAGCACCATGCGACCAAATCTATTTCTAAAAGCCTCTATGGGCGGGGACGACCATATTAGTGTCAGTGCATCATTGAATGTCGAACATATTGTATTTATTTTTTTTAATTGTCATCCTACATTCTGAGGACAAAAACCTTCTAAGTAGGGGAGAGTTATTTTGTTATAAATTGTGCTTTAAACTGACCTTGCTCAGTGTACGTGTGATTTAAAATTTAGCAATAATATCAGGTCAAAATAAATGAATGAATAAATAAATAAATAAATAAATAAACAAATAATTTTGGTAAAAATAATATTGCTTGCTTTATCAAGCCCAATTACAGTTTCAGACTTTTCTTAGGCGGCTGGTCACCAAAATCATATTAAGAAATGCTTTATTGAATTAAATGTGACCCGTCACGCGAAAAGGGACCTTCTGGGAATTTTTGGCGAAAATGAGTTGTAACTGTTTTCAGATATAACGGTATTTGAGAAACAGTTTGACACCAAAATGAATAAAATACTCCTAAAGGTGTCAGATTTACAATATTTTTAACATAGGTACCCTAAACGCAATCACGTCACAGAATACCAATTCGACGTCATGGGTTACGTCAACAAAGTTTTAAAGGTAAAGTCGCAGGTAATAATGCAAGGAAACATCTGAAAGCCATTTCAATACAGAACGACATTTATTTCCTTAACACTGTTTCATTATTAAACATTTCTTTGAGAAATCTGGCATATTGTCGTCGTCCGAAACTGTTTAGTTGTAACGATTGCGAAAGGAATTTCAAAACAGTTTTTTACACATTATATGAGCAAGAAATCCTACTATTTGCATGTGTTAACAAACGCGAAGATCAGCCTGCGCATCAGCATAGACTTATCAGCCCATATAATGCAAGCTTTTGTGATCGTGGCTCTATGACAGAATTCAGATCATCTAAGGCTACTGACACTGAGCAGACTGTTTTCTTACATATATCTGGTTGGAAACTGGTACCGAAGACCGATTTCCTCGCGGCGAGACTCATGTGATACGAACACATCATTCACCGCTAAGGTTCGAGCCTTGCTCTGGTCAAACGAGAGACACCATGTTCTGCAACGGAAGGTCTTTTTTCTCGGTACTATGGTTTTCGCCCACATCTGATTAACGATCGGCTTGAAATAAGTGAAAAAAATATTGAAAGGGTCGTTAAACAGACAAACAAACAATAAATAAACACATAATGAAATAAGAACAGCAAGAAAAACACTGGGGTTTTCAGGTTGTATAGGATTTTTCAGTTTACGTAGTGCTAATCCAATACATATGTTCTGGATACTCATTAGAAAACGCCCCAGTGAGGTGGTTCATACAGCACACTTGACCTTACACATTCTCATCACCTTTTTGAGGTTTGAAAGAATGCACTTTCACACGGTGCGCACATGATTAATTTGTCTTTTATGCAGAATACTTACAAGTTGTGCAACAAAATTTAATGGCAAACCATTTAAAGCAAAACCCATTTTCTCGTCGTAGTGTGTGTTGTTCAATCGAGTTGCTAAATGCTTTGAAAATGGTAACATGGGAAAAAATTATTCAACTTAACAAAAGAGAAAAAAAAAGAAAAATGAAAAATAAATCTATATACATAAATGGAAGGTTACATTTCAAAGTGTTAACCATTAAAAATCCCTTGTGATAAAGGTTACATACAATGCAGCGTGCAATGATACATGCACATACTGTAATGCTTTATTCTGATCACAACTAGAGCTCATGGATTGCTAATTTCTGTTTCATATAATGTAGTTTGGTCCCCAAGGGTTTAGGGAAAATATATTATTGTTGTCTCCATAACATTGGTTGACTTCTCGTCTTTCAGCGTTGAGAAAAGGTGGCGGGATCATTGCCGGTTAATTTGTGATCAGTTCCTGGACCTTATCCTGAGCCTTTACAATTTTGGTTATCTATCTATCTATCTAGCTATCTACATCTATCTATCTATCTATCTATCTATTTATCTATCTATCTATCTATCTATCTATCTATCTATCTATCTATCTATCTATCTATCTATCTATCTATCTATCTATCTATCTATCTATCTATCTATCTATCTATCCATCCATATACGGTAGGAGGGATTTTTATACCCCGCCACACGATAGTGGCGGGGTATTATGTTATAACCTCCGGTGTCCGTCCGTCCGTCCGTATGTCTGTCCGTCCGTCCGCACTTCGTTTCCGATCGAGAACTTGAGTATTTTTTCACGGATTTTGTTCACATTTTGCATACATATTGGTATTGGGGATGAGTGGTTTGGGATTGTTAATGGGCAAAATCCGTTAATTTTTAGCAGAGTTATTGCCCTTTTCAGTATCTGAAAAATGGTTTTTGGCCTCTAATTCCCTTACTATATGGAATATCTGGATGAAACTTCACAGATATATAGATGACTAAACGGTTCATATTGTGGCCAAGGACTGCCACTCTGGCTGTTCCAGTTCTTGAGTTATCTGTCCTTGACGTATTTAAAAAATGCATTTTAGACTGTAGTTCGTTTATCATTTACAATATCTTGCTGAAACTTCATAGATATATAGTAGATGAATTGTTATATACTGTGGCAAAGGAACATGACTCTGGCTTTCCCAGCGATTGAGTTATCTGCCTTTGAAATATCTGAAAAATGGTTTTTGGCCTCTAGTTCCCTTACTATATGGAGTGAGTGAGTGAGTGTTTCAGTTTTACGTCCCGCCAACAGCTAAGGTCATACGGAGACGGGACCTCGGTTTAAAGACTCATCCGAAAGTCTGGAGAAGCCCGGGATCGATCCTGCGACCCCTGGTTTACAAGGCGAGTAGCGTAACCACTACACCACGGAGGCTTCTCTTACTATATGGAATATCTCAATGAAACTTCAGAGATATATAGAGGACTTAATGGTTCATATCGTGGCCAAGGACCGCTACTCTAGCTTTACCAGTTCTTGAGTTATCTGCCCTTGAAGTATTTAAAATGCATTTTAGACTGTAGTGCCTTTATTATTTACAATATCTTGCTGAAACTTCATAGATATGTAGTAGATTAAATGTTACATACTGTGGCAAAGGAACATGACTCTGGCTTTCCCAGCAATTGAGTTATCTGCCCTTGAAATATATAATAAAAGGGATTTTGGCCTATAGTTCATTTATTATTTGAAATATATGGATAAAACTTCTACACCCTCTGCTGTCTGTCTGTCCATCCATTTGTATGTCTGTCCATCTGTCTGTCTGTCCCTTTTCAGTATCTGAAAAATAGTTTTTGGCCTCTAGTTCCCTTACTATATGAAATATTTGGATTAAACTTGCGGATCATATCTCTGCTATCCCCTTTCTAGTTATTTAGCCTTGATATATTTTCAAATAAGTTACATTGCTTAGCAGTGGCGGGGTATTATGCAGTGTCTGCGGTGCTTTTATTAACCAGCACAGGAGATGATTCCCTCTGCATATAGGATTCCAATTAACGTCCCGATCAGAAGGACGGTGCACTTTGGTGTATTTATCACTGCAAATGATGCCAGTGGAGCATGTTCGGACACTAAAATTTTATTACCACTGACACGAATCGTACCGGAGGCCTCACACATCAGAGGAAAGTGTGCTAACCACTGATCTACCTCGCTCTGGAGAAACTGGTACCGTCTAACGTAAACCACACCGGCAGGTTCCGATGCCGTTAAATTTTCGTGAATACTTCTCCAAAATCTTCCATTTATCAACTGACACAATAGAGTTTCCCAAGCTGGCATCAATATAAAATCACTCCTGCTAACTAACGAAAAGAACTATTAAATATAGCGATGCACCGATTGGGACCTCGCCCCCGCACATCGGGGATTAGAGAAATAGACGGGGCTGCATTATGCTTCCATGCAGAGCTGAAACTGACCGCACATGATTACTGGTACACCACTTAGAAGGACTAAGCCTGCCCAGGCAAAGCGGTATGAGTCAGACCATCCAATGCATATAAACATTTTGGTTTCATGTGGCGGCAGGGCTCGAGATGTCATTTCATCTCAAAGGCGTGTAAAAGTCCCACAAAAGTGGCAGCAACGTCACCAAAATGACCTATATTGTGTTGAAGAGGATGTTAAACCTCAATTCAAACAAACGCACAAAACCAATCTCAATATTTTATTTTTGGTCTTTAAACCGAGGTCCCGTCGCCGTATGACCTTAGATGCTGGTATGACGTAACCACCCCCCTCCCCGACACACACATACACACCAATCTGGACCAAATATCGAATGGTATGGCAATCATAAACGACAACTCAGTATTTACACATTTTTGTTCTCTTACAATGGTACTGGACAACAGTTACGACCCCCGCCCATTGGGGCTTTAAGAAATAAATGGGCTGCATGATGCTTCCACGCAGAGCTGAATCCAACCTCACACGAGTACTGGTAAACCGCTCAGAGGTTCTAAGCATGTCCTGGCAAAGCGGTGCGAGTTGGACCCGTCATGCTCATAAACCCTATTGGTTTCATTGGGCGACAGGGCTTGAGATGTCATTCCATCTCAATGTCGAGTAAGAGTCCCACAAAATTGGAAGCAACGTATCCAAAATGACCTATATAGTGTTGACAGGGACGTTAAACATCAAATCAAACAAACGAACTGGACAACAGCATTGCTTCTTTCCCCGTCAGGTGTCACAGTGGAGATTCAGATCATTGTATTTAACTGAATTTTCAGAATTGATTACTCAGTCTCGTTCGCCGGTAAGCAGTTGGTTTTTAACTTGGTTGAATAATTGTTGGGAGAAAATATCAAACAGATGGCATTATGGGGGGAGTTTTAAAATATATTGGAGGGGAGTTTTGAAATATATATAGTTCCGACTTGCTTGGCGGAGACACGCATACTAACAGACGAAGAACCGATCGCCTAGTGCTGGTTTCTGTGGCTTGTACCAACAGTTTAATAATAATACATGTATATTGATTTTACTTATGACGTAGCAGTTAGACGTCACCAACACCAACTGTCTGTGTACCGGATGACCTTATCGCATTGTAATTTAACCACCGGTTGATATCGAAGAGAATCGTACCTACTGGGCCTGGCATTTGGCCTTACCCAGGTGAAAAAAAATGTTGCCCGGACCAGACAGGTTAACTATAACTGCTGTTAAATTCAGTACATCCCCCGTCTGCGTAAGTTCAGAAAATAATTTTCAGGTAACAGCTGTAACTTATGCGGAGGTAAAACTATGACGTTTACCCTTTATTTACAAGGGACGAGACTCGAATAGGAACAGTGAAAAATCAGAACAGTTTAAAGGGCTTGAAAAAAGCTCATGTCGCCAGGAATGTGAGATGAATTATGAGTCCAATTAAGACACAGCGTAATCAAATTGCCAGCAAATGACGTTAACGTGAACATTATTTTCGAACGTCATTTACGCTAAATGACGTAACTTCCCAGAAGGTCCCTTTTCGCGTGACGGGTCACAAATATGTTCTATAAAAGGGTTGTGCTTTGGAAGCAAGGAATACTCAACAGAACTATAAATATGGAGTGTATATGGTTTTTGGGCCAGACTAGCTAGTTTCGGCCAATTAGGCTTCATCAGTGACCCTCAGATATTTTCAAAATTCCACAATGGAATCAATGATCCCAAAGGACAAGAAAAAATAATCTACACTGTGATGTAGGGCAGGGAGAGGTTTTACCAAGACCTCATTAGAAGGAAATATTAAAACAATATTGTAACAATACATGCCTTGAATCAAACACTGAGACTGATTATCATTGATATGGATATTTTGTTGTCAAACACAAATCAGTTCTTATTGTTTTGTTTAATGACCATGGCTTGGGAGGCGAGATAGGTTTCAAATACATAGCATATTTACGTACATAAAGGGATATTTTAGGTTAGTCGACACGCAGTTACAACTATTGCAAAATAGCCAGAAAACGTTAAAATAGTTATTGCCAGTCGATAGCCATTTAAAAGCATTAGGAAAACAGGTCTATGTGGATAAATGGAGTCATAATTTATTTAACCCGCGTATAACAACACATTTACAGTTGTATGAAAGAATTCCCTGGTGTAGGAAAAACTGAGATTTCTTATTACAAGAATATTTTAACGAAGGTGATAATATTCAACCCTCATTGGTTGTCAAATTCGTGTAGCCGATACCCTTGTAATTATCATTACGCAAACACGCCTAATTAATAAATTGCCACCTTTATCGCCGAAAAAATGAAAATTTTAACATGAAAAATTGTGATATTTTTCTTATTTCTGCTCAAAATATAGATTATGGGCACTCGTCAGAACCGCCTCATCGAGGCGGTTCTAACGAGTACCCACAATCTTTATTTTAGAGCAGAAATAAGAAAAATACGGTATACCCCCGGAAACCCCAGTTTTACTATACTAAAGTGGGGTTCAATGGGGTCAAAATTATATAGGCGTGTTTTCGTAATTATCACTTTGTGAAGACATTACGAAAACACGCATATACAAATATATTCCAACCGTTATCGCCGACAAAATGAAAATTTTAAGATGAAAAATTGTAATAAATAGGTTTAGCCCTGTTTACTATTTAAAAGTGGAGTTCAAGGGGGGTCAAAATTATATAGGCGTGTTTTCGAGATGAAAAGATAGGTTTCTTTGGCGTTTTAATCTTATATTTTTACTCCCGCTTTAAAAAAGGAAGAAACTAATACGCAAGATAAAATATTAAAAAAAAAAAAAAAAAAAAACAAGAGGGCCATGATGGCCCTGGATCGCTCACCTGATCCATAGGGTAACAAGTGAGCCCCTGGGAGAGCCATTATTGGCCACGGGCTATAATTTGAATTTTCTTGTTTGATCGAGTGCCTCCGAAAGTCATCTGGTGGGCAGTAAGTAAACTTGGAGTGCACGAGTGGATTGTGCGACTGGTCCAAGGGATGTATGCAAATGCTCGGAGCTGTGTCCGTGCTGGTGATGGTTACAGTGAAGAATTCGATGTGAAGGTGGGTGTTCATCAAGGCTCTGTTCTCAGCCCACTGCTTTTCATCATTGTGCTTGAAGCCTTGTCATGCGAGTTCCGCTCTGGAGTCCCCTGGGAGGACTTGTATGCTGATGGCCTTGTCACCATAGCTGAATCCCTTGAGGAATGTGTCAGGAGGCTTTTAATTTGGAAAGACGCAAAGGAGGCGAAAGGACTTAGAGTGAATGCAGGAAAGACAAAGATCATGATCTGTGGTTCAGGTCTGGACCTCCTGCAGAGTACAGGCCAGTTCTCATGTGCTGTATGTCGCACTGGAGTGGGCAGCAACAGTATCTTTTGTATTGGCTGCAAGTTCTGGGTGCACAAGAAATGCAGTGGGCTCAAGCGCTACCTCCTACGTCTTCAGCAGAATGACAGGGCAATGATCAGACAGATTTGCAATGTCAAGCCACAAGACGCTGTCACGATCAGGTCCAGTGAGGACCTGGATCTCATCCTGAAAGAGAGAATGATCCACTGTTATGGACATGTGGAACGCTCCAACGGTG
This sequence comes from Lucinisca nassula, assembly GCA_963580285.1. Lineage (NCBI taxonomy): Eukaryota > Metazoa > Mollusca > Bivalvia > Lucinida > Lucinidae > Lucinisca > Lucinisca nassula. The sequence continues at coordinate 108,259,887 of OY757021.1, read as the reverse complement.
CAGTCAAGACTGCCTGTGACATACAGGTAGGTGGAAAGCAGGGGCCCAAGATGACCTGGAAGCAGCTGACAGAAAGAGATTGCAGAGAATGGAAGCTCTCTGCTATCGATCCTAATGACAGACAAGCCTGGAGATCTGGTGTAAGATCTGCCATGTGTGAAGCAAGCCAGCTACCTGGAAGGGGGGGGGGGGGGAGGCACTTATGTGGATGTTGCCCCTGTTCCTGCACGTTAATAAAAATCTGTTGATGATGATGATGATGATGATGATGATGATATCTTGGTAGTGGTCTAAAAAGTGATGTTTCATACCAAATATCAAAGATCGGTGCCTTCTGGTTTCAGACAAGAAGATTTTTTTAAAGGTTTTCCTTGTATAAGTCAATATAAATCTTGGAGTCCCCGGGGCGGGCCATTTTTGGTCCCAGTGCTATAATTTGAACAATCTGGGTAAAATCCACAAGATGAAGCTTCATACCAAATATCAAAGACCTTGGCCTTCTGCTTTCAGACAAGAAGAATTTCGAATGTTGCATTGCATTGACTTTTATTACCTAGGGCTATAATTTGAACAGTTTTGATAGAGGTCCACTAAATGAAGCTTCACACCAAATATCAAAGACCTGGACCTTGCGGTTTCAGAGTAGAAGATTTTTTTTAATTTCCCTATATAAGTCAATGTAAAACCGAAGGGCCCCGGAGCGGAGGCATTTTTGGTCCAATGGCTATGATAAGAACAATCTTGGTAGAGGTCCACTAGATGAAGCTACACACCTCATATAAAATACCTGGGCCATGCGGTTTCGGAGAAGAATATTTTATAAAGATTTTTCCTGTATAAGCCAATGCTAAACCAAAGGGCCCGCAGACGTGGGCATCTTTCGCACTAGGCCTATTAATTTGAACAATCTTGATAGAGGTCCACTAGATGAAGCTTCATACTAAATATCAAAGACCTGGGCCTTGCGGTTTCAGAGAAGATTTTTAAAGATTTATCCTATATAAGTATGTAAAACAAAAGGGCCTGGTGGCGGAAGCATTTTTGGCCCCAGGGATATTATTTGAACAATCTTGTCAGAGGTCCACTAGATGTAGCTTCATACCAAATATCCAAGACCTGGGCCTTGTGGTAACAGAGAAGAAGACTTTTAAATATTTTCCCTACATATGCCTATGAAAAACCAAAGGACCCCGGGGCGGGGGCATTTTCGGCCCTAGAGATATAATTTGAACAATCTTGATAGAGGTTTACTTCATGAAGCTTCACACCAAATATCAAAGATCTGAGCCTTGCGGTTTTAGAGAAGCAGCTTTTTTGTAAGCCTATGTAAACCGAAGGCCCCCGGGATAGGGGCATTTTTGGCCCCAGGGCTATAATTTAAACCCCTGTTTCCTATATAAAAGTGGGGTTCAAGGGGGTCAAAATTATAGAGGGCCACTAGATGAAGCTTCATATCAAATATCAAAGACATGGGCCTTGGGGTTTCATAGAAGAAGATTTTAAAGATTTTCCCTATATAAGCCTATGTAAAACCAAAGGCCCCCGGGGCTGGGGGCGGGGATTTATCGCACTAGGCCTATAATTTGAACAATCTTGATAGAGGTCGACTAGATGAAGCTTCACACCAAATATTAAAGACTTGGACCTTGCGGTTTCAGAGAAGAAGATTTTTAAAGATTTTCCCTATATAAATCTATGTAAAACCAAAGGGCCCGGGGCGGGGGCAATTTTAGCCCCAGGGCTATAGTCTGAACAATCTTGGTAGAGGTCCACTAGATGAAGCTTCGTACTAAATATTAACGATCTGGGTGGTTTCAGAGAAGAAGATTTTTAAATATTTTCCCTATATAAGCCTATGAAAAAACAAAGAGACCCGGGGCTTGGACATTTTTACCAATCTTTATAGAGGTTCACTAGATGAAGCTTCATACCAAATATCAAAGACCTGGGCCTTGGGGTTTCAGAGAAGAAGATTTGTAAAGATTTTCCCGATATAAGCCTATGTAAAACCAAAGGTCCCCGCGGCGGTGGCATTTTTGGCCCCAGGGCTATAATTTGAACAATCTTGGTATAGGTCCACTAGATGAAGCTTCACACCAAATATCAAAGGCTGGGCAATGCGGTTTCAGAGAAGATTTTTTTAAATTTTCAGTGAAAACAAATCTGTTGTTAGCTCCTGCGACCTAGATGTGAAACGGACCGGAACCATTTGAACAACTTTGAAAGGAGACCGCCTAAGGATCATTCCTGTGAAGTTTGGTCAAAATCCGATAAGTGGTTTAGGAGGAGATTTCGTTTGAAGAAAAAGTGTACGCACGCATGCACGGACGCACGCACGCACGGACGCACGACGGACGACGTACAAAAAGTGATCCCAAAAGCTCACTTCTTCACTACGTGACAGGTGAGCTAAAAACACAGCTGCCACCAAAAACACTACGATCATATATAGCTTTAGAGGGCCACCGACCATCTGGACTTGGAGTAATAGATTCGAGTACATGATGCTTCCATGCAGAGCTGAAACCAATCGCACATGACTGCTGGCAAACTGCTTAGGTCTAAGCCTGTCCAGGCAAAGTGGTGCGAATCGGAGGGTCCATGCATATAAACCTATTGGTTTCATTCGGCGGCAGGGCTTGAGATGTCACTTCACCACAATGTCGGTTAAAATCCCACAAAATTGGAAGTAACGTCTACAAAATGAGTGAGTGGGTGTTTGAGTTTTACGTCTCACCAACAGCTATGGTCATACGGAGACGGGGCCTCGGTTTAAAGACTAATCAGAAAGTCTGAAGAAGACCGGGATCGATCCTGTCTACAAAATTATCTAAATATTGTTGATGTGGACGTTAACCTTCGATTCGATTTAAACAAACAAATATATTTCTAAAACTACCACATTTCATATAAAAGGTTTTCATATTTTTGTTATTTTTAGTCCAAGCATGGCTTGTGTGTGCTCGTTAGAACCGCCTCGTTGAGAGGTTCTAACAAGCACTCACAATCTTTTTACAGGTGTGTCGTTTTAGTGACTTTCATTCTTTTAATAGGATTCCCACTCACACATGTATTTATCGATCGGAACACTGCTAATCTAATACACTTGAAAAAGTCATAAAAACAAACTCAAGAGACGTGCGTGTAATTATATACATGTAACGTAGCTGTGGTTTAGTTGACACCGTCATGTCATAAAATCACATGACCACAGTGTAATCACATGGTTACTGGCACGTAGAGTCGTGACGCTATCCGTCACAACTCTGTTTTCTTTTGTTTGTTTGTTTGATTTGAGGTTTACAGTGTAAAGATCATTTTGGAGACATTGCTTCCAATTGTGTGGGACTTTTTCCCGACATTGAGATGAAATGACATCTCAAGCCCTGCCGCCCGATGAAACCAATAGGGTTTTTAAGCATGGACGGTCCGACTCTTGCACCGCTTTGTCTGGGCAGGCTTAGATCCTCTAAGCGGTTTACCAGTACCCGTGTGCGGGTCGGATTCAGCTCTGCGTGGAAGCATCGTGCAGCCCATCTATTTCTTCAAGCCCCGATGGGCGGGGGCGTCTGTTTTCTTTTGAACTTCTTCAGCGATAAGATCCGATTTAAAGTCGTAATACGATAAACAGAACCTTACACTTCGTCGTTTCGTTAAGGCGCTCAGGTCACATTACGAAAACACTCCTATACAAATACATTGTAACCTTTATCGCCGAGAAAAATTCAAGTTTTAAGATGAAAAATTGGGATATTTTCATATTTCTGCTCACAATATAGATTTTTGGCGGTTCTAACGATTACCCACAATCTATATTTTTGAGCCGAAATAAGAAAAATAAGGTTTACCCCTGTAAACCCCATTTTTACTGTATAAAAGTGGGGTTCAAGGGGGTCAGAATTATATAGGCGTGTGTTCGTGATGAAGACTGGTTTCTTTTTAACCTTTAACCTGCTGAATATTCAATTAAGCCACACTCATTTCTGACTTTGAACCAATCAGATTACTTGATGCAGCTTATTTCTACATATTCATAAACTGAATGTCAAACTGTGTAGATCCTGATCAGATGGCTTCTTCAGAAGCCATCTGATCTGGATCTACACTGTTTGCAAAGATAGGGCTTGTCGCTTACAGCAGGGTAAAGGTTAAACCGTATTATTCTTTCTTTTAGTTTCCTTCATACGTCCTGGTATTGAACACCCCTGTAAACCGTACGTTATATAAAGAAAACTAAGATTTACAAGGGTATACATATTTTCCTTATTTCTGCTCCAAGACATAGGGTTTGGGTACTCGTTAGAACCGTCTTGGTAAGTTGCTTCTAACGACCACCAACAGCCTGTGTTTAGAGTTTAAATTTGAAAATTATTACAAATTTTCACCAGAAAAATAACCTATTTAAAGATTTGAAAAGTTACAATATGCCATCTTAATGCAGTGTCATCAAGTAAGAAACTACTTTTGGAACTGTTCAGTAGTGGGCATTGCCCCGCCCATTGGGGCGTGAAGAAATAGATTGGGATGCATGGTGCTTCCTCGCAGAGCAATACTAAGGACTAAGTCTGACCAGGCAAAGTGGTGTGAGACAGGCCGTTCAGTGTATATAAGTATTTTGGTTTCATTGGTCGGCAAGGCTTGAGATGGCATTTCATCCCAATGTCGGGTAGACGTCCCACAAAATTGGGTGCAGCCTCTCCAAAATGACCTAAATAGTGTTGACAAGGACGTTAAACCTGAATTCACAGAAAATCAATAGTGGCAATGAACTATCCTGAATGCATGAATTTTACTGTATATCTTTTGAACTCTTTTAATTATTTCAAACGTTTGCTCGGATTTATAGCCGTATTTAATTAATGAGATCGCGTGATGGGTAGCAATGTGGTACAAGCATTTATTCTACAGTGACAGTTTTCTGTATTCGTCTCCAACATATGTACTAAGCGGCTTTTCTGGCAACATAACATACCATGACATAACACATCATGACTGCGATTTAGCCTACACACATGCAATGTAGTGAGAGCATGCACATACAAATAAAAGATTTATATTTTCGGTGGAGCATAAATTACATGTGGAACAATGCGAATATGGATATTCAGTTTAAGAGCTAACGTATTATTTCTAGTCTTTTCTGTGATGCATAATAAATTTTCGCTGTTTCGTAACGAAAACATGCCTATATAATTTTGACCCCTTGAACCCCACTTTTATGTAGTAAAACTGGGGTTTGCAGGGGTAAACCTTATTTTTCTTATTTCTGCTCTTAAATATAAATTGTGGGTACTCGTTAGAACCGCCTCATCGAGGCGGTTCTATCGAGTACCCACAATCTATATTTTGAGCAGAAATTAGAAAAATATCACAATTTTTCATCTTAAAATTTTCATTTTTTCGTCGATAAAGGTTACAATGTATTTGTATAGGCATGTTTTCGTAATGAACAGATTATTAAACTTGTGTATGCTGGGCCAATGGTAGAAATATGGCATTAAGAATTTCCTTCTTAGGTCCGTGAAATGTAGGCAAACACAAGAAAGTGTTTTTTGTCTCGAATGCGTTCATATTGCATAGGTTACAGACTGAGTCTATCATCGCGTGGCATGCCTTTATAACTAACTACCGCTTTCATTTTTTAAAGTATGAGCCGATAATCTAAATCTGCTAAGAGCTGTATGGTATTTTCGTTCTCCAATGAAATCTAAATAGGTTTCAAAGCCGAAATCATTCTTAAAACCCGCATAGGAAAGAAGTCTAATGGAATTTTTAATTTTCGAATACCAGGATTGGTAATATAAGTCAAATACTTGTTGTTTAATTAGGCATAGTGTAACACCAATTGCTGCTTGTTCCAACCACACATACGATAGTCCTATGTGGTAAATATATAGACTTTATTTGGTATGCCCAGCGCGAGCCCTTATAAGAGACATACATGTATTTGCGTCACTCTTAAGGATGTTATGTACCTTTAAGTGATAGAATTTTCTCCATATTTGATAGTTTCGACCTGTATTTAAAGTCGGTTTTACAAAATCTGGGAACAGTTTTTATATACAATCGTGGGAACTCTCCCAAGCTCTCCAAAGAGTCCCCTGAGATTGGCAGATCTTTTTTTACATTTAAAACCCATCGGCGGAATTTTTGTATGGACAATTTCAACATCCTTCGTCTGGCCTTCCATTACTGAGAATACACCCGACTAAAGCATCAAAAAGCCCGCATTTATCACTGATGAGCAATTCGGTTTGTTTAAATATAGAGAACAAGTAATGCAGTGCATAATTAGCATGCTGAGCAAGTCACTCTTACATTCGTAACCAATGCCAATTCATCCAAATATTTGAAGTAATTTAAAACATCATTAATAACATCGGAGTCTAACTGTTGGTTTTCTTTTGCTCCAGCAATTCTGTTGTTGTATGCTGTCGAGTCCTCAAACTTGTTGCATCTCTGTAGCTTTTTTATTTGTTTTTCCTCAGACATGTTACACTGATGATTTAGGAAGCCTTCATGCGGACTAAACAAAATTAGTGTATACCGCGATAGAGGTAAGGGCGAGGATTATTGCCATGTAAAATCGATTTAAGCCCCCCCCCCCCCCCCACCCCCGTGGAATTCTTTTCACTGACTGTTCCAAGGCGGTTCTTCTGTAGCGGTTTATTTTTGTTGTTGTTTGTTACTTACTGTGTGTATCACTTGTGTCTTTTTATTTTGGATGGCCATTTGGCCATTTTGTGGGAAAGTAACTGTCCTTATGGCCTTCCTTTGTTTAGGTTTCCATTATGGTCTGGTCGCTTCATGTTTGTGTTTCTTTCCCTTTGGTGTCTTTGATGGATTGAGTAAGTTAATTGTATTGATTCCTGATCTTTGTTTTACTTCTACTTAATAGTATTAAGATACTAATCACATATTGTCTGTCGGCCCAAATATCATGACCTTTTTTTCTTTTAGACATTGATCTTTCAACCCCATGTCCCACAGTAGATTTCGATATCATGAAGCATATATTGTAGAGAGTTACGCGATGTAATAATTAGTTCTGACGTTGAATAAGGACCAGATGCGGCCGTGGATTAAATTCGTGAGCTTCGACCAGGAACAAACGCTCTGATATTAACTTCGCTGTGCTCTGTGGAAGGAACGATGGCAACGCATAAGATGGCTTTCAATTTGATATGGCCGCATGCATGATGGCTTTATATTCATGCATGGGAAAAATCTAAACGACAGAGAATACGTAGTAGCTGATCAGTATGACTTTTATGTCTTCTAATAATTATGATAGCTAGAGCAGTGGCGAAAAACCAAATCTTATTCTTTCAAACGTTTCGTTGAACGAGAGCAGAATTGAATTTTGATACAAAATAAAATAGACTCTGTTTTGCAAGTGTAATCCCGAGTGACTGCTATTGAAAATGCTGTGAGATCTCAGCATGAGATTGAAGTTATTGGAATATAGGTCACTAGGCTCACAGCCGGCATATGAATTTGTTATTCAAGGGGGTTCCTAGGAATAGGCATGTACATTGTTTCGATGTAGTAAGGAGATGCATTGGAACTGAAAATGGACAAGGGTATATATATATATATATATATATATATATATATATATATATATATATATATATATATATATATATATATATATATATATATATATATATATATTGTAAGATCCCATCGATTAGGCCGGTAAAATATGAGCAAAACACGGACTATTATTGTGGCGTTTACATCACGAAAACATGCCTATATAAATATTTTGAACCCCTTGAACCCCTTTTTTATATGGTAAAACTGGGGTTTACCTTATTTTTCTTATTTCTGCTCTAAAACATAGATTGTGGGTACACGTTAGAACCGCCTCAATGAGGCGGTTCTAACTAGTACCCACAATCTATGATTGCTGTATAAATCAGAAAAATATAACTGATTTTCATCGTAAAAGCAGCCATTCTGGAGATGTGATAATTGCACTATGTCTCATAGATGTGTTATAGTGATGAGATATTTGTGCGACATACATCACGTGAACAAGTCCGTGAAATGAATACCCCCTAAACCCCACTTTATTTAGAGAAAACTGGGGTTTACGGGGGTATACATTATTTTTCTTATTTCTGCCCAAAGACATATGTTGTGGGTACTCGTTAGAACCGCCTCACTGAGGCGGTTCTAACGAGCACCCTCAACCTATGTTTTGAACATTTATAAGAAAAATATCAAGGATTTTTATCAGAAAAGTAGCAAATTTGGAGATGTGAAAAATGCACTACGTCGCACAGGTGTGTAATCGTAATGTAGAAGACATTTAGCGTGCATCATCTCATTTGAAAGGTACTGATGTCCTATTCTTATTAGATAGCCAAAGCATGGCAGTCCCTTTAGCAGCAGTTCAAGATTATACCTGATGCCGCGATGCTAACCCAAGGAAGCAAGTATCGCATAGGGGCCTCAGAATAGCTTTTAATGATTTTAATGCCAGTTATGAAGTTTGCTAGAACCGGCAAACCTGACTACTCTGCAACTCTCCATTATTAAAATTGCAGCTAAAGAATCTTTTAAATGTTTACATTATTTGTGAACTGCTTGTATTACAAACCTAGTTAATTTTAAACACTCAAATTATTCTTTGAAATACTAGATTACAGCAGAAGCACGTTGGGTTCATACACGGTGACTTACGGTGAGCGTTCGTTTAGGGTTGAGGCAACGCAGGCCTGGAACAGCTTGCCAAACTTGTTTGTTTGTTTGATTTGAGGTTCAACGTCCCCGTCAACACTGTAAAGGTCATTTTGAAGACGTTTCTTCCAATTTTGTGGGATGCCAAATTTGACTTACGGGCCGTAGAGTACTATGAAGAGCTAGGTAGGCTGTTGCGCATCTGGACCGGCCCAAGCTGTAAATGTGCTATGTGTTTATAACAGAAGTGAAGGCCTTGACCAGGAATCGATACAATTAACCCACACCGCGCATCAGAGACACCAAATGGAATAAACACAAACATTAAATAACTAGACCCTAATGAAAACCTCAATAGCGGAAAGCCAAAAAGACAGTTACTTTCCCACATAATGGAGAATTTGCTTTCCTAAATAAAAACGATATAAGCGACACACACACACACACACACACACACACACAAAGTACCTCGGTATATTTTTGTACCTCGATATGTCGGTCTACTGCCCAAAAAGTACCTCAGAAAGATAGCTTCACAAACTCACACATATATACATACCATAACAAGAATAAATCGCGACAGGATAACAGACCTGGAACGGGCAATGAAAAGATTTTCACTTGGTGGCTTGGGGAAGGGAGAGGTTAAATCAGTTCGGCCGCAATCCTCGCCCTTCATTCCGTCGAGATTTAAACAATTTGTTCAGTCCGAATGCAGGTTTCCTAACTCATCAGTGCAACATCTCCGAGAACACAAAAATCAAACAACCACAGAGATGAAACAGCGGCGGGGGCTCGACAGCAACAAACCACTGAAATGCTGGAGCAAGGGAAACCCCACAGTTGGACTTTGATGGGCCCAAACTGCTTTTTAGAGTTTCCCGGGTTCTTTTTTTGTATATGTGTTCTCTAATTACTATGTATTTAATGTTTCCATACTGCATGCCGAGTTCCTATGTATTGTGTCGTAATGTTTTGTTACCCTGTTTGAAAGTGTAAAGTTGTGCTGCTACATGTAAAGTGCATCATATTTTGAAATTCCTTTCCCCTGTGCGGTTGCTGCTTGATCAGTCATATATGAAATCTTTTTTTTTTTAATCTTTTAGGGTGGAGAGTGATTTAAATCCCTTACCGCCTGGAAAGATTTTTCGTTATGATCGCGGAGGTTAGTCGTGAGCGTTTTAATTTCTAGGGCAGTTGCACTTCGTGATCATTTTACTTTTGACTCTTAATCCTCCCTTGTTGGGCAGGTTAGGCCTATGGACCATAGATGTAAAGCCACTCCACATCTCCAGTCTGTTTGTTTACATTTCAGTTCGATTGCTGTATATTTTAGTACTAGTTTTCGGCACCTATATTCGTCTTACCTACACTACATAATTTGAATCTGATTGCATGGTCGTTAACCCAATCACGGTTGGCAACTTTGCTTCCCTCTTTAATTGCACGCCGGTGGGTCAGGCCTCAGATTTTATGACGGCTCCAACGTAAAGGCTTATTGAGAATTAGAGATATCTAATTCTTGGTAATGTTGGTTGGTGCCTGATGCTCTGTCTCTGGTCGGGCCCATCGGAGTCTAACTGTTGGTTTTCTTTTGCTCCAGCATTCCAGTGGTTTCTTGCTGTCGAGTCCTCACCGTTGTCTCACCTCTGTGGTTCTTTGATTTTTTGTGTTCACGGAGATGTTGCACTGATGAGTTAGGAGGCCTTCAGGCGGATTGAACAAATTATTTGTCTAAATCGCGACGGAAGTAAGGGTTGTGGCCACGTAAAATCGATTTAAGCCCCCCAGTGGAAATCTTCCACTGACCGTTCCAAGGCGGCTCTTCTGTGGCGATTTATTTATGTTGTTGTTTGTTACTTACTGTGTGTATCACTTGTGTCTTTTAATTTTGGATGGCCATATGGCCATTTTGTGGGAAAGTGACTGTCCATATGGCCTTCCTTTGTTTAGGTTTCCATTATGGTCTGGTCGCTTAATGTTTGTATTTCTTTCCCTTTGGTGTCTTTTATGGATGGAGTAAGTTAATTGTATCAATTCCTGATCTTTGTTTTACTTCTACTTTGTATGCGAGAATTAAGGCTCAAGCACCCCAGTGGTATTCGTTTCCGCTGATCGTTCTTTTGTCGCGGTTTATTTTTGCTATGGTTTGTCTTTGGGTGTTTGTGACGCTTATATTATTTTATTTTTGATAGCCTATTGGCCATTTTGCGGGATAGTAACTGTCCTTTTGGCTTTTCGCTATTGATATTTCTATTAGGGTCTGTTGTTTCCTGTTTGTGTTTCTTTCCCTTTGGTGTCTCTGATGGGAGCTGTGGGTTAATTGGGTCGATTCCTGATCATTGCCCTCCACTTCTATTATACTGTGCTGACTGTGTCCAGACATTTTATGTGATAAACGTTTGAAAAATCTTATTTAATAGTAACTTATATTATCTTTGCAACGATGCTTATGTGTATTTTTCGTTTACAGGCTGTTTAGTTACATAGTCATGTTTCTTGTTTTTCAGTCGCTAAATAGCTTCTTAACGAATGTCCCAAGATTGTGTAAATAAAAATCAAAAATGAGTTCCTTTAAGAGCAATGGAAACATTCATAAGAAAGAAGATGGGTCATACTACGTAGTTTCGGCTAATAAAGCCTCATCAGTGACCCTGTAATGATCCGGCAAAGAAAGCCAGAGAAAACATACTGCAATTTTGCGAATTTCGAATAGGCAGTCGATTCAAAGACTGATATAAGTCAAAACGGGGTCCAAATAATTAAAAACCTGTCTAGAATATGAATCTAACCAATAATTTATTTCTGATTTCTCAGAATATTCACGCTGATCTCAAAGGACCAAAAGTAAAATATAAACTGCACTATGGTTGATGTACGGGGAGACGTTTTACGGCCGCCACACGGCACAACACCAGCTGCAGTGAAGGCAAATAAAAATCAAAAATGAGTTCCTTTAAGAGCAATGAAAACATTCATAAGAAAGAAGATGGGTCATACTACGTAGTTTCGGCTAATAAAGCCTCATCAGTGACCCTGTAATGATCCGGCAAAGAAAGCTAGAGAAAACATACTGCAATTTTTACTTTAAATAAAGATTCCTGTATCTCGTATCGCTTGGCTACGTGTATCCTTCAAGGATCTTATATCCTTCTAGGATCTTAGTTAACCGGAAGGTTGTTGCTGAAACATTCCCCGATTAATATCCTATTTTACATGTAATATGCCAAAGAACCAACCAACAAGTAACATTGTTAACACAGAACGGTTTGGCAAGTAGTTGTGTGACTGACGAATCACGCGATATTCAGTCTACACATATTTCTGTAGAAAACAACTCGGCTGATCATAATGTTAACACCCAAGGTTATGTTGTGAGTGAGAGCCAAAACAATACAAGTCGCAATGGATGAAAAAACAGCATTCACTTTCGCTTCTTGCTTTCAATGTCTCGACGTCTCCTCCACCACCTCCCTTTCCACTTCCGACACTAGCCCTCCTCAGTTTCCTCAAATGCTGACGAGGCTATGCAGATGTAGAACGCGAGAGCAAACTGTAAGCCTAAAATCAAGGCTACTCTATCCAGAGTTTGTAAACTGTTTAAAAACTTTTATTATAGTGTGCTCTTGATGAATTCTACAGTACTTTATACTACACAGATTGTGTTATGTGTGTAAGACGTGAAATCAACGTGACATTTTTGTCTATTTATATTAGCTATTATTACTATTATTATTCGATATAGGGTGTAGATCTGGACATTCCGCCTATCACATTTATTTACTTTTCCTAGTTATGAAGGTACTAACGTACGTGCGTGCATTTGTGCGTAAATGTGTATGCGCGCATAAATATGAGTGTATGCATCTGATCCTAGCGTGAATGAGTAGTGAAAAATTATGAAGCATGTGAAGGTAATGATCAGGAATCGATACAAGTAACCTCACCATCAGAGACAACAAAGGAAAAGAAACACAAACATGAAATAACTAGACACTAATGGTAACGTTAATAGCGGAAATCTGAAATGACAGTCACTTTCCCACAAAATGGCCAAAACAAAATGATATAAGCGATACACACATTCAAGGACGAACTTCAGCAAAAACAAACCGCGACAACAGAACCGCATTGGAACGGTCCGTGAAAAGGATTTTACTGGGGTGGGGGTTTCTTAAATCGATTTTATATGCCCGCAATCCTCGCCCTTACATCCGTCGGGATTGAGACAAATAATTTGTTAGTCCGCATGTAGGCTTCTTAACTCATCAGTACAACATCTCCCAGAACACAAAAATCAAACAACAACAGAGATAAATAACGGTGAGGACTCGACTCGACAGCACCAAATAACTGAAATGCTGGAGCAAAAAAAAACCAAAGTAAGACTCCGATGGGCCCAACCAAAGGCAAAGAGCATCAGGTTCCAATCAACAGTAGACACAATTAAATTTTATGTCTAAATAAGCCTTTGAATAAGCCGATACCGATGGGTATGTGCGGCCTTGCGGACTGTATTGCTGTATATGAAGAGACTCGGTGGGGCCGAGTCTCCAATTTTCGCTCTTTTATGTGTTCTTTGTTTCCAAAGGCACCCTTTTAGCTTTTTATTTTACCTCACTGCAGTTGGTGTTAAGTGTCATGTGGCGACCGTACAAAGTCTCCCCGTGCTTCATCATAGTGCATATTATATTTTCTTTTCCTTGGGATCATTGGGCCCATTCTGGTTACTTTGAAAATCGAATATCGCTGAAGCTGGTCCTGGTGGGGGGGGGGGGGGGGGGTCGCGGCCCGTGGGGGGGGGGGGGGTGGTGCGGCCTTGTGTGCTATATTGCTGTGTATGAAGAGACGCGGTAGGGCCGAGTCGCCGAGTTCTTTGTTTCCAAAGGCAACCTTAAGCTTTTTATGCCGGAACCGTGTTAGAATCTGAGGCTTGAACCACCGACGTTAAATTAAAGAGGGAAGAAAAGTTATAAACCGTGATTGGCTTAGCTTCCATGCATGCAGTTTGTCTTAAAACACTTATGTTGTAACCAATCTTTTATATCGACAATGAGTTTACGAAATTGGGTACTGAAATCATTTCAAGTATATATTTTTTCTGAATATATATATATACTAAGACACCATAAAATTCAAGTTCTGATAGACCTAATTGCAGAAAAGAATTAAATCCAATACTGAATTTTGAAATTAAATCGGAATGACGTCTATACAATTTAGAAAAGGCTTTGCAAGAGCTCTGTGGTGTTACGGCCTATGAACTGCAACCTTTGACTGTAGAGAAGGCTGTAGATCATGACCACAGTTTTCATTCAGCCACCGAGTCTACTGTATGTGGTACAGAAGGCCGGGACAAGCTTCCAACGTTATACTGGGTACCTAAACTTCATAAAAGACGATATAAAGCACAGTTTATTGGAAATTCAAGCTCTTGTACCGTTGTACCAGCACTTAACTTTCCAAATTATTAACTTCGTGCTTTACTGCCATCAAAAACAGTTGAACAAATATTGCTTCAAAGTCTTTGAAAGATCAGGGAGATATTTTTTATTTATTAGACATCCCATGGTTGCATACATACACAAACAAAAGTGTACATTATATATGTACCACTGAATTGGACGTAGGCGATGCCTATTTCAGTCCTTTCCAATATTCTACATTTGGAACCACAACGTATATAACTGAGGAAACACAATATAATTTATACATTAAATATACATATATATGAGTATATAGAAGCCGAAGTGGATGAGAGAGAGAGAGAGAGAGAGAGAGAGAGAGAGAGAGAGAGAGAGAGAGAGAGAGAGAGAGAGAGATCCACCGAGTAGCTACTTTCTTATAATTATTTCAATTTGTATAAGATGTCATTTCATAATAAACCGAGAGAGAGATCCAACAAGCAGCTGGTTCTTGCAATTATTTTAGTTTATATGTGGTTCCGTTTGAGTATCGGATTGACATATCGTACACCGTGCATCGTGGTTTTCGTGGAATTTAACATATATATTTAACGGATAGTTAACCGTTAGGGTTTGAAGAGTGTTATATCAGGGAGAAAGCTGTTTTATGTCTATAAAAGAGTCTAATGAAGTTTGTTTTGGCCCCTGCAGACAAGGCCGCTAACAACGTCGCCGTTGTGTGACGGCTCCACTATAATAACACGCTTAAGCAGGAGCTTGGTGGTACTAAGGCCTATGAACTTCAGCCTTTAGCTGAAGAGAGAGCAACAGTAGATAAACATTTTTGTCTTTCAGCCACCAAGTTTGCTGTGTGTGTTAACGAAGGCCAAGACAAGCTTCCTACGCTATACTGGTTACCAAAACTTCATAAAAAAAACCTTACAAAGCACGGTTTATTGCAAATTCTAGCTCTTGCACTACCACTGAACTTTCTAAATTATTAACTTCCTGTCTTACTGCTATTAAAACGCATGTAATTAAATATTGTGATAAAGTCTTTGAAAGATCAGGAAGAAATCTGTTTTGGTCTATAAAAAATTCGAATGAGGTTTTAAATAAATTGAAATCTAGACATTTTCGTGCTTCTAGTCTGTCTACCTACGATTTTCCATTCTTTACACTACACTTCCTCATAATCTTATAAAAGAAAAGCTTAATGATTTAATTGAATGGGCTTTTCACAGAGAAGTTTCTCTCTATCTTGCATGTAATGTCAGAAATGCATTTTTCACTTCTAAAGAGCATAAGAATTATACACTTTGGTCATGTCAGAAAGTGTGTGATGCCCTCACCTTTCTACTTGACAATATTTTAGCTTTTAGCTCTACTTCTAGATATTTAGATGATTTATTAAACATTGATAATACCTATTTTGATGGTTTGATCAGTCAGATTTACCCCCTAGAACTTCAGTTAAGTAAAGCAAATTCTTCTGATACCGAGGCCCCGTTTTTGGATTTACATCTATCTATTGTAGATGGATTTGTTTCGTGCAAAATTTATGATAAACGCGATGACTTTGATTTTGAGATTGTAAATTTTCCTTTTTTGGATGGTGATGTTCCTCGTGCGCCATCCTATGGCGTTTATATTTCGCAATTAATTCGATTTGCTAGAGTGTGTAGTCATGTAACTGACTTCAACACTCGTAATAAATAATTAACGGCTAAACTCCTTAATCAGGGTTATCGGTACCATAAACTACGCAAAGCCTTTTCAAAATTTTATAGACGCCATTCTGATTTAATTTCAAAATTCAATATTGGATTTAATTCTTTTCTGCAATTAGGTCTATCAGAACTTGAATTTTATGGTGTCTTAGTATATATATATTCAGAAAAAATATATACTTGAAATGATTTCAGTACCCAAATTCGTAAACTCATTGTCGATATAAAAGATTGGTTACAACATATATAACCGCACTGACTTCAGCACCCAATTTCGTAAAATCATTCTTCGATATAAAAAGATTGGGTACAACATGGATATTATACGACAGACTGCATGCATGGTAGTTAACCCAATCACGGTTGGCAACTATGCTTCCCTCTTTAATTGCACGCTGGTGGGTCAGGCCTCAGATTCTATGACGGCTCCAACGTAAAGGCTTATTGAAAATTAGAGAGATAATGTTGGTTGGTGCCTGATGCTCTGTCTCTGGTCGGGCTCATCGGAGTCTAACTGTTGGTTTTCTTTTGCTCCAGCATTTCAGTGGTTTCTTGCTGTCGAGTCCTCACCGTTGTCTCACCTCTGTGGTTCTTTGATTTTTGTGTTCACGGAGATGTTGCACTGATGAGTTAGGAGGCCTTCATGCGGACTGAACAAATTATTTGTCTAAATCGCGACGGAAGTAAGGGCGAGGATTGTGGCCACGTAAAATCGATTTAAGCCCCCCAGTGGAAATCTTCCACTGACCGTTCCAAGGCGGCACTTCTGTGGCGATTTATTTATGTTGTTGTTTGTTACTTACTGTGTGTATCACTTGTGTCTTTTGGTTTTGGATGGCCATATGGCCATTTTGTGGGAAAGTAACTGTCCTTATGGCCTTCCTTTGTTTAGGTTTCCATTATGGTCTGGTCGCTTAATGTTTGTATTTCTTTCCCTTTGGTGTCTTTTATGGGTGGAGTAAGTTAATTGTATCAATTCCTGATCTTTGTTTTACTTCTCGTTTAAATAGACGCATGTAGACGTTTTCGTGCTTCAAGTCTGCCTACTTATGATTTTTCACACTACACTTCCTCATAATCTTATAAACGAAAAACGTAATGATTTAATTGGACGGACATTTCATATTGAAGATCCCCTCAATCTTGCATGCAATGTAAGACATGCTTTTTTCCTTCTGAGGAGAATAAAAAATATACTTTATGGTCATGCCCAAAAAGTGTGTGAGACTCGCACCTTTCGACTTGATAATATTTACATTAGATTTGATTCTAGGTTATTTAGACAAATTGTGGGTATTCCGATGGGTACGAATTGCGAACCCCAGGTAGCTGATCTGATCTTGGTTTGTTATAAAAGAGAATTCATGATGTCCCTTTCCGTTGAAAACCAATCTGAAATCATTGAATAGAAGTGGAGGCAACGATCAGGAATCGATACAATCAACCAACAGCTCCCATCAGAGACACCAAAGGGAAAAAAACACAAACATGAAACAACAGACCCTAATGGAAACAGCAATAGCGGAAAGCCAAAAGGACAGTCACTTTCCCACAAAGCTTTTTGTTCGACTTGCAAATATTTGGATGATTAATTAAATACGGACAATACCTATTTCGATGGTGTGATCATTTGAATTTAACATAAATAAAGCGAATTCTTCTGATACCGAGGCCCCGGTGTTGGATTTACATCTATCTACCGTAGATGGGATTGTTTCTTGCAAACTTTATAATAAACGCGATGATTTTGATTTTGAGATTGTAAAATGTCTTTTCTTGGATGGCGATGTTCCACGTACGGCATATGCTAAACTTCTTAATCAGGGTTATCAGTATCATAAACTACGAAACTTCTTTTCTAAATTCTATAGACGTCTTTCCGATTAACATAAGTAAGCCTTTACGGTTCCAGCACGATGAGGCAGTTCTAACGCGTACTCACAGTCTATATTTTGAGCAGAAATAAGAAAAATAACCCATTTTTTTGCTCTGAAAATTTTCATTTTTCGATGGTAAAATTTACAGTGTATTTGTATAGGAGTGTTTTCGTAATGACCACGATTTTCATGTGCGGTGAGGGCCGTTTTATTATCATGCTGCATATACATGTAAGTTGCATATCTCCTAAATTGTTATTTCTCTAACTATAACTAGATTATAATTAAGTACCACTTTAGCTACCATATATGTACATATAAATATTAATTTGTCATTCCTTATATGTCATGTAAATATTGAAGAGAGAAATGTTTTGTCTATATGTCTGTCTGCTTGAAAAGAACAGTCATCAACACGAAAACACGCTTATATAAGTTTTACCCCATTGAACCTCACTTTTATTGACTTAAACTTGGGTTTAGGGGAGTATACCATATTTTCTTATTTCTGCTCTAAAATATAGATTAGGAGTACTCGTTAGAACTGCCTCACCGAGGAGGTTCTAACGAGTACCCAACATCTATATTTTGAGCAGAAATAAGAAAAAATATCACAATTTTTCATCTTACAATTTTTACTTTTCCAGCGATAAAGGTTGCAATGTATTTAAATAGGCGCGTTTTCGTAATGTGTAAGATGAAGTCGTTATGAAAACACGCCTATTCAAATATACTGAATAATTTACAACCAAAAATGATAATTTTCAAAACAAAATCTGACACTTTTCATATTCTGCTCAAACCATAGAGCAGGAATAAGAAAAAAATATATATATATACCCTGTGAACCCCAGTTTTTACAGTATAAAAGTTACGTTTAAAGGGGTAAAAAAAGAAAATATATATATAAATATATATATATATATATTAGATGCTGTATATATCTTAAATTCTTTCAATTACTTCAAACGTTCAGTGCTGGGATAAACAGATATGTTTACCTACTGTAAGATCCTGTGTTCTAAGCTTATCGTCACGAAACCACGCCTATATAACCCCCCCCCCAACACACACACACACATACACACCCACCCACCCCTCAAACCCCGCTTTTATATAGTAAAACTAGGATTTCTAGGGTATAAATTATTTTTCTTATTTCTGCTCAAAAATAGCTTGTGGACACTCGTTACACAATCTATGTTTAGAGCTGAAATATAAAAAAAAATATCGACATTTGTATCGGAAATTATTCATTTTTGGCAAAATTCTCAGAAGACTAATTTGAATAGACGTGTTCTCGTTAATGATACAACTTTTACGTTATCACGTGAAGACGTCCGTGAAACAAATACCCCTAAACCCCACTTTATATAGAGAAAACTGGGGTTTACGGGGATTTACATGCTGTTCCTTATTTCTGCTCCAAACATAGGTTGTGGGTACTCGTTAGAACCGCCTCAATGAGGCGGTTCTAACGAGCACCCACATCCTATGTTTGCAGTATAAAGTAGAGAATAATCATGGATTTTCATCAGAAAAGTTGCCATTTTGGAGATATGAAAAAATGCACTATGGTATCGTAATGAGACAGATAAGATACATACCGTTTGATGGCAAGGTTATTAAAACTAGGTAAACTGTCAACACTGGTAAGAATTTCAAACTCCTCATATTTCGGCCCGCCGCGGATATTACAGACACAAAAACCCTTCTTACAGCGTTGCCGTCCCGCATCAGGTCCCAGTCTATTTCAAAATGTAGCATGTATTATCCATATATTTATTTGTCAAAAAGTAAAAATGAAATTTTGATTTTGTATGTGTAGAGTGACGTATTTCCTTTAAAAATCCAATTAACTAGCATATATTAAAAGTCAATCAAACACAACGCACCTCTTTCTCAAACTCTTAAAGGTTACTTACAAAATAAAATTTATTTTTATTTTTATTTATTTTATTTTATTTTTTCATAAAATAAGTTATAGAACCCTAACCTTTTCAAACGAATGCTTAGCCTTTACTTAAACATTAAACCTTTGAAAAAGTAGGAGGTACTTATTAATGTGTATCACTTTTCGACAAAATTCGAATTTCAATATTTCAAAAAATTGCGGTTTGGCTCCACATTGTCATCTTCTCAAAGCGTCATTGTTTTAGAAATAAGAGCGACAGATACAGAGCGTTACAATCAATCAAATCGCAGAACAATTAAGATGAAAGGAGGTAAACCCTTTTTATTAGAAACGATCCCACGCATGATTTACATCTTCTCTTAGTTTGATGACACTACAGACAATAGAATCGGTGAGATGCGCAGTTCACATATGGATTATACGAGCCCCGCCAAGCGAATTTGGGTCTTCGAGCATTCCGTCATGACAAATTTCAACTGCGCATGCCCAGCCATTCAGAGAGGCCAGGGTTATGGCTTTCTGTCTGACGGTTCCTCTTGATTCACTGCTTGTATGAGCGAGCAGCGAAGGTTCTGGCGAGACTGCGCGGATGCGCAGGCTCGCCTGAACCTTCGCTGCTCGCATAGGCGATAAGTACCAAAATCGCTTGACGCGGCCCATATGGATTATACTATTGGAAAACAGTGGTTTTCGTTGTTTGGCTTTTCTAAGTACGGCAGCGCTTGTATCAACTAATTGTCCATCATCACTTTACATGGGTTATTTTCAATATTAACCTTTGCAACACGGCAAACCGCTTCATTACATTACAATGAAATCTCAAATACCTAAATCCCATCACGGATTTAAGTCCATGTAAAGAGCGAAATTGTAGGCCCCATTTGCATCACGTAATGCTCATCACGAAAACACGCCTATATAATTCTCCCCCCCCCCCCCCCCCTTGAACCCCAGTTTTATAAGTAAAACTGGGGTTTACATGGGTAAACCTTATTGTTCTTATTTCTGCTCCAAAATATAGATTATGGGTACTCGTTAGAACAGCCTCAGCTCCGCTCCAAAATATAGATAATGGGTACTCGTTAGAACCGCCTCGATGAGGCGGTTCTAACAAGTACCAACAATCTATATTTTGAGCAGATATAAGAAAAATATCACAAGTCATCTTAAAATGTTCGTTTTTTCGGCGGTAAAGTTAACAATGTATTTGTATAGGCGGGTTTTCGTAAGGTGAACCCCTTAAACCCCACATTTATTTAGAAAAAAAAACTAGTGTCTTATTTTTCTTATTTTTACTCTAAAATATAGCTTGTGGGTACTCGCTAGAACCGCCTCAATGAGGCGGTTTTAACGTGTACCCACAATCTATTTTTAGCAGAAATACGGGAAATATCACAATTTTTCATCTTAATATTTTCGATTTTCAGCGTTAAAATTTACTATGTGTTTGTATAGGCGTGTTTTCATAATGCCATGTATATACAATGGTGATGATGATTTCGATACGAGGCGTCAACCCTCTTTGTGGGTCATAAGCGTCAATCGGTTAATGATCAAAAGGTATGTAGAATTATGAGGATATTAGAATTAAAAAAAAGGATCAGAATGAAAATGTATAAAAATCTGAAAAAAAATATGAAAAATTACAATTTCTTTTAAGAATAAGATAATCATGAATATACGAAAAACAGAAGTCGGCATTATGTTTCTTACTTCCATTCAAACATAATTTGTGGGTACTTTTTGGCTCGATTGTTTGTAAATCGACCCAAAGTTACTAAGCAAAGTAGATTTTTGTTGCTAATGTCCACGTGACTATCGCTGATTTGTAAGGAATCCAAGTTATGGTTAATAATAGAACATTGCCGCACTATTCTGTTGCTGTGAGGTCAGAGTTCTGCGTAAGACGGTTATCTATCGAATCGTGTAGTGTAGCAACAGGTCAGACGCAGCGTCTGATCAGGGTTTGCACCGCTTACAAATACTACGGGAATTTAAGGGCTAAATGAACCAGTCTAAGTCTCCGTTCCGGACAATTTTCCAGCGTACACTCTGAGACAATAGAGCCACCAGTCTTGTCAGTGCTTTGATTATAGAAGTGGAACTTAAATAAGAAAACACATGCTTAATGTCTTTTTTAAGCTGCGCGCGGATGAATTTGCTGTCGTTATTATGCATGAAATTTGGATTGGAAGACACACCTATGAAAATACATAGTGTATTTTATCGCCGAAAAAAAAAAAGATTTTACGTTGATATATTGTGATATTTTTTTGTTATTTCTGCAAGTACATGTTAGAACCGCCTCATCGAGGCGGTTCTAACGAGTACCGACAATCTTTATTTTACAGCAGGAATAAAAAAAAATAAGGTTTACCCCTGTAAACCCCAGTTTTACTTTATAAAAGTGTGCTTCAAGGGGGTCAAAATTATTTCGGGGTGGTTGATTATTCATAAAATTTATAGTTTGTTGTTGCTAGTGACCGTCCCAACATACCCAGTGCAGGCACTTATTCCTTAAATTGTAATTGGTTTCATTAGCTATGTTTAAGAAATAGATCAGTTCCAGCAGTGATTTGTTACGGAGCCCGGGAAGTGACATTTAACTCTTTTATTTATTGCGTTTTATCGAATTATTAATTCGTTTTATCGAATAATTAATTCGTTATATCGAATTATTATTGCATTTTATCGAATTATTATTGCGTTTTATCGAATTATTAATTCGTTATATCGAATTATTATTGCGTTTTATCGAATTATTAATTCGTTATATCGAATTATTATTGCGTTTTATCGAATTATTTATTGCGTTTTATCGAATTATTATTGCGTTCTATCGAATTATTAATTCGTTATATCGAATTATCATTTCGTTTTATCGAATTATTATTGCGTTTTATCGAATTATTATTGCGTTTTATCGAATTATTAATTCGTTATATCGAATTATTATTGCGTTTCATCGAATTATTATTGTGTTTTATCGAATTATTATTGCGTTATATCGAATAATTAATTCGTTATATCGAATTATTACTGCGTTTTATCGAATTATTAATTCGTTATATCGAATTATTATTTCGTTTTATCGAATTATTATTTCGTTTTATCGAATTATTATTGCGTTTTATCGAATTATTATTGCGTTATATCGAATTATTATTGCGTTTTATCGAATTATTAATTCGTTATATCGAATTATTATTGCGTTTTATCGAATTATCAATTCGTTATATCGAATTATTATTGCGTTTTATCGAATTATTATTGCGTTTTATCGAATTATTATTGCGTTATATCGAATTATTAATTCGTTATATCGAATTATTATTGCGTTTTATCGAATTATTAATTAGTTATATCGAATTATTATTGCGTTTTATCGAATTATTTTTGCGTTTTATCGAATTATTATTGCGTTATATCGAATTATTATTGCGTTTTATCGAATTATTTATTCGTTATATCGAATTATTAATTTCTGGGCCAGACTAGCTAGTTTTGGCCGATTAGGCCTCATCAGTGACCCCCTGATAATTTCAAAGTGCCACAATAGAATCAGTAATGCTAAAGGACTAGAAAATAAAATCTACACTATGGGATGAAGGGCAGGGAGACTTTTTACGGTGACCACATAGTCCCTAAACACCAGCTGTAGTAAAGTTAAATACGTTCTGTAAAAGGTTTATCCTTTGGAAGCAAGAAATACACCCAAGAACTGAAAACTGTCGCGTGTATAAGTTTTCTGGGCCAGAGCTACTCAACTCAAGCCAGAAGTAGTCTCCGAAAATAAATTAAATTCTTGTAACAACTTAAAACCTACCCCTTTCCTGCTTTGCATATGAATGGTATTTTTGGGTACTTTCGGCAAAGCTTGAACCAGACCGTCATGACCTCGGTCGATGGTACACAGAGTGCACCCTATAGTACTAATGCATTTTTGGTCGGAAATATAGCCTATCAACTTTATTTTGTCGATTTTTTCCAATAGCTAAATGCCAAACTGACTTTTAAATTATCGATATGTGTGTTTGATAATGAAAATCGATTTAGAAAATATCGACTTTCAGTTCCTTCATTAAAATATCGACTTGTGCAAAGTCATCAAATTACACTACTTGCGATTATATCGATTATATCGTCTTCTTTAATGCGAAACGTTTTTTTGTTTTTTTTTTCATTCCTGGTCAAGTTTACATGAGCCAAAATAACGATAATTATTTTTAAGATGACTTTGTTCAAGTAGATTATTATATTAATTCAAAGATTGCAACTTTGATTTTATTTCGCGTGAGTGTAAGCCGATTTACAGTGATACAACAGAGAATGTAGTCAAGTACATGTCGAAAATATACCGGAAAATCGAACCAAATCGCTCTATCCATTACGTTAATACACTCATGCAAAATTCGGCCCTCATTTATGGTCCTCAAAATGGCATTTTTCGGAAGAAAATTTGAGATATTTTTCTTATTAATGGTCCAAACATAGATTTTTGGGGCTTGTTAGAACCGCCCCAATGAATTGGTGCTAATAAACTATAAAAATCTTTAATCGAATCATAAATTAAGGGTATACCCCTGTAACCCCACTTTTTCTGTATTATGTGGGTTTACAGGGGTCCTGATTGTAAGGACGCGTTTACGTAATGTAGAGTCGCAAAAATTGCGGTATAACACAATTAACATAAGCACCAATACGCTGCCGTAATATCGCATTATGAAAATCTATAATCGAATCATAATAATTCGATATAACGAATTAATAATTCGATAAAACGCAATAATAATTCGATAAAATGCAATAATAATTCGATAAAACGCAATAATTAATTCGATAAAACGTAATAATAATTCGATATAACGAATTAATAATTCGATATAACGCAATAATAATTCGATAAAACGCAATAAATAATTCGATAAAACGCAAAAATAATTCGATATAACGAAATAATAATTCGATAAAACGCAATAATAATTCGATATAACAAATTAGTAATTCGATATTACGCAATAATAATTCGATAAAACGCAATAATAATTCGATAAAACGCAATAATAATTCGATATAACGAATTAATAATTCGATAAAACGCAATAATAATTCGATATAACGAATTAATAATTCGATAAAACGCAATAATAATTCGATATAACGAATTAGTTATTCGATATAACGCAATAATAATTCGATAAAACGCAATAATAATTCGATAAAACGCAATAAATAATTCGATAAAACGCAATAATAATTCGATATAACGTATTAATAATTCGATAAAACGCAATAATAATTCGATAAAATGCAATAATAATTCGATATAACGAATTAATTATTCGATAAAATGAATTAATAATTCGATAAAACGCAATAATAATTCGATATAACGAATTAGTAATTCGATAAAACGCAATAATAATTCGATAAAACGCAATAATAATTCGATATAACGAATTAATAATTCGATTAAACGCAATAATAATTCGATATAACGCAATAAGAATTCGATATAACGCAATAATAATTCGATATAACGAATTAATAATTCGATAAAACGCAATAAATAAAAGAGTTATATGTCACTTCCCGGGCTCCGTAATTTGTTGAGTAATAAATAACAGTTTGTTCCTTTGTATAGTAGAGTGAATTACGAGCGCGTAGCGCACACTACAGCTGCTCTATTTCAGTTCTGTCACACTAAAATCGACAATGATTTCGTTGTCTTGTTATTTCCTCTGCCTTTCGCTGGTCCCAATTCGGCCACAATTATTGACTGCGTCACACACTTATTTTTAATTATTTATACTTTCATCGAGCCCATCGTTTATTAGAGGTGGGCGAAAACTGGAGTACTCGGGGGAAAAACCACCTGACCTTCCGTTGCAGAGCTTGTGTCCCGAGCCAGGTTCTAATCACAGCGATGAGAGACCTATTGATTAAGCCTCAGCGCCCTAACAAATAGGCCACAGAGGCCCGTTTTTTTTTTTTTTTTTTTTTTTTTTTTTAAGTTTTTTGATGCGCAAAAATAACGTTCGCCGTCTAACGTCAAAGACTACATGAGTGAAGCCATAAAACGGCGGCTTTTTATGACGTCACAGTTCCTCCCTTTCAATTGCCTGAATAGGCGCGCTGTGTTAGAATTTGTGTCGTGCCACTATCAGTTCTATGCAGAACCCGGGAAAGGACATGCATTTTTTAATCTATTATGCGAACAAGATATTACGGACAACATAATACATCTTGTTCGGACAACATAATATCTTGTACGCACAACCGAGTTAAGTATCTTATCACGACGACGAGGTGATTGTAACGAGTACCCAAAACCAGTGCTTTAGCTAAAGTGCACGACCCGCCGGATGCTTTTAGCTTTATGAGTGTTATCATATATGGGTATGGCGGCCATTTTGGTCATGTGACCTGGACCTAAAACAGTTCCCCCAATAAATGCGCCTTATCGTAAGGAGCAAAAATATATCTTATACTTTAGTACTGTATTCTGAATCGTTTGCAGGATAAAATGCATTCTCACTTTTCCAATACAAAAGCATATGTGTCAAAGTTTGACCTAGGCACAAAGAAGGTCAAGGTCAAACTAGGGACACCATTTTAGCAATTTATGATGGGCCTACGTCCCAGATGCTATTTATCAAGTTTCGTGGAAATCTGCCCAGTGGTTCTGGAGAAGACTATTTTTGAAAGGTTTTTACCATATATGGCTTGGGGCCATTTTGGTCATGATACCTGGACCCCATGAGCAAATTTTGGTTTCACCCATCCCATAGAGGCTCCATATGAAATTTGACTTCAATCGGCCCAACGGTTTCCGAGAAGAAGCAGTTCGAACATTTTCACATTTTTCGCCTCGGCGAGGCTATATTAAATGGAATGTAATATTTCGCAAGTTCATTGGTCAGGTCTCATTGATATCTATCAGTATGCGAAAAATTGTTTAAATATTCCAAGCGGTTAAGTCACTATCACCAATTTTCACAAACGGGCTACGGACGGACAGACAGACAGACCATATATGGCTTGGCGGCCATTTTGGTCATGTGACCTGGATCCCATGAGCAAATTTTGGTTTCCCCCATCCCATAGAGGCTCCATACGAAATTTGACTTCAATCGGCCCAACGGGTTCCGAGGAGAAGCAGTTCGAAAATTTTCACATTTTTCGCCTCGGCGAGGCTATACTAAATGTAATGTAATATTTCACAAGTTCATTGGTTAGATCTCAATGATATCTATCAGTATGCCAAACTTGTTTAAATATTCCAAGCGGTTAAGTCACTATCACCAATTTTCACAAACGGGTTACGGAGTGAGTGAGTGAGTTTTAGTTTTACGTCCCACCAACAGCTAAGGTCATACGGAGACGGGACCTCGGTTTAAAGACTCATCCGAAAGTCTGGAGAAGCCCGGGATCGATCCTGCGATCCCTGGTTTACAAGGCGAGTAGCGTAACCACTGCACCACGGAGGCTTCTAAATGGGTTACGGACAGACGGACTGACAGAATGACAGAATGGCACGGTGATTTTAGGGCACGCTTAGAAAATCAACCGACTTCAGTCGGTCGCTTTATCTGCGGGTCGTGCAATTTATATTTATACCGCAATCAGGCATTCTAGTAACCTATAAAGGGGGTCGAATAACTGCTCGCTATAATCGGAAGTGACCTATAATACCTTCTATGACCTATAATAGGTCTAGTGACCGTTTATAGACCGGACCTACTTTTCGGGTCCCTAATTTGCAAGCGTAAACAATAACATGTAACCTTTTATACACGGGAAAACAACAGAACTGCAAGTTATAATCTTCGCAATATTTGTTTAAACAGATTTTCAGACATTTCAGCTTAATTCTTACCTTCACGGGCTTACCTGGTTTGAATGGTCCGTTGGAATGATTGCGCACTGCTATTGTGGTTGCGTCTAAACCTCGAAAATAAATTCTAAAGCTAAAATAAACAATTTATTTGCAGATTTTCATACAGAATGATTAGCGCTGAGAAACTTTTATTCGACGTCCATGTTGTTTCCTGCGTCTCTGTGGCGCGATGACGTCAGAAACTTTGCGCTAATTGACGTCACGTTATACTACGTGTGCGCCCTGGCAATGAATGTCGTTTTAACATGCCACACTGTCTGCTGTCTTTTTTTGCTTAAATTTGCTAAATTATTGCAAAAACCCTTGATTGTTTTGAATTGCGGTATAAACTAAATACATGATTAGTGTCCTTAACCAGTGCTTCAGCTGAAGTGCACGACCCGCCGGATGCTTTTAGCTTTATGAGTGTTACCATATATGGGTATGGCGGCCATTTTGGTCATGTGACCTGGACATAAAACGGTTCCCCCAATAAATGCGCCTTATCGTAAGGAGCAAAAATATATCTTATACTTTAGTACTGTATTCTGAATCGTTTGCAGGATAAAATCCAACACAAAAGCATATGTGTCAAAGTTTGACCTAGGTACAAAGAAGGTCAAGGTCAACCCAGGGTCACCATTTTAGCAATTTATGATGGGCCTACGTTCCAGATGCTATTTATCAAGTTTCGTGGAAATCTGCACAGTGGTTCTGGAGAAGACTATTTTTGAAGGGTTTTTACCAAATATTGCTTGGCGGCCATTTTGGTCATGTGACCTGGACCCAATGAGGAAATTTTGGTTTCATCCATCCCGTAGAGGCTCCATATGAAATTTGACTTCAATCGGCCCAACGATTTCCGAGGAGAAGCAGTTCGAAAATTTTCACATTTTTCGCCTCGGCGAGGCTGTACTAAATGGAATGTAATATTTCGCAAGTTCATTGATAAGATCTCATTGATATTTAACAGTATGCCAAAAATTGTTTAAATATTCCAAGCGGTCAAGTCACTATCACCAATTTTCACAAACGGGTTACGGACGGACAGATAGACAGACCATATATGGCTTGGCGGCCATTTTGGTCATGTGTCCTGGACCCCATGAGCAATTTTTGGTTTCCCCCATCCCATAGAGGCTCCATATGAAATTTAATTTCAATCGGCCCAACGGTTTCCGAGGAGAAGCAGTTCGAAAATTTTCACATTTTTCGCCTCGGCGAAGCTATACTAAACGGAATGTAATATTTCGCAAGTTCATTGGTTAGATCTCATTGATGTCTATCAGTATGCCAAAAATTGTTTAAATATTCCAAGCGGTTAAGTCACTATCACCAATTTTCACAAACGGGTTACGGACGGACAGACAGACAAACCATATATGGCTTGGCGGCCATTTTGGTCATGTGACCTTGACCCCATGAGCAAATTTTGGTTTCCCCCATCCCATAGAGGCTCCATATGAAATTTGACTTCAATCGGCCCAACGGTTTCCGAGGAGAAGCAGTTCAAAAATGTTCGAAAAATTTCACATTTTTCGCCTGGGCGAGGCTATACTAAATGGAATGTAATATTTCGTAAGTTCATTGGTTAGATCTCATTGATATCTATCAGTATGCCAAAAATTGTTTAAATATTCCAAGCGGTTAAGTCACTATCACCAATTTTCACAAACGGGTTACGGACGGACCCAAAGAAGGTCAAGGTCAACCCAGGGTCACCATTTTAGCAATTTATGATAGGCCTACATCTCAGATGCTATTTATCAAGTTTCGTGGAAATTTGCCCAGTGGTTCTGGAGAAGACTATTTTTGAAGGGTTTTTACCATATATGGCTTGGCGGCCATTTTGTTCATGTGACCTGGACCCCATGAGCAAATTTTGGTTTCCCTATCCCATAGAGGCTCCATATGAAATTTGACTTCAATCGGCCCAACGGTTTCCGAGGAGAAGCAGTTCGAAAATTTTCACATTTTTCGCCTCGGCGAGGCTATACTAAATGGAATGTAATATTTCGCAAGTTCATTAATTAGATCTCATTGATATCTATCAGTATGCCAAAAATTGTTTAAATATTCCAAGCGGTTAAGTCACTATCACCAATTTTCACTTACGGGTTACGGACGGACAGACAGACAAACCATATATGGCTTGGCGGCCATTTTGGTCATGTGATCTTGACCCCATGAACAAATTTTGGTTTCCCCCATCCCATAGAGGCTCCATATGAAATTTGACTTCAATCGGCCCAACGGTTTCCGAGGAGAAGCAGTTCAAAAATGTTCGAAAATTTTCACATTTTTCGCCTCGGCGAGGCTATACTAAATGGAATGTAATATTTCGTAAGTTCATTGGTTAGATCTCATTGATATCTATCAGTATGCCAAAAATTGTTTAAATATTCCAAGCGGTTAAGTCACTATCACCAATTTTCACAAACGGGTTACGGACGGACAGACAGATTGACAGACTGACAGACTGACAGAATTACAGAATGACAGAATTACAGAATGACACGGTGATTTTAGGGCACTCTTAGAAAAAACCGACTTCAGTCGGTTGCTTTTTCTGCGGGTCGTGCAATAATAAAATATAATCGGTTCGCCGCGACAATTTTATAGGGGCTCGCTGAAGCGAGCCCCTATAAAATTGTCTACGGCGAACAGATTATATTTATATATATACTAACCATGTATTTACCATTTTGAGCAGAAATAAGAAACATAATTATCACAATTTTTCATCTTAAAAATTTCGCTTTTTCGGCGGTAAAATTTACAATGCATTTGTATATGCGTGGTTTCGTAGTGTCTGTTTTAAACATGGAGTGTAGGTGCTCTTTAGAACCGCCTTAATGGGGCGGTCCTAAAGTGTACCCCCAGTCTGTGTCTTTAACAATAATAAGGAAGATAATGCATATTGACCATGGTGCTTACCGCTTAGAATGCCTCAGTCTCGTACGGTTTCTTTGGGCAGAAGGGTTTGAAATGTAATTTCATCTAAATAGTGTTGACGGGAACGTAAAACCTCACACTGACTAAAAGATATTGTAAATTACGATAATAGCAGACTCGGTTTTATTGAGTCTGTTCATGACCAGTACTGAAAAGTGCAACCTCGGCCACGCCCCCTAGCGCCGGCTTAAGCAGAATTCTATTTTCAAAATGATTTAAAATGAACTCAATGATCCCAAAGGACAAGAAAATATAATCCGCACCATGATGATGTACGGGGAGACGTTTTACGGCCGCCACCCGGCACAACACCAGCTGCAGGGAAGATAAATACGTTCTGAAGTTAGATCCTTCGGAAGCAAAGAATAAGTTAAAGCAGAATTAGTCTTCATTTAAGGATGCCTTATAATAGTGGAATTTCATTGTATTTGATTCTGAAAATAAAAAGGCGTATTTCTAGGCCTGTTTGCGAGAAACAATCATATTATGGACTTTGAACGTGAACCTTCTCCATTACTTGATTGAATATTATATTTCTGACAACATCCTAAAGAGAATAAAAACAGTACACATTGCCTGTGAAGAGTAAAAACACCACGAAAACAGGCCTATACAATTCGGACACCCCACCCCACTGAACCCCACTTAAGTAGATTTGAACTTAATAATGTTTTACTCTTACTTGTCTTTTAAAAGGAGGACAGATATATAAACTCATAAACATTGTATCCCTAGCGTCCTATGTTCGGACATTGGCGAACAGTGTAGACGCGGTGTCTGTTATTTGCTTAAAGCGCATGCGTTTTTCTTAAACTGGAAATGGACTAGGTTAAAGACTCTAGTGTCATCATGTTCATATATGTATGCGGTATAATTTAACTCCGGTCAAACTTCAGAAACTCGAATACCTTTGGGAACATACTTTTTTTTAGGTAGTGGAAGTTCGATCTACCGATAGTTAATCAAAAACGCCAGGTCATGAGAAAAAAATGGATTACTTATGCATATGCTATTCCTCTCTTCCATAAAACAAGGGAATGTCGTGTGTACTCATTAGAATCGTCTAATGAGTACACACACCAGTCCCTTTGAAGATGATTTCAGAAACAAACTTTGATAATTATCCTTAATATGTTGATATCAGTAACTATGGGAACAATTTTTTAGGGACTCAAAAACAAGTAAGACATAACGATAAGACATCCGTGCGAGATAATGTATTCTTCCATAATGGTTAATTTTCTGGTGCATTACGCAAACACGCCTTTTCAAATACACTGCCACACATATCGCCGTAAAAATGAAAATTTTATGATGGAAAATTGTGATATTTTTCTTATTTCTGCTCAAAATATAGATTGTGAGCACTCGTTAGAACCGCCTTATCAAGGCGGTTCTAACGAGTACCCACAGTCTATATTTAAGAGCAGAAATAAGAAAAATAAGGTATACCCCCGGAAACCCCAGTTTTACTATATAAAAGTGGGATTCAAGGGGGTCAAAATTATATAGGCGTGGTTTCGTGATGGAATTCAGTGATATTACTCTTATTTATACTTAAAACATAGGTTATATGTGCTCGTTAGAACCGCCCCATTGAGTACCAATAACCAATGTCTTGTGGCAAAAATATGAAAAATAATGTATACCCCAGTAAACCCGTTTTCTCTATATAAAGTCGGTTTGTGTGTGTGTGGGGGGGGGGGTGGTCGCTTCTATTCACGGACTTGTTCACATTATGATTTAACATGGTAAATGATCCATCCGTGATCGCGATATTGGAGTTTCACCATACATGAACATTG
This sequence comes from Lucinisca nassula, assembly GCA_963580285.1. Lineage (NCBI taxonomy): Eukaryota > Metazoa > Mollusca > Bivalvia > Lucinida > Lucinidae > Lucinisca > Lucinisca nassula. Next base: position 108,227,630 of record OY757021.1, on the reverse strand, counting down.
GACGAATATACATGTATCAACATCATCTGCGGATTTTTGATTAACGTGCAGGTACAGGGACAGCGTCCACATAAGTGGGCCCCATTCCAGGTAGCTGGCTTGCTGCACGCATAGCAGATCTTACATCAGATCTCCAGGCTTGTCTATCATGAGGATCGATAGCAGAGAGTTTCCATTCTCTGCAATCTCTTTCTGTTAGCTGCTTCCAGGTCATCTTGGGCCTTCCTGGCCCCCGCTTTCCACCTACCTGTATGTCACAGGCAGTCTTGACTGCACCGTTGGAGCGTTCCACATGTCCATACCAGCGAAGTCTTCTCTCTTTCAGGATGAGGTCAATGTCCTCAATGCCAAGACGCTCAAGTAACTCACTGGACCTGATGGTGACAGTGTCCTGTGGCTTGACATTGCAGATCTGTCTGATCATTGCCCTGTCATTTCGCTGTAGACGCTGGAGGTTTGGCTTTGTCAATGGCCATGTCTCACTGGCATGAAGCATTGCGCTCCGCACACAAGAGCTATACACACGGCCACGTGTCTTGAACGAGAGGTGGCTGGAAGAGAGAACGTAGTAAACATTTTTTTTTTTTTTTTTTTTTTTGCTATTCTAGGATTTATTGGTTTGGTCGCCATGAGGCGGGCAAACCGGGTCTAATGACCAGATTGTAACTGTTCCATGGAGGGGCACATGACACGATCAACCAATTATCTTTAACGATGATGCAATACCAAACTGCAATTACAGGAAACAGCCTGTCTGAATAGCGAAACAGACCGAAAAGCAAGCGTTTCAACTCCAACAATAAATATCTATAGGGAAATGGATACACTGGGCCACTGGCAGGTGTGGCAGTTAGACTACCATTTTACCGTATTTCGAAACACACCTATACAAATAAATTGTCATTTTTTGGCCAAAGAACAAGAAATTTAAAAAAGAAAAATTGTAATATTTGCCTTTTTGGCTCAAAACATAGATTGCGGGGAGTCGACAGAAACGCCTCGACGAGGCGATTCTATCGAGTACCCACAATCTAGTGTCTCAGAGCATAAATAGGGAAATTAATGTATACCCCCGCAAACCCGAGCTTTACTATATAAAAGTGTAGATTATATTTTCTTGTCCTTTGGGATCATTGATTCCATTGGGGAATTTTGAAAATATCTGAGGGTCACTGGTGAGGCCTAATTGGCCGAAACTAGCTAGTCTGGCCCAGAAAACATGTACACTCCATATTTTTCAGTTCTGTGATGTATTCCTTGCTTCCAAAGGATAGCCCTTTTATAGAACATATTAAAGGGGATCACAATTCTATAGGCATGATTTCGTGATGGAAATACAACTTTAAGGACCTTATGGTTGCTACTCTGTTGGCTCTGTCCAACTGAAAAAGGGGTCTACTCTAAAGGGGAAGAATTTGCTCCCCAGGAGCATTTTTTCCTTTAAGAGCATACCCCTTAGACATATTCAAAGAGAAACTACTTTTGCAGGAGTAGCCCCACCCCTTTAAGGCGTATCTATTTCCCTTATGGGTAACTTATAACAGCAGCAGTCATTTTCGCAAATTTTACGTCTTGCAATGCCATTATGGAGTAAGTCCATGGGGCCATGGAAACGAAAAACAACAGAACATAACTACTACTACTCACAAAGTGTGGCTGGCTGCGGTAGCTCAGTCGGATGCAGTCTGACTTGTGATAAGGAAGACTCGGGTTCGATACCTACCGGGGTCGGCAACATTCTTTCGCGAAGATTGATTATGAAATCTTTTCTATAATCATTCTCTCCCTTCCGCTGATTCAGGAAGGGCAGGGGTCAGTTTTTGGCGACAGATTGTGCACTGAACTGGTAAACCGCTTACGGATAAGCCTGCTCAGGAAAAGCGTGGATAGGTACACTTACAGGCCCAAACATGGCCCAAATCAGTGTTGACTGGACCATTAAATACAAATAAACAAAACTTGCAAAGTTTACTTCACACAGATAGGAACAGATTTATTCTGAACATCTTTCGGTACACTGATAGCTCTAATAATACGTATATGTAATTATGTTTCCTCATTTGTAAAGATCGCTGGGTGTAACGGGCCTCCATGGCCTAGTGGATAAGTGTGCTGACTCTTAATCATTAGTTCTCTCAACGCTGTAGGTTTGAGCATGGCTCAGGTCACATAATGAGAAGTTCTGCAACGGAAGGTCAGGAGGTTCTTCATCGGGTACTCAAGTTTTCGCTCACCTCTGATTAACGATCGGCTTGATGTGAGTGAAATAATCTTGAAAGGATCGTAAAACCAAGCATAAAAAAGATCGGTGGATGTGTAAAAACATTTTCATGTCTTTGCTACTAGAATTAACGTCAGTGCCAAGGTCGAAGGTTCTAACTCTTCCAAATATATAACATATTTAGGGAGCGAAACAAAGTCATAACGTTGATGGGTCGTTGTTTATTGTTCTTGAGCCCAGCACAGATAGCAACAGTTTCTGTTCAAAAACTCTAAGACTTACTTAGTGACCTGCCTACAGACTGAGTTGTTAAAAGACTTTTTGGCGCATTCGATGGGAGCTATTGTATCTGATAGGCCGAGAGTGGTGTTCTTTATTTCCACTCAATACTTGACGTTTTGCTAATCAGTTTCTTTTACAATTAAATTGTGATCCAGAAAGATATACAAAAGGATTGCAAATTTCAGGTTTTTGCGGAGGTACCGCTCAAAGAAACTGCCGAGGTTTAAGATACAGTCTGATTCGCAGCACTTTGTCTGGGCAGGCTTAGATCTTCCTAGGCGGTTCAGCAATACTTCAAAGTTCGGTCGGTTTCAGCTGATGCAGTCCAGTATATTGCCCCAAGGTCTGATCGGCTCCCGTTCATCGGGGATTGAAGAAATAGATTGGGCTGCATGATGCTTCCACGCAGAGCTGATACCGGTCGCACATGAGTAGTGTTAAATCGCCTAGAAGTTCTAAGCCTGCCCAGGAAAAGTGGCTCGAGTCGGACCGTTCATGCATTTCAACCATTTAGTTTCATTTGGCGACAGGGCTTGAGAAGGAGTTTTATCTCCCCGTTTTAACTCAGTACTGAGTAAAAGTCCCACAAAATTGGAAGCAATGTCTCAAAAAAGACTCATACAGTGTTAACAGGGACGCTAACAACAAATGTGACTAGATAACCAATGCCCTATAGAAGGCCTGATGACTTAGGAAAAATCTTTTTATATGCCCGTTTGAAAAACAACAACGAAAAAAAAGGTTGTATTAAGTTATGAGGTTGGTGTCCGTCTTTTTTCCGGCTAAAATGTGAAGATGTGCATTAAGTTTCGAGAATTACTGTCAACCAAATATTAACAGAGTTATGGCCCTTTGAAAAATTCGGTTTACATTTTCGTTTGGTTAAGTTTTGTGCTATACATGTGTAAACCATATGTAAGTTACATTTAGTTTATACTTGCCATGGCGTTAAAAAATTTACCACAGAATACTCATCACTACCTATACCCCTCCTGATACCAAGGTCATAGACTTCGAAATTTTATGTACACGTTTTGTATTAAAGTTTATTATTTTTATTCAAAAAATGCATTAAGTGGGGTAATGATATCAGCTGGCTGAAATGAGAATGTAGACTGACAAGACCAAACCTATTGGATGCGTTTTGAAAGCAGCCAACTTGTCCGAAATTGATTGATTAGTGCTGTACCGTGCTTGTATTGCAACACTTCCTTTAACAGACACCCCGGCCTTAGAAAAAGCAAATACATGTATATAAACATCGTGCATATACCTTCAACAGAGCAAATGTCTCATAGAACGCCATATACATTGACGTTATAGTACCATAACAGACCCGTGCTATATAGTGCATTTTTCACATCCTAAAATGGCTACTTTTAGATATTTTTTTATTATTTAAACTGCACACATTGGTTGTAAGTGCTCGTCAGAACGAGGCGGTTCGAACGAGTACCCACAACCTATGTCTTGTCGCAGAAATAAGAAAAATCATGTATACCCCCGTACACCCCAGTTAAGAAGCCTCCGTGGTGTAGTGGTTACGCTACTCGCCTTGTAAACGAGGGATCGCTGCATCGATCCTGGGCTTCTCCAGACTTTCGGATGGGTCTTTAATCCGAGGTCCCGTCTCCGTATGACCTTAGCTGTTGGTGGGACGTAAAACTCAAACACTCACTCACTCACACCCCAGTTCATTCTATAAAGTGGGTTTATTTCACGGATTTGCTCACGTGATATATTAATCAGTTGTGTTGGAGGTTTATCACCAGGTCAACTCTTTCTTTATTTATTTATTCTTTCTTTCTTTTTCTTTCTTTCTACTGATACTGCGATCGGTCACATTTGACCATACATTATATACACTCCAGGTTTGCAGGATGAAAGACTACACAATTATCATGTATTTACGGTAGGGGTCTTTAACCTGCACAGGAGATGAGTCTTCCTGCACATGGGTTCTCCAGTTAACGCCCAGATCCGAAGGAAGGTGCATTCATTTTTACATTCATCCCTGCAAATGATGCCAATGGAGCGTATTCGGACACCGAAATAATCACCGCCGCCGGTGATCGAACCGGGGGCCACTAGCATCAGATGCAAATGCACTTACCATTGAGCTGTCACGCTCTTGTTGTCTAAAGACAAAGAGAAAAAAAGGTAATAGTGAGGGACATGGAAGGAAGAAGAAAATAAATGGAAGTGTTGAGAGAAGAAATAATAACATTCCCCCAATACCTGTAAGCAGGCCTTGCCCTACTGTAAGCCAACATAACGAAAACACGCCTATATAATTTTGACCCCCTTGAGCCCCACTTTTATATAGTAAAGCTGGGATTTAGAGACGTAAACCTTATTTTTTCTTATTTTTGCTCAAAATATAGAATGTGGGTACTCGTTACGGTTCTAACGAACACCCACAACCTATATTTTGAGCAGAAATAAGAAAATTATCACAATTTTTAATCTGAAAATTTTCATTTTTTTTCGGCGGTTAATTTGCAATGTGTTTGTATAGGCGTGTTTTCGAAATGAATATCAGTGACGCAAGATACACTACCCTTCGCTTCAACCCACCCCCACCCCCCAACACTGACGTTCAAATCTCCACAAACACAATACGCTCGATTATGAAGTGTCATTAACACGTAGTTGTTTTGCATTAAAAAGTCCATGCCCTTGGGAAGATGTTCATAACGTTGACAATCCCATGAAATGGACACTCTTGTGAAACTGACGTCATACATACTGGGAAAACTGGGGTTTACAAGAGTTTGCATTAGTTTTCTTATTTCTGTTCCAGGACATAGGCCCTTGGTACTCATTGGAACCGCATACTAACTCATTTTATCATATGACGTCGCGTCTGGAGTGTAATAACGCAATGTAATATTTTCGATAATCCACTAGTGGATTAAATATGCAAATTACGTTACATATGTAACGTTACATGTACGATGTCCTTAACGACGTCGCGGTTACTAATGGCGGACTACTGATATTTTTGAAACAATCGATAATAAAATGCGTTTTAAATGTCATATGATAAATAGAATTTGCATTCGTGCTCATGTATTATTGAATTTAACAAACGAGTTGAGGAAAAGGGATAAAATGCGAGGCTTTAATTTATTAAACTCGTTGAGGAAAAGGGATAAAATGAGAGGCAAAGCCTCGCATTTTATCCCTTTTCCTCAACTCGTTTAATAAATTCAATAATACATGACCACTTACGCAAGATTCTCTATGAAAACGCCTCAATTCTAACGAGTACTTACAAAACATATTTAGAGTATAAATTAAACAAAATATCACAAGTTGGCATCTTTCAGTTTTGGTGATAAGAACCAATGCAGCATGTGATAAGTGTGTTTCATCCTTATGTGAATACCAGTCCGTAGACCGCGTTTCCAACCTTATGTGAATACCAGTCCGTAGACCGCGTTTCCAACCATGGACCCGTCAAATGTAACTGCAATTAGACAATCATGGGTGGTCGTTATTTTTACACAGGCTGATCTGTTTTTTTTTTTTTTTTTTTTTGTTTTGTTTTGTTTTATTTCCGCACATGTCTGAGCGGCAATCTTGATTGTCTTGACTTGATATATATTTGACAGACTGTATTCGTCATTATGGACATTTTATTAGACAAAAGACATATGGTAGAAATATCTGGTTTATTGGTTTACTGGAACGTGTTTGCGTAAGGCCATCACAAAACACGCCTATATAATTCTGAACCCATTGAACTCCACTTTTATATAGTAAAACTGGGTTCCTGATGCTCTGTCTCTGGTCGGGCTCATCGGAGTCTAACTGTTGGTTTTCTTTTGCTCCAGCATTTCAGTGGTTTCTTGCTGTCGAGTCCTCACCGTTGTCTCACCTCTGTGGTTCTTTGATTTTTGTGTTCACGGAGATGTTGCACTGATGAGTTAGGAGGCCTTCATGCGGACTGAACAAATTATTTGTCTAAATCGCGACGGAAGTAAGGGCGAGGATTGTGGCCACGTAAAATCGATTTAAGCCCCCCAGTGGAAATCTTCCACTGACCGTTCCAAGGCGGCTCTTCTGTGGCGATTTATTTATGTTGTTGTTTGTTACTTACTGTGTGTATCACTTGTGTCTTTTGGTTTTGGATGGCCATATGGCCATTTTGTGGGAAAGTAACTGTCCTTATGGCCTTCCTTTGTTTGGGTTTCCATTATGGTCTGGTCGCTTAATGTTTGTATTTCTTTCCCTTTGGTGTCTTTTATGGGTGGAGTAAGTTAATTGTATCAATTCCTGATCTTTGTTTTACTTCTACTTTACAGTGGTAAACCTTGTTTTTCTTATTTTGCTCAAAAATATAGATTGTGGGTACCCGTTAGAACCACCTCGATGAGGCGGTTCTAATGTGTACCTACAATGTACTCGTTAGAACCGCCTCGAATGTCAAGATATGCATAAAAAAAAAAGTTTTCAAGAACTGATAACGGGAAAAACAAACTTTTAAGTATTGATCTATGGAATCGCGTTTTCCCCTAGCAACAACAGCTTGTCAATATCAGCATTTGTGCAAAATATCATAAGCTTCATAAAATCATTAAAAAAAGATAGACAAGATAAAAAACAAGTGTTATTGACATTTAAGAACTACAAAGGGGAATAACTATAGCAGTATTGATACCTTGGCCCTCATTTTTCTATAGCAGCAAAATCTCTTGAATATCAACATTTATACAAAATATGATAGGATTCCTACATATTAATCAAGCAATCATCACGAAAACACACCTATATAATTTGACCCCCTTGAACCCCACTTTTATATAGTAAAACTGGGGTTTACAGGGGTAAATCTTATTTTTCTTATTTCGGCTTTAAAATATAGATTGTGGGTACTCATAGGACCGCCTCGACGAGGCGGTTCTAAGGAGTACCCACAGTCTATATTTTGAGCAGAAATAAGAAAAAATATCACAATTTTTCATCTTAAAATTTTCATTTTTGTTGTGGTAAAGTATACAATGCATTTGTATAGGTGTGTTTTCGTAATGGCAAAAAAACCCGATTTCAATAACTACAAAGGGGAAAAACTGTGTAAGTATTGATTCCCGGCCATACTTTTCGCTATCAACAACATACTATCAATATCAACATTTATGCAAAACTTGATAAGATTTCTAAACTATTAAGCAAGACAGACAGCAAAACAAACGTGTTACGGACACCAAAGTGTCACAACATTTAAACTCATACAAAGGGGAATAACTATAATAGTATCAATCTCTTGGCCCTTTTTTCTGCAGCAGCAACATCTAATGAAAATCAAGATTTATGCAAAATATAATGATTTCTCACATCATTAATAACGATATATAGGAAAAACCAGTTTCAAGAACGACAATGGTGAATAACTATATAAGTATAGATCCATGTTCCCCGATTTTTTTCCATAGCAACATCTTATTTTTCAGCAAAATACATGTATGATAAGATTACTAAAACTAACAAACAAGACAGACAGGAATACCTAATACTATAACATTATTGATCCCTTGACCCTTATTTCTCTGTAGCAGCTGTTGTTTACTTGAGGTCTATAAACTATAACATTGTTTCATTTGATAAATTACTATAGGTCTCAGGAGAGCTCCATGAGGTAATCCCATGAAGAGGTCATACACACCTGTGAAATTTTCATTCTTAAATCAGGAGGTTTGATTATTTTCAATTTTTTTTGCTTTGATTGGCAACAGAATTCTATTAGGATTAATCTAATACAAAAAAAAAGTAAATCTGTATATGTCTTTTAATTTTCCTGATAAATTTATTTACAAGAGGCGAAGTATTAGCCTATAGTACATTTACACAGGACTCTGCCAACGCACATAATCTAACAATATTATGCCCAGTTGTAGCCTAGGATAGGTCCTTTGTAGTAAAGATGCATTTCCTCCTTTATCTGTTTCCCTTGCTTGAATAGTGGGTTTCCAATAAAAACAGACCTCAAGGTATGGGTACCCCAGAAAGAGCCATTTTAAATCTATCTAAAATGGATATTCTGGATGTGACATTTTCTGGTAGAAACAGTCAATCATAGTTAAAAACTGTGTTTATACACAATTATTTATTTGCTTCTTATGAGGCCTTTATCTTTAAATTTGTTTCAAGTTATCCCCAAATTTCTACTCCATATTTATTTTTTGGCACATTTGAACTTAGTTTTGCTCAGTTGCAGTTCTTGTCAACCTATCATTTTAATATAGAAATAGGCCACGCATGTGTAAATTATTGTCACAAAATTTCATAAAATTTTGAATCCGGTAACAACTTGGTTTTGGATATTACATTAGACAAGCCATATTTGGGAAAATATTCAAAAATATGCAAAAACTTGATTACGTTCTTACTAATGCTCTTAATGTACTTTGGCATATCTTGGGTTCATAAATAGCTATATAGCTCCACTCTACGTAGAAAAAAGATAGCACCAATGATAACAAAAAGTTTCTCAAAAGATGCTAAGTGATGAAATATGTATTGATCAAGAATCAAACAATGAATTTAATTCATACAAAATAATTCAAACAACAAATATCCAAGCAATAAGGTCAAAGTAACAGTAGATGAAAAAATAAGACACATACGAATGAGTAGCTGTTCAGAAATGCACTCAAATACTATTTAATGCAAAAGAGAAAATACAGTTCCGAAAATGACCGGATCTCTGTCTAAAGCATAAAATAATGATACTATTTCAAAAAGATAATTACACAAGGTATAGGAATGAACAAAAAATACAACAATAAAAAATATTCACAGATACGTCATCAACATTAAATGATCTGTCGCTCAAAGCAATATATAGGATAGCGACAGTGAGAACAGTTAGAATAGCAAATCACAATATATATAACAATTCAACAATGAAATATATTCACAAAAGTTTTGTTGATACAGCAACCTGTGTAGCTTCAACAAAAGTCAGTAACTAAATTGAAAAGAGCTAAATGTGCTGTCACTCTAAGCAATAGGTGGAATCATTATAGCATTAGTTGCCCTTCCACTCAGAAGTACAAAATGGCAACAGTTGAATATCTGAAAACAACAACTGAGCTATTTTTCTAAACAATTACAACTAGTTGATTGACTATACAGTTACATTATTAAATTGACTGCCAATTCCAAAATGTGATTAGTTATCTTTAAAGAAATGACACACATAAAGGCTGTAAACTTTCTACATATGAGTGAAACATCTACCTTAAAATGTTATTTACAAACATAACTCCCTTCATAAAGTAAACATACAGTTTTCTTTCCAAAATATTTTACAACTTTACAGACAAGAAAGCATTTAACTTACTAAAAACAAAAATGAATAAGCGAATAGTGAATGATTGAAGTCAAAAGCAGAAAATATGTGCTACAAGATCTATAGGCTGATAGAATTTACCGCTTTACCTTTAATGTTCTACCTATCCTGAACAATGATTAATTAACCACTCAACAAAAAAAATCTAAAGCAAGAATTTTGAACACAATAATGAAATGCATTCATAGAAATAGTGACTTATTGGCTATTTTATGCATAGCTTCAACAATATGTTCTACTAGACAAGACGGAAATATTTCATCACACACGTGTAGCTAACAAGGATGATGAAAGAAACACTCGAGATAAAATCTGAAAGAAAACTGAGAAGGTGACCTAAAACACAAAACAGAAGATTACTAAATTGACTACTGATCTAAGTCTTCAAAGACAGTCAAAATGTATTTTACAATTGCTTATACAATGATACGATAGAGAAATCAAAATATGTATGAATACAGAAAAAAATAGGTGACCTTTGTTGGGTGTATATATGTACTATAAAGAAAAGTGTTTTCGGAGTATACATTTATCGCAGAAGATAGGCACTTGCCCAGAATTTTATCATTCTTGTTTGAAGGAGGCTCGAAATAATCGTACTTCTGTAGGAGCAAAGCAGCCATAGATTAGGACAAGTAATGCGTTACCCTGTCTGACATTCTGACTGACAATTAAATGACAAAGGCCAAATTTTTGCTAATGATTTTAAAACCAATATTTTAGAGGATTTTGGTTACTCCGCAGTATCTTTATAATATGAATGACATAGTTCGTGTAATGGTTTTTATTTTTCATGATTTTTTTATATTTTTGGAAAAAAATGCAATCTTGCTCAAAACCGACATAAGCACATATAATGGGTATTATATGTATGTTAGCGGTTTCTAAATTTCATGATATTTCACACATCGTGAGAAGACATATGTGACATATTATTTAGAAAAAATATAGGTTGACAAGAATGGGAACATGCCTAATTTTGAAAATGAATTCATTTTTTTTTTTTTAACTAAAAGTTTAGACATTTTTATAGTAAAATATTTGATAATATGAACACAGAAACGAAACCAAATAAGAGACTGATATTAAAATACTCCTTGATAAAGCCCTTCAATATTACGTTGGACATAATTGAAGATCAAGTTGAATTGTATGTTTAAGGAATTAAGGCGTAACTATACCTAATTTAGTGACACAGAGGCCTTTCTGATATTTAATCTTCATCAGTGTGTCTCAACCTCAAAGTTTTGAAACCGAAACGGATGATGGACAAGACCCGGCAAACACAACACGGATAATTTGTGTAAAGGGTATAAGTCTGAGCATGGGGTAAATCAAGGAGCTCTCCTGAGACCCAGTTTTCTTTAATCTAAGAAATAAAGTCTTTTTTATAGATGCAGGGCCTCGCGTAAATTAAATTCAAACTTTGAAGAAAATCCGTGCGTGGCAAATTTGAGACCCTACCTTTCTTCATTTTTTTATGAAAATTTATAAAAACAAATAAGATGTTCACGATTAGTTTTAGATGTGTTACAGATCTTGTCACCCCAAGATATTGCATATAAAATAGGCCACATATATCCTCTATATAGCAAACAAATTAAGAAAATCAGAAACCAGTAACATTGGTTTTGATTGTGTTCAGATCTATTTTCGTGCTAAAATCAGTTTCAATACCAGGGGATACGATTTTCTTAAAGATTATTTTTATTTTATCTTTATGACAATTTAGTGACATCCTAAGCCCCCGCGCATAGGGGCTTGAAGAAATATATGGGCTGCATGATGCTTCCACGCAGAGCTGAATCCGGCCTGCACACTAGTACTGGTAAACCGCTTAGAGGATCTAAGCCTGTCCAGGAACCGCGGTGCGAGGCGGACCGTCCATGCTAATAAACCCTATTGGTTTCATTGGGCGACAGGGCTTGAGATGTCTTTTCATCTCAATGTCGGGTAAAAGTCCAACAAAATTGGAAGCAACGTCTCCAAAATGACCTTTACAGTGTTGACGGGGACGTTAAACCTCAAATCAAACAAAATAGTGACATCTTAATATACATAGCCTAGCATAGGCATTTATTTAATAACGACCCCGCCCCCTTCCCCCACACCCAATCCCCAGAAAATAAATAAATAAAACAAAATGCATTTATGCACTGGTCATGATTAATGTTAGTGTTGACAGTATTGCAAAAATGATAATGCTGAAAAAATATATTATGACACAATAAGAATAAGACAAATTGGATATTTTTACCCTATTTGGTCTTTTTGTGCATTTCTAAACCCTGCAAAAAAAAGACACTTGATGTCCGTAATACACTCTGTCACATTGAATTTGCTTAATAAATTACTTTCATAATCTTGTTTTTCCTTAATATATTTTGTTGTTGTTATTTTCTTCTTTAAACTAAAACTTCAATCAAAGTTTGCCAACTGTGAAAGGACAGTCTGATTTTCTGATTTGTTCTTATGATTGATTAGGCCATGTATTGGTACTTTTTCTTACATCACTTGGTCAAAGAGACTCACTCTCCGCTCTCCTGCCAAAGGTTTTGTGGGATCATGAAAATCATTTCCTGCATTTTTTCTAGGTTCATTATAACATCTGCAAAAGCTACAATGTTTTTGTCTTCAAATAAATGCATTGCTTCTCACACTGGAACTAGTTGTACAGTTGACTTTTGCATACATTTCCCTAAATGAAAAAGATGGAAGGCAAGTTGCTGTAACTAATTCATTTGATATCTTATTTAGATGTTGTAATACCATTCGCATATTTAGTACTTGTCATCTATGTTTTCTAGCTTTGTCTTCCTCAGTTTTACAAATGGCGTAAATCAGCTTTTACAAATGGCGTAAATCAGCACTGATGAGTTAGGAGGCCTTCATGCGGACTGAACAAAATTTTTTGTCTAAATCGCGACGGAAGTAAGGGCGAGGATCGTGGCCACGTAAAATCGATTTAAGCCCCCCAGTGGAAATCTTCCACTGACCGTTCCAAGGCGGCTCTTCTGTGGCGATTTATTTATGTTGTTGTTTGTTACTTACTGTGTGTATCACTTGTGTCTTTTAATTTTGGATGGCCATATGGCCATTTTGTGGGAAAGTAACTGTCCAAATGGCCTTCCTTTGTTTAGGTTTCCATTATGGTCTGGTCGCTTAATGTTTGTATTTCTTTCCCTTTGGTGTCTTTTATGGATGGAGTAAGTTAATTGTATCAATTCCTGATCTATGTTTTACTTCTACTTTAACTGTACATGTACCACTAGCATATTTGTTGAACCAAAATCGGCATTTGGCCTTACATTTGTCTATAGTACTGATAGCATATGTGCTGTTTGATCATTCCTTTCTCTGAAATCGTTTGAAAGTTGAACTGAACAGTCTTCTCTAGTATAGTAGATTGTACTTTGGTTCAGATTTTGAAGGGGCATTGTCAGAGTGACAAAAGAGCCAAACACAACAGTGTTTCCATTTTGTCTATAGTAATCTTTGTATAAAGTGGGCCAAAGAATCAGAAAATATATGTGCAATTTTCATATTAAAATGATGGGGTGACAAGAACTGCCATAATGTGAAATTAAAAGTCAAACGTACCCCAAAAGAGTTTATGGTTGTTAAGTCTGGGGTCTCCGCCATATGATATTGAGCATGATCTATGTAGCGTTACCTGAACAACAGAAAACGTGATAAAAATAATCACAAATGACTACATTGATGCCTGAGAACAAAATAACACTAAAACATCAGCAGCTGGAATGTATATATACACCACTTCGGGAGTAGCCCTATTTTCAGATGTGAAAATAAACAAAACATTGTAGATTTATAATGAAAACATGTATAAGAGTAAAATAGCTAAATAATGGACAGCCATTTACCAGGCATTAATTATGCACAGTATCATGGAAATCTGTGCACGGGCAGAACCCTTTGGAAATTTACTATAGGCTGGAACTCCCCCTTTGCTTCAAACGCGAACTCCTTCGGAACCCTTGGACCAATTTGATTCAATCTGCACAGGAATGTTGCCTGGGTGGCTCCCAATAAAACAATTAAAATCGTTTCAAGCTCCGATGAAAATGTCCACCAGAGCTAAATTATAATAACTATAACTTCTCCTGTACCCTTCGAACAATTTCAATCAAACTGCATAGGAATGTTGCTTAGGTTGCCATGTACAAAATAGCTAAAACGGCCCTGCTCCGATTAGCAGAATGGCCGCAAGAGCTAAAAATAGAAAAACGTAAATTTGCTTCAAATGCGTTCCTCCTTAACGCTTGGGACAAGTTGATTCAAACTTCACAGGAATATTGTCTAGGTGACTTCCTACCAAACTAAATAAACCTATTTCGCTCCGATGAGCAAGGTGACATCCAGAGCTAACGAAAATGATAAAAAATAAATAAATACAATAATCGACAACTCCTCCATAACCCTGCGGTCTATTTCTTTTAAACTACATAGAAATGTTGCTTAAGTTGCCCTCTATCAAATAGTTTAAAACGGTTCCGCTCTGATGAGCGAAATGGCCGTCTGATCTAAAAGTAGAAAAAAAAAAAAACATCGTAAATTTGCTTCAAATGCGAACTCCTCCTAAACCATTGAGCACATTTGATTCAAACTGTACAAACCAGTTTTGCTCCGATGATCAAAATGACCTTCAAGGCTAAAAAATGGGAAGAAAAAACACACATACACAAAAAATGTAAATTTGCTTCAAATGCGAACTCCTCCAAAATCCCTTAGCCCATTTGATTCAAGCTTTACAGGAATGTAATCTATGTGGCTGCCTATCAAAATAGCTAAAACCGTTTGGCTGTGATGAACAAGCTGGCCACCAGAGCTACAAATAGAACAAGCATCGTTAATTTGCTTCTAACGCGAACTTCTAAACCCTTGGTCGAATTTGATTCAAACTTTACAGGAGTCTTGCCTAGCTGACTCCCTACCAAAACTGTTAAAATCGTTCTGCTCTGATGAACAAGTTGGCCACTAGAGCTAAACATAGTAAAATCTTCAAACAACTCCTCCTGTACCCTTAGGCCAGTTTCATTCAAACTTCATAGAAATGCTGCTTAGGTGACCCTCTACCAAAATAGCTTAGGTTTAATTCCAAAGAGCAAAATGGCCGACAGAGATAAAAATAGAAAAAAGCATAATAAATTTGCTTCAATTGTGAGCTTCTACTAAACCCTTGGGCCAATTTGATTTAAACTTCGCAGGATTTTTTTCTAGTTGGCTTCCTACCAAAATAGTTAAAATCATTCTGCTCTGATGAACAAGACAGCCGTCAGAGCTAAAAATAGAAATTCTTTAAACATCAAATTCTCCTATACCCTTAGGTCAATTGCATTTAAACTTCATAAGAATATTGCTTATATTAACTCTCTACCAAAATCGCTAATTCGTTTAGCTCAGAAGAGTAAGATGGCTGTCAGAGTTAAAAATTGAAAATAGAAAAACGTCAACGGTTTGCTTTCAAGGCGAAATCCTCCTAAACACTTGGGTCAACATTATTTCGTGGAGATTGATCATGAAATCTTTTCTACGGTCATTCTCTCCCTTCCGCTGATTCAAGAAGGGCAGTTGTCAGTTTCTAGCGAAAGAATCTGCACTGTACTGGTTAACCGCTTACGTAACCTGCCCAGGAAAAGTGTGGACAATTAAACTGACCGGCTCAAAATGATCTAAATAGTGTTGACTGGGCCGTTAAACCCCGAAACAAACAAACAAACTAACAAACCGTTTCAGTGAGGCGGTTCTAGCGAGCACCCACGATCTATGTTTAGAGTATAAATAAGAAAACCATTGCAAATTTCATCAGCAAAATGACCGTTTTGGAGGGATACGAAAGAATGCGCTATGTCATACGGATGAGATATCGTAACGTTAAGCTCTCCATTCAGTATATGTACAGCAAATGTTCTGGCGAGACTGCGCCAATGCATATAAGTACGATTTTATAATGATCTGACTCAATTTCGAGATTGCTTCATCCTGATTTTGCCAAATTCGATGTTTTGTTATGTTTCATGATAAAAGGCGCTGCGCCAGACTGGGCTCGTCCTAGTCAACAATTGCAAAGAAACGCACCAACCTACCATATATGAATTCATCGGATCACAAGAAAATCTGTCTTTGCGTTTGCGGCCAGGGAAGATTGTTTGATTTTACATCACGAAAACACGTCTATATAATTTTGACCCCCTTGAACCCCACTTTTATATGGTAAAACTGGAATTTAAAGGGGTAAACCTTACTTTTTATTATTTCTGCTCTAAAGTATAGACTGTGGGTACTCATTAGAACCGCCTCGATGAGGCGGTTCTAACGTGTACCCACAATCTATATTTTGAGCAGAAATAAGAAAATTATCATCGAGGCGGTTCTAACAAGTACCCACAATCTATATTTTAGAGCAGACATAAGAAAAATATCACAATTCTTCATCTTGAAATGTTCGTTTTCGGCGGTAAAGTTTACAATGTGTTTGTATAGGCGTGTTTTGGTAATGAACAGGCAAGTCAACTTATGTAGGTAATGCTGAGCCGATCACTTTTCCCAGACATGCTTATAAAGCATTTAACAAGTTCAGTGCACATACTGACAACTGTCTTTCTTGAATCAGCGGAATGAGAAGAATTACTGTATAAAAGATTTTATGATCAGATTTCATGATCTGTCCCCGCGAAAGAATGTTGTCGACGCGGCAGGTATCGAACCTGCGATCTCTCTCCTGATAATCAGTCAGATATGTATCCGACTGGGCTGACCAGAAAAGACAGAAAACTGCCTGCTTGGCCTAGGAAACCCCCCCCCCTCCCCCCAGAGACTTGAGGTTGTGCATACAGGAGCCTAGAAATTATACTAAAAAAAGGGCATTGATGCGCATTAGAAAAAATAACTGTCTTGTTTCTTGTTCCACGTGAGAACAAAATGTAACTGATCAGACTAGGCCGATGTGCAGGCTTTATTTGTTTGTGTTGAGATTTAAGATCCCCGTCAACACTAATTAGGTCATTGGACACATTGCTTCCAATTATGTGGGACTTTTATCCGACATAGAGATGAAATGGCATCTGAAGCCCCACCGCCCCAAGCAACCGCTAGGTTTTAAGGAGCGGTCGGACTCACATCACTTTTCCTGGATAGGCTTAGAGCGGTTAAGCGGTTTACCGGTACCCAAGTTCGGTTGGTTTTATTTATTTATTTTTATTTTATTTATACAAAATTCTAAGAGGGTGGCACAATTTGCTGCAAAGCTAGTCTACCTTGTAGCCCTCTGTAAAGTACACAGATAACATATAAAACATATGGAAAACATTACAAAATGCATAATATACATATATACAGTAAAACAAAGTCAATGTGGTCTCACAAGACGTACCTTGTTAAAACAGATACTAAAATTCTTGAATGTTTCAAAAGAACAGATCGTGTGTTGAAACAGTCAACGGCACATGTGGTATATGATTTATATTTCCGGTTGGGACCACTGTTTATTAAAACATTAATTTATTAAAGGGCACATAAACATATCACATACTATCTGGTTTATCTAAAATAGATTAAGATGCGTGGACAAAAATGGTCTGTGACTTAAGAGGAATGCATATGTACAATGGTGAACATAAAACATGATAAAATATTACCAACAGTGCCTAACAAAAGGGTTTTTCCTGTCTTTTAAAAGCACCTAATGACTCAGAGTTTCTGACTTCGAGAGGCAAAGCATTCCATGAAAATGCCCCACTATAAAGTGCCGTGCGGGACCTTGGAACATACAGTGTACCGTTGGACCCTGATCTTAAATTTAATGGATGCTTGTGTGACATCAGTGTGAGCAACTTGTTTATATAATCTGGAGTCATATCATTTAAGGCTTTGTAGGTAAGAACAGCTGTATTATATTTTATTCTACTCGTCACGCGAGTCCGACCAAGCTCCTGGAACATAAGGGCAAATGAAGTATCAAAGTCAGCACTAAGTATAATCCGTGCTGCTCGTTTTTGAAGTTTTATCAACCTTTCAATATTAGCAGTTGCTGTTGATCCCCATGTAACTGAGCCATAATCAAGAAGCGGTAGAATATACCCTTGATAAAATAGCTTTTGGACGTGTATGGGAACATATTCCAATAGTTGTCGCAAAAATTATATTTTAGAAGAGACAGCGGCGCAAAGATGGTCAATATGGGTATTCCAGTTTAAGTTTTCGTCAATATAAAGGCCCAAAAGCTATTGATTTGACACCTGCTTTATATTGATGCTGACAGATTTTATGTCTAAAAGATTGGAGCCATCTAAGCGATGCCTAGTTCCTATAGTCATGCATGACGTTTTCTGATCATACATTTTGTTACATCTACTCCAATATTTAGAATTGTTAAAATCGGATTGTAGGTGGTTTTCGACGGTTTGTTTATTGTAACTAAGAGTGTGAAAGGTGGCATCGTCGGCATATAAATACGCATAGCAATATCTAAGAAACGAGGGTAGGTCGTTGATAAATAACAAAAATAAGGTAGGACCAAGGACTGAGGTATACCGGAACGAACGGTTTCATCTCTGCACGGAAGCATCATGCAGCCCAATCTAATTCTTCATGCCCCGATAGGCAGGCTTTGTTCGCATGTTAAACAGTTTTCCCTGCGCTTAAAACGTGTACTGTTCCTCAAGGCGCCTATGACCCTGCGCGGATGCTTATTTAACATGTGAATAGCAATGGCTCTGATCAGACTCTGTTGTTTGCATGTGGAACAT
The DNA here is from genome assembly GCA_963580285.1 of Lucinisca nassula. Lineage (NCBI taxonomy): Eukaryota > Metazoa > Mollusca > Bivalvia > Lucinida > Lucinidae > Lucinisca > Lucinisca nassula. The sequence goes on along the minus strand of OY757021.1, from coordinate 108,209,002 downwards.
CACGTTAACATGTCCGTGAAATGTACACCCACAAAACCCCACTTAATATAGAGAAAACTGGGGTTTACGGGGGTATACGTATTGTTCTTTTTTTCTGCTCCAAGACATAGGTTGTGGGTACTCGTTAGAACCGCCTCAATGAGGCGGTTTTAACGAGCACCCACAACCGATGTTTGCCGTGTAAATAAGAAAAATAGCACAGATTTTCATCAGAAAAGTAGCCATATCGGAGATGTGAAAAACTGTGCAATGTTATCGTAATGACAAGAGTTGTTCGCATGTGGAACAAGACAGGTTTTCTTATGACGCGGCTCATTCGTGTATGTACTTTTTTTTTGGCATTGCCAAAACATGCCTATTCAAATATATTGGACATTTTACCAAAAAATTAAAAAATAAAAAAAAATAAAATAAAATGAAAATTTTCAGATAAAACATCCTGATATTTTTCGTATTTCTGCTCAAAACATAGACTGTAGGAACTCGTTAGAACCGCCTTGACGAGGCGGTTCTAACAAGTACCCGCAATCTTTGTTTTTGAGCAGAAATAATAAAACTAATATATACCACTATAAACCCAAGTTTTACTGTATAAAAGTGGGGTTTAAGAGGGTCAAAATTATATAGGCATGATAAAGTTATGATTCTCAAATCAGCATTCATAGCAGGGTTTTTGTTGTTCGTTGAATCATTTTGCGAGATTTTCTTCTTTAATCTTCAACAAAAATAAGTTGTGTGTCCTTATTAGAATTGTCCCGATTAGGCAATTCTAATGAGTACACACATAATTCCTCTTTTTCAAAAAGCGTTCGAATAGACATTTTTTCTCATTATGTCTCCTTTGTCTGGCGTTAACACTACGAAAACACGCCCATATAAATATATTGTAAACTTTACCGCCGAAAAAACGAAAATGTTAAGATGAAGAATTATGATATTTTTCTTATTTCTGCTCTAAAATATAGATTGTGAGGATTCGTTAGAACCGTCTCATCTAACGAATACCCACAATCTATATTTTAGAGCAGAAATAAGAAAAATAAGGTTTATCCCTGTAAACCCCAGTTTTACTACATAAAAGAGGGATTCAAGGGTGTCAAAATTATATAGGCGTTTTATTTTTCCTGATGGATAATTCGTCAGTATCTCGAACAATCTCTGTCTCTAACGAATTTTCATGATTCCATAGGTGTTCGAGTCATAGACGTTTGACTGTTCATGGAAAACTAGGGGTTCATAAAAGATCTCGCAATGAACGCAGGCTAAACTAAGAAGCAACATTGGTTGAGAAACATGTTGATTGGCGACGCGGCTCAAATTGTTGTTATTATTAAGCTTAACAAGAGAAAATATGGATTATTAGTCAAACAGAATGGCCATCTATTGTACCCTAAACTCTTGACAGGATTAAGAGCTGGACATAAACTGAAGCCAACATCGATCGTTGCGCTTTCCTCGTTGATTTCACTTGGCATGATGTGTGCTTTGTAATAGATAATGACATCACACAGTGTCTTGTTGTTGTAGAACTTTCTCACTTGTGACCTGAGCCAGCTCGAGTTTGTTTGTTTGTTTGATTTCCGGTTTAACGTCCCCGTCATTACTGTATAGGTCATTTTGGAGACGCTGCTTCCAATTTTGTGGGACTTTTACCCGACATTGAGATGAAATGACATCTAAAGCCCTGTCGCCTAATGAAACCAATAGGGTTTATATGCATGGACGATCCGATGCCTGGACAGGCTTAGATCCTCTATGCGGTTTACCAGTACTCGTGTGCGGTCGGTATCAGCTCTGCGTGGAAGCATCATGCAGCCCATCTATTTCTTCAAGCCCCGATGGAGCCAGGCTCGAATCCACTGCGGTGAGATACCTAATAATGGAGTGTCAGCGCTCTTACCCACTAGGCCAGGGAGGCTCGTGATATCACAGTGTTTGTCAAAGCGTTATTCCATGCCATGATACAACATTACGAGAACACGCCAATACAAATACATTGTAATTTTTACCACCGAAAAATGAAAATTTTCAGAAGAAAATTTTCGATATTTTTCTCATTTCTATGTCAAAACATAGATTGTGGATACTCGTTAGAACCGCCTCGACGAGGCGGTTCTAACGAGTACCCACTCTCTATGTTTTGGAGCAGAGATAGGAAAAATAATGTATACCCCTGCAAACCTCAATTTTACTATATCAAAGTGGGGTTTGAGGGAGTCAAATTTATATAAGCGTGTTTTCGTGATGTGCTCTTCGTCACATTGTGATAGCACGTCCGTTTGTGTCGCAGCGAATACTGGTACTTAATAGCAAGTCCGTGAAATGAACACCTAATATAAAGAAAACTTGGGTTTACGGAGGGTATACATTACTTTTTTATTTCTGCTCCAAGACATAGGTTGTGGATACTCATTGGAACCGCCTCAAAGAGGTCGTTCTAACGAGCACCTCCAACCCCATGTTTGCAGAATGTATAAGAAAAAAGTCACGGATTTTCATCAGAAATGTAGCCATTTTGAAGATGTGCTATGTCGCACGGATTTTTGTTTAATTTTATGTTCAACGCCCCATTCAACACTATTTAGGTCACTTAGGAGACGTCGCTTCCAATTTTTGGGACTTTTACCCGACATTGAGATAAAATGACATCTCAATAGCTGCCTCACGATGAAACTAATAGGGTTTATATGCATGGACGGTCCGACTCGCACCATTTTGCTTTGGTAGTCTTAAACTCTGAGCGGTTTAACAGTACTCATGTGCGGTCGGTTTAAGCTCTGCTCAAGTTGGAAGCACAATGCATTACAATCCATCTCTCCAACCCTCGATGGGCGGAGATCATATGTGTCATCGTAATGTAATGAAGATATGTGATTTAACATAAACTGTGGATGTTTGTTAGATCTGCATCCCATTCCGAACGGGTACAAATTCGCACAGTCAATGCTTCTGAGCAAAACTAAGGAAAACAATCCATTCTTTTCTCAATATAAAGGAAGGGATTTTAATGGCATGCATTCCAAGGATTCGCTTTTATCGTGAAACAGTTTATAAATTAATTTGAAAATTTAATTCAGTAATGCTTCGACAACAAATAAATACTAGCAGAACCAGTTTTAAAAGGCACGATGTAATCATAGGGCTGTTTTTATTTTAATTTCTTCTGGGAACTAGACTAGCGCGCATAAGCACGCAAGTCTTGCAAACACGCCTATATGTTATGCATGCATGTTCGACCAGCGAAACTGACTATCAACTAGGCCATTACGAAAACACGCCTATTAAAATATATTGAAAATTTTACCACCAAAATATAAAAAAAATAGAATTGGTTTTTCATATTTCTGCTCAAAACGTAGATTTGGGGAACTCTTTAGAATCACATCGGCGAGGCGGTTCTAACGAATAGCAACGAGCAATGTTTTTGAGCAAAACTTACAGACAATGTATACCCATTTAAAACCAATTTTTACTGAATAAAAGTGGTGTTTAAGGGGATAAAAAATATATAAGCGTATTTTCATGATGTGGTTTCACTTTTATACAGTAAAACTGGGATTTACAGGGATATACATTATTTTTCTTATTTCTGCTCAAAAACTCATTTGAACCGCCACGCCGAGGCGGTTTTGACAAGTAACCACTATTGACTTTTTTAGCAGAAACATGAAAAAATAGGTTTTGAAAATTTTCATTTTTTGGTGGTAAAATTTTTCAATATATTTGATTAGGCGTGTTATTGGTCAGTGACGATCTCGTGTACAATGACATGGAACAGCCAGTAGTATTCTTAACTTTGGGTCAATTAGCAAAAACAATCGACCCAAAAGAACTGAAACTTATCTGATTAGTTCATGTATCTACACGGTTGTTGCGTGACTGAATACATGGACTATGACTGATCGGCGGAAATAAAAATATGAGCGATCAACGGTAGCTGAAGAAATATTATCAAAAGAGTCGTAAAGCCCTTCTTTAGAATGCACTAAAATGGTGATTAACCCATTTTGTACCAAATGGAATCTTCCACCTTATATACAGCAGCAGTCATTTTTAAATTTGGTGGTGACAGGTTGTGGTATCTTCAAAATTGATTTGGAAAATTACTTAACTTTCTGCAAATAGTGTAGGCCCTGATAAGACGCCGCTTTCTGCGGCGTCTCATCTGGGCCTGCACTGTTTGCCAAGGTACCCTATTTGGGGTTTCCGTTACAAAATGGGTTAAGGTCACATGTACTTGCTTTTTGTCAGCTAAAACATCACTTTTCGCTAAAAACTAATTTCGACAATGTCATTTCAAAGTGCTCATACCCCACCAATTGTGTTTACCTACCCTTGTATACCCAACTTATACAGTGAAAAATGAGTCTTTCAAGGTATACAAGTTTTATTTCGACTTCAATAAATACAAATGTAGATTGTTGGATATTCGAAAGAAAATGTTTTTTTTTTTTTTTTGTTTTGTTTTGTTTTGTTCGGACGATGACTAAAAATATCACGAAACATCGCGTTAACAAGTCCATGTTATGAACATCTCTTTAAACTCCGCTTTATGTAGAGAATATGGGGTTTACAGAAGTACACATTATTTTCCTTATTGCGAAAATATAGATTATGGATACTCGCCAGAACCGTCTTATTCAGAATTTACAGCACAATCTTTGTTTAGAATAGATACATGTACAATGTACTGATAATAGCGGTTCTAACGAGTACCCACAATCTATGTATTATAGCAGAAATAAGAATAATAATTAAACCCCTGTAAACCTCAGTTCTACTATATACACTGTAAAAGTGGGGTTTGAAGGAGTCAAAATTGTGATGCCTGCTTCCTGTTGGGCTCGAATCCAGACGGGTCGTGTGAAGTCCAGAGCTCTAACTACTAATCCAAGAATCGAATCCATGGCGCAGATGTCGGAGATTGATTATTAACCTATCTAACAAGGGCATCCCGCCCATCGGGGTTTGGAGAAATAGATAGTTCTACATGGTTCCTTTCGCACAACGCTGGAACCGACTGAATTTTTGTGTACTGGTAAACCTCTTAGAAGGTCTAAACTCGCACACAAAAAGTGATACGAATCGGTCGGCCTGTCCCTTAAACCTAGTGATTTCTTCTGGCGGTAGGGCTTGAGGAGTCATTTCATCTCAATATTGGGTGAAAGTCCCGCGAAATCCAAAGTAACGACTCCAAAATTACGGTACGTAAACAGTATTAACAACATTTACCAATGTAGAATATTGAAGGTATAGTAGTCGCAGATAAAATTGACTAGGTGGAGCTAACGGTTGTACCAGCCTATTGAATGATCTATTAACTAAAAGGTAAAGCAAGTCACCCGATTGTGTAAATTCAACTGTAACAGAAACAAAGTTGTGGCGTATATGGCCATTCTGTCCGCTTGCAGAAAGCATGCGAAAGGCACTCTACCGAATCTTCTGGTGGACTCACCGAATTTGACATATATTGACAACACCTAAATAGCTCCGCCTAGTCAATCCTATCTGCGGCTACTTTTTTTATAGCAATTGCGATCTGTTATACCTATAAGTAGGGAGTAGGGAGTATTATCGGAGCGTGATAGCTCAGTGGTTAGTGCACTTGCCTCTGATGCTAGAGGTCCCGGGTTCGATCCCCGGCAGCGGCGATAAAATTTCGGTGTCCGAACACTCTCCATTGGCATCATTTGCAGGGATGAATGTCATGAAGTGCACCGTCCTTCGGATCGGGACGTTAACTGGCGGCCCCCTGTGCAGGGAGAACCATCCCCTGTGCAGGTTAAAGATCCCTACCGTAATTACATGATTACTGTATAGGCTTTCATCCTGCAAAACCTGCAGTGTATGTAATATACACCTGCGGTAATGGTCAAATGTGACCGACGCAGTATCAGACGATAGATAGATAGATAGATAGATAGAGATGAAACCATTTTTTTAAGAGTTGCATTTCCTTAAGAACAAAGATGTATCCGTTGCCCTCAAAGCGACTGTGAAATCAATTGCAAATTAAAAATGCTCTATTAACTTAGAAGCCGTCGCTGGGTAGTGGTTTAAGCCACTCGCCTCGCAAATCAGGTGTCGTGGTTTCGGTCCCTGTCTCCTTCAGACTCTCCGATGAGTCACTTTGTTGGTTGGAAGAAAAGCTCAAACACACTCTAGTATTCAATTGCTTTTTGAAACACTCAAAACATGTTGGTTTAAACAATATTTATTACTTTCTCTCTGTAGGCCTTTCTCTCTGTAGGCTTGGAGAAATAGATAGGGCTGCATGGTACTTCTACGCGCCAGACCTGAAACCAACCGCACATCAGTACTAGTAGATCACTTAGAAGGTCTACGCCTGCCCGGGCAAAATGGTGAGAGTCGAACCGTCCCTACATATAAATCCTATTAGTCTTTAGTTTACACTAATTTATTTTAGTTCGATTGCGATGAAAGCTTCAAGCTTATTTAATCACTCTCGAACACTCATTCCGGATGTTTTCACGCGCGCGAGAGAAAGAGGCAGTGGTTTTTACACCACTGCTACCCATTTACACCTGGGTGGAGTGGAGCAGTGTCATTACGTGTCTTGCCCAAGCACACACCTCGATACCGGTGGCCGGATTCGAACGCACAACTTCTCGATCATTAGTCTTTCATCACAATGTTGGGTAAAAGTCCCACAACATTGGAAGCAACGTCTCCAAAATGAACTAAATAGTCTTGACGGGGACGTAAAACCTCATTTCAAACAAACAAAACGTTCTCTGTTTGAACATTTTTGAGAATAATTCGGCAGTTTGTAACATCATCACGAAAACACGATGATATAATTCTGCACCCCCACCCACCCACACACACACCCACACACACACACACACACACACACACACACACACACACACACACACACACACACACACACACACACTTGAATCCCACTTTTGTATAGTTATACTGGAGTTCCAAGGGTAAACCTTATTATTCTAATTTCTGCTATAAAACATAGAGTGTGGGTACTCGTTAGAACCGCCTCGATGAGTGTACTGACAATCAATATTTTGAGCAGAAATAAGAAAAATATCACAATTTTTCATCCTAAAATTTTAGATTTTTTTCGGCGGTACAACTTACAATGTGTTTGTATATGCGTGTTTTCGTAATGTGATTTGAGAGTAAGTTTGGTGCTTATGATTATCGTCTACTGAAAATGTGTTGCATATCCTAATCAGTTGTGCATGCTAGCATTAAAACTAATCAGTGAACCCTCTAATTTCACTTCAGTTTATAAACATTTAATTTCTAAATATTCTGTCTGACAATATTCAATCGAATCTACAGAAGCCTCCGTGGTGTATTGGTTACGCTACTCGCCTTGCAAACCAGGGGTCGCAGGATCGATCCCGGGCTTCTCCAGACTTTCGGATGAGTCTTTAAACTGAGGTCCCGTCTCCGTATGACCATAGCTGTTGGTGAGACGTAAAACCCAAACACTCGCTCGCTCAATCGAATCTATAGGTCTATAGCAATATAAAAATACTTTGGGCTGTACATGGCATGCATCGCGGATGCTGTCGTCGCTGTTGTGGGGCGTATGCTGTTTGGACATTGGTTTCCGCCACATACTCCCTGCTTCATGCTGTGGCGGGCGTCTTGCGGTGCATGGCGTATACGAACGATGAAGAGGGGACCCTATAAATCAGCTATTTATACTTTCTTTTATATCTTGAATATCATAATGAGCCTTTTACCATCACTGTCATAGTTTGTTTGTTTTTTTTTTTGTTTTTTTTTTTTGGCTTCAGATTTTAAGCATTTATTTCAGACACATTTTATCGTATGCATTATAACAGTTCTTATCAACATAGAACAACATTTGTGTTTTAAGTTTTATGTAAGAACACATATTTCAACTTTTATGTACTATCACAAACTAAAGCATTATTCCTAGACTTCACTAAATGTTTTATAAATGCTGTATATATTGTAGATAATTGAAATAGTTTTATATATGTATTTTGCTTATTAGCTAAGAGGACCATATGTTAGAAAAGTATCTACATGCTTAATATGTTATCCTCTATAAATAAAGACATTATTATTATTATTATTATTATAGACTGAGCCAGCCTTCAACTAAACCAACGACAGGAATGCGAGCAACGAAGTCTCAGATCAATCTGCAGATCTTCGCAGTCTGACCAGAGTCGTCGCTGCTTGGCCGAGCATATCAAAAGACCGTGGCGACTCTGGCCAGACTAGCTTAATACATGATACACAAGCTGCTCCTAGTCTTCACTTATCGCACTAGACTTCTTGTACATTACGAAAACACGCCTATACAAATATATTAGAAGATTTTACCTCCCAAAAAGGAAAATTTCAAGATAAATTTTTTCTTATTTTTGCTTGAAACTTAGATTGCGGGGACTCGATAGAACCGCCGCGACGAGGGGGTTCTATCGAGTACCCACATTAGGAGATAACTGTACTGAAAATTGGCATTTGGGGAGGTAAATCGAAGGTTTTACGGTCGGAAATTTCGATTTATGGCGACGTGTTAGTGGAGCCGTAAACGTAATTTCCGACCGTAAAACCGACAATTTACCTCCCCAAATGACAATTTGCAATACAGTTATCCCCTTTCTAATGCACTTATTTGGTTGTTAAGTTAAAAATTGTACTATTTTGCAAAGGCGACAAGCGCGGTGAGCTGCGTAAAACCAAATGCCAGCCAATGAAAAGCGACGTTACGTGATGACATCGGTTTTCCGACAGTATATCCAATCAGACGACGCGTGACATATGCAAGTGCATTATTCTCCGGGTACTCCGGTTTTCGCCCACCACTGATTAACGATCGGCTCGATATGAGTGAAATAATCTTGAAAGGGCCGTAAAACCAAAACCAAAAAAAAAAAAAAAAAATGCAAGTGCATTATAATTTATGTTTTGGGTCAGAAATAAGAAAAAATATGTTTGTCCCTGAAAACCCCTGTTTTACTATATAAAAGGTGGGTTAAAGGGGGGTCAAAATAACATAGGCGTGTTTTCGTGATGGGTTATGTCGTGCGCTGTCCCAAATAAGTTTAGGTGCAGATGTACTCATTCACCTTGATGACTTAACGCTCTTTTTTCACCAGAGGGCACTTTTGAAATATTATTATTATATATTTTTCCCAGTTAACAGGATTTGAGATTTTATGCAAATTGAAGGGTTCAGTGCGACAAGGGACCATCAAGAAAACACGCCTATATTATTTGACACCCTTTAATCCTACTTTTATATAGTAAATCTGGGGTTAACAGGGGTAAACCCTATTTTTTCTTTATTTCTGCTCAAAATATAGATTGTGTGTACACGTTAGGATCGCCTCATCTCCACTCTAAAACATAGATTGTAGGTACTCGTTTGAACCGCCTCGATGAGGCGGTTCTAACGTGTACCCACAATCTATACTTTGAGCAGAAATAAGAAATATATCACATGCCATATTTCGCCTTAAAATTTGCATTTTTCTGGCGTTAAAATTTACAATATATTCGTATAGGCGTGTTTTCGTAATTTGGGCTTAATCGAGTTAACTATTATACCATGCAGAAAATCCTTATCCTCATCGTAAGTAAGCTCCCTTGGACCACTTAATTGCTGCAGAGAAGGGAATTAAATAGGTTTGCACGGATGGCACAGAGGGCCTAATTACATTTTGTGGGGTTATGCAACACAGGACCAACTCCATGAATTCATTATTCGAGTTTATGTCATAGTTTCATTGTGTACGAATATCAGTTCTCATTCTTCATTACGATAACACATCCGTGTGATTTAGTGCAATTTTCAAACCTCAAAAAATGTATTTTTCTGATGAAAATTTGTGGTAATTTCCTTATTTCTGCTCCAAACATAGGTTTTGGGTGCTCGTTAGAACCGCCTCATTGAGGCGGTTCTAACGAGTACCCACAACCTATGTCTTGGGGCAGAAATAAGGAAAATAATGTTTGCCCCCGTAAACCCCAATTTTCTTTATATAAAGTGGGGTTTAGGGGGGTCTTTATTTCATGGACTTGTTCACGTGATGTTAAGCTGAAATGAGCAATATGTTATACGAAACCATTGATTTCCAGCCCGATAGATTTAACATGGGCTGAATTTTGACGATGGAGTTAGGACCCATTACGAATACACGCCTGTACCGAAACATTGTAACCTTTATCGCGGAAAAAATGAAAATTTTGAGATGAAAAATTGTGTTATTTTTTTCTTATTTCAGCTCAAAATATATATTGTAGGTACTCGTTAGAACATCCTCGATTTGGCGGTTCTAACGAGTACCCATATTCTTTATCTTAGAGTAGAAATAAGAAAAATAAGGTTTACCCCTACAATCCCAGATTTACTATATAAAAGTGGGGTTCGAGGGTCAAAATTATATAGGCGTGTTCCGTGATGTAGGACCTTTGTGAAATTGAAAACGCTGCAAACATGGGAAAATTATGCGTAACGTATGTTACATTCACATTTTGGCTGTTTTATCTTTAAAACATAATCTTTGCGTACATAGTCATCTACGTGTACTTGCTGTCTCTGATGTTCAATACACAGTTTTGATATTGAAGGGCCCTTGTTGCAATTACCGCCGAAATCAATATGTATTTCCACTTTAATTGTTTAAAAGCAGTGAAATAATCACAACATCTCTTAAGTTCAACGTTCCTCAGCGTATCTTGTCATTGTATGCAAAAGGAATCAACTTATTTAAAAAAAAAAAAAATGAAAAGCAAAGAAAATTGACTTAGGTCCAATTGTTGAACTGGCCCCTTAATTTGTCACCCTATGGAGACAATATGCATAAGATGTCAAGCCCTGCTTTCTGGGAAAATAAGAAACTTATTATCAATGTGTGTGTGTGTGTGTGTGTGTGTGTGTGTGTGTGTGTGTGTGTGTGTGTGTGTGTGTGTGTGTGTGTTCGGGTTTAACGTCGCTTTCAACAATTTTTCAGTCATATCACGACGGTGTCTGGTTGCGACAGGGAGCTCATTGCTCACTTTTATAGTGCTGCCTCACTGAAGTATCATGTCCCAGACACATTATATGATATCACACCCAGTCACATTATCCTGGCACTGGGTCGACCAGTCCTAGCTCTACCCCGTAAATCTGATTGCCAAGCGAGGAGCAGCTAGTACCATTCTTAACGACTTTGGTATGTCGCGGCCCGGGATCGAACCCGTGAACTCCCCTTCCCCGGAGCGGACACTTCAACAATTTGTCGTCTGCTGATTTCGCCCAGAGAGTGGTTAACGCAAAAAGTATCCTAGACTCACTTTGTAATCAGCGACGACTCAATCACGAAAAGACGCCTATAAAATCCATTGTAAATTTTACTGTCGAAAAATAATTGAAGATTTGAAGCTGAATAATTGTCAATTTTCTTATTTCTGCTCAAAATATAACTTGTTGGCAGTTCTAACGAGTACCCACAATTTGAGCAGAAATAAGAACAAAAAAAAAAGGTTTACTCCTATAAACCCTGGTTTTACTGTATAATAGTGGGATTAAAGGGGTCAGAATTATATAGGTGTGCTTTCCTGATTTATAACGCCAGAAGGACCGTGATTTTCGCTTAATGCTACATGTAGCTTTCGATTAACACATTTTACGTTTTTGACCTGCAGGGAGACAACAGCACTGGCAGTAGTTTCACTTGTAGTGATTCAGTCCTCTCCCTTTGATCAAATCACAAAGAAATGAGGTCTTTTCGATCGACTTTTTGTCAATCGACCCAACGTTACTTGCAGCTTGCTATTGTCTACGTAACTATCTCTGCCAATAGCAACCATATTCTCCCTGTGACGTCAGAACACTCTGTAAATCAGGGTTGGTTATCTGGGATCGTTTATTGAAACATTGCAAACAGTGTAGACCCAGATCAGACGCCACAGAACGCGGCGTCGGACCAGGGCCTACACTGTTTGCTTAAAATAATGGCATTTAAATGTTAAACGAAAGAGTATAAGTCTCACATCATGCCTACACCTAGAGACAATAGACTCACCCATGCTTTGAGTGCTTCGATTTTCCTTATTTCTGCTATAAAAATACATTTTCGATAGTCCTCACAAATATAAGTTAGAAGCAGCAGGGGTGTGTGTGTCGGGGGGTGAGGGGGGGGGGGAGTGAATGCACTTTTTATTTCGACCTCAGAAACCCCATTTAGTCAGTCCCAGCTTATTTTGACCCAAAGAAGTCCTCTTTTTGGCAAATTAAGCCTCCCAACCCTAAAACATCAATATCCTCCATTTGGTAAATTAAGCCTCCCAACCCTAAAAAAATTCCACCCCAACTGGCTGTGACATACCAAGGGCACCCACCGAGTGCCTCGTATTGTTACGAGATGGAATAGGAAACCTCTCTGGTGCTTATGCACATCTAAATTATTTTAGTAGATATATGGTAGGGCGGTGTGAGTGAAATATTTTGGGTGAAATATGGTACGCAAACTATGCGGCTCCATGAACAAGTCATGCACATATCATACGATGTATGCATGAGTGGTTTATAGAGAGCTGTTTTTACAATACAGGGGGCCGCTAAAAGGCTGAGTTCTATAGAATTTGCCTAAAAATCGCCAACCGCCAAATTGTGCCATATATGATTTTTATTCCCGTCACGTGTTGTGTGGGTGTTCGTTTTGACAGGAGTCATGTCATTGATTATAGGGTCGTTTCATCAATTTTTCCTATGGGAAATATACTATTTGAAGGCAAATCCATTATCTACTCGATTTTGCTATCTGGCTTTGTTTGTGGCCGGTATCTCCACTTCCCCACGAACAAAGCAGGGTAATACGAGTAGGCATGATTTTCCGGTAGTATTCATAGATATATAAACCCTGAAAAAAGCGGACACCTTAGCAGCAGGTCAAGTTGTAAAGAGTAAACACAACATTGTGACGGGGAAATAGAAAGTATATTGAAAGGTATGTTTAATCTATGTTTAGCATTATTTTTGTATGAACATGCTTGTAGGTTTTGGAGGGGTTTACTTCTAGTATACCCCAACTTTCTGAAGCCTATTCTGAATTCACTGTTGTGGCCTGTAGTGATTAGGCTACTAGCTTTGCCAGCTAGACGTCGCAGAATTGATCCCAGGCTTCTCCAGTAGTAGAATGAGTCTTTCTAAGTGAGGTCCTGTCTCATGCTGACCCTAGATGTTGGTGAGACGTAAAGTTTGGACACCCGCTCATTCTAGATTCATTTAGGCTTTTAGACCCCTTTTGTAGAATGTAATTAATAAACGCCGGGTCACTTGTTTGATCCATGACTTGTGACTGGCTGTGGTTAGAAAACCGTGGTTCCGTCCCAATATGATATTAGGTGTAGAGGGGACGAAAACTTAAGACGGGTTTAACCACATCTTCATCATCAGGGCAAACTCATACAAGAGCCTGTTGGGTTATCCGTGATGATGAACCGTAATGAATTTTATTTTACAAGCATGTTCACGTTGATTAGAAATAATTTTGTTCAAGAAGAATTACGAGTTCATTTTGTAATGATGCCGTTTTTGTCTGATAACTCAGTTTGTGCATGTATGTACATATAAAGAACGTGATGATGATAAGTGGGAGTATTTGGTCGCCACACGTCATAACGGCCTGAGCGGCGGGGATGACGTCAGCTGCGTCATCGGCGTCGCGAGGACGGTTGTGACGGGGTGCCTACCAAATAGAGAGAATTTACGGCAAACAGTGTTGGCCCATATGAGACACTAACAAATGTTGTAGATTATAGATGAAAATCTTCTGTTGTAGTTTCTATCTGTTATTAATGTATTGAATTTGTGAATAGCTATATTTGTGAGCCGTGTCGCGGAGAAGGATATGAAATAGAGATTGTTATGTTTCCTGTAATTGGCGGCTGACCAGGTAGCGCAAAGGCGTGGTCTGTTCAATTGCCTCTTACTTGTGATAATGTAGTGAGCACAAATTTGATGAGTATTATGCTCAGTAGTAGTGAGCATTAATTGATTTCTGTAGTGCTCAGTAAGGAAACATGAACTTTGAGTATTATTGTGTCAAGCATTGGGTGCTGATAATTTGATGCACAGTCAAGTTGAGTTCTGCTGTACGGTTATTTGTCGCATGCACTAATCAGCCTGTATGTCTGGTCGGCGCATGCGCAATAACGGTATATGCATGAACATATTCTTACTTCTCCGGGAGGGGGATCATGATATAGCATGTATGTTTTGTGACTCGTTTCTAGTCCCGTTATCGTAATTTGCAGGCATAACAATGTGTGACCTGCTGCTCCCTGCTTCATAGCAGCAGGTACTGGTACGACGCTAGGCGTTAGGGTCCAGCAAGGGCGGACAGACCGCCGTAATCAGCGCCTACCAGGATAGAAGCAGATTCTTCTAAATCATTGTTCGTTGTAAACAAATGTGATCATGGAAGAGGTCAACTTACCTTATTTGGACGATCACTAAACGGCTGATCAGCAAACGTGATCGCTAATCCTAGGATAATCAATTATGTTGATAGACTAGTTTTACTAGTTCGCGAGAAGAAGTGTCACGCGAGTGGGGGATTCACCCAAAGTTATAAACTGGCCAGTCGCGTTTTGTGTTGTTTCTTTTTTTGTTTTTCTTGTTGTTTTTGTTGTTTGCTTCTGTAGGTATTCACGTCACCCGTTCCGAGCACAGAACAGTGTTTTGCCTTCGGAGCGGACGTCGTGAGTTGGCTACAGAAGCAACAATTTGTGATGTTTTGTGTTAGTAAGTGTTGTATGTAGATACTGTAAATAATTCATGTCAATCATTTAACATCTTTCTTGTGCCTTACCCCACAGCTGCCCGTACACCTGTCAGAGATCACGCTCGGTTGTCTTGTCAGCATGGGGGTTTGCGGGACGCCGTAAACCCACATGTAACATTTGGTGTCAGAAAAGTGAGGATTTGATCTCTGGCTGGTGTTCCCGGCTGTGGAACAGCACATTGATACTCTGAATCATCAATTTAAAAAAAAAAAAAAAAAATGTATTGACAGCCACATTTAGAAATTAACTTGAATCTTCCTTCCTGCGTTGATGAAGTGCGAAACCCATGTATTCAACTGAATGGATACTGACAAGTCGATAATTTCTGAGCAGGAAGGCAAGGCAAACCCCACTTTTTCTTGGTAACGAAAAATTTAAGTAGACCCCACTTAATTGTGTTACCTGACATTCTACTAAGTTAAATTGGAGCTACTAATTGATCTTACCCACACATGGTTCTGACGTAGTGACGTTAACAATTTACTGACGTTGACATAACGGTAGCGTTAATATTTACGCAGTGGCTTGAGGTTAGGTATGACGTAATAGAAACATTAATGGTGACTTGTTATGATCGGAGTTTTGTAATGTGATAAAACTTCGGATTGTAGCATTTTACTGTAAACGTCGTCAGTTTATGACGTCATATTAGACTACCAGTACGCAACGTCATACTGTGCTGAAAGCATTTGACATTTCAAATCGCGTGTGCTTTAATAACTAACGTTTTAGTTAGATTAACGCGTATAACACATATCTTAACGTTTTAGTTAAGCCCATTCAATCATCACTGATCATAACTGATCAGTTTATAGTGGTTTTGATAGTAACGTGAGATTTACGTTATCAATAATGGAGCGTTTAATGCAAATGGGAAAGGACTTAGGTTATGAGGGGAAGGAGTTACAAGGTTTTGTTAAAGAGCAGCAGGATATTGAGCGGGCAGAAAGGCAAGAGCAAAGGGATTTAGAAAGGTTAAGGTCTGAGGAAAAGGAAAAGGAAAGGGTACATGAACTAGCTAAGTTAGAGGAAAAGGAAAAGGAAAGGGCACATGAACTAGCTATGTTGAATGTTAATAAGGAACTTGAAATAGCACGCATCAAGACTGAAAGGGAGGCAAAAGAGATTAGTGAGGCCCATTTAGAAAAAATAAAACATGGGTTTGAGCTACAGCACCAAGAATTAAGGAATCAGTTAGAAATGCAGAGAGCGAAGCTCGAGCTAGAATTTGAAAAGCAAAAAGCTGAGAAGGTGGCGCATGCCCGGGATCCTAAGTTACCTTATTTTGAAGAGGGTAAAGATAAAATGGATAGTTATTTATCTAGGTTTGAGAAATATGCTACGGCTAATAAATGGGATAAGAGTGTTTGGGCCGCGTATTTAAGTGCATTGCTCAAAGGGCGCGCACTTGATGTATATGACCGGTTGTCAAATGAGGATGCGGCGGATTATGAAAAGTTAAAGGACGCTTTATTAAAGAATTTTGACATGACAGAGCGCGGATTTAGGAAACAGTTTCGTTATAGTAGGCCCGAGAAATCAGAAACGTTCATACAGTTCAGTAGTAGACTGAGAAGTTATTTAGAAAAATGGCTTAATATGGCAAAGATAGAAAAATCTTTTCCGGCTGTCTGTGATTTCATGGCAAGGGATCAGTTCCTGGAGTCATGTAATAGAGAACTGTATGTGCATCTGAAGCCAAAACAGTTTGGTAATTTAGATGAAATGGCTAGGGAGGCAGATTTGTTTGCAGAAGCGCGCGGGGGCGTATATAGTTGCATTAATAAGGGGCAACGCGATAATAGAGGCGCAGCGCAGGGTAAACAGGACAAAGTTGACTCGAACAAACCGAGTGGTAGACCGGATATCAAGTGTAGCATATGCGGTAAGGGGCATTTAACAATTAAATGTTTTAAGAACCCCGACAGGAAACAATTGTATAGCGCAGAGGTAGGAGCAACTGGAGTTGGGGATAGCGGTGTTAAAGAAAATTTTAACACGCGCGTAGAGACTCAAGGTTCTCAGGTTAAGAATGAGAATACGCAGAATGTAGGTCGTGGTTATACACGTGGTCGTGGTAATTTTAGAGGGTCTTTTCGCGGACGCGGTAAAAATAATAGCACACCACGTGGCGCAGCACACCAAGTTAGTTTTTGTCAAACGGAAGTAACTAGGAAAGGTGATGAGATTGGAAGTATTTTTGAAAATAAGGTTGGTGATCCTTTGATTTCGGATAGGGAGGAGTGTAGTAAGGAAACTAGGGAAGGTGTCTGTTACTTCTTAAAGGCAAGGTTACCGACGGCACAAGGATTGGTTAATAATAAAAAGGTGGTTGTATTAAGAGATACTGGGTGTACAGGCTGTGTCGTTCGGAGAAGTTTGGTTTCGGATAGTCAGTTAATAGGGAAGGAATCAAATGTTACGTTGATTGATGAATCCACACAAAGGTATCCTTTGGCAATGATTGACATTGATTGTCCTTTTTTTACTGGGAAAACTGAAGCTTTGTGTATGGATGATACGTTGTACGATTTGGTTATCGGTAACATTGATGGATCAAAACTTCCTGATATGTCTCATTTCTCAGCTGCGGCTGTAACTAGGTCTCAAACTAGGCAGGATGAGAAGTCTTACAGAAAACTTAAGGTTCCCGATCAGATCATTAACGATGACAAGGAGGCTTTCAAGCAAGCTCAGGTTGATGATCCAACTTTGGAAAACATCAGGAAAAGGGTTGTATCTGGGAACAAGACTGTGAGTCGTGGTTTAAACCGAGGTGAAACTAGGTTTATTGAGAAAAAAGGGTTGGCATATAGGGAGTTCACCAAGGGTAACAAAGTCTCTTTCCAACTTGTGGTCCCTCAAAGTTTCCGAGGAAAGGTGTTGAAACTGGCTCATGAAACGCTTATGTCTGGACATATGGGTATTAGGAAGACATTGGATAGAGTTGTAACTGAGTTTTACTGGCCCGGTATTTGCGGTGATGTCGCTAGATTTTGTAAATCTTGTGATATTTGTCAGAGAACTATTCAGAAAGGTCGGGTCACTAAAGTACCTCTAGGAAAAATGCCATTGATTGATACGCCATTTAAGAGGGTGGCAGTGGACATAGTTGGTCCAATTGAGCCTCGATCTGATAGGAAATCTCGGTATATTTTAACCATGATAGATTATGCGACAAGGTATCCAGAGGCGATAGCTTTACCGAGTATTGAGACGGAACGTGTCGCGGAAGCGCTTATTGAAATGTTTAGTAGGGTTGGCATTCCTGATGAAATGTTGACTGATTGTGGATCACAGTTTACTGCTGAGGTAATGAAGGAAGTCAGCAGACTTCTTTCTCTTCAACAGTTAACGTGTAGTCCGAGACACCCAATTTGCAACGGACTGATAGAGCGTTTCCACGCTACGTTAAAGCAGATGTTACGTCGCATGTGTGCTGAACGTCCAAAAGATTGGGATAAATATCTTCCAGCCTTATTATTTGCGGTAAGGGAAGTCCCACAAGAGTCTTTAGGATACTCCCCTTTTGAGTTGTTATATGGACGTAACGTCAGAGGTCCAATGGCAATATTAAGAGAATTATGGGCTGAAGAGGTACGCGATGAGCAAGTTCTTTCGACGTATCAATACGTTATTGAGCTTAGGGAACGGTTAGAGCAGACATGCAAATTAGCGCGTGATAATTTAAAGAAGGTTCAGATTAAGCAGAAAGCTTATTATGATAAAGGCGCGAGGTCGCGTAAATTTGACGTCGGCGACAAAGTACTGTTGTTACTACCGACAGACAGTAATAAATTATTGCTTCAATGGAAAGGTCCTTATGAAGTGGTTGAGGTAGTGAACAGAATGGATTATAAGATTGACGTCAATGGAAATGTTAACACATATCACGCTAATATACTGAAGCAGTATGTTGAGCGTCAGACTGTGACGTCTCGTTGTCTGATCTCTAAACCTATTATGTTGACAGACAGTCATGACAGAAATGACGTCGACGAGTCTTCATTTGAAGACAGCAGTTTTGAAACTGCAGAGCAACAGGAAAGTGACGGTGACGTTAGCGTCCCACATACACTAACGTCAGAGGAGAGTGAGGAGACAGAAGGGCTGAGAGAACAGCGCCTTGCAGGACTGACATGTCAGACAGACCAAATTATATGTACCACATTTATGTCAGAACCTGTAAAATCAATCAAATCTGTTAAGCCAGAAAGGCCACCTCCAGTAAGATTAAAACGATATCCGTTTTCTAATAAACAACAGAGTGTCAGGGGAACAGGAAAATTCTGGGGCAAACCACCATAGCTTATTAGCTAATTTTACTTAAGAAAATTTGGGGGCAGACTACCTTAGTAGGTAATTCTTCGCACGGTTGTTGTGTAAATAGCTGTCTTGTTTAGATAGGTTCATCCTATTCCATCTCTGTACACAAAAAAAAAACATTTCTGATTGTTTTTTCTCCAAAAGGGGAAACCTTTGTTACGAGATGGAATAGGAAACCTCTCTGGTGCTTATGCACATCTAAATTATTTTAGTAGATATATGGTAGGGCGGTGTGAGTGAAATATTTTGGGTGAAATATGGTACGCAAACTATGCGGCTCCATGAACAAGTCATGCACATATCATACGATGTATGCATGAGTGGTTTATAGAGAGCTGTTTTTACAATACAGGGGGCCGCTAAAAGGCTGAGTTCTATAGAATTTGCCTAAAAATCGCCAACCGCCAAATTGTGCCATATATGATTTTTATTCCCGTCACGTGTTGTGTGGGTGTTCGTTTTGACAGGAGTCATGTCATTGATTATAGGGTCGTTTCATCAATTTTTCCTATGGGAAATATACTATTTGAAGGCAAATCCATTATCTACTCGATTTTGCTATCTGGCTTTGTTTGTGGCCGGTATCTCCACTTCCCCACGAACAAAGCAGGGTAATACGAGTAGGCATGATTTTCCGGTAGTATTCATAGATATATAAACCCTGAAAAAAGCGGACACCTTAGCAGCAGGTCAAGTTGTAAAGAGTAAACACAACATTGTGACGGGGAAATAGAAAGTATATTGAAAGGTATGTTTAATCTATGTTTAGCATTATTTTTGTATGAACATGCTTGTAGGTTTTGGAGGGGTTTACTTCTAGTATACCCCAACTTTCTGAAGCCTATTCTGAATTCACTGTTGTGGCCTGTAGTGATTAGGCTACTAGCTTTGCCAGCTAGACGTCGCAGAATTGATCCCAGGCTTCTCCAGTAGTAGAATGAGTCTTTCTAAGTGAGGTCCTGTCTCATGCTGACCCTAGATGTTGGTGAGACGTAAAGTTTGGACACCCGCTCATTCTAGATTCATTTAGGCTTTTAGACCCCTTTTGTAGAATGTAATTAATAAACGCCGGGTCACTTGTTTGATCCATGACTTGTGACTGGCTGTGGTTAGAAAACCGTGGTTCCGTCCCAATATGATATTAGGTGTAGAGGGGACGAAAACTTAAGACGGGTTTAACCACATCTTCATCATCAGGGCAAACTCATACAAGAGCCTGTTGGGTTATCCGTGATGATGAACCGTAATGAATTTTATTTTACAAGCATGTTCACGTTGATTAGAAATAATTTTGTTCAAGAAGAATTACGAGTTCATTTTGTAATGATGCCGTTTTTGTCTGATAACTCAGTTTGTGCATGTATGTACATATAAAGAACGTGATGATGATAAGTGGGAGTATTTGGTCGCCACACGTCATAACGGCCTGAGCGGCGGGGATGACGTCAGCTGCGTCATCGGCGTCGCGAGGACGGTTGTGACGGGGTGCCTACCAAATAGAGAGAATTTACGGCAAACAGTGTTGGCCCATATGAGACACTAACAAATGTTGTAGATTATAGATGAAAATCTTCTGTTGTAGTTTCTATCTGTTATTAATGTATTGAATTTGTGAATAGCTATATTTGTGAGCCGTGTCGCGGAGAAGGATATGAAATAGAGATTGTTATGTTTCCTGTAATTGGCGGCTGACCAGGTAGCGCAAAGGCGTGGTCTGTTCAATTGCCTCTTACTTGTGATAATGTAGTGAGCACAAATTTGATGAGTATTATGCTCAGTAGTAGTGAGCATTAATTGATTTCTGTAGTGCTCAGTAAGGAAACATGAACTTTGAGTATTATTGTGTCAAGCATTGGGTGCTGATAATTTGATGCACAGTCAAGTTGAGTTCTGCTGTACGGTTATTTGTCGCATGCACTAATCAGCCTGTATGTCTGGTCGGCGCATGCGCAATAACGGTATATGCATGAACATATTCTTACTTCTCCGGGAGGGGGATCATGATATAGCATGTATGTTTTGTGACTCGTTTCTAGTCCCGTTATCGTAATT
The DNA here is from genome assembly GCA_963580285.1 of Lucinisca nassula. Classification (NCBI taxonomy): domain Eukaryota; kingdom Metazoa; phylum Mollusca; class Bivalvia; order Lucinida; family Lucinidae; genus Lucinisca; species Lucinisca nassula. The sequence goes on along the minus strand of OY757021.1, from coordinate 108,187,816 downwards.
TGCAGGCATAACAATGTGTGACCTGCTGCTCCCTGCTTCATAGCAGCAGGTACTGGTACGACGCTAGGCGTTAGGGTCCAGCAAGGGCGGACAGACCGCCGTAATCAGCGCCTACCAGGATAGAAGCAGATTCTTCTAAATCATTGTTCGTTGTAAACAAATGTGATCATGGAAGAGGTCAACTTACCTTATTTGGACGATCACTAAACGGCTGATCAGCAAACGTGATCGCTAATCCTAGGATAATCAATTATGTTGATAGACTAGTTTTACTAGTTCGCGAGAAGAAGTGTCACGCGAGTGGGGGATTCACCCAAAGTTATAAACTGGCCAGTCGCGTTTTGTGTTGTTTCTTTTTTTGTTTTTCTTGTTGTTTTTGTTGTTTGCTTCTGTAGGTATTCACGTCACCCGTTCCGAGCACAGAACAGTGTTTTGCCTTCGGAGCGGACGTCGTGAGTTGGCTACAGAAGCAACAATTTGTGATGTTTTGTGTTAGTAAGTGTTGTATGTAGATACTGTAAATAATTCATGTCAATCATTTAACATCTTTCTTGTGCCTTACCCCACAGCTGCCCGTACACCTGTCAGAGATCACGCTCGGTTGTCTTGTCAGCATGGGGGTTTGCGGGACGCCGTAAACCCACATGTAACACGTATAACAACGCGGGCAAAAAACCAGAGCCCCAGGGGACGGCCCACAACCCTCGCCGGCCCGGGGCTTTAGTGGTTTTCAAAACAAAATTTCTATTTAGGGCCCCACCGAGTGGGGTACCCAGAGCAAACCAGTGTATAGCTGCTGTTGGAGGAAAACAGCCCTTTTTGGGGGTAAATATGATAGGGCCCGCCCCAGTTCTAGGACAAATTCGAGGCTTGAGTGTAGGTTCTGGTCGGATGGGGTCCTATCATGTTTTCCCAAAAAGTTGTGTCTTCGTTTCGTTCTTTTTTTCAGGGCACAAGACCTATTGATAACATTAAAAGCCGATTTGGAAAAATTGACGAATCACATGCAGGAGAAATGCCCTGATGATGAAGTTTTAAAAACTAGATATCGCACTACCAGCAGTTACTATAGCGCATTTTTGGTCGGGGCTACCGGCAGTTTCGGCTAATTTTTCCAGACCTGCCACAGGGATGCAGCATAGACAATTGCAACCGAATGCGACAGATCGTGGCACTCGAGTGTGCAACCGGTATATAGAATTGCAACCAGGATAGACAAATGCAACCGCAGCTAGGGACATGGTAGGGACACCCAGGCAGCAGCAGCAGCACCCGCAGCAACATACACAACACACGAAGCTCGCAGCAGCAGCAGGGTAGGGGCACCCAGCCATGCACACACAGACAGGGACAGGGTAGGGACACCCCGAATGCACACAAAGGTAGGACACCCAACATGCACACAGGTAAGGACACCCAGCATGCGCACACAGGTAGGGACACCCCGCATGCACACAGAAAGGGACAGGGTATGGACACCCAGCATGCGCACACAAGTCGGGACACCCAGCATGCGCACACCAGACAGGGACACCCCGCATGCACACACAGGTAGGGACACCCAGCATGCACACAGATATGGACATGGGAGGGACACCCAGCATGTATATACCAGAACACAAGTAGGGACTCCACGCATGTACACATATAGGGACAGGGTAGGTACACCCAAAATACACACACCAGAACACAGATAGGGACACCCAGTATGCAGATACCAGCACACAGATAGGGACAGAGTAGGGACACCCAGCACGCACGCACCAGATAGGGACAGGGTAGGGACACCGACGAAGTACATGGGTAGGCAGGGACACCAAGCATACACACAGATAGGGGCGGCGTAGGGACACCTAGCATGCACAGATAGATAGGGACAGGGTAGGGACACCCCGCATGCACACACAGGTAGGGACACCCAGCATGCACACATATAGGGACAGGGGAGGGACACCCAGCATGCGCACATCAGAACACAGGTAGGGACACCCAACATGTACACAGATAGGAACAGGGTAGGGCACCCCAAATACACACACCAGAACACAGATAGGGACACCCAGTTTGCACACACCAGCACACAGACAGGGATAGAGTAGGGACACCCAGCAAGCACGCACCAGATAGGGACAGGGTAGGGACACCGAACTAGAGAAGTGGACACACAAAGCATTGCAATACCTGGGAAAACACAACTGTCTGCGGAAGCCATTCGGCACATCGCTTCCTGCGAGATTGGGTTACGGGCAGCGAAGTCGAGCTATAGGATAGGCGAACAACGGGTTCTCCGTATTCGGCAAGGCTTGGAGAACGAGGAAGCCAAGGACGACACAGAGTAAGCACGAGCCGAAGCCAAGCACGCCAAGGACGACGCAGAGCAAGCAAGAGCCGAAGCCAAGCACACCAAGGACGATGCAGAGCAAGCACGAGACGAAGCCAACCGGCTGCGAAAGAACAGGAAACAGACACAGATAGAATTCTAGAGCTAGAAGCCGACTACGACGACCTCGCGGAATTACAGCACGCGACAATGCGCAATCTTGCAGAGTGCAAAGCCCAGGAGGATAAGGGCACCTCGACCGTTGCAAAAGCAGACGCAGAGCAAGCCCGAGCCGAAGCCAAGCAGGCCAAGGACGAGCTCCGTAGCCTTGCCCAGGAAATGCAGCAGCTCGAGAGCCAAAACGTGCAACTTCGGGAGAGCCTGGCGGAAGCACAAACGGCCCGTCTAGTCTTGGAAGAGAAGAACCGACCAACGACGGCTGGAAGAAGAAAAAGAAAGAAACAGGCGGTACAGGCGAGAAGATTTAGAAAAGATATCCAAGCTTGCCACCGAGCATCGGGAGTACATGGCTGCTTCGAGGAAAACGGAGGTAGGGACACCCAGCATGCGCACACCTATCTTCAATGCAGACAGACAGGATCTCTAGCCTCCGACCGGATAGGTGGATCGTGCTGGGGTTTCGGGAGCAGCACCTGGATACACGGAAGCCTAGGGTCGTGCTGTCGAACGATTCGACTCCTAGGATAGCGGGGTGGGTCACAGAGGGCCTGGCTAGAATCCTATCCAGCTGCAAAGAATTCTGGACGACGGCCACTACAAAACCACATACTGGATGCCAGCGCTGGAGACAACGCCCTGGTGCGGGGCCTGGAATATAAGAATCTTATATGGGTTTGAGGGGTGGATTGAAAAATCCGTCCCAAGGGTCACTGTCCGGCATCACGAGGCTTGCCGAGTGATGCCGGACAGTGATCCCGAGGGACGGATTTTTCTATCCACCCCTCACACCCATATTGGATTCTTTTTCTTGCATACCTTCCATTTCTACTGCGAATTTTTAATGCTGCTGTCACTTCGGTTACCGACGTCCGCCATTTTGTGATGACACAACAGGAATGTTTAGTGACGTCACGCATGACGCCGCCACACAAGAGGTTGTAATCAACCAGTGCATTTATCAAACACGCGATTATATTCGATTTGGGGTCGGAACACCAGGGTCAGAACATAAATTTCTATCCCAGGGTTAAATCACGGATTTCCTTGTCTGGTGTGCAAGAAATAGAAGTGCAGCCGAGCAAGGAGTTCTTTGGTAGGGGAGGGATGGAGGTTTGCTGGAATCCAATCCAAGTATTGCATGCCCCTGGGAATCTCCGCGTAGAGACTCCCCAGAGATTGGCAGAGTCGGAGGCGGAATTTGTAGAAAAGGCTTCATGTGTGTGCGGCGGGTGGAGATCGCCCCAAAAACTACAGATCTGTGGAAAGCCGTGGATATGCTCCAAGGAGAATATCTCTGCAGACGGTTCTGCTCGCAGATGTTTCGGGGAGCCCCAAGAATGCTGCTTTATGTGGTTCCCCTAGACGAGGGGGGGGGGGGGGCGACGACAGATGTGGAACACCCAACGTATAGATACTTTCTGGAAAAGGAGATAGAGCGCCTTGGTGGGCCGGCAGAGCTGGAAAAGATGCGGAGCCCCATCCTCTGCAGGTTTGGGGTAGAACAGACGACTCCTACAATGAGGAAAGACAGGATGGTCTCCATAGCCCCCACACCAGCCGTCAAGCGTACAACCCCTCGACGACCTACAGAACACGGCAACTTGGGAAAAACGCTGAATTAACAGTACGGCGACTTGTATCACAAAATTGCCACTTTGGAAATTACTGACAGCATTTTAACATCGTTGTGAACGAACAACCATGATTATTATCATGTTTGGTTTCATCACTCAGCCAGGGATTGTTTCTGATGCTAGTACTGATCGTAAACGGGTCTATTTGTGTATGTAACAGCTGGAGTTGTGAAGTATACACCAGGGCCATATTTCCTCTTGAGAATTATTTGTCATTGCCTTTGCTTTGTTTTATTACTGTAAATACTTAGTATGAGCGCAAATAGTTTCTTCGTCGTTCTTGTGATAGTTATTTTATGTTTTAGATGTATGTATTCCTTTTGCGAAAGAGACTTTATTCAGTCTAACGAAGATCCTGGTGTATGCATGCTATACTCCAGTTATTTTAAATCATGACTGTGGCTATTATTTGTTCGCTTGTTTGCATTCCGAAAACATGCCTATTCAAATAAATTGAATTTTTTTCCACCAAAAATTGAAAATTTTCAGATCAAAAATCTGATATTTTACATATTGCAGTTCAGAACATATAGTGTGGGCACTGTTTTTGGACAGAAATGCGAAACATAATGTACACCCCTAAAACCCCCAGTTTTAAGTAATCAATAAAATTGGGGTTTGTCTAGGTCAAAGTTGTATAGGCATGTTTTCATGCTGGTCTTCCGTAAGTCTTTTGGAATCGCATTCTTTGTCATGGATAATGGTTTTATTATTATTATTATTTTCGAAATCGACGGGCACGAAAGTGCCTGCATTTTGCATTCTTCATCTTGAATATTCTATCTATTTTACATTTGTACAGTTAAGCAACGACACAGACAACAAAATAGAAGTGGAGGCAATGATCAGGAATCAATTCAATTAACCCACAGTCCCCGGCAGTGACAACAAAGGGAAAGAAACACAAACATGAAAAAACTAGACTCTGATGGAAACATCTATAGCGGAAAGCCAAAAGGACAGTTACTTTACTACAAAATGGCAAACTGGCTAAGTGTAGGCTGGAAACATAGTCCTGAAATGTGACTTAAACTGTTAGTTTAACCCTTAAAGTCCAGCATTTTAAACAAGAAGTGAAGATCTGGTCATTCGCTGGCGTCTGATTAGGTATTCACTGTTTGCCAATGCCACAGCACACGAGCAAAGTCTATATATTTTACTTTTTGCACAGAGATCGCACGTCACAGGAAGAATAAAAAGCTAAAAGGTGGACTAGCGATGCTATAAATTACCGGTACCTTGATTTTATACAAGGCCAGCGACAGTCAAATGGACATTAGCAAGCGGGAAGCTTCTGTAATTAGTAACTTTTGCTTGCATGTGTGCAGGATGACTGCGCGTTGTTAGTGTTAAATGAATATGAATGGTGAGACTAAAAGTATGAAAGTGAAATGAAGAAAGGTGATGGTGTTAAAAGTTAACAATAGATTAGGTAAAAGCAGGTTAAAACAGGTAAAAATAATATTGGTAGTAAACCTGTTCCATTGCCATACATGTAACAATTAACGTAATACGAGTGGGTGGCTCATGCTGTGACGCGTGTTTCGATTGGTTGCTAGAAATAAGGGGGGGGGGGAGATACTGCAACTATGCCATGAATAATTTTATATAAATAAATGAGGCAGGCAAGTGACCTTCTCTGCTGCAAGGATCACTAGCCAAGATAAGGCTGCATGTCGTAGGTTAAATAATTGTTCAGAGTCAAGTGGATGGCTTAACGCTACATCATTTCGAGTTAATGGGCATAGGACTGTGTGCATAGGCTCCATACTGTGGAGACGTATTCAAGAGTTGACGGAATATTGTCTTGTATGCTGCTTCCCGAATGCAGTTTTATTTTGTTCTGATATTAGATAAATAAAACAAAGGACTGAATTGACAGTTTAAGAGATTTAATCGACATGTATGTTGACGTTCATGTTGGTGGATAGATCGAAACCTAAGTACCTTGCAGCTGAAGCAATTTCGAGGGCATGATTATGCAGAATATATGGTGTAACGGTATGAGTTCTGGGCCAGCTTATGTGCAAAACTTGAACTTTCTATGTTTGAAATCCATGTCTCAGTGAGTTTCTTATGATTGGACGGTCTAAGTCCCTCTAGAAGGGGGGAGGGGGGGCTGGGTAATCGGACAGATCGTTTAGGTGCTTAGGTATAATAACAATAACAAGGTGGCTAGAACTGATCCTTGCGGTACACTTGAAGTAACTGGAACCTCATCTGAGGACTCACCTTCTAGTTCAACTGCCTGATCTCTCCAAATCAGAAAAGACTTAACCGACTGGATAGTTAATTCAAGTTACTGTTTCGATGTACCTGTAGCTTGCGAAAGAGCTTCAGGTGATTAACCTAGCCAAAAGCCTTGCTAAACCCAAGATAAGAACTATTTGTTGACCATTTAATCATGATCTGGCAAGGTCATAAAGAAGCTGAATCACATGGGTGTCACAAGATCTGCACTCCCTTGCAGTTAAGTATTTCGCGATCATAAGGTATGTCCAAATCAAATCAAATCGAATTTGTTTCTCTCCGGTTATACAATATGATAACATGAGAACCAAAACGTTGTACAAACATACGGTTTCATGGTGGCACAATGTCACAGAGAAAAGATGAAGGACATAAACTTTAATCCTTCTAAATGCCAGGTCCTTCATGTTACCCGACGTAAGAACCCCATCCCAAATGTGTACTTCTTGCATGACACCAGAAACAGCTAAGTACCTTGGGGTCACCATCTCTGATGATCTAAACAGCAGCCCCAACATTGACAACATAACTACAAAAGAAAATCAGACCCTTGGATTCTTGAAAAGAACCATTCGGGTCCATAATATGGACCTGAAATCAGTTGCTTTAAGACTCTTGTCAGGCCGCAACTTGAGTATGTGTCACTGTATGGTATCCCCGCACTGCCACTGACATATACAAAGTGAAAGCAGTCCAACGAAGGGCTGCCAGGTGGGCAACACATGACTATAGCTACACTTCAAGTGTTACAGCTATGCTGAAGGACATAAATTGGCGCCCCTTGAACAACGCCGCATTAATAACCGTCTTGCCATGATGTATAAGATCACTTCTGATCTCATCCTCAATACTAGACCACCAGCCAACAATCACCCCCTTGCATACAGACAGTGCGTGTGTGAATTCGGGTTTAACGTCGCTTTCAACAATTTTTCAGTCATTGCATACAGACAGATTTACACCCTCACAGACTACTAGAAGTACACCTTCTTTCCGTGGACTATTATTCACTGGAATGCTTTGTTGTAACGCTACCCACTCTGGCGCAGTTTAGCAGTGCTGTTAGCCTGATGGCTCAGTCTTCTCCTTAAAAGACCCAATTCTGTTTTTAACTTTTAACTGTACTAACAGTCTCTTTTCCCACTGTACAAACCCATTTCACCAACTTTCCTTTCCTTTTATTTCAGCTAACACCCTTCAACACGTACTAGAAGAAAGAAAGAAAATCGATAAAAGTCGAAAAAAAAAAAAAAAAAACTAGAGGACAACAACAGGTCAATCTGTTGTCATAACCAATTTCTTATATCCCCAACCCTTCCGTCCCTTTAAAATTACTGATAAAAAGGAGACCGACAATGAAAGTAACGACGAACCCAACAAACCTTTGTTTATATTAAGATTGACAGTTGTGAAACTAGTTAGAACACTTCCCCGCCATAGCACTTTATGTATAATTGTTCAAATCAAATCGCCGTATTCCCAGCAAACTGCCGTCCAGTATTTTACGTGCTGACGCAAATTGCCATACTCTGGCCTTCGGGCGCTTCGGCTTGTTTATTCAGTCACAATATTCTTTGGGGGAAAACAACTAAAATATTACAGGCAGCGAAGGATTCGGCTTCTATTGATGCCACTGAATTGAAGATTGTCAAAGCCGTTTATGTAATAATTTCGCAGATTGTTGAAGCTGTCATGACTTTTCGCTGTACCGGCGATGTACTAGCCGACTCATTTGTGTGTTTAAATGGCAGCTGACAAAGCTTTCCAAAATTTCTTTTTAAGAATTTCAGAGAAAAATAAGTTGAGTAAATATGGGAAGTGGGTTTAAGTTCTGACACTACATAATAACGCCAACTTAAGCGATTACCTACCGTCGGTATAATCATTTTACTCATTTATCTGGTACTTTTGAGTAACAAGTTCCGGAGTCGATGCTACACGGTGTGCTCTGCGTCGGCTTTTGCAACAGTCGAGGTGCCCTTGTCCTCCTAGGCTTTGCACTCTGCAAGCTTGCGCATTGTCACGTGCTGTAGTTCCGCGAGGTCGTCGTAGTAGGCTTCTAGCTCTAGAATTCTATCTGTGTCTGCTTCCCGTTTCTCTCGCAGCCTCGTGCTTGCTCTGTGTCGTCCTTGGTGTGCTTGGCTTCGGCTCGTGCTTGCTCTGTGTCGTCCTTGGCTTCGGCTCGTGCTTGTTCTGCGCCGACCTTGGCTTCCTCGTTCTCTAAGCCTTGCCGAATACGGAGAACTCGTTGTTCGCCTATCCCATATCTCGACTTCGCTGCCCGTATCCCAATCTCGCCAGAAGCGATGTGCCGAATGGCTTCCGCGGACAGGCATTGCAATTTTTTGTGTGCCCATTTATCTAGTTCGGTGTCCCTACCCTGTCCCTATCTGGTGCGTGCGCGCTGGGTCTCCCTACTCTATCCCTATCTGTGTGCTGGTGCGTGCATACTGGGTGTGCCTATCTGTGTTTTGGTGTGTGTGTATTTTCGGTGCCCTACCCTGTCCCTATCTGTGTGCATGTGGGGTATCCCTACCTGTGTTCTGGTGTGCGCGTGCTGGGTGTCCCTGTCCTTATCTGTGTATGCATGCTTGGTGTTCCTACGCCGTCCCTATCTGTGTGCGCATGCGGGGTGTCCTTACCCTGTCCCTATCTGTGTGTGCATGCTTGGTGTCTCTACGCCGTCCCTATATGTGTGTACATGAGGGGTGTCCCTACCCCGTCCCTATCTGTGTGTGCAAGCTTGGTGTCCCTACGCCGTCCCTATCTGTGTGTGCATGCGGGGTGTCCCTACCCTGTCGCTATCTGTATGTGCATGCTTCGTGTCCCTACGCCGTCCCTATCTGTGTGTGCATGCGGGGTGTCCCTACCCTGTCGCTATCTGTGTGTCATGCTTGGGGACCCTACGCCGTTCCTATTTGTGTGTATGCTTGGTGTCCCTACCCTGTCCCTATCTGTGTGTGCATGCTTGGTGTCCTTACGCCGTCCCTATCTGAGTGTGCATGCGGGGCGTCCCTACCCTGTCCCTATCTGTATGTGCATGCTTGGTGTCCCTACGCCGTCCCTATATGTGTGTGCATGCGAGGTGTCCCTACCCCGTCCCTATCTGTGTGTCATGCGGGGTGTCCCTACCTGTCCCTATCTGTATGTGCATGCTTGGTGTCCCTACGCCGTCCCTATCTGTGTGTGCATGCGGAGTGTCCCTATATGTGTGTCATGCTTGGTGTCCCTGCGCCGTTCCTATCTGTGTGTATGCTTGGTGTCCCTACCCGGTCCATATCTGTGTGTGCATGCTTGGTGTCCCTACGCCATCCCTATCAGTGTGCTTACCCGGATGCGGCCGCTTGGGTTTCGGTAGTTGCAGCAGCGGCTCGGGCTTCTTCGGCCTGCGAAGCGGCGGCAGGCTGGCATACTTTGCTGTGCCTCCAGAGCGTTTGGTAGCTTGCATAGCTTTCCCACTGTGGGAGCACGTGTGCGTTGGTGGGCGGAACGGGATTCGCCGTCCGGCGTGGCGGTCTAGCTCGGCTTTCCTCCGAAACTGTCGCAGGCACTTCTCGCAGGTGTGCTGCGGCATCTCCATGGCAGTTGTATATACCGGATGCAATTGTCTATGCTGATTACAGTTGTATATACCGGTTGCAATTGTCTATGCTGGTTGCAATTGTCTATATCGGTTGAATATGTCTTTGCTGGTTGCGATTGTATATGCTGGTTGCAATTGTATATACCGGATGTAATTGTCAATATCGGTTGCATATGTCTATGCTGGTTGCAATTGTATATGCTGGAAGCATGTTGCAAAAGTATGTCGCAACGTGTGGAAAAATGCAAATTTTCCGCAAAATATCTGTTCCATTGCAATTGTCTATGCTGGTTGCATTTGTATATACCAGATGCATGCCGCAAAAGTATGTCGCAACGCGTGGAAAAATAAAATGCAAATGTTCCGCAAAAAGTCAATTCGGTTGCAATTGTCTATGCTGCATCTCTGTGGTAGGTCTGGAAAAAGTAGCCGAAACTGCCGGTAGCCCCGACCAAAAATGAACTATAGCGATGGACGGCCAGCTTGTGTGGCTCATCTGCAAAGAACATCCCGGAGAACTTTCTCAAAATCGTACTAATGCCGAAGTTATCGTCAAATCCCATGTCCGCAGCATAAGCTGGGAGCCTTGATTGGTCAAATGGGGTTTCTGAGGTCGAAGTAAAATGTGCATTCATCCTCCCTGCTGGGTTGTTCACACGCGCTACTAGTGCTGCGATGTGGCGACATGTGTCGCAAAAAAAAATGTGTTGGGGTTGGAAGGCTTAATTTGGTAAATTAAAATTTTTGATAATTCTGCTGGGAGGCTTAATTTGCCAAAAAGAGGGTTTTTGCCAAAATTGAGTCGGAGGCTTCATAGGCTGAATGGACCTTTTATGGCTGAAATAAAAAGTGCATTCACCCTCCCTGCTGCTTAAGAATTTTGTGTTCTTTTACCCCCTTAACCAAAATCGTACTTTTCAGAAGATTTTATGAATGGATGTACAGTTCATAACAGGTTATTTTCGTTACCACGCAAATTAACAGCAGTCGAACATTAGCGGCCCTCGTAATAATGAAAAACGCGTGTGTTAATCTCTATTCAACGGGCCTCCGTGGCCTTATAGACACCTACAACCACTTTGAACCTTTATCTACCCTATCCGAGCCTGATAGTCCGATACCAGACAACATCGGCCCACCCACGGCAGCTTCATCGCCCATTGTGCAGCAGTCGTCGGAAGCTAAACGAAAGACCAAAAAGGCGGTCCTTAACCATCCCCTCAGAATATTGATCATGAATTGTCAGTCAATAAAGAATAAAAGGGCTGAACTTCATACAATTATCGACTTGGCAAAACCAGACATCATTTTGGGCAATGAGTCTTGGTTAACCCCAGATATTAAAAACTCGGAAATTTTCCCTGAATCCTTTGAGGCCATCCGGAAAGACAGAGTTGGGGATGCACATGGGGGTGTCTTCGTGGCTTTCAAGCGAGACCTACTCTGTACAGAAACTCCGGAGTTGGACACCAACTGTGAACTAGTTTGGTGTAAATTGAACATCATTGGATGTAGGACTTTGTACCTTGGATCTTTTTATCGCCCACCAGATCAGATTGACCCAGAATATCTTGAGGCTTTTAATTCATCTTTGTCTAGGATAATGTCAAATGCAAATGCCCATATTTTGGTTGGCGGAGACTTTAATTGTGGTGACATTGAATGGAGCAACATGCAGGTGCCACATGGGGTGCCTAAAAGGCAGCCACAGCAACAACTTTTGGACATAATTAAAGAACACTGCCTGGCCCAAGTTGTTAACATACCCACCCGACCAGAAAAGACCCTTGATTTACTGTTTACAAATTCTCCATCCCCAGTAAGCCGAGCACCGGCCCCGATAGCTCAGTTGGTAGAGTGTCCGCTCCGGGGAACGGGAGGTCTCTGGTTCGATACCGGGCCGCGACATACCAAAGTCGTTAAAAATGGTACTAGCTGCTCCTCGCTTGGCACTCAGATTTACGGGGTAGAGCTAGGACTGGTCGATCCAGTGTCAGGATAATGTGACTGGGTGTGGTATCATGTAATGTGTCTGGGACATGATACTTCAGTGAGGCAGCACTATAAACGTGAGCATTGAGCTCCCTGTCGCAACCAGACACCGTCGTGATATGACTGAAAAATTGTTGAAAGCGACGTTAAACCCGAATTCACACACACACACACCAGTAAGCCGAGTTAAGGGGAGGCCCGGATTGGCAAAGCTGATCATGATATAGTCCTTGTTGAGTATGACATAAAAGCTAAACGAATCAGACAAGTCCCGCGTAAAGTTTTTCTCTACAAACGTGCGGATATGGATGGTCTGCGAGACCATATGGCGCGATTTAAGGATTCGTTCCTTTCCTCTGACCTCTCGCACATGTCAGTTAATGACTTGTGGGTCAGTTTTAAGTCCGAATTAACCACGGCAATGGAAAGGTTTATACCAACGAAAATGACCAAAACAAAATATAGGGCACCATGGATCGATAGCACGATCAAGCATCTCATCAGAAGACTAATAGAATGTATTTTCGTGCTCGCAAGTCTAGCAGCCCTGACGTTAAGAACCATTACAAACGGTTCAGAGCACATGTGCAAAAGGTTATAAGAGATGCATACTGGAAGCATGTTTCCAGCATCTTTACCTTTGAAGATGACAATATTACGAAAGCCGGGTAGGGCCATTTCTTATTTCTAACTTCTAACTTCTTACTTCTAACTTCTAACTTCTTACTGTTGTATATTGTTGTTTTTAATATATTTTTGGGGGAGGGGGAGGGGGGGGGCGGGGTGATTTTAGGGCCCTTTCAAGATTTTTACACTCATATCGAGCCGACCGTTGATCAGAGGTAAGCGAAATCCGAAGTACCCGGAGAAAAGCCATCTTGCCTTCCGTTGCAGAACTTGGCGTTTCACACTGGCAAACCTATGTTGGCGTGTGTGTGTGTGGGGGGGGGGGGGGTGGGAGGGAGGGTGTGGTGCGTGCGTTCGTGCGTGCGTGCGTGCATGTGTGTGTATACCTGTGTGAACATTTCTTATTTCTAACATCTTATTTCTAACTTCTTACTTCTAACTTCTAACTTCTAACTTCTTACTTCTAACTTCTAATTTCTAATTTCTAACTTCTTACTTCTAACTTCTAACTTCTAATTTCTAACTTCTAATTTCTAACTTCTTACTTCTAACTTCTAACTTCTAATTTCTAACTTCTTACTTCTAACTTCTAACTTCTAATTTCTAACTTCTAACTTCTTACTTCTAACTTCTAACTTCCATGTTGTATATTGTTGTTTTTAATATTTTTTTTTTTTTTTTTTTTTTTTTTTTTTTGGGGGGGGGGGGGAGGGCGGGGGTGATTTTACGTCCCTTTCAAGATTTTTACACTCATATCGAGCTGATCGTTAATCAGTGGTAAGCGAAATCCGAAGTATTTTTCTTTCTTTTTTTCTTTTTTCTGGGAGGCGGTGGTGATTTTACGGCTCTTCAAGGTTTTTACACTCATATCGAGCCGATCGTTAATCAGAGGTAAGCATAATCAGAAGTACCCGGAGAACAGCCATCTGGCCTTCCGTTGCAGAACTTGGCGTTTCACACTGGCAAACATGTGTTGGCGCGTGTGTGTGTGTGTGGGGGGGGGGGGGGGGGGGGTTGTGGTGCGTGCGTGCGTGCATGTGTGTGTGTATACCTTTGTAAACATTTCTTATTTCTAACTTCTTATTTCTAACTTCTAACTTCTAACTTCTTACTTCTAACTTCTAACTTCTAACTTCTTACTTCTAATTTCTTACTTCTAACTTCTAACTTCCATGTTGTATATTGTTGTTTTTATTTTTTTTTTCTTTTGGGTGGGGGTGGGGGGAGGGCGGGGGGTGATATTACGGCCCTTTCAAGATTTTTACACTCATATCGAGCCGATCGTTAATCAGAGGTAAGCGAAATCCGAAGTATTTTTTTTCTTTTTTTCTTTTTTTGGGGAGGCGGGGGGGGGGTGATTTTACGGCTCTTCCAGGTTTTTACACTCATATCAAGCCGATCGTTAATCAGAGGTAAGCATAATCCGAAGTACCCGGAGAACAGCCATCTGGCCTTCCGTTGCAGAACTTGGCGTTTCACACTGGCAAACATGTGTTGGCGTGTGTGTGTGGGGGGGAGGGGGGGGGTTGTTGTGCGTGCGTTCGTGCGTGCGTGCATGTGTGTGTATACCTTTGTGAACATTTCTTATTTCTAACTTCTTATTTCTAACTTCTTACTTCTTACTTCTAACTTCTTACTTCTAACTTCTAACTTCTTACTTCTAACTTCTTACTTCTAACTTCTAACTTCTTACTTCTAACTTCTAACTTCTTACTTCTAACTTCTAACTTCCATGTTGTATATTGTTGTTTTTATTATTTTTTTTTTTGGGGGGGGGGGTGGGGGGCGGGGGCTGGGTGATTTTACGGCCCTTTCAAGATTTTTACACTCATATCGAGCCGATCGTTGAACAGAGGTAAGCGAAATCCGAAGTACCCGGAGAAAAGCCATCTGGCCTTCCGTTGCAGAACTTAGCGTTTCACACTGGCAAATCTATGTTGGCGTGTGTGTGTGGGGGATGCGTGCGTGCGTTCGTATGTGCGTGCGTACGTGCGTGTGTGTGTAGAAGTTAGAAGTAAGAAGTTAGAAGTTAGATATAAGAAGTTAGAAATAAGAAATGTTCACACAGGTATACACACACACACATACGCATGCACGCACGCACGAACGCACGCACCACAACCCCCCCCCCCCACACACACACACACACACGCCAACACATGTTTGCCAGTGTGAAACGCCAAGTTCTGCAATGGAAGGCCAGATGGCTTTTTTCCGGGTACTTCGGATTTCGCTTACGTCTGATTAACGATCGGCTCGATATGAGTGGTGTAAAAATCTTTAAGAGCCGTAAAATCAACCCCCCCCCCCCCGCCCCCTAAAATAAGAAAAAAAGAAAGAAAAATACTTCGGATTTCGCTTACTTCTGATTAACGATCGGCTCGATATGAGTGTAAAAATCTTGAAAGTGCCGTAAAATCACCCCCGTCCTCCCCCCCCCCCTCAAAAAAAAAAAAAAAAAAAAAAATTTAAAAACAACAATATACAACATGGAAGTTCGAAGTTAGAAGTAAGAAGTTAGAAGTAAGAAGTTAGAAATTAGAAGTTAGAAGTTAGAAGTAAGAAGTTAGAAGTTAGAAATTAGAAGTTAGAAGTAAGAAGTTAGAAGTTAGAAATAAGAAGTTAGAAATAAGAAATGTTCACACAGGTATACACACACACGCACACACGCACGCACGAACGCACGCACGCACCACACCCCCACCAACACACACACACACACACACACACACACACACACGCCAACACAGGTTTGCCAGTGTGAAACGCCAAGTTCTGCAACGGAAGGCCAAATGGCTTTTCTCCGGGTACTTCGGATTTCGCTTACCTCTGATCAACGGTCGGCTCGATATGAGTGTAAAAATCTTGAAAGGGCCTCAAAATCACCCCGCCCCCCTCCCCCCCAAAAAATATATTAAAAACAACAATATACAACATGGAAGTTAGAAGTTAGAAGTAAGAAGTTAGAAGTAAGAAGTTAGAAATTAGAAGTTAGAAGTTAGAAGTAAGAAGTTAGAAATTAGAAGTTAGAAGTAAGAAGTTAGAAATTAGAAGTTAGAAGTTAGAAGTAAGAAGTTAGAAATTAGAAGTTAGAAGTAAGAAGTTAGAAGTTAGAAGTTAGAAATTAGAAGTTAGAAGTTAGAAGTTAGAAGTAAGAATTTAGAAGTTAGAAATAAGATGTTAGAAATTAGAAATGTTCACACAGGTATACACACACATGCACGCACGCACGCACCACACCCTCCCCCCCCCCCCCCCCACACACACACACACGCCAACACAGGTTTGCCAGTAAGAAACGCCAAGTTCTGCAACGGAATGCAAGATGGCTTTTCTCCGGGTACTTCGGATTTCGCTTACCTCTGATCAACGGTCGGCTCGATATGAGTGTAAAAATCTTGAAAGGGCCGTAAAATCACCCCGCCCCCTCCTCCCTCCCCCCAAAATATATTAAAAACAACAATATACAACATGGAAGTTAGAAGTTAGAAGTAAGAAGTTAGAAGTTAGAAGTAAGAAGTTAGAAGTTAGAAGTAAGAAGTTAGAAGTAAGAAGTTAGAAGTTAGAAATAAGAAATGGCCCTACCCGGCTTTCGTACAATATAGATCCCGATAGCCCCCAAAAGAATGGTAAAGTTAAAAAGTTTTGGTCATTCGTAAAGTCCCTGAAAAAGGATGCGTTTGGGATCACTTCGCTAAGGGAAAATGGAATTCTAAAAACAGATGCGCGCGATAAGGCTAATATTTGCAATAAACAGTTTCAATCAGCATTTACGCGTGAAACTGATGGTGAGCTACCATCTAAAGGTGCAAGTCCGTTCCCCTCTACGGGGGACATAACAGTTGACCCCAATGGGGTCGCTAAACTGTTAGGTAAGCTCAAGATACATAAGGCATCTGGGCCCGATGACCTGAATGCCAGGGTACTTAAGGAATGTAGTGCTGAAATATCTCCTGTGTTGGCCTTTATCTTCAATGAATCACTTGTCCAGGGCACTGTACCAGATGACTGGCGGCAAGCAAATGTTACCCCGGTCTATAAAAAAGGGGAAAAATATGATGCAGCAAATTATAGACCGATGTCGCTAACATGCATCTGTTGCAAAACCCTGGAGCATATATTAGTAAGCAACATCAACAAGCACTTAGCCTTTGAGAGCATTCTTGCTGACTGTCAACATGGTTTCCGGAGTCAAAGGTTTTGCGAAACGCAGCTTGTATAATTTTACCATGACATTGTGAGC
Organism: Lucinisca nassula; assembly: GCA_963580285.1. Lineage (NCBI taxonomy): Eukaryota > Metazoa > Mollusca > Bivalvia > Lucinida > Lucinidae > Lucinisca > Lucinisca nassula. Next base: position 108,170,987 of record OY757021.1, on the reverse strand, counting down.
ATTCTGGATGGGGCCATAAACCGTGGCCACAAACAGACTGACTTGATCATCATGGACTTCGCTAAGGCCTTTGACAAGGTACCTCACAGAAGGCTATTATATAAACTGGAGTACTATGGGATAAGAGGATCCACACATAGGTGGATTAGCTCATTGCTCTCTGGGCGCTCACAACAAGTTGTACTTGATGGCCAAGCGTCTGATCCAGTCCCTGTTTTATCTGGAGTCCCCCAAGGTTCGGTCCTTGGACCGCTCCTTTTCTTGGTTTTCATTAATGATCTCCCCGATAATATCAGGTCATCGGTCCGTTTGTTTGCTGATGATTGTGTCCTGTATAGGAACATATTTTCTCCTTCTGACTGTCTTATTTTACAAGATGACCTGGATCAACTTGCACAGTGGGAGGCCGATTGGCAAATGAAGTTCAATGTGGCCAAATGTCACTCAATGAGGGTGTTACGACACCCTCCGGACAAGCAAATTAAGTTTGACTATACTCTTCACCAGCACATTTTGGAGCATGTTCAATCCGCCAAATATCTTGGTATCACCATCACTGACGATCTTGATTGGGGTCAACATATCTCAGAGATTACATCTAAAGCAACTAGGACTTTAGGATTCCTTAGATGGAACTTGGCTTTTGCACCTAGGCAGACAAAGGATGTTGCATATAAAACATTGGTTCGCCCTCAACTTGAATATGCATCACCCATTTGGCATCCCTTTGTTAAAACTCAGACTCAGCAGGTGGAGAAGGTGCAGAGGACAGCTGCTCGATGGACCTGTAGGCGATGGCGAAATAGAAGTAGCGTCGGTGAGATGCTTAATGATCTAGAGTGGCCGTCCCTGGAGGCCCGTCGTGAGCAGTCCTCTTTAACCTTCTTCTACAAGATACACTCTGATTCAGTGTCTATTGATAAAGATAGGTACTTGTTCCCTGTAACAGAGTCGACCCAAACAAGGGCATCAAGAGTAAACGACTCACAATATCGTAGATACCAGTCCTATAGTGATGCCCTGAAGAACTCGTTCTTTCCTAGAACTATTCCCCAATGGAATAGTCTTCCCTCCTCTGCAGTGAATGCCAAGTCCGCAGAAGAGTTCAAAGCCCGCAGAGTGTAAGATTGGGACTCAGGGGTATGCGTTTTAGGATACCTCTGTTATGCAGATTGTAAATAGCTTTAAGGACGCATCCAGTGCCTCTCACTGTTTTTTCCCAGCTAAATTCTCAATTTAGCCACCCAATCAACTGAGGTAATAGCCAGATATGACCGACTCAGTATAAGAAGATAGATAGATAATAGCGCTCACTGTTTTAGGTCTCTGACCGCTGTGGGTTCGACCCTGGCTCGGGTCACATGTGAGACGCCAAGTTCTGCAACGGAAGGTCAGGAGGTTTTTCTCAGGGTACTCCGGTTTTCGCCCACCTCCGATCAGATTAACGATCAGCTCGAAATGAGTGAAATAATCTTGAAACCAAAAGATTGAAAACAAAACCAAATAATAATAATAAATAAATAAATGAAATCTCTATTTAGTTTAAACTTTGCAAGTGTTATATAGTATATATATTGTAAAGTTCTCTCCCTAGAAACTCTCAGTCCTTACCAATTTTCGCTGCCACCATTCAAAAGTTCAAATCCTCACAGGAGAATTCTGGGCTCATTTCGCACCATGAGCTTTCTCTTGCTTCGTCGAGGCACTGCTCCACATGAGACACTCAAAAGTACAGAGTGATGAAACAATCCTGTATAAGATTATACCTTTATTATATTTTTCAAGCCATGCATGTAAAAAGCCACATTCGCACAACATTCAGACCAGAACTTATCCCCTAAAGCAGAACCCTGTGAAAAAGCCCCACGAAAAGTCCCATGGCAAAATGCCCCTTCAGAATCTAATGTCAAAAAGCGCTTTAAGAATCCAATGGCCAAAAAGCCCCTTACGAATCAAATGGCAAAATGCCCAGAGATACTGTGGGCGCGCCCCCGCCCATCGGGGCTTAAAGAAATAGATGGGCTGCATGATGATTCCTCGCAGAGCTGAAACTGACCCCACACTAGTACTGGTAAAACGCTTAGAGGATTTAAGCCTGCCCAGGCAAAGCGGTCCAAGCTTATAAAACCCTATTGGTTTCATTGGGAAACAGGGGCTTTAGATGTCATTTCATCTCAATGTCGGGTAAAAGTCCCACAAAATTGGAAGCAATGTCTCCAAAATGACCTATACAGTGTTGACAGGGACGGTTAAACCTTAAATCAAACAAACCAACAAATACTGTGGGCACATCGTCAATATTCTGGACTCTGTCCTCGGCCCCCGCCCATAGGGGCTTGAAGAAATATATGGGCTGCATGATGCTTCCACGCCAGAGCTGAATCCAGCCCACCACACTAGTACTGGTAAACCGCTTAGAGGGATCTAAGCCTGTCCAGGAACCGCGGTGCGAGGCGGACCGTCCATGCTAATAAACCCTATTGGTTTCATTGGGCGACAGGGCTTGAGATGTCATTTCATCTCAATGTCGGGGTAAAAGTCCCACAAAATTGGAAGCAACGTCTCCAAAATGACCTTTACAGTGTTGACGGGGACGTTAAACCTTAAATCAAACAAACAAAAACTGACTCTAACCTAAATATGGTAAGATGCTCTAACCCGTAAAATCAAAGAGCCATGCATCTGGATACTAACAATAAAGATCCTATGTGACCCAAATATGGTTAAACTCACTCAGCCAGGAAAGTCAGACAACCATGCATTTATATACTAAAAATAACCTTCCAAGAATCAGAAAGTGCATCAGCCTCCACAGTCCAGTGAACTGGAGCTGAGGCTAAAATATATGCTTGAACCATCATGGAAGCGCATCAATATAAAACTAGCATTTCAAAACGTCATACATTCTAGAAATAGATATGTATCTTGTAGGTGGAGCGTAAAGTTTCCAGGATTTCTCAAAATAACCCCCAGACTGCCATCGACCTTGTATTAGGTCACCAGAGTATAAAATACCCAGAGCCTGAGGAAGTTTGAAAGGATCAAAGTTCTACAGGGCTGATAAATACTTCTAGTACATGGTAAAATTCTCCACACTCCCCCATTTGGGGCTTATCTTTTTACACACCATTAAACCTGCAAAAAGCAGCTAAAAACCTCAACAAAATATATACGAGAACGTGGACCGCAGATTACACAATTTTGCATAGACTACCAATAATTACTATGAACAGACCCAAGCTTTCAAATCACGTCATATTCAAGCAAGCAAAGTGTGAGGTCATTTTAATGACGTAATAAAGATTACGTCACATACTGCGTTAGTAAGTCCATAATGTCGGACCAGCATTTTACCTGAGCAGGGAGTAATCATAAAGTTTTACGTTTAACTCGGAAAGTCTTTATCCAATTAGAGCAAGTTTATGGGGATTCTGCACTCAAGAAATCTGGTATTTGTAAATGGATCGGACGATTTAGAGAAGGGCGCGATACCGTTAAAGGTGACCCTAAATCTGGCCGACGATCAACATCAGTAACAGACAAAATCATCGCAGATGTACAGCAGCATGTAAAGCAAGATCGCCGAGTTACTGTCAGGGAAATCGCCGAAACATTTAGCATTTCCTATGGAAGTGCCCAGGAGATTTTAACTGACAAACTTGGAATGTCGCGTGTTTGCGCAAGATGGATACTTCGGCTACTGATGCCCGAGCAAATTGGGGATCGTGTTAAAATCTGTTTAGAATTTTTAGAACGCGTTAGGACAGAGGGGTCAAACTTTACTGATCGTATTGTAACATGCGATGACACATGGGTACACCTTTACGAGCCCGAATCTAAACAACAAAGCAGAGTAAAACAACCAACATCGTCATCTTCTGTTAAAGCCGAATTTTCTAAGTCAGCTGGTAATGTTGTGTGCGTCATGTTTTTCTCTTCTCAATGTTTTCTTCTAAATCATGTTGTACCAATACATACTACAGACAATGCTGAGTATTATGTCCGCATTAGTCAAATAAATTTAATAAAGGCCATAGGAAAGAAACCATTACGAAAACACACCTATACAAATACATTGCCATTTTTTTGGCCAAAAAAATGAAATTTTAAGATGAAAAATTGTAATATTTTTCTTATTTCTGCTCAAAACATAGATTGTCGGGACTCGGTAGAACCGCCTCGACGAGGCGGTTCTATCGAGTACCCACAATCTATGTTTTTGAGCGGAAATAAGAAAAATAATGTATACCCCCTTAAACCCCAGTTTTACTATATAAAAAGTAGAAGTAAAACAAAGATCAGGAATCGATACAATTAACTTACTCCACCCATCAAAGACACCAAAGGGAAAGAAATACAAACATTAAGCGACCAGACCATAATGGAAACCTAAACAAAGGAAGGCCATAAGGACAGTTACTTTCCCACAAAATGGCCATATGGCCATCCAAAATTAAAAGACACAAGTGATACACACAGTAAGTAACAAACAACAACATAAATAAATCGCCACAGCAGAACCGCCTTGGAACGGTCAGTGGAAAGATTTCCACTGGGGGGCTTAAATCGATTTTACGTGGCCACAATCCTCGCCCTTACTTCCGTCGCGATTTAGACAAATAATTTGTTCAGTCCGCATGAAGGCCTCCTAACTCATCAGTGCAACATCTCCGTGACACACACAAAATCAAAGCACCACAGAGGTGAGACAACGGTGAGGACTCGACAGCAAGAACCACTGAAATGCTGGAGCAAAAGAAAACCAACAGTGGGCCCGACCAGAGACAGAGCATCAGGCACCAACAACATTACCTTGAATTAGATCTCTCAGGTATGAGGTTGGGCATGAGGGGGTCAAAATTATATAGGCGTGTTCTTGTAATGAGCCAGATCTTCTAGAGAGATGCGTGATTTTACACCAAGATAACGCCCCGGCTCACAAAGCCAAATTTGTACAGAAAATTTTGCAAAAAATTAACACTGACCCACCCTCCCTATAGTCGAGACCTGGTCCCTTATGAGTTCCGGCTATTTCCTGTTTTGAAAGCTTCTCTACAAGGCAACGCACTACGAGAACAGAGAGGAGAAAACGGTTGTTGAGAGTAATGGGAATTAAGTATAAATAAGTGCATAGAATACAAAGGGGGTTATTTTGAAAAGCAATAAACGTTCCAAGTTGGGTTTTTATAAGAATAATCCGATACAAACACTGGTCCACATTCTTTCTGATCATCCTTCGTATATGATAGCATTGCACTAAATACTTCGAAGTGCCGGGTTTTATCACTTTGGGACCGACCTTTTAGTTGCGTTCTAAATACCAGAGTTGCTTCCATTGGATATATATCCCTTGTTTTATTTCAATGTGAGAAAATGATAGGTATACGGGACTAAAATGATGCATGTTTTATAAATATATCTGCAAATTCAAAGAAATTTTTGCTGATTTTATATGGTCCCCCCCCCCCTCCTTTAAAAATGTTGGTTTGTATTTACTCCGTTCCTGATGCTGTGTCTCTGGTCGGGCCAATCGGAGTCTAACTGTTGGTTTTCTTTTGCTCCGGCATTTCAGTGGTTTCTTGCTGTCGAGTCCCACCGTTGTTTTATCTCTGTGGTTGTTTGATTATTTGTGTTCACGGAGATGTTGCACTGATGAGTTAGGAGGCCTTCATGCGGACTGCACAAATTATTTGTCTAAATCGCGACGGAAGTAAGGGTGAGGATTGTGGCCACGTAAAATCGATTTAAGCCCCCCCCCCCCCCCCCCCCCCATTGGAATTCGTTTCCACTGACCGTTCCAACGCGGTTCTTCTGTCGCGGTTTATTTTTGTTATGGTTTGTCTTTGTGTGTTTGTGTCGCTTATATTATTTTATTTTGGATAGCCTATTGGCCATTTTGTGGGAAAGTAACTGTCCTTTTGGCTTTCCGCTATTGATGTTTCCATTAGGGTATGTTGTTTCATGTTTGTATATCTTTCCCTTTGGTGTCTCTGATGGGAGCTGTGGATTGATTGTATCGATCCCTGATCATTGCCTCTACTTCTATTTTGCAGTAATTGTATTTGCACAAATACAAGAAAGAATCTACTCCATCTGGAATATAAGAGTAAGGTTTCATGGCACTAGGACTATGTCTCAAACTAAAACAAAACAAAATTGTCTCTCCGAAACAGCCCGCTGCAATATCCGGATAAGTTTTCTCATCCGTTATAAGTTCTAATTTATTGTATTCATGTAAAAGGATGTGAACAGATATATTCAGCTATTCCTCATGGCATTAAGGCATTTATAAACATTTTCTTGGCAGTTTTGTCCTCAAAATATCCTCAAACTGCCATTGTTTACTTTAAATAGGGGAAGTAGATGTGAAAATAGCCATAAAAATGAGTATTGGTGCTATTTAGGCCTAATTCTGTGCATTTCAGGACTGAATTGTTCCAAAGACATGGTAGAAGAACCACTGATGCAAGCCGGTGTCTGGGTTCCATTCCAGAAAGAGATAAACTTTGCACTTTTCAAAAATTATGGTTTGTTCGGCGTTCATTGTTGAATCTGAAAGCGATAATTTTTTCGCAAACTTGAAAGATTTTTTGTGACTGAACTTTTATTATGCTTGACTAAATTATTAGATATGACCTAAATTTCTATTTGGCAATTCTTTTGATGCATCATAAAGACAATAAGGGTTTGGTATAGGTAGCATTGCACTAAATACTGGGAGGTGCCGGGTTTTATCACTTTGGGATCGAGCTTTTAGCTGCGTTCTAAATACCAGACTTGTTTCCATTGGATATATATCCCATGTTTTATTTCAGTATGAGAAAATGTTAGGTATAAGGGACTAAAATGATGCATGTTTTATAAATATATCTGCAAGCTCAAAGAAATTTTTGCTGATTTTATATGGCCACCCCTCCTTTAAAAATGTTAGTTTGTATTTACTCCGTTCTAGTAGGTAAACACACATGGTTGACTGTAACTTGAAAAGGAGCAGATCAACATGTGGATTTTTTCTCATTAACTTGTTGGACTAGGATGGCTCTATAAACAAGTAAGGTTTGAAAAGTTTTGTATGTGTAGTTTTTGTGGGAACAGGTAAAAGGTTACTATTGTCGCCTATGGAAAACATTTAGTGGAAAGCTCCCATATATGATATTCTTACAAAAACTTATCATTCTTGGGCCTCATAAATTTATTTCCAATTGGGTCAGTTACTACCAGCCTGATGGAAAATAATTATAATTTTCTGTGGCCGAGTTTAAAATCCCATTAATAAATTAGATTGTAGAATTCGTAATTATTTCTATTCTAGTATGTACACCTATTATCTTCACAAAAACAAGATGGTACTAATTTCCTTCAGAGGTCCAAAACTCCTATCTCACTCTGGAACTTAACACACAAAAAAAAAACCTCTCTCTCTCTCTCTCTCTCTCTCTCTCTCTCTCTCTCTCTCTCTCTCTCTCTCTCTCTCTCTCTCTCTCTCTCTCTCTCTCTCTGCCTTATATATGAGTAAAATGGATCAGGACTCATGATTGTTGATCATGCTACTCTATCAGAATCATTCATCACAATCCCCAATCGTGATCATTGTTCACGAGCACATATCATGATCACCGCATCACCTTATCAAAGTCATTAAATGATGAGCCTTGGTCTTGATTTCTTGATCATGCACCTTAAATATGCCAATTTTCAGGCATATATTATGAACAGAAATTTTATTCAAAATTCCATAAGGCTATAAAGCCCACACGCATACAGACAACTGCGATACCTGATGGCATATGGTAGTGTGAAATATTTTCAATATACAAAACAATGGTGACTATATAATACTATATAGCCTTTCTACTTTTTACAGCAAACTACATTCTGCCATATGTGTTACCATTTGTAACCTTACAAGAGATATGATATATTTTAGTGAAAAATATACAGTCATAACATATCTGAAGGTCATGTAAGTACATGTAGAAATATACTAGAAAAGGGAATTTTGCATCCAAGCAAAATAACGAAAAAAAAAAAAAAAAACACCCCGCCGTGAGAATAGCATAATGTCATTACGTAAACAAGTCCATATAATTGAAACCCTGGCAAACCCACTCCATGTACATGTAGTAAAAAGTTGGGCCTGCAGGGGAATGGGTTACCGTTTTCTTAAATTGTCCAAACATGCGCCCTGGGTGCATATAAGAAACACCTCACTGAGGTGGCCCTAACGAGCCCCAAATCCATATCCGGATCAGCAACACGAAAAAAGTATCGTTTTTCATCCTGAGAAAAAAGCAGTTTTGGCATCATGAAACATACCATTATATTGTATAGGTATGTAAATGTAATGACATATCTATGGGTAAGGCATTTCAGATCATATCCTTGGAACAAAATGTATACAGTTGAATAATACATAACAATCATATATCCTGACAATATATAAGAATATGAGAAGGTATTCGATCACATCACGATAACAAGGTGAAACGAAGACCCCTCTAAACCCCACATTATATAGACACAAGTGGGGGTAACGGGGGTATTTATCATCTGCCTGATTTTTGCTCCAAAACATAGATTGTTGGTGCTCGTTAGAACCGCCTCAATGAGGCGGTTCTAACGAGCACCACAGTCTGTGTTGAAAGCAGAAATAAGAAAGATATGTTCATTTTTAGCCAAAACTCTGACACCATGTTGGACGCCATTATTTCACACGGACACGTTTTCCTAATGAGCCCTTAAACATGGAATAAGTAGTGTCATGAAAAACAAGAAAGCAACAAAAAGCCGCGATGGATGAGAAATGGAAATGTCATAAGTTTTCTCCAATGTGTTTAACACAATGTTACATGTATATTTAGGCCCCCGCCCATCGGAGCAGAAAGAAATAAATGGGCTACATGATGCTTCCACGCAGAGCTGAATCCGACCGCGCTCGAGTACTGGTATACCGCTTAGAGGATCTAAGCCTGCCCAGGCAAAGCGGTGCATGCCGGACCGTCCATGCTTATAAACTAAAACCTATTGGTTTCATTGGGCGGCAGGGCTTGAGATGTCATTTCATCTCATTGTTGAGTAAACATCCCACAAAATTGGAAGCAACGTCTCCAAAATGGCCTTTATATTGTTGACGGGGACGTTAAACACCAAAATCAAACAAACAAACAACCATGTTAATACCTATAATATAATAAAGTTGCCATGAAATATAATAAGAAAAAATGGAACAATTAAAGAAACTTAAACAAAAATCACCAGACAGACAGCTAAGTTTAAAGAACCTACATTCAAGTGATATTTTATTTGTCATCATATAGCAATTTTGTACGTAACTTGAAAGCATTGAAATTATAAACACAATATTTACCAATACGTCCTTCACTGTTTGAGACAATTAAATCAATAAATTTCGAGATGCTCGGATTTCTCCAGTAGTATTTTGGAATGTACATTTTTCGAAGCTCGCCATAAGCAGGATATAATAAAACAAAATGGAATTCGTCTTCTAAGGTGTTACCTAGTATGCATTTACGCTCACTTAGGAAAGCTACCCGATTCGACTAATAGTCTCAAACGACTTGGCGCTGTACTAATCTTGGATATATACGTATATAGTTTTACTAGATATACCAGTTGATAATATTATCTTATTCTTAAAATAAATTCGACTTTTTCTTAAGATTTAAATTTTCAGATTTTCTTTTTTTTTTACTTTTAACATCTTCATAAATCTAAATATCTTTTGATCATTAACCGTTTGACACTTATGACCCACAAAGAGGGTTGAAGCGTGGTTATACACGGACTCATCATCTTCATAATGGTATACAGGTGGACCGTTCCGTTGTCATGCTGGACAAGTCCATTTTTCTTTTAAGGGTCGTTGGGGTCTATTTTTTTTCAATTTTATTCTGGTTTTGGTGCAAAATCATGTAAGCAAACAATGCAGACATTGATCAGGAGTTTGATCCGGGTATGCACCGTTTGCGTATGTCACTTTAACGGATTTCAATAATAGAAACTTAGGAATCTGCATCTAATCACAGTGATTGACCGATAACTCATAGCAACCATTATGATTTTTAATTTAACGCATTACTCGGTAAACACACTTTGTCAGAAGACGGAAATTGTGACCGCGAAAATCGAATGTCGTGGCTAAATGATTAAGGGCTGGCTGACTTTGGAAATTGTTCTGTATTTTGAACAGCATTACGCCGTTAGATTACTGTAGGTCAGTAAAAAGAGCTGTCACTATAAATGAGAAATGCCCCCGTGGGAGCCAATTTGAGGAAAAAAAGTGCGGACTTACCCACAAAACCCTAACACAAACCCACAAACAAACGGACAGTGCAAAAACTACATGCCCTCCTACGTGGGCTTAAAAATTTAACAAACTTGTCGAAGAAATGTGGAAGTAGTTCACGTCACAAGGTTTGGGATCGCGTTTGTTAGAAATTAAAGGGCCGTAATGCCTTCGCAGATGATAGGACCAACGTGAAAATTGTGTGAGACACCCCTTTACCTCACAAGGAATGCATGTGCAATGTTTCAGCTCAATCGGTGGAGAAATGTGGAAGTAATTCGCGTCACAAGATTTTCGAACGGGTTTTTCAGAAAATCAATTGCCGTAACTTCATCGCAGGTGATAGGATCAACTTGGAAATTGTGTTGGGCACCCCTTCACTCACAAGGAATGCATGTGCAAAGTTTCAGCTCAATCGGGGATGAAATGTGAAAGTTTGCGTCACAAGATTTTTTAGCGCATTTTTGAGAAAGTCAAGGGCCATAACTCCAAAACGCTTCATCCCAGCAGAATGGATTTTGTGGTAGGCACATCTACATATCATTGCAAATGCATATGCAAACAATTAACAAAATTTTCGAAGAAATGTGGAAAGAGTTCGCGTCACAAGGTTTAAGAAGGCGTTTTTTTTTTTTTTTTCAGAAAATAAAGGGCTGTAACTCCTTCGCAGATGATAGGATCAACGAGATAGGATTGATAGGATCAAAATTGTGTTAGGCACCCCTTTACCTCACAAGGAATGCATGTCCAAAGTTTCAGCTCAAACGGCGAAGAAATGTGGAAGTAGTTCGCGTCACAAGGTTTTCGAACTTTTTTTTTTTTTTCAGAAAATCAAGGTTCGTAACTCCGTCACAGATGATAGGATTGATAGGATCAAAATTGTGTTAGGCACCCCTTCACCGCACAAGGAATGCATGTGCAAAGTTTCAGCTGAATCAGTGGAGAAATGTTGAAGTTGTTCGCATCACAAGGTTTTTAGCACATTTTTTTTATAAAATAAAGGGCCGTAACTCCTTCGAAGATGATAGGACCAACGTGAAAAATTGTGTTAAACATCCCTTCACCTCACAAGGAATGCATGTGCAAAGTTTCAGCTCAATCGTTGAAGAAATGTAGAAGTAGTTCGCATCACAAAAAAGTGGGGATTTAAAACGCACAAACCCACAAACGGACTGTGCAAAAACTATATGCCCTCTTACGGGGGCCTAAAAAGTACTATTGCAGATATACATTTATCAAATGACGTCGCGTCTGAGAATGTAATAACGCCATGTTATAAATTTGGTAATCCATTAGTGTATTAAATATGCAAATTAGTAAGAAACGCCCTGTAGCATCCTTAATGGCGTCCCGTTTACTAATGGCGGATTACTGACATTTTTGTAAGCAAATCGTGAATAAAATACGTTTTAGATGTCATATGAGAAATAGAATCTTGCATTCGTGCTCATGTAATATTGAATTTATTAAACTCGTTGAGGAAAAGGGATTACATGCTCGTCGAGGCCTCGCATGTTATTCTTTTCCTCAACTCGTTTAATAAATTCAATAATATATGAGCACTCATGTAAGATCCTCTATGTAACAGGTCATCATTGCGATAAGACACCCATATGCTACAATGGCGTTAGAACAAGCATTTTACAAATGCGACGGTTATAAGACTCTGTTTTAGCCCGAAGGATGACTGTGCTACACCGGAAGAAAGAAAAGAACTTTCTGGAATGAAGGGATGCGCTGGCAACACAAAACAACACTCGTCCTTACAACTGAGTCATTGTCCTGCTGAATAATTTAATTAGGCACATCCATTTCCGACTATCAACCGATCAAATTACTTGACAAAGTTTTGCATTCAAATTCGCAAACTGATTGAGAAATAGTTACTTAAAGGCTTCTGATCAGCTTGCTTCTTCGGAACCCATAGGTTCTTGATCTACACTGTTTTAAGGGAGTATCGTAGTTTAGCAGGACAGGGTTAAGATATTGGAACCACAATAAATATGTGACTGTTTGTTTGTTTGATTTGAGGTTTAACGTCCCCTTCAACACTGTAACGGTCATTTTGGAGACGTTGCTTCCAATTTTGTGGGACTTTTACCCGACATTGTGATGAAATGACATCTCAAGCCCTGTCGCCCAATGAAACCAATAGGGTTTATTAGGTTGGACGGTCCACCTCGCACCATGGTTCCTGGACAAGCTTAGATCCTCTAAGCGGTTTACCAGTACTAGTGTGTGGGCCGGATTCAGCTCTGCGTGGTAGCAGCATGCACATCACGATTCCAAGTCCGTGAAACGAAGACCCCTCTAAACCCCACTTTAAATAGAGAAACGTGAGGTTTACGGGGGTATACATTATCTGCCTTATGTTTGCTCAAAAACATAGATTGTGGGTACTCGTTAGAACCGCCTCATTGAGGCGGTTCTAACGAGCACTCGCAATCTATGTTGAAAGCAGAAATAACAAAGATGTTATCAGTTTTACCCAAAATGTGTAACTTCTGACACCATGCTGGACGTCATTATTTCACACGGACATGTTTTCCTAATGAGCCCATATATTTCTTCAAGCCCCTATGGGCGGGGGCCGAAATATGTGACTGACCGATGTGTCAGAGCAATCAACTAGATTTTTGTTAGCATCTTGCTCATTATCAGTAATTTGTCAGAATGCGGAAATGGAGGCCACGAAAATCAAATGACATCGAAGATTAAGAAATTAATTAAGTAAACGTTTCCGTACTTTCTATGCATTCTCTAATGGTAGGGTTCATTATGTATATGACGTAGGTGCGGTATGACCGAGAAATACAATGTCTATACAAATACACTGTAAATTTTGCCGCCGTAAAAATGAAAAATTTAAGATGAAAATTGTGATATTTGTTTTCTTATTTATTCTCAAAATAAAGATTGTGGGCACATGTTAGAACCGCATCATTAGGGCGGTTCTAACGAGTACCCCAAATCTTTATTTTAGAACAGAAATATGAAAAATAAGTTTTACCCCTGTAACACCAGCTTTACTTTATAAAAGTGGGGTTCAAGGGGATCAGAAAAATAGAGACATGTTTGTGTGATGAGCTTAATTTAGAACATTTTTTTCCGTAACCGTAGATGTCCAATAGGCATTTTTCCTTTGACACGAAGTTGAGTATACAGCCAGTCAACATTATACCGACATTCGATATAACAACAACACTTTTTATAACGACTATTCCGTTGCTCAAGCTGAGACGATTAATAAAAGATATTAAATATAATGCTCAAAGAACAAGTGTTGTAGATATTTGTTAGATTTGCTTCGGCGAGGCGTTTCGAACAAACGACATTTGTTCCTTGAAGTATTAAAGGGAGAGAGTCCTTTATTACCAATTATACTACACCTTATACCCGGGTTACATTTGGCTACGGGAATTGTACGATTTTCCGTACGATTTTTTGAACTCGTAGGAGGTTACCGGCTACAATTTATGCGCAACATTGTAAACGGACATCGTGTGATTTCTTGCACGGGCTTTCGGTGACAAGCTGGTTCAAAATCGTACGGGGACCATACGGGAACCGCATGGAGACCGTACGGAAATCTTACGGACATCTTGCGGTCTCCGCAGCTCCATACGGCAATCGTAGCCCGAGCGGCGTCGCAAGGAGATCGTACGAAAACAGAATGATATTCGTGTAGTTTTGAGACTGTTTTGTGTACCAAGCGTGTACAACTTAACGTTTCGTGTGTAGTTGATCATTAATATTCCGCAAAAAAAGGAAGGAAAGGAAAAATCTAAGAATACGAATGTTCTTGTCATCAATGGCCCCCAGGCAATGGTGATGGTTCCAGCCGTCAGGAGTCGTCGGCATCGCCTGTACATCATCTTTATACTCATCGACGGTGGCGCGGCACACCTCGGGAACAAGAAAAGGTATGACACTGTGTGACACTCTGAAGCTGAACGCCAAACCTCGCTAAGAGTCGCCAGTGACCACAAACCTCAGTGTTATTGTTGGCCTCAGGCAGGCAGGCAAGCCGGTGCTTTGAGATTCTTGGAGTCAATCTGTCTAGCATTTCCCGGAACATGGGTTGTTCGATTCTTAAGAAGGCTCTATTGAGTGTATGTATCGCTTATATTTTTGTTTGTTTGTAATAGCCAATTGGTCATTTTGTGGGAAAGTAACAGTCCTTTTGGCTTATTGTTATTGTTTTTCCATTAGGGTCTAGTTATTTCACATCTGTGTTTCCTTCCCTTTGGTGTCACTGATGAAAGCTGTGGGTTAATTGTATCGATTCCTGATCATTGCTCCCACTTCTATTTTGAAGTCCCCGTGCGACTCTCGCATCAATTCTTGCATAAGTGTGACGTTGTGTCCTAGAGTGACACTTCTTCACCCAAACCGTCCTCTGCCTGTGTCCTTGTCTGGCTTCTTGCTCTTCCAGGAGAGCCAGTGCTGCAATTATCTCCTGCTCCCTATATTCTGCCTCAGTTGCAGCCGCAAATGTGCCAATCTGAGCCAGAGTGGTGAAATGAGAACCATCTTCGTTTTCAGTGACAACTCTTGAAATTTGAAATGACCTGGAAATGAAAATCATTCGAAAAACAACCAAATAACCGCACGGTCCCCGTACGATGTCGCAAGATGACCACACGATGACCGCACGGTATCCGTGCCATTTTACAGACACCATGCGGGCACCGTGCGACCACCTTGCGATATCCACAAGGGGCACCGTACGGTCATCCTGAGAGCCCACGATCATCCTACGAATGTTTTAGCCCAAATTTCCAGCAAACATCTAGCGGTGCTCGCACGATCATCGCACGATGTCCGTGCAATGCACTTGCGGTGATCCGTGATTCTTTCTATGGGCTACGGGCTTGCGATTTTTAAAGTTTATCACAGTGCCAGTTATTCCAAATCGTCAAAGGTGCGGCGCCCGTAGAACGTCCTAGGAACCAGTAAATATTACGATAATCGTACGGCCCCCGTACAGAAATGAAGCTACGGGCGCCGAACGGACGCCGTAGACCATTTGTAACCTAGGCAATAATTGAATTCCTTATGGCGGCAAATTATTTGGGAACATATAGTGTCGTTATAGCGAGGGTTTCAATTTGTTTCCTTGTTGTACACAACAATATTCTTCCTCAAACCAAGCTAGTGAAACCCCACGGAAACACATAACAAAAGTAAGTAAAGTTAGATACTGCCGGTATAGCGCAGTGTGCAGATACAGAAACAAACTTGAGCCCTCTTTCCTGGTCACCGAATGACGTACAATTAGTTAAGTATTGATGGCATTTCAGGACCCTTTAGTGCAGTGTGCAGATATAGAAACAAACTGGTGCTGTCTTTCATGGTCACGGGATTCTGGTTTGCAATAAACCCTGCTTTGTATGGTCTTTATGAAGTTCAGTTCACCAATTTAACGTAAGAAGCTTGTCTTAACCTTCGGTAACACATACAAAAGCAAATTGGTGGCTGAATGACAAATGTGGTCTTAAACTACAGCCCTCCCCACAGCCAAAGGCTTCAGTTCATAGGCCTTAGTACCACGAAGCTCTTGCTGAAGAGTGTTAAGATAGTGGAGCCGTCAAACAACGACGACATCGTTAGCGGCCTGGTCTGCTGGAGTCAAAACAAACTTGAATACCTTGTTTAAGGTGAGGTAAAGACCTCTTAGGTTTAGGGGGTAATAAGTTCGTTTTTTTAGAGTAAAAGGAAATGTTTGTTCACTAGTTTCAAAATGCTTAATCTCCATTCTTTGACAGCTTTATGCTCAACATACTCTCGGTTACACCATCGATTACCAAATTCATTCCATTACGATAACACACCCGTGCGACATAGCGCATTCTTTCTTACCTCCAAAATGGCTATTTTTCTAATGAAAATCCGTAATATTTTTCTTATTCACATTGCAAACATAGTTTGTGGGTGCTCGTTAGAACCGCCTCAATGAGGCGGTTCTAACGAGTACCAACAACCTATATCTTTGAGCAGAAATGAGAAAAATAATGTTTACCCCCGTAAACCCCAGTTTTCTCTATATAAAGTGGGGTTTAAGGGGGTGTTCATTTCACGGATTTGTTTACGTGATGTCAAGGCAGCAGCGATTTATCTCTACACTTATCAAAATCAATTGTAGAAGGAAATCGATATTTCGGTCCTTTAGAAATTATAGTTCGTGTCCCAGAATCAGGAATAATTTTTAAACTGCCAGTAATAAAATGCTCATCAGGATAACATTTAGGTATCAGGAGTATTAGTGTCAATATTAAGATCAGAAACAAGTTTTTTTGAAATTAAAAATAATATATCTAACAGATTTATCATATAGCAAATTATGGGTGTTTCAGTAGCAGGAATGGATGAAATCACCGAACTGTCCCGGAAGATACGAGGTAAATCTATATAATCCAAATCCTTAACAATGAAGGATATGTTGATTTAATGACGTTTGTGCGATGAAAGGACGAAGAGCATGCTGATCATAACCTCTAGTTAAAAGAACATCACCGTATAGCTGATTTGAACTATCTTTAAAATTTATTCGCCTCGGTGTCCAGAATACGTAATACAGAAATGGGTAATGAACTAAGAATGCAAGCATTCAGTGGCGTCCATGATTCAATAATATTATGGACAGTCAGTTCAGCCTGATATTGTTTCTTTTAAAACCACGTGATTTACGTTTATAGTTACCTTTTTATCTGGTGCCGTGTGATCTAGTTTTTCGACAGTATTTTCGACAGTCCAGAACTGAGAAAATATCAAAATCGGTCATTTAAGGAATATTACCCTCATGATAAATATTGTCATTGAAGCACACTGGAAAAGGTGTTTGTAATAATTTAATCCATTTTAATATAGTTTTATATCGTAAAATACTTTTAAACTTAGCTGTAGAATTTACATCATAGTATTTTTCCACTGGATGTATAGAAATATCTTTTACAGAATGACCTGCATGTTTAAAATGACGGTCCAAGAAACTGTCCGTTTTATTGCCTCGATGATTAAATTCTGAGTGACTTTAAAAGAAAAGGGCTATGAGTTCTGGAAAAACTCAATTGGCAGGTGTCCCGTATTTCACGAATAGTGCTGTTTATTCACTAAGTTTATAAAACTTCGAAATTGAAGAAATGTTATCAGCGCCCGGACAGCTAAGTTTGTAGGGCCCTTACCTTGTACGCAAGGGGACACCGGTTTATCAGATGCCGAGCGAATCCGAGCCTGATAAACTTGATATCAAATGGCACGAATCTGGTATACCAGTTAATCTCCTTGTACACTCCTACAAACACCTTTTCCATTGTGCTTCAATGACAATATTTATCATGAGGGTAATATTCCTTAAATGACCGATTTTCATATGTTGTCTGCACAAGATTTATGTTACGCAAACAAGATATTATGTTGTTCGCACAAGATATTATCCTGTTCGCACAACATATTAAAATAAACTGCATGCCCCTTCCAGAGTTCCATAGACATGTGCACTCTTTCATTTCACATAAGATGACACTTTCTCATATTGTTTCTTATTAAGGGTAGGCTGAAAAGTTCTGAGCCTGACCAAGATTCAATGGTTTGTCCATGCTGAAAGTGCCTTATTTTTCAACATAGTCTCCCTTCCTGTCCACACACTTCCTCCAGCGAAGTCCTTGGATCCCAGTGGTAAAGAAGGTCTCATCTTGGTCCCTGAAAAAACTCCTCCACAGCAGCTATCACCTCCTCGTCTGACAGAAAATGCTGCCCAGCCAAGTGCTTTTTCATGTTTGGAAACAGGAAATAATCTGATGGAGCTAGATCAGGTAAATACGGAGGGTGATCGACAAGTGTGAAGCCACAGTCATGCACAGCAGCCATTGCGACAACCGATTTATGAGCAGGCGCATTGTCCTGATGGAACAAGACTCCTTTTGTCAATTTTCCGGGTCGTTTAGCCTTAATTGCTTTTCGCAATTGTTTTAGCAGATCTGCATAATACTCCCAATTAATTGTTCTGCCCTTTGAAGGTAAGCTATGAATATTATACCCTTGGCATCCAAGAACACTGATGCCATCACCTTCCCTGCAGAGGAGACGACCTTTGCCTTCTTTGGAGGGGGGTGAGCCAGGGTGGTTCCATTGCATGTATTGTCTTTTGGTCTCTGGCTCAAAGTGATGAACCAAACACCCATCCTGAGTGACAAAACGGTCAAGAAAACCATCTTGGTCTGCTTATATATAAAACTGTTGATCAATAAACATCCTTCATTTTGGGCTTGCAAGGGTATGTATATTTGTCTTATTTCTGCTCAAAAGGATAGATTTTAGATACTGGTTAGAACGACGAGAAGGTATCCAGATTTCGATGAAAATTCACTTTCTCTCACTTATTATTCACAATAGTGAGGAAATATTAAGACAAATGTGTCATATCTCAGTTTATAACAGATAGAAGCTGGCTTCCGTATACCCTCTCTCCTACATCTGATTGCTTTCCGGCATTATGACGCTGTCATTTGTACACATTGAACGTACATTGCAGTTTATAGACATCAATCAAAATATTCAGGGTTCCAGTAAGACAGCGCTGAGCTCCTGGAATATTGCAAAATTCAGGGGGTATGGGTAATGACTCTTACTTCATTCATTGCGCACAATGCGACAGCACTAACTTTTTTCTTCAACAAGTACTAGTAAAAATAGAAACAAATAGCACGTGACTTAATGTCAAAGGTAGCTTTTTCTGACGAATCACTCGAAATCCTGTTTGTGTAATGTATTTCTGCAGACTGCACGTGCATTTCAGAATGAGATTAGAAGTTAACAACTGTCATCAGAGATCGTGTTAGTGTATATAATATGTTACAAAAGTAAACATAAACTTTTTTCTCCTGAGATAAAAGCGATTTATTCTCAATTTGGATCGAGAATTGGTTCCGTTCGAGTTCTGGTACAAGGAGGCTATCTTGGAGCAGAAACAAGGACAATAATATTTAACCTCGTAAATCCAAGTTTTCTCTATATAAAGTGGGATTTAGGGGGATGTTCATTTCACGGACTTGTTCACGTGATGCGATTATATCGTGCAGTCATTCGATCCATTTATTAAGTTACAAATACATGTACTAGAATGGTTGTTTGCGGTATAAACATGTATTACATGTACGTCACGTTTCGGCTCAAAATGTCTTTTCTTTCCATTTTCTCCCTTCCGCTGAAGGGCAGTTGTCAGTTTATGGCAAAAATGAATGTGGGATGTAGTGGTCAGCCACTTGTTACTTGTTCGTTATGACTTGAATCGTGTTGTCTGGGCAGTTAAACTCCAAAAAAAGAAAGATATTAAAACGGAAGACAGACATATCGACAGACAGACAGACAGACAGAAACAAACAAACAAACAGGCGAACAAACTTCAATCTTACAATGCATTTAATAACTTAACTATGTGTTTGATCAGTGCCAGCAAAAACTTAAAGAATGCAAGTAAATGTATGTAACATTGATTGTGGACGGAAGTTACGCTTAACGTTTGTCCGAGTGAATCCTGAGGATTCTATTAACGCTTCACATGTTGGGTATTTTTTTCCGCTGACGACATATTATATGATCTTGTTTGTTTGTTTGATTTGAGGTTTAACGTCCCCGTCAACACAACGTAAGTCATTTTAGAAACGTAGTTTCCCATTTTGTGGGAATTTTACCCGACAATGACAATAAAATACAACATTTTGATTGTTTTTCATTCACCTCATTGTTTTCCGTTATAAAAACTCTCATTTTAACATCCTACTGAGCGCCGTGGTGCGTACAGAAGGGCGCATATGGTGACGCCATATGTAAATATCTGAGGCGGCCCCGGTAGCTTAGTCGGATGCGCGTCTGACTGGTGATCAGGAGGACGCGGGTTTGATACTTGCCGGGGTCGGCAGCAGCCTTGGTGGAGATTGATCACGACATATTTTCTACGGTCATTCTCTCCATTCCGCTGATTCAAGAAGCGCAGTTTTCAATTTCTGGTGAAAGAATGTGCACTGTCCTGGTTATCTGCTTACGTATAAGCATGCCCAGCAGAAGTGTGAATCGGTAAACTGGCCGGCTTAAAATGACCTAAATAATACAGAATGGGGGGGGGAGGGTTCTGAAATTAATCATAAACGCCATTTCTTCAAAATCTCCTTCATTAATAAGGGTATGGATTTTATAGATTTGCCCAGTATCTTCCGTAAGAGCTCGGTGCTTTCTTCCATTCCTGCTTATTTTCAAAATACTGAAACACCTATAATTTGCTATAAATATATCAAACCTGTTAGATCAATCATTTTTAATTTCAATAAACTTGTTTCAGATCTTGATATTGATACTAATACTCCTGATTCATGTGATTGTAAAAACTCAGTGTATTGCTATCCTGCTGCTGGTCATGTAATTACTGGCAATTTGAAAATTATTCCTGAATCTAGGATAAGGAATATAATTTCTAAAGGACCGAAATATCGGTTTCCTTCTAAAATTGATTTCAGTAAATGTAGAGATGAAATCGCTGCTTCCTTGAATGAATTCGGTTAGCATTTTAAAACTAGTGAATAAACGCATTTCTTTCTATTCTCAAAATACTAACTTATTACCTCCTAAGCCTAAGACGTCTTTACGTCATCTTAAACTAGGTATTCAAGAATTTCATAAGAAGTTTGTTTTGGTCCTGCAGACAAGGCCGCTAACAACGTCGTCTTTGTGTGGCGGCTCCACTATGTTAACACGCTGAAGCAGGAGCTTGGTGGTACTAAGGCCTATGAACTTAAGCCTTTAGCTGAAGAGAGAGTTATAGTAGATCAACATATTTGTCATTCAGCCACCAAGTTTGCTGTGTGTGTTACTGAAGGCCAAGACAAGCTTCCTACGCTATACTGTTTACCAAAACTTCATAAAAGACCTTACAAAGCACGGTCTATTGCAAATTCTAGCTCTTGCACTACCACTGATCTTTCTAAATTATTAACTTCCTGTCTTACTGCAGTTAAAACGCATGTGATTAAATATTATGATAATGTATTTGAAATATCAGGAAGAAATCTGTTATGGTCTATAAAAAATCGAATGAGGTTTTAAATAAATTGAATTCCAGATATTTTCGTGCTTCAAATCTGTCTACTTACAATTTTTCCACTCTTTACACTACAGTTCCTCATAATCTTATAAAAGAAAAGCTTAATGATTTAATTGAATGGGCTTTTCACAGAGAAGATTCTCTCTATCTTGCATGTAATGTCAGAAATGCATTTTTCACTTCTAAAGAGCATACGAATTATACACTTTGGTCATGTCAGAAAGTGTGTGATGCCCTCACCTTTCTACTTGACAATATTTAAATTAGATTCGGTACTAAGTTATTTAGACAAATTGTGGGCATTCCGATGGGTACGAATTGCGCACCTCTTGTGGCTGATCTATTCTTGTATTGTTATGAAAGAGACTTCATGTTGTCGCTTTCCATTGATAACCAATCTGAAATTATTGAAGCTTTTAGCTCCACTTCTAGATATTTAGATGATTTATTAAATATTGATAATACCTATTTCGATGGTTTGATCAGTCAGATTTACGCCCCAGAACTTCAGTTAAATAAAGTAAAGTAGAAGTAAAACAAAGATCAGGAATTGATACAATTAACTTACTCCATCCATAAAAGACACCAAAGGGAAAGAAATACAAACATTAAGCGACCAGACCATAATGGAAACCTAAACAAAGGAAGGACATATGGACAGTTACTTTCCCACAAAATGGCCACATGGCCATCCAAAATTAAAAGACACAAGTGATACACACAGTAAGTAACAAACAACAACATAAATAAATCGCCACAGAAGAGCCGCCTTGGAACGGTCAGTAGAAGATTTCCACTGGGGGGCTTAAATCGATTTTACGTGGCCACAATCCTCGCCCTTACTTCCGTCGCGATTTAGACAAATAATTTGTTCAGTCCGCATGAAGGCCTCCTAACTCATCAGTGCAACATAAATTCTTCTAATACCGAGGCCCCGTTCTTTTTTGGATGATGATGTTCCTCGTGTGCCATCCTATGGCGTTTATATTTCGCAATTAATTCGATTTGCTAGAGTATGTAGTCATGTAACTGACTTCAACACTCATAATAAATTATTAACGGCTAAACTTCTTAATCAGGGTTATCGGTACCATAAACTACGCAAAGCCTTTTCAAAATTTTATAGACGCCATTCTGATTTAATTTCAAAATTCAATATTGGACTTAAATCTCTTCTGCAACAAGGTCTATCGGAACCCAAATTTTATGGTGACTTAGTATATAAATTCAGAAAAAAATATATAACCGCAATGACTTTAGCACCCAATTTCGTAAAATCATTCTTCGATATAAAAATATTGGGTACAACATGGATATTATACGACAGACTGCATGCATGGTAGTTAACCCAATCACGGTTGGCAACTTTGCTTCCCTCTTTAATTGCACGCCGGTGGGTCAGGCCTCAGATTCTATGACGGTTCCAACGTAAAGGCTTATTGAGAATAAGAGAGATCTAATTCAAGGTAATGTTGGTTGGTGCCTGATGATCTGCCTCTGGTCGGGCCCATCGGAGTCTAACTGTTGGTTTTCTTTTGCTCCAGCATTTCAGTGGTTTCTTGCTGTCGAGTCCTCACCGTTGTCTCACCTCTGTGGTTCTTTGATTATTTGTGTTCTCGGAGATGTTGTACTGATGAGTTAGGAGGCCTTCATGCGGACTGAACAAATCATTTGTCAAAATCGCGACGGAAGTAAGGGCGAGGATTGTGGCCACGAAAAATCGATTTAAGCCCCCCCCCCCCCCCCCGGTAGAAATATTTCCACTGACCGTTCCAAGGCGGTTTTTCTATGGCGATTTATTTATGTTGTTGTTTGTTACTTACTGTGTGTATCACTTGTGTCTTTTTATTTTTTGGCTGGCCATATGGTCATTTTGTGGGAAAGTAACTGTCCTTATGGCCTTCCTTTGTTTAGGTTTCAATTATGGTCTGGTCGCTTAATGTTTGTGTTTCTTTCAATTTGGTGTCTTTGATAGGTGGAGTAAGTTAATTGTATCGATTCCTGATCTTTGTTTTACTTCTACTTAACTTTCCCGTCAACACTGTAAAGGTCGTTTTGGAGACGTTGCTTCCAATTTTGTGGGACTTTTACCTGACAATGAGATGAAATGACATCTCAAGCCCTGTCGCCCAATGAAACCAAAAGGGTTTATAAGCATGGACGGGCCGGCTCGCACCGCTTTGCCTTGGCATGCTTAGATCCTCTAAGCTGTTTACCAGTACTCGTTTGCGGGTTGGTTTCAGCTCTGCATGGAAGCACCATGCAGCCCATCTATTTCTTCAAGCCCCGATAGGCAGGGGACAAACAAACAAACAAACATCTGTTATCATCTATGTAGCAGGTTCGGTATTTCGCCGTATCTAATTATGACAGGTTACTTCCCTTTGACCATTGTTGAACAGTTGTAATGACTGGTAATTTCGGTTACATTCGGTTGTTTATAGCTGATTCCGTAGGAGGCGCTGTTAGTCATTTACCTTTCTTAACTTCATCTGTAAAATCTATTTTGTGCTTTATCTTGTCACAAGTGCCAATGTCAGCATCATCCGTGGAGAGTATATCCTGGTGTTTCTTCAGAACATCCCCCAACTTAGCCCTCTGGTCCTCTGATAGATGTGGTTCTATATGAATTTCGTCAAAAACTTTCTCAGTAGCCTCATCTTCTATCTTATCATAACGTGTTTCATCATCATTGACATGATGAATTTCACATAAGATTGATTTTGGTGAAATAACTACAGAATTAGTTGTTAAATTAGTTAAATTCACTATGACTTCAGCATTCTTGGTATTGTCATCATTAATGATAGAAGGTGTGATATCCACATAATTTGGTAGTAAAGACAATTTACTTTCATGCAATATAGCACTTGTAGCTTGATGATCTATCTCTCTGTCAGTGAAACCCCGAATACCTTTACTTTCATTTGGACCAAGCACTATGTTCGAGGCTAATGCACATCTGACTATTGCTACCCTATTTTTGTTTCGTATGAGTTCCTTTTCTCTGACTGTCATTGTTCTGAATGCTAGAAACCAAGGTGTTTAAAGATTACCTGTCTGTAAGTATTTTTATCCATGAATAATTTTACAATTCTATTTAATTTCATTTAAAATGTTTGTACCTAAAAGCCCTGGAGTTTCTGAACTGTATCTTGTTTCTGGTGTCACCAAAAATATACAATGATTTGATGTGAGTTCAGGAATGCCTTCACCTGCTGAAATACTGACTTCTATAAAGCCCAAATATGGAAGTGCATTCCCATTAGCACATTCTATATGTAGAATTCTATCAAGTGGCTTTATTTCAGTGTTATACAGGCGTATGTCATAAAAAAAATTTAGACTTGATGCTAACACAATTACCAGTATCCAATAAAGCTCTTGTACTGATATTATTAATTTCTATATTGGCTTTATTTACTTCGCCAAATATTTTGGGACCCTTTTTTTTCTTCAGCGCCCAAATTGGATCCCATAACTTGAGCACTCATTCTTTTGGACAATTCCTTGCAATATGTCCGTTTGTACCACAGTGAAAACATGTTGGCTGCATCGTATTTGAACCAGTGTTAAGTCAGCTTCTATCTTCCTGACTTCTATCTTGAATCTATCAAATCTTCTATTAAGTCTCATTTGCTGAAAGCTAAATGTTTAATAGTGGGCATAAGCCCTTTATAGAAACCCTTTTTAATATTTGATCACTATCCTCCTTCATACCACCTACGGCAACAGCTCGAGCAAACATTTCCTCAATGCGTGATGCATAAACGGTGACAGTCTCAGAAGGTTCCTGCTGACAGGCATATATTTTTTTAAGTATAGTCTCCTCAGATTCAATACTCCCAAACGTGTTTTGTAACTTCTCCATTACTGCCTTTATTCCAACTCCTATTCCTAGCCTTCGTAGTACACCGCTAGCAATACCTTTAACAGCTCTTCTTATACCTATTAATAACTGTTCTTCTGTAAAAGCATTTTCTGAAATAAGTGCACCAACTTCAAATTTCAATGTAGGCCGACTAACTTCTCCTTTACTTTCTTCACCAAAGAATGGTTGAAATTCTGGGATAAGGATGTGCTTTATTAGTCTTTGGTACATGTATTGCTCCAGTATCAGCCGATTCATCTCTCTCTAATTCTTTACTCATATGTTGCATAAAAGATAACAAGTCCCCCAGTGATTTCAATTTAGGTTTTACAGAAAAAGAATGAAAAGCTGCTAAAACTTTTTTATCTTCCTCCGACACAGCCACCTTATCATTTTTTAATGACTGAATAGACTGCCACAGTAATAGTTGATTGAGATTATAGCTCAACGATTTTTTATAAGTTGTCGCATTAATAGTTATCAATATTTCTGAGAGACGTGTTTCAGTATTGAAAATGTCAGTATGTTTTAATACTGTTTCCAATAATACATTTTCCAAACGTGTAACAATAATAGTTTAGTGCAACTCCAATGGGTGGATAAGTCTATATGTCATCAATTTAACTAACGAGAATGTTGAAAGTCATGAAAGACGAAACCGTAACTTATTTGATAGTCAGCAAGTTGATAAAGTTAAGTGAGATACACTATTAATGTTACGCTATTACTCTGATACCAAGCAGAAGTCACACCAAGCCGGAAATAACACAGTCACAATGACACACACAGTTCTGACCGGTCGTAAACTCTCAGATCAAACAGATATACGGCATTGATATAGCTAGACCCCATCCACTAGAAAAATAAATAGGTAAGTGAGACGAGTAATATATTTGATGCATAGTGTCAACAACTGAGCAAGTTACTGTCAATAGTTGAGTAAGACATTTCAACATTTGCACGAACAAATATTTCAACGAAACACTATGTCAATAATTGATGTAGACAAATAAGTGAGACAAGTTAAGTGAGACAAAGTCTCGATGGTTGAGTGAGACACTATGTCCTATACAGTGAGACACTATCTCCTATTGAAGTGAGACTAAGTGTCCATCCCTCAGTGATACAATATACTTATCATCAATTTAAACTTGTAACCAAAACCTAAAAAAAATCCATTGTAATTTATCGGAGACTTCAGTGAAACAATCATTGATCGAGTGAGACATTAAAGAACATGGAGAAAAAAATAAAATTAAGACCACATGTGAGATTAAGACCACACATGGGATTAAGACCAAATTTAAGATGGTTATTGTATGGTTAACAGTGTTTTTTTTATTGCTTTGACAGGTAATAAATAAGATATAGTGCTGGCTATGGTATAGCATGTAGTAATAGTTAATTTGTTATTCACAGGGTTTCAGTGTATGAAGGTGGAGAGATTCTCGAATATGTACCTTAATAATGCTTTTTTATTTTCATTTTTCATTTACAGACATAAATTTGAAAAGGTATGAGAGCAGCTTTCATATTCCTGATGCTGTATCCTTGAAATTTTAATAATAATTACTCCATCATTTATCTAGTTGAAGGATGTAGCCAGCAAAGAAGTGCCCAGAGAAAATGACGAATTACATTTTGTTTTTACTACTGAAACTTTAAAGATGTATCAGCATAGTTTGTACTTTACAAACTTGTATTTTCATGGACTTCGAGTAACGCTGTAAGTGATGACTGACAAATGACGGGACGCCATTTAACAGGCTGGGAAAGAGTGTAGCAGGTTCGGTATTTCGTCGTACCTAGTTCAGGCAAGTTACTTCCCTTTGACCATTGTTGAGCAGTTGTAAGGTACTGGTCATTTCGGTTACATTCGGTTGTTTGTAGTTGATTACGTTGGTGGCGCTGCAAGTCATTTACCTTCTTTTCTTTCATCAAGTAGACACCAGACCGGTTGAAACATTTTAGCATTTTTATTTGTCTTCTCAGGTAATATTTTAGATTATGTGTGTTCGAAAGACGTTAGAATTTACTGCATTGATTGTGCAATGGTTGAAATGGCTGAATTATATCGGTAAAGTAATTTATTCATGAATTACGCAGTGTGCATTTCTTGTCCTTTGTGTTTGAAAATGGCGGTAAATTTGTGAATTAATAAATTCCATCTTTCTAACAGTCACTGATATTTTCCTTGTATTGTTCACTATGCTAATTTATTGCAGTTTTGTGCAAAGCCTTTACACAACAGACATGAGAAAGTGATGGGGACTCTGGAGAGAGACTATATAATTAGGTTGGGCTTAAGTCTGTTGAACCTTAGACCACTAGAATCGCAATTAAATATTTTACATATTCTTGAACCCGAGAAGTTAAACCCTTTCATAATATCATCTGTATGTCATCATGAAAACACGCCTATATAATTTTGACCCCCTTGAACCCCCCTTTTAAATAGTAAAACTGGGGTTTACTGGGGTAAACCTTATTTTTCTTATTTCTGCTCTAAAATATAGATTGTTGGTACTCTTTAGAAACGCTTCGATGAGGCGGTTCTAACGAGTACCAATAATCTATATTTTGAGCAGAAGTAAGAAGAATATCACAATTTTTCATCTCAAAATTTTCATTTTTTCGGTGAAAAAGGTTACACTGTATTTGTATAGGTGTGTTTGCATAATGTAACTATTATCAGCTTTTGTGGAAATCACAGTTATTTCCCTAGATTTTTAGTATTGTAATTTGTGTTTCAGGGTGTATTTTTACTCTCCACATGTGATTAACACTCTAAGATGCTCTGAATATAACTATCGAACTACCCACTTTGTGTGTTTCATGGTTTTCGACATAAACGCATAATTTACATCTACTTGTCACGACGTCCGTTACAAAAGAAAACATTGGAAGATGTACAAAATGTCATGAAAAAGCTTTGCAGTATAACAAATTCGTTGGTTTGATTCTTGACGGGAAACATAGGATCACATTCCCCTAACGGCTTTGGCAAATATTGCTCTCAGGCAGGGAATGTGATCCGTGAAGAATCAAACTCTTACTGGTTTATGATCCGAAAACACATTTAATGTCATGAACATTTGTGATACTTTCTTTTGACTACGGGGCTCGTCTTGACGAGTACTAAGACTACATATTATTGCGTACCCACAAAAGAATAAAAACTATATATCATCATGATAACACATCCGTGAGACATAGAGCATCATATTATATTTCAAAAATGATATGTTTCTGGTGAAATTTTGTGATATGTTCTCTTCTTTATATTCCAAACTTAACGAAAACACGCCTATCCAAATGCATTGCAACCTTTATTGCCAAAAAAATGAAAGTTTTAAGATGAAAAATTGTGATATTTTTCTTATTTCTGCTCAAAATATAGATTGTGGGTACTCGTTAGAACCGCCTCATCGAGGCGGTTCTAACGGGTACCAACAATCTATATTTTAAAGCAGAAATAAGTTAAATAAAGTTTACCCCTACAAACCCCAATTTTACTTTACAAAAATGGGGTTCGTAGGGATCAAAATTATATAGGCGTGTTTTCGTGATGCATAGGTGTGAGATGCTAGTTAGAACCGCCTCAATTCTACAAGTACCCACAGCCTATGTCTTGGAACAGAAATAAGAAAATTAATGTATACCCCTGTAAACCCAACTTTTGTCTATATAAAGAGGTTTTACGGGGTATTCATTCCTCGGACTTGTAAACGCGATGACCAAAATAAATGTAAATCCCACTTTTCTCGAAATAAAAAAGTTTTAACATGATGTAATAAGGTAGACAGAATAGTCTCTGAATAAAATCGGTGCATTACGAAAACATGCCTGCTAAGGCTGACACGATTAATCGTATAATCGATTAATCGATCGATAAATTCAACAAAAATGGTTATCATTTCTGATTTGCTTTTAATCGATTACTTGATAGGTACAATTTACTACCCAAAGTTATGCATAAAATAGCTGGATGAGTGACAAACAGTGCAGACCCTGGTGAGACGCCGCATTCTGTGGCGTCTCATCTGGGTCTACCGTGTTGCTCAGGCCTATCTGTTCAAATATACAAACGGTAAAGTGCAACATATGGTAAGAGTCATGCTCAGAATAAAGCCAGACAGGTAAAATTATGACAAAAACCTTAGCGATTACTAATCGATTATCGATCGCAGTGACAGGACTGGCAATCGATTATTTTATCAGCTCCGATTAGCCAGCCTTATTGCCTGCTCTAATATGCTGAACATTTCACCACCAAAGAATGATTTTTCATATTTCTGCTCAAAACATAGATTATGGGAACTCTTAGAACCGCCTCTATGAGGCAGTTATAGGGAGTATCTACTCATGAGAACCGCCTCGATGAGGCAGCTTTAGGGAGTACCTACAATCTATGTTTTCAGCGGAAATATGAATAATAATTTATACCCATGCAAACCGCAGTTTTACCCCATATAGGGATTAACCCTTATCTTGCTGTTCATGACAACCCCTATCTCTGCAAACACTGTAGATCCAGATCAGATGGCTTCTGAAGAAGCCATCTGATCAGGATCTACACTGTTTGACATTCAGTTTATGAATTTGCAGGAATAAATTACATAAAGTAATCTGATTGGATCAAAGTCAGAGATGGGTGTGGCTAAAATGGATATTGAGCAAGAGAAGGGCTAAGGAGGTCAAAATTTTATAGGTGTGTTTTCGTTATGCTATTTTGCTTTGTAACCATTCGCCGTTTGGTAATTACAGCGTCTGTGTTTGTGTTTTTCTTCCATGTCTCAATGAATAGAATAAGAAATCGGCTTTTGACAAGTCTGTTAACTGTAGACTAAAAGTAGGATACATGTTGAGAGTGTTCTTGACATGTAATTCAAAAATGACAGTCCTTTTGTTTGCAATCAAATGTTATGCATTATTTAGAAACAAAATATGATGTATATCTCACTAGGGCATACAGAAATTTGTACCGTTTCCTCCAAATACAATGTTATTGGAAAATCACACCGTGTAATCAACTTCCCTCTATTAAACCCCTATTTATGTAGAGAAAACTGGGGTTTACAGCGGTACACATTATTTTGTTTATTTCTGCTCCAATGTTTTGGGTACTCTTTAGAACCGCTTCAATGAGGCGGTTCTATCGAGCACCGGCAATCAATGTCTGGAGTATAAATAAGGAAAATATCAGAAATTTCCACCAGAAAAGTTACCATTTTGGAGATATGAAAGAATGGACTCTGATACAGAAATTGTGTTCTTCATAAGTATAATGCGCGAAAAATAAAACGTTAAGTAAATTAAAATGAACATTTTCGGTGGTTTTTATACAATTAAAAGAATCTAATATGGGGTTCTGTTGTAGATGGGCGTTTCCAACTCTCGGTATGACCGTGCGGAGCGAAACCGTGGCAACGCCGATATAACGGTCCCATCCTAAATATTTTGAATTCTAGCGAGGCGGAGCCTGATATTTCCTGGGGACGGCCCTCGGTAATCTAACCGGGTCCAGTTCATTACGCAAACACGCCTATACAAATACATTGCTACCTTTATAGCCGAAAAAATGAAAATTTTATGATGGAAAAATTGCGATATTTTTATTATTTCTGCTCCAAATATAGATAGTGGGCACTCGTTAGAGCCGCCTCATCGAGGCGGTTCTAACGAGTACCCACAATCTATATCTTAGAGCAGAAATACGAAAATTAAGGTATACCCCCGGAAACCCAAGTTTTACTGTATAAAAGTGGGGTTCGATGGGGTCAAAATTATATAGGCGTGTTTTCGTGATGTGTTCAAAGTTTAACGAGCTCGTTAGTGGACATATTGTTAACTGTTCCAGCAAGTACAATATCTAAAAGTCTGTATTTTTTTTTTGCTGAAAAAAAAAAATGATTTAAGTTTTAACGATTCGTTAGCTCACGACGTCATTGGTTTTTCTTCTGCTCTGACGTCGGATCGTTGTTGAGTCTTGAACCCTTTAATCTATACCTGATCGTTTTGCGGTGTATTTTATAATGACTATCTGCTGGCTCAGCGTGAAAGCCTCCATGCGGATCAATTTGTTATTGTTAATAGGTATGATACTGCACTGAAACTGAGGGCGAGGGTTGAAATTTTATAAACTCCGGATTTGAAGCCCCTTCCCCCTCCTCTCCCCAGAAGTTTTACTACTGACCGTGCCAAGACGGTCGTTCTTTTGCATTGGCTTGTTTGTTGATTGGCTTTGCGCCGTTGGTTCATGATTCGAGTGATGTTTTGGTGTGTGCCTCCATGTCGCTTACTTTCTTTCGGTGACTTGAGATTGCTCCGTTCTTTTATTGTGTCTTTTCCTGCGTGACCATATTTAAGAAATACATCAGCTCTAACTGTGATTTGTTGGGTAATAAATCACAATTTAGAGGTCAGTTGTAAAGTAGTCAAATCACGAGCGCGTAACGCGCATGATTTGTCTACTTACAACTGACCGACAAACTGTGATTTATTACTCAACTACTCAACAAATCACAGACTAGAGCTGATCTACTTCGATTCTAACACGCTGAAAATCGGCAATAATCTTGTTGTTTCCTTCACAATCTCACA
Organism: Lucinisca nassula; assembly: GCA_963580285.1. Classification (NCBI taxonomy): domain Eukaryota; kingdom Metazoa; phylum Mollusca; class Bivalvia; order Lucinida; family Lucinidae; genus Lucinisca; species Lucinisca nassula. The sequence continues at coordinate 108,139,112 of OY757021.1, read as the reverse complement.
AATTTTCGCCATTTTTAGAAGAAATCCCGCTAAAATTATCGACTGAAACACATGCATTTATATCCTTTCCTAACGTTTTCGACGTGAGAAAAAGACGTTTCACCGTCTAACGTCACGCAAATCGACTACTGACGTCATAAATTGGCAGTTTTTAATGACGTCACTTGCCAAGCTCTTCCTTGCCGTGATTTGTTGAAGAATAAAACAAAGTTATTTTCCATTGCCTATATAGGCGCGCTGTGTTATAATTACTTGTTTGGAGTAGAAAATACCATTATAAACCTCAGAACTGGCCTCTGTGTCCTAGTGAGTAAGACCGCAGACCCGTAATCATTAGGTATCTTATCGTTTTGGGTTCGAGTCTGGCTCGAGTCACATGTGAGACGCCAAGTTCTGCAACGGAAGGTCAGGTGGTTTTTGCTCCAGATACTCCGGTTTACGCCCACCTCTGATTAACGATCGGCTCTATATGAGTGAAATAATCTTGAAATGGCCGTAAAACCAAAACAAAACAGAACAAAGAAACGTCGTATATCGCTTTATACAATGTTTAGTGTGATTAGAGGGCGTGTTCATCACACACACTTGTTATCGTGATGGATAGTCCACGAAGAGCTATGTCCCAGCCAGCAAAGAATTTTGATCCAACGTCGGGCCGAAAGCGATACGACGTGGCAACGTCGTTTCACTGTCGGCCCGACATTGGCCAGCTATTTCGTGCTAGCTATTTCGTGTTGCTTTTCTTCACTGATCCGAGTTTGCTCGTCAAACGTTGCTGATCAAACGGTCATAGTTTATGCGTGACTCGGCTATCTTCTTATAAGTATATTATTCTGATGGTAATCATTTTGCCTAGTTTTCAATTACACTTTGGCCTTTGTCTTATGCTTGTTATGACCGATTCTTTCCCTGGGAATTGTACAAGCAATCTTATCATAAGCGATGATAAATGGAGTCCATTCAATCAGTCGGGTGAAAATATATTATGACTGAGACAAATAAATAGTATATTGAGAGTAAAAACATTTATGAGGTAATCCCATAGGTAATCATAGATATCATATTATCGCTGTTTCTTAAAGCATGAATCGCGGGATAACACTTTCAGTGTCGTAGCCAGAACAAAAATATACATTGTTTCGCACAATAAGGAACAATCATCTTTTTCATCGAGATGGAGGCTACACTGAAAGGAAATAATTTGTACCCAGGGGAGCGAATTCTTTCCATTATGCGCAGACCCTATACTATAAAAATGAAACGTGTTATTATTATATACCAGAAAATGTCCCGTTTACGTCGTACAGAAGTATGTTGTTACTGACTTTGTATTGTGAAATATTCGGCACTCGTTCATACCGCGTGAATGAGTTCATTTGGCGTGAATGAGTGCCGAATATTTCACAATATAAAGTCAATAACTATATTGTGAAATTTTCGACATTCGAACGAGTGCATAATATTTTACAATATAAAAAATAGAAGAGAAGGCAATAATCAGGACCCGATACAATAAACCCACAACTCCCATCATAGACCACAATCAATATGTATTGGTTATTGACTTTGTATTGTGAAATATTCGACACTCGTTCATGTGGCGTGAATGAGTTCATATGGCGTGAATGAGTGCCGAATATTTCACAATATAACGTCAATAACTATATTGAATTGCAAAAAATTAATAACCCTTTCATTATATACAAAACCAAAATTGAATTGTCCATTTAATGTCATAGTTGTCTGGCGTAGAAATCTCAATGTAAAATCAACGTGTAGGAAGACACTGGACGACCTGCATTATTTTCAGTTTTGAACTATTTGAAACTATATAATTTGTTTTTACATGCAGATTTCTAGGCCAGACATGGACCATTTTAGTAGACAGTTTAAGTTTTGAGTATAAAATCAAAGGTTATTGACTTTATATTGTGCAATATTCGATACACTTTAATCTTGAGGAGACGCATTCGCAAGCTCGTGCGTCCTTCGCCATGAACTCGTTCTGTATATTTCACAAAATAAAGTCAAGAACCTATTATCATTATTATTATAATCTTTCAAAACGCAGTGAGACTTGACTGCACTTTTAATTTTGGACTAGTCCGTGTTTTAGGTCAGTCGCCTTGAGTTGGGATTTTACATTGGGCGATATTGTTTCACTGAGATTCGAACTGCATCATATTAACCACTTGGCCACGGCTTTTACATAATGGTATTATCTAAAAACGTATTTCTAATTATAAAATCCCGTAAAAAAAGAAATCCGAAGCCTGCTTCCCCTAAAACATGGAAAAGTCTTGTCACGCTTGAACGTTGAACTCTCAAAGGTCGTTGATAAACTATAATACAGTCGTGATTTACAGTAAATGTTTAACATTTCGCACAATCATGAGTATTATGCGTACTGGGCGCTACGCCTATTGTTTCTATGAATAACTTGACTGGACTGATGGATTGCATTCATCACGTAAACAAGTCCGTGAAAGGAAGACTCCCTAACCCCGCTTTATAAAGAGAAAACTATGTCTTGTAACAGAAATAAGAAAAATAATGCATAACCCCGTAAACCCCAGTTTTCTCCATATAGAGTGGGGTTTAGAGGGGTGTTCATTACACGGACGTGTTTATCTGATGCGATGTTATGTGGCCGCAATCCTCGCCTTTGGTTCTGCCGTGGTTTAGTTCAGTCCGCATGAAGGAGTTCTAACTCATCAGTGTAAAATTTCTGAGAACATAAAAATCAAACGAATACATAGGGAAAACAAGAAAGCATAAAAATGTTATGTTAGTGCAAAAGAAAGCAAACATTTGGGATCGTTTGGCCTGACCAGATACTGAGCATCAGGCACCAACCGACATTTCTAAAAAAAAAGTTTAATTAAGTCTATAGGCTTGAGCCTTCATAGAGTTTGAGGCCCAGCCCGCCGGTGTACAGTTAAATAGGGAAGCAAAATTATCAGACACGTTTGGTATAATCGCTACTGGAATATTTGCAAGCATGTATTTTTCTGAATGTATATACTGTGTCACCATACAATTCAAGTCCCGAAATGCCTTGTTGCAAAGAGATTTAAGTCCAACACTGAATTTTGAAACTAAAACGAAATGACTTCTATAAAACTTAGAAAAAGCTTTAAAAAGTTTATGACACTAATAACCCTGATTAAGAAATTTAGCAGTTAATAATTTATTACGAGTGTTGAAATCAGTTAAATGACTAGAAACCCTGGCATACCGAATTAATTGCAATATATAAACACCGTTGGATGCAGCACGAGGAATATCCCATTCAAGAAAGGAAAATTTACAATCCAAAAATCAAAATCATCCTGTTTAACATAAATTTTGCATAATCAGATACATTAAACCGACTTCACATTTTGGGGATCTGTGATAGAACCATCGACTGTCCTAAAGTGGTGGTTCTGACGTGGTTTCTTTTTAATGTAACTTTGTTGGATTTTCGTAGGGGCATTTCATGTTGTATGTGTTTATAGAGTGACGCGTATAATTTTATTTTTTTTTTATTTATTTATTTATTTTTATTAGCTTAGCCTGTAGCACCGTGATCACCCCTCACGAAAACACGCCTATATGATTCTGACCCCATCGAACCCCACTTTTATACAGAAAAACTGGGGTTTGCAGGGGTAAACGTTATTTGTGTTATTTCTGCTCTAAAATATAGATTGTAGGTACTCGTTAGAACCGCCTCATCGAGGCGGTTCTGTCAAGTACCCATGAGGCGGTTCTAACGGGTACCCACAATCTATATTTTGAGCAGAAATAACAAAAATATTACAAATTTTATCTAAAAATTTCGATTTTTTTCGGTGGTAAAATTTACATTGTATTTGTATAGGCGTATTTTCCTAATGTCTTGCGTGGAAGAGGGAGCTGTTTGTTGAGCTGTTCCCTATTAGGTACTCTTCCTCTTTATACCGACGGTTGTCTGTAATATTTGATTGTGGCTTTTCCTTCCGCAATTGTTTTCGAGTACTACGACATTCAGTAGTTTTTTTGTTTTTTTTTCCGACAGTCCAAAGGTGAAAATTCCCTTGCTTTGTCTTGAGATTATTAGTTATAAATTGATGGTGAACATGTTTTTGTCTGTTCTTTTATACGTGTGTGTGTCCCTTCGTGTACCAGGCACTTGATACTTTACTGTAGCCATCGAGAAAAGAACCCCATGTTTGTATCTTTTCTCGATAAAGTAATGTTTATATGCTTATCTTTCCCATAAGCAGTAAAATTCATATATTAAGACCACCTTTGTGACTGTTAAAAAGTGGTCTTAACACTTTGTGACTGTTCAAAAGTGGTCTTTAAGACCACTTTTGAACAGTCCAAAAGGTGGTCTCCCGCTAGAGCACACTGGATATTGGCAAAATAAAGAAAATGTAGCTGAAACCTTTTAAATATGCTTTTAAAAGCGTAATTTATCTTAATGTTTGGTGGTCTTTATAGCGGAATTTTACTGTACGTAATGTGAGTGAGTGTTTGAGCTTAACGTCTCATCAACAGTTAAGGTCATACGTAGACGGGACCTCGGTTTAAAGACTCATCCGAAAGTCTGGAGAAGCCCGGGATCGATCCTGCGACCCCTGGTTTACAAAGCGAGTGGCATAACCACTACAACACGGAGGATTCTGTGTACGTAATGTAAAAAGCAGGATGTGAGTTCTAAATATTTTCTTTTTCTAATTGCTGCCTTTGACATTAAAATTAAGATGACAGTTTACGCTGACTTCGTATTTTCTTCTTACTTTTAACCTCATACAACATTCACAAAAGTAACACACGTTACGAAAAAACGCCTATACAAATGCATTGTAAACTTTAACCCTCCTCCCCCCCCCCCACACACACACACACACAAACACAAAACGAAAATTTTAATTGTAATATTTTTCTGATTTCTTATCAAAATATAGATTGTGGGTACTCGTTAGAACCGCCTTATCGAGATGGTTCTAATGAGTACCCAAAATATATATTGTAGAGCAGAAATAAGTAAAAAAAGGTTTACCCCTGTAAACCCCAGTTTTAGTGTATTAAAGTGGGGTTCAAGGGTGTCAGAATAATATAGGCGTGTTTTCGTGTTGGGCCATTACGAAAACACATTCCAGTGATACATTGCATTCCTTCATACCTCCGAAGCGGTCATTCTTCCTGATAAAAAATTGTGATATTTTCCTTATTTCTTCTTCCAAACATAGATTGTAGATACTCGTTAGAACCGCCTCATTGATGCGGTTCAAATAAATACCCACAACATATGTCTTGGTCCAGGAATATGAAAAATAATATTTACCCCTCTAAATAGAGGTGGAGGCAATGATCAAGAATCGATACAATTAACCCACAGCTCCCATCAGAGACACCAAAGGGAAAGAAACACAAACATGAAACAATAGACCCCAATGGAAACATCAATAGCGGAAAGCCAAAAGGACAGTTACTTTCGCACAAAATGGCCAATAGGCTATCCAAAATAAAATAATATAAGCGACATTAATCTAGACACTACAGGAGAGAGAGGCGTGGTGATCCAAAACAGCTTCCAAAGAATCATGGATTTGATGGAAATGCATGTTGGATGTATTTTAAATAGATGGAATTTTGAAAGCTACAGATCAGTTTCAAAATAGTCTGACAGTGAATGTTGTGATTTTCTAAACTGGTCTTTAGAAGGCAAAATTTTGGATCTTCTCCCAATCAATACAAAGTAGAAGTAAAACAAAGATCAGGAATCGAGACAATTAACTTACTCCACCCATCAAAGACAACAAAGGGAAAGAAATACAAACATTAAGCGACCAGACCATAATGGAAACCTAAACAAAGGAAGGCCATAAGGACAGTTACTTTCCCACAAAATGGCCATATGGCCATCCAAAATTAAAAGACACAAGTGATACACACGGTAAGTAACAAACAACAACATAAATAAATCGCCACAGAAGAACCGCCTTGGAACGGTCAGTGGAAAGATTTCCGCTGGGGGGCTTAAATCGATTTTACGTGGCCACAATCCTCGCCCTTACTTCCGTCGCGATTTAGACAAAAAATTTGTTCAGTCCGCATGAAGGCTTCCTAACTCATCAGTGCAACATCTCCGTGAACACAAAAAATCAAAGAACCACAGAGGTGAGACAACGGTGAGGACTCGACAGCAAGAAACCACTGAAATGCTGGAGCAAAAGAAAACCAACAGTTAGACTCCGAGTATAAGACTGGGAGTATATCTTTTTTACCGCATGATCATGAAGAAATGTGAGAACAGGTTTGACTCTAAAGAATTTACAGATACAGCAAGAGTGACATTCCAGCAATCATTTCAACGACAATATAGTTTTGGAAGATTGGGCTGACCAAGTTCTGACCTTTGCCACCACTGCATTTAGAGACCTGCCTGAAAAGCATCGGAAGCAGGAGGCTATATCAAAATTCTGCTAGTTATGTGCTGATAAAGAGACAGCCCAGCATGCTTGTTTTGAGCGTTCTAGAAGTACGGAAGCTGCTCTTAATGGAGTAAAACAACATCAGTGCATACCCCAAGCCCAAGCTGTGGAAGGAAAGAGACGTTCCAATGGGGAAATAAAAGATGTTTTCGGTTAATACAGTCAGCTCACTTACAGAAGCCCGAGTACGACTGACTGCTAACGGGATTGATGGACAAGTATCTGAAAGGCAGAAGAAACATCAACTCGAATGGTCCCAGATGATATTTTCGATCATTTGTGGAAGAACCAGTTGTTTGTCTAATGGTTTTTACACTAAATTTTGAAATGACACTAAATTCTAAAATGGCTTGTTGAAAATGAAGTTTCTCAGTAGGCTTCTAGCCACAAGAAAAGAGGTTTCAATAAAATGCAAGGGATGAAAATAGCAAGTAACCTGACAAATACAAGCTATGACAGGCAAACACTAGTCAAAATAATGAATGATGGCAAATCAGGCTTTTGAAACAGCGAAGAAAGTTTTGTCCAAATCCAATGATACAGGTCCCTATATTTTGTTATGTGAATGCTTCCAAACGTTTGCAAGTTTGAAATGGAGTAGAGAAAGCATCGGCTTATAAATAGCAGTTTCTCTTTGTCCCCATTTGAAAGAATGACACAGTTGAATGAACAAAAATAGATTTTAGCTGGAGTAGAAAGAGTGTAGGTTTAAATTGCAGTTTCGCTTTACCCCCATAAAAACATATTTGAATGAACAGGAATGAGATTTAAGCCAGAGTATTGTTTACCAGTTATCTTAGGTACTACCTTCTAGGCAAGATTCTGAAAGGGAGAAAGGCTCATTCAAGTTTAACATGGTTTTTAATGTTCAGAGAGCCTCAAGGGTCACCTAGCTCAATGGGTTGAGATATTATCTCAAAAATGCTTAACATGGAAATGCAGACAGTTAAGGAATTTACATCCTCTAATGTCATGTGCATACATCACATGAGTACTTGTAAGCCACTTGGGGGTCTGGGCCTGCCCGGGCAGGGTAGTGCAAGTCATTCTGTCCATGCATATACGCTATGTTGGTTCTCTTGGGTGGCAGAAATCAAGGTGTCATTTCATCTCTGGTAAGGGTCCCGCAGGGTTAAGGATGGCGTCTCCGGGGTGTCTTGGGTGATGTTGACGGAGACATTGGGTCGCGGGTCAAGTAAATAGAACATGTATATATCTGACACACATGCTGTAAATTTGCCCTTTGTATGTTGTCATTACTGCACCAGGCCAGATGTTTAATGGGTCCGGTTCACACAAAGTGTGGGTGGCGCCATTCAGGTACAATTAGCTGGCAGGGAGGAAAAAAACAATGTGATAACGCATAAGGAGACAACCACAGAGATGAAAGGCGCATCGTTACTAGAAGATGTACACGAATAAAGCATTAACCATTAAGTATATTGGTTACTTATGTTCACTGATTAACAAACTGTGCTGATGTTTTGGAAGTATCCACTTAGAATAAAGGAAAGTGCAATTTTCTAGATCGCACAGATCCAGGAATGTGTCTTCTAGACAACATTCTGTCCGTGGATTTCTTTTCTAGTTCACTAAATGACATGGGTTTCTAGCTCTGTCGAGATTTCTTGGCTTCTAGTTCGAAATCTCAGTTGGACTTACCAAGATGGCCAGTCAAGACAGCAACTTGCAAGCGAGGCTTCTAGTCCGCTCAAACAAGTAAACAACAAGCAAGACTTCTAGTCTAGCTCAATTCAATTCAACAGCTTGTAAGTAAGGCTTCTAGTCTCCTTCAAGCCAGACAATAGACGTTGGGACTTCTAGTCTCGCCCAAGCCCGAAGTGACAGTGGGACTTCTAGTCTCACTCTATGATGAACCTGGCAGCCGGTGTTAAGGCCTTCAAGATAAAGTGGGGAGGAGTGTTGTTTCATGAGCTGCCCAGAAGCGCCGACCCGGAAGGTGATTGGTTTTACCCACTTCGGTATTCCATGGTACCCGGGAAGCGAGAAAATCGTGCAGATTAGACCACGGCTCCTGCAGACTAGACAGCCATCTTGAAGTGACACCAGCCAAGCTGCCAGGAGAATTTCACCCATTTATCCAGGTAAGACTATCCTGTTCCGCCCCCAGTCCTGGTCCCACATACGGGTTATTTAAATACATTAGCCCATTGAAACTTCCAACTTAGATCTAATTTGGGCATACAATCATTATGTCTTGACCGATTTTCAAAATTGTTACAGTACATTTGAGGACTAAGTACTAGAATTCTGATAGCTTAAAAGACAACTGTTGTTGAATCGTAAGTGAGAGGGCAGAAATATGCAAAAATGTCGTTTCTGAAATAAGGTTTACTTATCGATATCACTTAATCAAACTATGGATATCAATGGCTCGAACTAGTGATACCCATTTATCATATTGCCGATGCCAATAATTAGAGTTAGTTATATCCATAAAAGCATTTTAAGTAGATCCTCTACTCGTATCAGATTAAATACTCAAATTTAGGGATGATACTTAGTCGACTGATTAATGAATAACTGTAATAATGTAGGGAATAAAAAGTAAACAGGCGCCCGATTATAATATACTTTTCTTTTCTAGCACAGGAATATATAGATATTTTTTTTTGTTTGTTTCATGTCCGGTATTTTCTTCTGCTCAGAACTTGGAAAAGATCGAATATTCACTATAACAATGTATTATGTGAAATCCCCATTTGAGTTTGCAGCTAAATAACAGCGCACTTAACCACCAGGTCCACTAGCCAGAGGTAAAGAAACCCGTTTGATAAACTGGGTGGGACCATAGAAAGACATCGAATCAGGTCCCAGTCATCTGATGAAGGTTTCATCTTCGTTTTTGAGGGCATTATCTCCATGTCGAATGAACTAGATCCTTGTCGAAACAGTAATTTCGTCATGTCGCAAGTTACGTATTCTAATGCACTTACAAGAAAAATTCAATATCTGATTGGTCAACGCCATAAATTTCCGACAGTATATTTGGCGATATACTGTAGCTCGGCGAGTGACATGTTATTGTATTCATACGCGGACAGCAACGCTTGTTGTCAATGTAAACAAAATGGCGGAGCTTGATATCGAAATGCTACTGTTTGGTGACAGTGACGTCAATACTGCGCTCGGCGATTTTGAAGTGAAATTTGAAATAGATCCAGAATCAACTTTTAGCGATGATGACCTGGTCGAGGCGGTGGAATCATTTGAGAATACACAGGATCAAGACATCGAGACAGACGCTCAACAGACCGTGGCTGAGGAGACCCCGCCTACAGTAAACACAGCTCCGCCTCCGACAGCACATAGAGACAGATTTCCCAGTGTTTCCACAGAGGAAATTGAAGGGATCATTGCAGGTGCCACTAGCTCTGCTACCAATAAAATGACCAGATGGGGAGTGCAGCAGTTTAAACGTATGAGCTTTTTCACACAAACTAAAAGGTCCCACACAACCCTCAAACATTAAGTTACAAGACAACAACAACTACAAGACACTGATACCACGCACATATATATTAACAGTAAAATTCTTAAATTAAGACCACATTTGGGACTGTTCAAAAGTGGTCTTAAAAGACCACTTTTGAACAGCCCCAAATGTGGTCTCTGACCAGAGGACACTGTGTGCAAGAAAACACAATGAAAGAATAACTGAAACTTTCTTATAAGCTTTTGTCAGTTTTGAAAGCAGAATAAGTCTCAATTTTTAGTGGTCTTAATAGCTGAATTTTACTGTATATAAATCATATTGGTTTTATTGGGTGGCAGGGCTTGAGATGTCATTTCATCTCAAGGTCTGGTATAAGTCCCATAAAATTGGACACGGCGTCTCCCAAATTACCTATTTAGTCTCGACAGGGAGGTTAAACCTCAATTCAATCAAACAAAACATTTAAGCATATGTTTTACAGTCAGTTTCTCTTTCTACGACCATCAAATAAGGGGAAAGCTGTATTAAAAAAGTGCCATTTGGGGCGGTAAATCAACGGTTTTATGGTCGAAAATTTCGTTTTACCGTGACGCGTTAGCGGAGCCATAAAACGTAATTTGCGGCCGTAAAACTCGATGATTTACCTCCCCGTTTCACAATTTTGCAATATAGCTATCCCCATTCTAATGCACGTTTCGGTTGTTTTGTTAAAAACCGTACTATTTTGCGTAACGGCTAGCACTGTGAGCTGCATAAAACCAAATTCCAGCCAATGAAAAGTGACGTTACGCGATGACGTCGGGTTTCCGACAGTATATCACAGAATATAATGTCCCAAATTTTTGACGTTGTCCAATCAGACGTCGTGTTACATATGCAAGTGCATTGGAATGTTAAATATTGTTTACCCCATTCTAATGCAATTATTCACGTTTTGTTGCAAAATTGCTGTCTTTGGCCAAAAAGACAAGAGCAGTCAGTTGGCTAAAACCACACACCAGCCAATGAAAATTGGCGTTACATAATTACGTCGGATCTCCGACAGTATATCACAGAATATACCATCGCAAATTTTGACCTCATTCAATCAAACGTCATGTTAGATACGCAAAATAATGCATTAGAAGAAGTAAGATTTTTGGAAGCAAGATATTTTGTCAATGTTTGTAACCATCATAGCTGCAGATAAAGGCGGATTTATGTTGTAGGTGGTTGTTAGGATCACGTCTGAAAGGCGATTCTAGCAAATACACATATTTCTACCAAGAGAAAAATGAAAATTAGCCATTAAATGTCCTCGTTACGCGTCTTTATATAGTGAAACATGGAAAAAGAAGCCGCCTTCTTGTCCTAACACCTTTAATTTATACTGAGAAGATAAACAATTCTTAGGCAAATACATAAAATACATTGATTGCGGGTACTCACTAGAAATGCCTCATCGAGGCAGTTAAACGAGTTCCCACAATGTAAACTGTTGAGCTGAAATCTGAAAAATAGCAGATTTCTCATCTTATTTCTTGAAATTGTACTGTCTGTTGGTAAAATTGAAAATTTGACTAGGCGTGTTTTGGTAACGGAATGTAATTAGCATGTTCATTTGTGAACCACTGCCTATATAACTTTTGAGAAAGAGCACACCAGCTATCAGTTCAATTAAATATTTTTTTTCTGGCTTGCTGGAAAAAAAATGTACAACTGTAGTGTGTGGCCATGAAAAGGGCCATGCTAGCACATGTTTGTACAATATTTCTGTCTATTTTTTTATATTTTTCTTCTGTTTTGTATTTAAAAAAATGACAAAAAATCACCAAAATAGGGGATAAATGTATAAAAGACAAATGAAAGCTTTTCTATCAGTCCGAAATTTTGCTGAATGACTCATAACGTCCCAGGCAGCAAAGAATGATGAAGCAATGTCCGGCCCACAGCGGAAGGATAACACTTAACATCATATGACTGTCGGTCCGACATTTGCCTGCTGTTTTGTTCTAGCTTGGGTATTCGTGTAAAACATTGTTTTCCAACACCGAAAATTTTCCTCTCCTAATTACATGTTGCAATTAGGGAACAACGGTATTTGAAATTGTCATTTGGGAAGGTAAATCGACAGTTGAACGGTCGGGAATTTCGTTTTACGACAAAAACGGAATTCGCGAGCATAAAACCGACTATTTACCTCCCCAAATGACAATTTCGCAATACAGTTATCCCCATTCTAATGTACTTATGTGGTTGTTTTGCTGATTTATGTGAACGACACGTGCTGTGAACTGCATAAAACCAAATCGCAGCCAATGAGAAGCGATGTTGGGTGATGACGCCAGGTTTGCTACAGTATATGGCAGAATATACTGTCATAATTTTTTTAACGATATCCAATAAGCAGGTGCATTAGAATTTTCAATACATTTATCCCCATTGTAATGGACTTATTTGTTTTTTAAGTTAAAAATTGTACTACATTGAAATTTGCACACGGCTGCAAGTTGTGAGCTGCTTAAAACCAAATGCAAGCATATTATAAGTCATTTTATCTGGTTATGTGATGACGTCAGGTTTCCGACAGTATACTGTCGCAAATTTGCGATGTTATCCAATCAGACTTCCCGTTTCATATACCAATTCATTAGATAATTTATGTTTTTCTTGAAATTTCAGAGTGGCTTGCCTCCCGAAGTTACAATGATAACTTTGAAAGTTTGAATAACAAAGAACTGGACATCTGCCTGGAAAAGTTCTATGCTGAAGTGAGAAATGGGGATGGTGAACCCTACAGTAAATCTACGTATACTGGTATAAGGGCGTCAATCAACCGTCATTTACGTGCGCCACCACATAACAGAAATATCTGCCTCATGAGCAATGAAGATTTCCACCGGTCTAATCAAGTATTTATTGCTGTGCTTAAGAAGCTTAAACGAGATGGGTTTGATAAAACAAAACACTACCCAGCAATTGCTGAAGCAGACCTAGAGAAACTGAGGCAGTCGGAAGTGTTTAGCATGAAACAGCCTAGGTCTTTGCAGAAGAAGGTATGGTTTGACATTGCATTGGCATTTGCTCGTCGGGGGCGTGAGAACTTGCAGTCTCTAAAAAAGGATGCATTTGTCTTCAAAAAGGACGACACTGGCCTTGAGTATGTCGAGATGGGCTACAATGAAGCTACTAAGAACCACCCGGGATTGAAAGGGGATACAAATCAAGACTGTAAACCAAGAATGTATGCAGTTAATGGCAGTGAATCTTGTCCTATCACCTCTCTGAAATATTATTTAAGCAAACTAAACCCAGACAATGACATTTTCTTCCAGCAAGCCAGAAATAAAGTGTCGCATCTTGATGAGGTGTGGTTTACAAGTCGTCCTTTAGGGCCAAGAACCCTTGGTGACATGATGAAAGTTATCTCAAAGGAGGCAGAGCTTAGTCAAGTATACACAAATCACAGTGTCAGGGCAACTACCATCACTTTACTGTCCCATGCTGGAGTAGATACGCGTGCCATAATGAGGATCTCACAGCACAAGAATGAAGGCTCCGTGAAGTCATATAACAGAGATTCATTTGATGCCCAAAAGCGACAATATTCGGCTATTCTACATGGGAACTCATCTGAAGTATCAGTGTCACAATCAGAAAAGTAGAAATAAAACAAAGATCAGGAATTGATACAATTAACTTACTCCACCCATAAAAGACACCAAAGGGAAAGAAATACAAACATTAAGCGACCAGACCATAATGGAAACCTAAACAAAGGAAGGCCATAAGGACAGTTACTTTCCCACAAAATGGCCATATGGCCATCCAAAACCAAAAGACACAAGTGATACACACAGTAAGTAACAAACAACAACATAAATAAATCGCCACAGAAGAGCCGCCTTGGAACGGTCAGTGGAAGATTTCCACTGGGGGGCTTAAATCGACTTTACGTGGCCACAATCCTCGCCCTTACTTTCGTCGCGATTTAGAAAAATAATTTGTTCAGTCAGCATGAAGGCCTCCTAAAGTCTGCCAACTGTCGTCCCATGCCCTAATTCTCCACCCACGCATCATGTCCAGTTCACACAAAATGTCCAGAATTTTCAAAATAACGTTTTGCAGCAACGATTTCCCCAGCATCAGCCACCAAAGTACTTCTTCAAGAACTGCACTGTTCATTTTCACGGTGATAATTAGCCGTCCAACTGGTCAAAGAATGAATGAATAAAATTATTTCCGACAAACACAAACGGCTGAAATCACAGACCACGGAAAGGTCATGACCCACGTGACACGTGGCAGTTAAAGAGTAGAAAATAGTTCTGAATTTAAAAGAAAAAAAATTATACGAATTAATTGATCTACGTTTTTATAATACATTTGCCGTGAAAGCAGTATAAGTTTGGCATATTTGTTATTCTATCTCGACCTATTTTTTGTGCGCACTAACAAATGGGTAGTTACGCATCGCTCAGCTGACTCGATAAACAAAGAAACAAAACAAACAACAAGAGGCCCCTTAGGGGTTTCAGTTGGAAAAGTGCATTAGAATGGGGATAACTGTAATGAAAATTTACATTTGGGGAGGTATATCGTCGGTTTTACGGTCGCCGTAAAACGAAATTTCCGACCGTAAAACCGACGATATACCTCCCCAAATGTATATTTTCAATACAGTTATCCCCTAAATCATTGCCATTTTTTTGTTTGCTCATTTTAAACTTTCCATGTTTCATTTCACTAGGGATAGTGTTTCTGTGGTTGTAAAGGGCATACTTTTGACGGACAATGAAAAATCGTAGGCCAAAATATTCGTGTTGACATAAATTGACAATTTTTCAGGTTCTTGATAAAAATATCCTAAATCCTTTCATTCATACTCCAGCGCAGCAAATTTCCATGGCAAATTATAGCGTGGTACAAAAAAAAATTAAATCATTTCAATGTTTTTTTGTGTGTTTTTTTTTTTTTTTTTTCGGCGGTAAAATTACCAATGTATTTGGATAGGCGTGTTTGTATAGGCGTGTTTTCGTAAGGAGCAAGAACGTTGGCATGTGCGACTAGCAAAAACAAACAAATTAACAACCGCGAGGAAAGCACGTTTTATTATCGAAATCATCACGAAAACAGGCCTTATTTTGACTCCGTGAACCCCATTTATATATAGAAAAACTGGGTTTACCGGGGTAAACCTTATCTTTCTTATTTCTGCTCCAAAATATAGATTGTGGGTACTCGTTAGAACCGCCCAAAATTATAGATTGTGGGTACTCGTTAGAACCGCCTCGAAGAACCGCCTCATCGAGGCGGTTCTAACGAGTACCACAATCTATATTTTGAGCAGAAATAAGAAAAAATATCAAAATTTTTCACCGTAAAATTTTCGTTTTTTCGTCGGTAAAATTTGCAATGCATTTGAATAGGTGTGTTTTCCTAATTGCAAACGTAAGTTATTTCATTTTATTTATCAAAAGACTACGGAACCCGGGAAGTGACATGATTTTTTATTTGTATTATGCTGTGCGAACAAGATAATATCTTGAGCGGACAAGATATTATCTTGTTCGGACAACATACTATCTTGTGCGGACATGATATCTGTGCGGACAAGATATTATCTTGTTCGCATCTTGTGCGGACAATATTATATCTTGTTCGCACAACATATTATCTTGTGCGTACAAGATATTAAGTTGTGCGAACAAGATATTATCTTGTCCGCACAAGATAACATCTTGTCCGCACAACATAGATCTTGTGCGGACAAGAATCTTGTCCGCACAAGATAATATCTTGTCCGGACAAGATATTATCTTGTTCGCACAACTTAATATCTTGTCCGCACAAGATAATATGTTGTGCGAACAAGATAATATCTTGTCCGCACAAGAAAATGTCTTGTTCGCACAACTTCCCAAGCTCTTTGTTGTGCAAACAAGAAAAAATGTTGTGCAAACAAGATATTATCTTGTCCGCACAACATAAATTATGTTGTCCGCATACGATAATATCTTGTCTGCACAACATATTATTTTGTTCGCACAACTTAATATCTTGTTCGCACAACATATTAAAAACAATTATGTTCCTTCCCGAGTTCCGTAAAACCTGCCTTTTCGTAAATTAATTCATATTGGGATGATCAATATGATGAAGACCTCATCATAGTGCAGATTATATTTTCTGGTCCTTTGGGATCACTGAGTTCAATATATAATCATTTTCAAAATAGAGTTCCGCTTAAGCCGGTGCTAGGGGACAGGCCGATGTTGCACATTTCAGTACTGGTCAAGAACAGACTCAATCATCAAGCTAAGAAGTCAATGAAATGAACATCCCCTTACACCCCACTTTATATAGATTTGTTTGTTTGATTTGAGGTTTAACGTCCCCGTCAACACTGTAAAAGTCATTTTGTAGACGTTGCTTCCAATTTTGTGGGACTTTTACCCGGCATTGAGATTAAAAGACATCTCAAGCCCTGTCGCCCAATGAAACCAATAGGGTTTATTAGCATGGACGGTCCGCCTCGCACCGCGGTTCCTGGACAGGCTTAGCTCCTCTAAGCGGTTTACCAATACTAGTGTGCGGGCCGGATTCAGCTCTGCGTGGAAGCATCATGCAGCCCATATATTTCTTCAAGCCCCTATGGGCGGGGCCGTGGTAATGAACAGACTCAATAATCACGCTAACAAGTCAGTGAAATGAAACCCCCTTACACCCCAATTTATATAGAAAAAAAACTGGGGTTTATAGGGGTATACATTATTTTCATTATTTCTGCTCATATACATAGGTTGTGGGTACCCGTTACAGTCGGTTCTAACGAGCTCTTACAATGTATGTTTTGAGTATAAATAAGAATAATTTCACAAATTTTCATCCCGCCCAACGGGGCTTGAAGAAATATATGGGCTGCATGATGCTTCCACGCAGAGCTGAATCCGACCGCAGACATGTACTGGTATACCGCTTAGGGGATCTAAGCCTGCCCAAGAAAAGCTGTGCGAGTCGCTTATAAACTCTATTGGCTTTATTGGGCGACAGGGCTTGAGATGTCATTTCATCTCAATGTCGGGTAAAAGCCCCACTTTATACAGAGAAAACCGGGTTTTAAGGGGGTATACATTATTTTCTTATTTCTGCTCCAAGACACAGGCTGTGGGTACTCGTTGGAACCCCCTCACTGAGGCGGTTCTAACGAGCATCCACAACCTATGTTTGCAGCCTCAATAAGAAAAAAGTCACATATTTTCAACAGGGAAAGTAGCCATTTTGTAGGTGAGAAAAAAATGCACTGTGTCACACGTATGTGTTATCGTGATGCATTTGAGAGATATGAAAAATGCAATAAGTCTTATGGGTGCGTTATCGTTAAGCCTTATTATTCAAGATACATAGAGATTATCATATGGCATTTATCATATCATACCCCATATCAGCCCGAGACTCCCATATTAGCCCGAGGGCCGAAGGCCCGAGGGATGATATGAGTTATGATATGAAAAATACCATATCATAATTCATTTATCATACATTTCACTTTTAAAATCACTAGAATTTCTTTGCTCGATAATATTATCCAGATCCAAAAGTCAGCAATCCCATGCATCGTTCTTTCGCCCACTTTCCTCTCGTCTTCGCTACGCCGTGCCATTTTTTTTTTTTTTTTTTTGCCAAACAGTTCGAACAGACGAAAATATTGCAAATTGCAAATGGCGTCCTGAACAACAAATGCGAAATGCCGCAGTTCCGAATAGGGTGACGTCAGAGGTATGATAAAGGCTTAGGGGTGCGATGAAGGGTTGTGATATGGATTTTTGAGGAATGATAAAGCCCATGCGATATGGCAGCACGTGCAAGCGTGATACGTGCATTGGTGTCACGTTCGTATCGCATATTCAAAAACTAAGTATTTTATACTAAATGAATGATAAAGCCTATTATAACATGTTATACGAGTAAACAACCTTGTTTCATCTCTGTAGTTTTTTTTTTATTTGTATGTTCTCGGAGATGTTACACTGATGAGTTAGGAAGCTTTCATGCGGACTAAACTTAATTAGTGTATACCGCGACAGAGGTAAGGGCGAGGGCGAGGATTATGGCCATGTAAAATCGATTTAAGCCCCCCCCCCCCCCCACACACACACACAAGTAGAATTCTCTCCACTGACCGTTCCATGGCGGTTCTTCTGTGGCGGTTTATTTGTGTTGTTTTTTGTTACTTACTGTGTGTATCACTTGGGTCGCTTTAGTTTGGATGGCCATTTGGCCATTTTGTGGGAAAGGAACTGTCCTTATGGCCTTCCTTTGTTTAGGTTTCCATTCTGGTCTGGTCGCTTCATATTTGTGTTTCTTTCCCTTTGGTGTCTTTGATGGGTGTAGTGAGTTAATTGTATCGATTCCTGATCTTTGTTTTACTTCTACTTTGTAAAGCTAGACCAGTGTAGTTGTATTCAGGCCCGACAGAATATCTTCACACCTCCCATCCAAGAATCAAATTAAGAGTCTCGATTAGCGACTTGATTAGAGCCTCAATATATGATGAAATACGAGAATCATCCACGAGTCTTAATTCACAAGTTCAACTAGTACGCGTACAGCAATGACACAATTGAATACAAATGGTCATCGGCGAAGCACAGGAATAAAATAGTCAAAAATATCCACTTATATTCATGCACCATTTTCAGGGACTAATTTTAGCGAGGAGAACCGCGCCTAGCGGAGAAATCATTACGAAAACACGCCTATACGAATACATTGCAAACTTTACCGCGGAAAAAAATGAAAATTGTGATATTTTTCTTATTTCTGCTCAAAATATAGATTGTGGGTACACGTTAGAACCGCCTCATCGAGGCGGTTCTAACGAGTGCCCACAAACTATATTTTAGGGCAGAAATAAGAGAAGTTTAACCCCTGTAACGCCAGTTTTTCCCCGCCCACAGTTTGCGGTTTGAAAAGAAGGCCACTAAAAGTGATTTCAGTGCAGACACAAATCTGACTGCGCAGATACAAAACAGAAGTGAAGGCAATGACAAGGAGTCGATACAAATCATCACAATAACAAGTCCGTGAAACGAAGACCCCCTAAACCCCACTTTATACAGACAAAAATGGGGTGTACGGGGATATACATTATCTGCCTTATTTTTGCTTAAAACATAGATTGTGTGTACTCGTTAGAACCGCCTCGTTGAGACGGTTCTAACGAGCACCCACAATCAATGTTGAAAGCAGGAATAATAAAGATGTTATCATTTTTACCTAATATTTATCATTTTCTGACACCATGTTGGACGCCATTATTTCTTACGGACATGTTTTCCTAATGTACCCAACATCGAAGGGAAAGAAACACGAACATAAAATAACTTCACTATGATGAAAAAGTCACGGGCGGACAGCAAACAGAATAAAATGGCCAAACGGCTATCCAAAATAAACAAATAAGTATTAGAAAACATACATGAAAAGACGAACTATACTGTTCACAAAAAGTAGGGGATATTCGGGTTCCATCGAGCCCATCAGCCTAAACATTCGGAATAATCTAATATCGGGTATACCGTGTCAATTGAATATCATTTGCGTACAATCTATCGTTGAACAGTATGATATTTATGCTCGAGTGGCGTCGCATGAGGGCGTAAATTGTATATGGTGTTCCTTTGTTTGATTTGAGGTAGCACGTGAATTTTAACATAAGTGACATACCGGTTTATTGATGAAAGATTTCGACTGTTGAAGTTTGTATGTAACGATTTCATAAACAAATTCGTGATTAGAACCATGATGCGGCTAACGGAGGCGTTACGTTGGAGAGCCGTTGGCATGATCCAGACCGGAAGTACGCAGTTGCAGGCGGCAAATGTTATGAATACGTCACAGTCAGATATCACTCGACTATGGGTACGCTATCGTAGGACAGGGGCAGTAGCGGATTTGCGAAAGGTGGACGCCCGAAGAGTACTAACGGACGCGATGACCGCCTTGTTTACAATCAAGCGTTACGCAACTGGAGACTAACGTCAACAGATCTTCAGCAATACCTGCGCCGAGTAAGTAAGAGGGGTTAATGTCTCTAGACAGACGATCGGAAATCGCCTTCCCCCGAGTGACCTTACGGCACGGCGTCCGCAAGTTGTACTGCCGTGAAGGCTAGGCACCGCAGAGCAGTCAGTGGTCTATCGTTATGTTCAGTGTCGAATCCCGATTTAACTTGGATTTTCGTGGTGGTCATAGAACAGTCTGGCGTCGTACTGGTGAACTTTATACAGACCCGGCTAGAGTTGCTAATGGGGTCTGTGGTGGTATTGGGTGGGATCACCATAACTGGAAAACAGACTTACATGTATGCCAAGGCAGAGTTACAGGACTGTACTATCGTGGTAACGTGTTTGCTTAAATTGACCCTACGTGTCCACAATCATCGCCCCCGGTTCTGTTGTGGTTCAGATAATAAGAATCTTACCTTGGTGTTAGATTCTTTTTCTTGCATATTACAGTCACTTAGGTTGCCGTCGTCCGCCATATTGTGATTACAACGGTATGATGTTCAGTGACGTCACGGACAACCCTAATGACGGCGCATATGATGTCATTTATAACCAGTACATAACAAACACGTGACAATATTCGGTATTTACCATGTCCCTGTGTAAGAACACTAGGGTAAGAACGGAATTTCTATTCCGAGCTAAAACCACGAAATTACTAATCTGGTGTGCAAGAGATGTTGTTCAGTCCGTATGAAAGATTTCAAACTCAGGAAACAGCCCTTCATGACAGTATGAAGAAAGGCCAAGGGCCTATTGTTCAAAGTAGCGTTAGCTTAACGAGCTCGTTAGTGGTCAAATTGTTAACTGTTCTAGCAAGTACAATATCAAACATTTTGGTATTTTTGCTGAAAAAATGTGAGCGGCTTTTGCATTCGCAAAAGCTGCTCACATTTTTTAGCAAAAATTTCAGCATATTTGCCATATTTAATGATCAAAGTTTTAACGATACGTTAACTAACGACGTCGTTAGTTTTGAACAACTGGCCCCAGATCAATAAACATCAACATTACGCACAGCGAAGACTCGGATCAGCCTGCGCGGAAGCGATCTTAGTCTTCTCTTTGCGCACATGTCTTAAGGCACCTTTGCTCTATTGGCATTTATTGTCCTTATGTGAGGGAGATATGACGATTTGTTCACCGGAACAGGTAACATTGTCTTCACCCGAGGACAATATTACCTGTCGAGGGTAGCCTGCAAGGCAAAGCGGTGTGAGTGTCGGACCGTCCATGCTTATAAAACCTATTGGTTTCATTGGGCAACAGGGCTTGAGAGTCATTTCATCTCAATGTCGGGTAAAAGTCCCACAAAATTGGAAGCAACGTCCCCAAAATGACCTTTACAGTGTCGATGGGGACGTTAAACCACAAATCAAACAAACAAACTAACCTGTCGAGGGTGAACAAATCTTCGCATTCCCCTCATAAAAGCATTAAATTGATTTGTTATACCAAATTCCGACTGCTAGAGATTGCATGTATTTCAGTGAATGCACTTGTACTTTTGAGCAGTTACGCTAGATGGGAATACTGTGGGTATAATGACATTGACAAACTAGGATCATCTGAAAATGAAGATGTACAAACATAGCCGGAAGTTGAAAGATATATAGTTTTCTCTGCAGCAGAGATGATTACAGGGCTTCGCTAATTGCGCATCTAAGTGCTTATTTGTCCGTTAGCGAGGCCTTGTTAACTTGACTTTGTCAAACTCATTAGAAGTTAATAATAATTCAATATTGCGATTCCAGATGAGGCCAGACATCAACCATCATCGTAATCATGTAAGAGCTGCGAATAAAAGAATTACGAAAACACACCTACATCACGTGAACAAGTCCGTGAAATGAACACCCCTTACGCCCCACTTTGTATAGAGAAAACTGCGGTTTACGGGGGTATACCTTATTTTTCTTATTTTTACTCCAAGACATAGGTTGTGGGTACTCGTTAGAACCGCCTCAATGAGGCGGTTCTAACGAGCACCAACAACATATGTTTGCAGTATTTATAAGACAAAAATCACGGATTTTCATCAGGAAAAAAATATTTTGGAGATGTGAAAAATGCACTATGTCGTACGGGTGTGTTATCGTAATGATATAAATACATTGTAAACTGAACCGCCGAAAAAAAAACAGTTTTTAGATGAAAAAATGTGATAGTTTTCTTATTTCTGCCCAAAATATAGATTGTGGGTACTCGTTAGTACCGCCTCATTGATGCGGTTCTAACGAATACCTACAATCTATATTCAAATTTTTGTTATCTCCAGAAGTCAGAATTCGGTATAATAGATCATTTTTAATGTTTTTGTGAGCGATATATGACGATTTGTTCACCCTCGACAGGTAATATTACCCTAGGGCGAAGACAATGTTACCTGCTCCGGTGCAAAAATCCTCATATTCCCCTCACATAAGGGCAATAAATGAAAATCGAGTAAAGGTGCATTTAGACATGTGCGCAAAGAAAAGACTAAGATCGCTTCCGTGCAGGCTGATCCGAGACTTCGCTGTGCGTTATGTTGTTGTTTATTGATCATGGTCATGCAAGGTTGTTTCCTGAGTTTGAAATCCTTCATGCGGACTGAACAACATCTATTGCGCACCAGATTAGTAATTTCGTGGTTTTAGCTCGGAGTGGAAATTCTGTTCTTGCCATAGTGTTCTTACCCACGGACAGGGTAAATATCGACTATTCTCACGTGTTTGTTATGTACTGGTTATAAATGACCTCATATGCGCCGTCATTAGCGTTGTCGTTACAACACGTTACGTGACGTCACTAAACATCATACCAATGTTATCACAATATGGCGGACGACGGCAACATAAGTGACTGCAATATGCAAGCAAAATAATCTAACACCCTGGTAAGATTCTTATAATCTGAACCACAACAGAACCGGGGTCGATGATTGTGGCCACGTAGGGTCAATTTAAGCCGTCCCTTCCCATCCCCGAGTAACTGACCGTTTCAAGACGGTTCTCCTGTCGTGGTTTATTATTATTTATCATATGACGTCGCGTCTGAGCGTGTAATAACGCCATTTATTTTATACTTGGCAGTGAAATCAATGCATATCTCAAACAAATAAAAATGATATCAATCACAAGTGAAATGATATCGTATCATTTCACATGTGATTGATACCATTTATATCATTTCACTGTAGCGTGCCGGAACTACTTTTTTGTTTACGTTCTGGTCGAAAAAAAGGTTAATTTTCCTTTTATTTACCAAGAATTATAATTCCTTATGCCATTAAAACATATTTTGAAGGGTTACGGGTGGCATTAAAATTGAATGAATAGGTGCAATACCTGAAAACAGCAGCGCTGTGATTTTGAACATGTCCCTTTTGCCGACACACTTCTCGGGCACAATTTAAATGTTCCCTCACAGATTTAGGCTTAGCTGTCTTTGTTACAAATGGTCTACAAGGCGTACCAGTCCACTGAATGGCTGAGGTAGAGTTTGTGCCAGGAAATCTGTGCTCAAATCAGCGTTATTTTTTTTTTAGGGGGGGGGGGGGGGGTGGAAACCGGTCGCAACGACCACTACACGGAATCGATTATACAGTGGCTGGGTGCATGTCACTCAGAGCCTTCAAGAATAAACTTGACTTCAAATAAGCACAACGCATTCTGTAACATACCTTGAAGTTGAAATGCATTCCTTGAACTTAAAAGGCAGAATCCAAAATGGCGATATGTTTATGCTTTGAAACTGACAGTTGTGACGTCATGTAGCCGGATCAAAATCGTGACGTCACCTTCTCGGGTCGATAAATTACCGTAAGTGTCCTGATAAATTATAAAATAAAAAGGACATTAACTTTTTTTCGGCGGATACCAAAAGTATTTCATCTCGTGTGTTGAAAACATCCGAATTTTCACTCGTGCTTCGCACTCGTGAAAATTATGATGTTTTCAACACACTCGATGAAATATTTTTGGTATCCACCTCAAAATAGTAAATATCCTCTATGTAATATTTTCGATAAGTTACTAGTGGATTAAATATGCAAATTAGCTAGATACGTCCCGTAACGTTACATGTACGACCTCCGTAACGACGTCGCGTTTACAAACGACGGTATATTGACATTTTTGTAAACAATTGTGAATAAAATGCGTTTTAAATGTCATATGATAAATAGAATCTTGCATTCGTGCTCATGCATTATTGAATTTATTAAACTCGTTGAGGAAAAGGGATAAAATGCTTGGCAAAGCCTCGCATTTTATTCCTTTTCCTCAACTCGTTTAATAAATTCAATAATACATTAACACTCATTTAAGATCCTCTATATACTGTTCACAAAAAGTAGTGGGTATTTTACTTGAATATTGGGAAATAAAAAAACCGTTACCTGCCAAGATGCATTTAATTCAAAGGACTATCGAATATCCATAACAACACATTAATTCCAATGATCACGTCATTATGTAGCGACACGGCGACCATCTTCTAAGCGTCAACGTCATTTTTCACAAACCCTCAATTCCTTGTTAAACCGCCTCGATTGTCACACTCGTCACAGCAGGCAATGCATCGTCGTCGCATACTGCCAGTTAGACGTCGGACTCTATGATGATCTCATCCAAAATCATTTGAATTCACATCACGAAAACACGCCTATATAATTCTGACCCCCTTGAACCCCACTTCTACATAGTAAAACTGGGATTTACAGGGGTAAACCTTATTTTTCTTATTTCTGCTGTAAAATATAGATTGTGGGTACTCGTTAGAACCGCCTCGATGAGGCGGTTCTAATGCGTACTCACAATCCATATTTGGAGCAGAATTAAGAAAAAATATCACAATTTTTCATCTTAAACCTTTCAATTTTCAGCATTAAAATGTACTAGGTATTTGTATAGGCATGTTTTCATAATGAAGAAGGGTGGGACCAAATATTTCCTGGGTGTCAGCCTTCGTGATCTACATAACCATAACACACCCGTGCGACATAGTGTATTTTTCACACTTCCAAAATGGCTACTTTTCTGATGAAAATCTGTCATATTTTTGTTATTTTAACTTCAAACATAGGTTATGGGTGCTCGTTATGGGTGCTCGTTATAACCGCCTCACTGAGGCGTTTCTAACGAGTACCGACAACCTATGTCTTGGAGCCGAAATAAGAAAAATAATGTATACCCCCGCAAACCCCAGTTTTCTCTAAATAAAGTGGTGTTTAGATGGGTGTTCATTTCACGGACTCGTTCGCGTGATGTAAATTGTGGTTTTCTTCTGCTCTGATGTCGAATTTTGTTGAGTCCTCAACCCTTATTCATGATAATATTAATCTATATATGACCATTTTACTATGTATGTTTATGTTGACTCACTGTTGAGCTAGAAAGCCACCATGCGGATCAATTTCTTATTGTAATTATGTTAAATACTATACTGTAACTGAGTGCGAGGGTTGAAATTGCATAAACTTTGGTGTTAAAGCGCCCCCACCAACCCCCAGTACAGTCCAACTTGTATTAAGCAAGCACCTAAGGGATAACAAAAATGTGCTTGCTTAAGACAGGTACTTGCTTAACACAGGTGAATTTTAATGTATTTGCCTTTTTCGGGAACTTAAATCATGCTTGCTTAAGACAGGTTGCTTGCTTAATAGAGGTTTTACTGTAGTTTGCTACTGACCGTCCTAAGGCGGGTCCATTACCCAATGTGTACATACAGTAGAACTTGGATGGCTCGAACACCGATTACTCGTTTACCATGGATGAGTCGAACACATTCTTGAGCCCCTAGTGAGATCCTCTACATAAAAATAGTGGAGGATGATTAAGGAGATTTTAGTCTTTTATCTTGCTAATGTATGCTGTGTGTACTCATTAGGATCGCATCGATGAGGCGATTCTAATGAGTACACACAGCATACATTTTCACTATAGGACACCGAAAGGATGTTTAAAAGTATCACGCTATGCCTCCTGGCAGTAATCCTCAGTGGCTCGAACTACCCCTGTCTCGAACAGATTTTCGAGGTCCCAAAGGTGTTCGAGCCATTGAAGTTCGACTGTATAATACGCCAAATTAGCACACGGGCATGTTCGCACTACTTAGCTTCTCTATTATTATTAACCAATTGCATACTGTGAACTCTTCCTTTGCTACATGTATATTTTGGAAAAGTCCATTTGCCTTTAGGGGTATCAGAACCGTTTCTATCATTCAAGGGAAGTCCTATAAGCCAGAAATGTAGAAAGCGATGTCTGATCCGGCTCTGCACTGTTTCCGTAGGTCCCTTTTGTTTGTTTGTTTTTATGTTTTATGTCCCCGAAAATACTTTTCAAGTCATTATGAAGACGTTGCTTCCGATTTTGTGGGACTTCTAACCAACATTGAGATGAAATGACATCTCAAGCCATCCACAAGATTTTAATTGTTGAAGGGGACGTTAGATCTCAAATCAAACAAACACAACAAAAGACAGGCCGACACGCACGATTTTTCAATTTGGGTTTATTCAAACTCTGCGCGGAAGCACACCGTCACAATAAC
Organism: Lucinisca nassula; assembly: GCA_963580285.1. Lineage (NCBI taxonomy): Eukaryota > Metazoa > Mollusca > Bivalvia > Lucinida > Lucinidae > Lucinisca > Lucinisca nassula. The sequence continues at coordinate 108,112,602 of OY757021.1, read as the reverse complement.
AAGTCCTTGAAACGAAGACCCTCACCAAACCCCAGTTTATACAGAGAAAAGTGGGGTTTACGGGGTGTTCATTATTTTTCGTATTTCTACCCCAAGACATAGGTTGTGGGTATTCGTTAGAACCGCCTCAATGAGGCGGTTCTAACGAGCACCCACAACCGATGTTTGAAGTACAAATAAGAAAAATTTCACAGATTTTCATCAGAAAAGTAACCATTTTGGAGACGTAAAAATGCACTATGTCGCAAGGGTGTGTTAGCGTAATGATGCAGCCTAATCTATTCATCCAAGGCCCGGTTGGAGGAGGCGCCCAGGTCTCTTTTTACGGGTTTCCAGTTAAGAATGGGTTAACATAACAAAACACTCCTATATAATTTTGACCCCCTTGAACCCCACTTTTATGTAGTAGAACTGGGGTTTACAGGGGTAAACCTTATTTTTTCTTATTTCTGCTCTAAACTATAGATTGTGGGTACTCGTTAGAACCGCATCGATTAGGCGGTTCTAACGAGTACACGCAATCTATATTTTGAGCAGAAATAAGGAAAATATCTAAATATCTATCGAGTATTCACAATCTGCATCGATGAGGCGTTTCTAATGGGTATTCACAATCTGTATTTTGAGCAGAAATAAGAAAATATCACAATTTTTCATCTTAAAAAAAAATATTTTCTTTTTTTTTGGCGGTAAGGTTTACAATGCGTTTGTATAGGCGTGTTTTCGCAATGAGATTAGCAAATATAATCTTTGGGACAAATATAGTGTTTTCACAAATAACTTCTAATGGGTATTCACAATCTATATTTTGAGCAGAAATAAGAAAATATCACAATTTTTCATCTTAAAAATTTCTTCTTTTTTTTTTTTTTTTTTTTTTTGCGGTAAGGTTTACAATGCGTTTGCATAGGCGTGTTTTCGCAATGAGATTAGCAAATATAATCTTTGGGACAAATATAGTGTTTTCACAAGTAACTTGATCAGTCCCCGTATATCGTAACGTTGTCATGTCCTTGTAAGGATTACCATTGAACGCCCTCTTTATTAAGGGAAATATGGGGTTTGTTTGGATATACATTCTCTTCGTTATTGTACAGATAACTGTCAGAACCACCGGAATGAGGAGATTATAACGAGCACCAATAAGCTAATTTTGGAGTAGAAATAAGGAAAACATCAAAGCCTGAGTTCTGGGCATGCTAGTTCCCACGATATGTTACATACGTATTATTGGAATTCCCTGTTACAGCTTGTGATAAATATGTCCTATAGAAGGGTTATCCTTTTGAAGCAATGAATACACCACATAACTGAAACGTGTGGACTGCGCATGTTTTCTGGGCCATACTAGCTAGTTTCGGCTAATTAGGCCTCATCAGTGCCCCTGAAAAAATTTTTTTAATTCGACAATGTAATCAATGATCCCAAAGGACAAGAACATATAAACTACACTATGATGAAGAGCAGCGATATTTTTACGGACTTACACCGATGGTAGTGAGGTTAAATATGTTCTATTAAAAGGTTATTATCACCACACAACTGAAAAGAATCGAGTGTGCGTGTTTTCTGAACCAGGCTAGTTAGTGTCTGCCGATTAGGTATCATCAGTGACTATCAAACATTTTCAAAATATACAATGGAAACATTGATTCCAAAGGACAAGAAAATGTAAACTACACCATTTTGAAGGGCAGGGAGACTTTTAACGGCCGCGACACATTCCCATAACACCAGCTTCAATGACGTTAAATGCGTTCTATAAAAGGGTTATCCTTTGGAAGCAAGGAATACACCACCGAACTGACAAGTATTAAATGTGCATGTTTTCTGGACCAAACTAGCTAGTTTCGGCCAATAAGGCCCTTATCAGTGACCCTGAAACATTTTCAAAATTCCAGAATGGAATCAAAAGTCTATTAAAGTCACTTAACAATGATTTAAAATATTCCTGTTATCTTGAAGCTATAAGCATCAAATGTCACGTGTTCGTGCTCGTGTTACATGAGATCCAATTTAACGTATGAATAAAATAGCAGCGTCGCTGAAGGCATTTACCGTAACAATAGCATTTAGCAATTTTAACAATAACAGTAGCGCAGCAATGTTTATACCCAAACGTATAGCAAATCTCAACATTTTGTATTTTAGAGAAAATGTGGACGCCAGTGTATGCATCACGTGAACGATTCCGTGAAATGAACACCCCCTAAACCCCACTTTATACAGGGAAAACTGGGGTTTCCGGGCTATACATTATTTTCATTATTTCTGCTCCAAGACGTAGGTTGTGGGTACTCGTTAGAACCGCCTAATAATTACGAGCACCCACAACCTATGTTTGAAGTGAAAATAACAAAACTTTGACTGATTTTCATCAGAAAAGTAGCCATTTTGGAGATGTGAAAAATGCACTATGCCGCACGGGTGTGTTGCCGTAATGACCTTGGCAAGTTTGTTCTGGTATTGTTGTTATATGTTTACTTTGGCCATTAAACAATGAGGCAATTCTAATGGGTATACAATATATAATTTCAATGAGTGCATAAAGAATTTTTCTTTACGCTCTTCTATAAGATAAAGGTATTGCCTCATTGAGGCGATTCTAATGGGTACATATAACATACCTTACGTGCTCGAATTAAACATGGTAAACGAGCTAACCATGTTTGAGTTTTCAGTTTCACTTTATATTGTCTCAAAGATTTTGATACACGTTTTTACAGCCTTATTATGCCCCCCCCCCCGGGAAACTATATGCCCCCCCCCCCCGAATCAAAGATTCTCGGGCCGAGAATCTTTGATTCGGGGGGGGGGGGGGCATATAGTTTCTGCCCTGTCTGTCTGTCTGTTTGTTTGTTTGTCTGTCTGTCCGTCACAAAATTTTTAATCTTGATTATAACTTCAAAAGTATTTGACCTAGCCCCATTAAACTTCACACACTTATTCACCATCACAAGGGCTACATTCTGACCAAGGGCCATAAATCTGTTGTCATTTTTGGTTGAATTTTCTCCCTTGAAATTTTGCAAACACTCAGAAATTGGCTTCCACGGGGGTGCATTAGTCACCTATGGTGACAGCTCTTGTCATCAATCTGTTTTTGAAACAGACATTAGGAAAGAAAACAAAACATATTTGTTTTTATTTCACGAAACTCTTGATACATCGTAAGACAAATTCCATTTTCAGAACCATTACCGGTCGTCCGTAGTTCAAATGGGACATGCGCTTGTCATGGAGCAGTTTGCATGTCAAAAGGACCATAAACAGGCTGCACTGTTTATGAGCCGACATTTCCATTTTTTTATGTATTGTGTTTCTCGTTTCTAAAGAAATCCCTTTAAGCCATACCTTAATGTTTCGTATTTTTTGCAAGAATACAACAGCTGAGACCTGCTTCAAGTATTTCCTTTCCTTTAATCTAATCCCATACAAGAAAAAAAAAGTAAAGTTCTTCTCGTAAAAGAAATACATATACAGTGACATTCCGCTATTAAGACCACCTAAAATTAAAACTAATTCTGCAGTAAAACAACCTTAGTTTGAAGGCTACACTTAATTTTGCTTTGTGTTTTCTGCCTTCAATGTCCCCTGGTCGGGGATCACCTTTGGGACTGTTCAAAAGTGCTCTTCAAGACCACTTTTGGACAGTCCTAAAGGTGGTCTTAATATAGGAATGTTACTGTATTTCTTCCTCCTCTAGATAATTTAAACTCTAAAGTAGAGGTGGAGGCACTGATCAGGAATCAATACATTTACAATACAATTAACCCATAGCTCCCATCAGAGACACCAAAGGGAAAGAAACACAAACATGAAACAACAGACCCTAATGAAAACATCAATAGCGGAAAGCCAAGGGGGCAGTTACTTTCCCGCAAAATGTCCAATAGGCTATCCAAAATAAAATAATATAAGCGACACAAACACCCAAAGACAAACCATAACAAAAACAAACCGCGACAGAAAAAAAACGCCCTGGAAGGGTCAGCGGAAACGAATTTCACTGGGGGCTTAAATCGATTTTACGTGGCCACAATCCTCGCCCTTACTTCAGTCGCGATTAAGACAAATAATTTGTTCAGTCCGCATGAAGGCCTCCTAACTTATCAGTGCAACATCTTCGTGAACACAAAAATCAAACAACCACAGAGATGAAACAACGGGGAGGACTCGACAGCACGAAACCACTGAAATGCTGGAGCAAAAGAAAACCAACAGTTATTTTCTGATGGACCCGACCAGAGACAGAACATCAGGTACCAACCAACATTTTCAGTAGTCTTGTTTTCTATAATCTCTGAATGTAATGCGTAATGGACATTATCTAAACTAAGATTAAAGAGAATGGTTCTAGACATTTAAAGTACATAATATAATAAAACACATTTCAGATTTAATTTCACAATTGTAATTGATTGCCAGACATTCAAGAACGTAACCTTTTTCTGTCAATAGGCATCGCAGACTAACGCGATAGCAAACATTGACCTTAATTCAAACCAGAAGAAAAATCGAGACAAGTTTAAACTTCTTACACGTGATAAGAAAGAGTTTCTCGGAATGTGACGTAAAGTGTTGAAAGCTACACCTTTTGTTTCTTTTCAGCCAGACAGGTTAACTTTAATTAATTATTAGCTCACCTGACCGAAGGTCATGGTGAACTGTTGTAACCGTGAGATGTCCGGCGTCGTAAGTCGACATCACACGTCAGTGCGTAAACTTTTCTTGTGAACACTGTAGAGAGCACAGTTTTAGCCAAATTATCATCAAACTTGGTCAGAATAATCACCATGACGATATCTGGGTCAAGTTCGAATATGTGTCATGTCGGGTCAGAAAGCGGGTCAATCGGTCAAATCATAGAAAACCTTTTGAACACTCTAGAGGCCACCGTTTCTACCCAATCACGATCACACTTGCTCAGAATTATCAGGTTGATAGCATCTCGGCCAAGTTCGAAAATGGGTCATGCCAGGTCAAAAAGTAGGTCAGTAGATCAAATCATAGAGAATCCTTGTGAATACTCTAGAGGCCACAGGTTTGTCCTAATCATCATCAGACTTGCTCAGAATGATTATCTTGACAATATTGCGGTCAAGTTTAAATGTGGGTCATGTCGAAACAAAAATTAGGTTAGTAGGTCAAATCATACAAAAACTTTGAGGCCACTCTAGAGGTAACAGTTTTGATCCATTTACCAGTAATCGTGATCATCTTGACAAAATCGCAGTCAAGTTCGAGTATGGTTTATGTCGGGTCAAAAAGTAGGTTGGTAGGTCAAATCATAGAAAAACCTTTCTGAACACTAAAGAGGCCAAAACGTTGATCCAATCATCATCAAACTTGTTTAGAATGATCATCTTAATAATAGCTCGGTCAAGTTCGAATATGGGTCATGTCTGGTCAAAAAGTATGTCGGTAGGTCAAATCCTACAGAAACCTTGTGAACACTCTAGAGGCCACAGTTTTGGTCCAATCATCATCAAACTTCCTCAGAATGAACATGTTGAAAATATCTCGGTCAAATTCGAAAATGGGTCATGTCGGTCGGAAAGAAGGTCAGTAGCTCAAATCATAGAAAAACCTTGTAGACATCACAGTTTTTGATCCAGTCACCATCAAACTTGCTCAGAATGATCATATTGACAATATCTATATCAAGTTCAAATATGCGTCATGTCGTGTCAGAAAGTAGGTAAGTAGGTCAAATCATAGAAAAACCTTGTGAACACTCTACATGCCACAGTTTTAGTTCAATCATCATCTCACTTACTCAGAATGTTCAACTTGATAATATCTCAGTCATGTTTAAATATAGGCCATGTCGGGTTAAAAAGTAGGTCATTAGGTTAAATCATAGAAAAACCGTGTCACACTTTTAGTCCAATCATCAATTAATTTTTTATCCACTCGCACAACGAAGTGGTAAGGGGATATATCCTTAGTCCTGAACGTAAGAACGTACGTGAAATAGAAGTGAGGGCAATGATCAGGAATCGATACAATTAACCAACATCTTCCCATCAGATACACCAAAGGGAAAGAAGCACAGACATGAAACAACCAGACCCCAACGGAAACATCAGCACCTGAAAGGCAAAAGTACAGTTACTTTCTGACAAATAGGCCAATAGGCTATCCAAACCAAACACTATAAGCGATACACATAACACATACTAAAAAAACAAACCATAACAAACGAATTACACTGCGGGGGGGGGGGGGGGGGGGGTCTTAAATCGATTATACGAGGCCTCACGCCTCAGCCTATTATTTACAATATATTCAAATATGTTTTGCCTCAATCAATAGTTTATCTTTACAGAATGTTTTAACTAGTGGATCGCAATTTTCGCTTGTCGAGCACAAGGTTTTACCGCATAACCCTGGGTTCCAGAATATACAACTTTGACTTAAAGTCCGGCTTACAGACTGGCATTTGGGAGAGTTATTTCAACGCTGCTTAATTTTGATAACCCCTAACTCCTTACGTATCTGGGATACATTATCTACCAGCTCAGCAACACATTCCGGATTATAATTAAGTGGTTGTCCCATAGCCATAGACAAACCTCACCTCAATGTGGTGGTGAACAATACTTTCACTGTATGTTCGCCTCTTTACCAAAATTGCTAAAATGGTTCCAGCTGGCTGAATAAAAAAGCCTTCAGAGCTAATAATGAGAACAACCCAAAGGCCTGATTTCAAAATAAATTCCAAGAAAATGTTAAACTTAATCCCCTTTGCGATACTTTCTAAAATTGTTCCGCCAGAGCTGAAAAAAAAACCCTTTAAACGACATCCTCTATTTCAAAATAATTTCACACACACACACACACACACACACACACACACACACACACACACACTAAAAATAAAATGTTTCTCTAATGCTGCTTAAAGAGTTCCACGCAAACGAAAAAGATGGCCTCAGAAGCTAAAATAGAGAAAAAAAGGTACATATCTCCGTAAACCAGTGCCTCCTTCACTTTCATAAGACATGAGGCATCTTAGAATCACGTGAGCGATTCTAGGCCATCACGATTAAATGTTGGGTGTGTTGTGCCTCTTTCTTTAATCGTGTTATATTCCTGAATCACTTTCTTCTATTGCACGCGGCCGTTTTTCCTTATCACTGATGAAAGTCTTTTGTACATACATGTATAATTACAGTAGATCTTCGATGGCTCGAACACCGATGGCTCGTTAACATGGCTGAGTCGAACCCGTTCTTGAGTCCTAAGGGAATTCCTTTACATATGAAGTACTGAGTGAGATTTTCGACTTTTATCTATAGCAAATATATGTTGTGTGTACTCTTGAGAATCGCCTCGATGAGAATGAGGCGAATCTAATGAGTACACGCAACATACATTTTATAGTAGAATACCAAAAAGATGTCCCAACATTAACCCGTTTTGCCTCCTGGCTGAAACCCTCAGTGGCTCTAACTAACCCTGTCTCAAATTGATTTTTCGTGGTCCCAAATGTATGCGAGCCACTGAAGTTCAACTTATGGCAACCATCCACAGTCAGGTCTAAATTAAATGAGTCATTAAAAAAGCATTTGCCTGCACACCAGATAATTGGAAATCAGTGGTGTTAGCCTGGGGTAGAAATTCTGTTCTTACCTAGTACTCTTAACCAGGCAAACTACATTGAGTATATAGTGTGAAAAATTGAATGTTAAATAAAGTAAAACGAAAATATTCTTTGGTGTCGTGCAAGAAAAAATAATCTTATATGAAACTCTGTTGTAGAATTAGAAATTCCCAACCCTCGGCATGTGCTAAGCGGAACCTCGGCGTAGCCTTGGTTTCGTTCAGCACGGTCATCTCTCGGGTTGGAAACGCTCATCTTCAACAGAACCCCATATTAGATTCGCATAATCTCCCCATCACGAAAACACGCATATACAAATACATAGTTCATTTTTTCGCCGAAAAAAATGACGATTTTGTGATATAAAATTGTGATATTTTTCTTATTTTTGCTCTAAATATAGATTTTGGGTAGTCGTTAGAACCGTCTCAACGAGGCGGTTCTCGTTAGAACCGTCTCAACGAGGCGGTTCTAACGAGTACCCATAATCTATATTTTGGAGCGGAACAAGGAAAATAAGGTTTACCCCTGGTAACCCCAATTTTACTATATAAACGTGGGATTCAAGGGGTCAAAATTACATAGACGTGTTTTCGTGATGATGGTTGTGTGGTTTATGGATACGGTATGCTAATGGAAAGTACACTTTATCTTCCTTAAATGTTATTGATATCTTCTACCCGCGATGTTCAGGTGTTTTTTAAAATAATTAAATTCTCAACTTAATATATTGCAAATAGTAAAGCAATCCAATGCCAACTCTTTCTAATGGTACCTTTACTTGAGATTACAAGTAATAAAACTGAAATATAGCAAAGTCAAGTAAAAAATTACATCACGTGAACAAGTCCGTGAAATAAAGACCCCCCTAAACCCCACTTTATATAGAGAAACTGGGGTTTACGGGGGTAAACATTATTTTCCTTATTGCTGCTCCAAGACATAGGTTGTGGGTATTCATTAGAACCGCCTCAATGAGCACCCAAAACCGATGTTTGGAGTATAAATAAGAAAAATATAACACATTTTCATCAGAAAAATTACTTTTTTGCAGTTTGAAAAAAATGCACTATATCACACGGATGTGTTATCATAATGTTTGGTCAGTCTGGCCGCCTTATGACGGTAAGCCAAACATCTATTTAAAACATCGCGTTTACAAGTCCATGAAATGGATACATGTACCCTTGTACATCCAGTCTTAAATAGAGAAAGTGGAGTTTACTTTTCCTTATAATTTGTGGGTACGCGTTAGAATTGCCTAATTGAGGCGGTTCTATAGAGTTAATTAATTATAGAAATAAGCAAAATAACAGATATAAGCACACAATAGCAATACTTTGCCAAAAAAGTCGTTTTTGGAGCCATAAACGAATTTATTTTATGACGGGGTTGGGTGGGTCTAGGTCAAATTATATAGGCGTGTTTTCGTGATGTCTGTGTTGTGCAAACAAGATAATATGTTGTGCAAACAAGAATACATCTTGTGCGCATAAGATATTAAGTTGTGCGAACAAGATATTAGATTTTACGCATAAGATATATTGTGTTGTTCGCACAAGATAATATCTTGTGCGCACAACATATTATCTTGTGCGCACAAGATATAACTTCTTCGCATAACATAATATCTTGTTCGCATAACATATTAAAAATGCATGTCCCTTGCCGGGTTCCGTAGTATGCTTAAACGACTTACTTGTTTTACGTTTTTATTTATTTTTGTTCCAATTCCAGCTGTTTTGTATTGCTTTGATTTATTTTTCATAAGAAAAAAAGGACGCTAAAACCATAGTCTTTTTTGTGGGGTGGGGATGGGGGTGGCGGTTACGCCCCTTTCAAGATTATTTCACTGATTTGAGCCGATTGTTTACCAGGGATGGGCAAACAAAAACCGGAGTTCCCGGAGAAAAAATACATGACCTTCCGTTTTATACTGCAAACGTAGGTCTTGGGTGCTGGCCAGTACCCATAGCTTTTATTAGTTTGTTTGTTTGTTTGGAGTTTAACGGCCCAGTCAACACTATTTTAGGTCATTTTTGAGCCGGTCAGTTTACCCATCCACACTTTCGTGGGCAGTCTTATACGTAAGCGGTTAACCAGTACAGTGCATATTCTTTCGCCAGCTACTGACAACTGCCCTCCTTGAATCAGCGGAAGGCAGATAATGACAGTAGAAAAGATTTCAAGATCAATCTCAACGAAAGAATGTCGCAGACTACGGCAGGTATCGAACCTGCGTTCTCCTGATCACCAATCAGACGCGCATCCGACTGAGCTATCGAGGCCGGCTCCACAACCTTTGTAAGCGCAATTGTAAGAAACATGTACAATAAAATTCCACTATTAAGACCACCTAAAATTAAGACTAATTCCGCCTCAAAAAAAGCTTATTTAGTAGGCTGCAGTTATTCTTTCTTTGCACTTTCTGCATACACTGCTCTATGGTCAAATACCTCCTTTGGGACTGTTCAAAAGTGGTCTTAAAGACCACTTTTAAACAGTCCCAAAGGTGGTCTTAATATAGGAATTTTACTGTATATCACTGACACCTCAGTTTTTCCTATACAAAGTTGGTCGAACCACAGCGGTGAGATATCTCGTTTAACAACTTTTTATGTGGTTTGTTCGACCAAAACAAAATATCTCCTTTAAAACGACTGACTGGCTTTGATTTGTCTGTGTTTTACTTTTTTTTTTCTAATTTCTGTTCTTTTTTATTGATTTGATTTCCTTTCTCATAAATATTGGAATGAAAATGTCCATGCCAGAGTCCCGTGTTTAGGAGCATTCATACGTTTTGACTACACAATTGGACCGAGGACACTAGTCCGTAGATTGTCTTTGAATGTAGGCTGGGAATATTGTCCGGAGCAAGGACTTCTAAAGACGTATTCGTTTAAATTAAATCCCAAACTTCCTGTGCCTTAAACAACCAGTAGTGTAGACCGTGGTCTGTTTTTCTAACCCAACACATGATTCCTGTCCAGGTTTTACCTATATCACTTTTTACACAACACTCTGACGTAACCGTGACCATCATTTTTTTTTTCCGATAGCACATCCGTGTTATACGAAAGAGCATTGGGGCCACCTTAACTTTTATTTTTTTGACTCGTATCTCGAATTTTCGACTTAGTATCTCGAATTTTCGACTTATTATCTCGAAATTTCGACTTCCTATCTCGAAATTTCGACTTATTAACTCGAAATTTCGACTTATTAACTCGAAATTTCGACTTAGTATCTCGAAATTTCGGCATAATAACTCGAAATTTCGACTAATTAACTGGAAATTTCGACTTAGTATCTCGAAATTTCGACTTAGTATCTCGAAATTTCGACTTAGTAACTCGAAATTTCGACATAATAACTCGAAATTTCGACTTATTAACTCGAAATTTCGACTTAATATCTCGACATTTCGACTTAGTAACTCGAAATTTCGACTTATTAACTCGAAATTTCGACTTAATATCTCGAATTTTCGACTTATTATCTCGAATTTTTTACTTATTATCTCGAAATTTCGCCTTAGTAACTCGAAATTTCGACTTATTATCTCGAAATTTCGACTTAATAACTCGAAATTTCGACTTAATATCTCGACATTTCGACTTGGTAACTCGAAATTTCGACTTAATATCTCGAATTTTCGACTTATTATCTCGAAATTTCGACTTAATAACTCGAAATTTCGACTTACTATCTCGAAATTTCGACATACTAACTCGAAATTTCGACTTATTATAATTTCTACATACTAGCTCGAAACTGACCCTGTGATCTGCGCTGTGCATTCAACTCTGAATAGGGATTAGCCATAACAGGAATCTTGTTATGGTCAACTCAGAGTTGAAAGAAGACCTCAGATGTCATAACCAACTTTCCACAACTTCATTATCACGGTTTAAATATGGAGTTTGGATATTTTTGCATGTTTAGCGCCAGAAGTCATGCCTCATTTTGAGAACGAATCATTTGCCACTGGACCTGTGTGCTAGACCCCGCCGTTATGGAATTGAGATATTGGCTTGGCTAGCTAGAAGCCCGGATTTAAATCCCCTGGAACATATTTGGGAGCTTCTTGGGCGTCGAATACAGAACATTGAACACACCCACGCCCCCCCCCTCCCCCCACCACCACACACACGCGTGGCTAGAGCTGACCAGCCATCAATTTCGACGTCTGACCGATGGGATGAAACGGAGGGTCTAGGAATCTGCTGCTCTATCAAAATGATACATCTTGAACACGCAACGTATTCTGATACCGCATTTTCTGTCCGGTTGTTGCTTTGTTAAGTTAGTCATGGTGTTCGTGTTGCATAGTTTACCATCTTTTGGGTCGATTTTTTTTTCGTTCGACCCAAAGTAACAACCTACAGAAGCTTCTCGCCTGCTATTGTCCACGTGACTATCGCTGACCATCTACACCATGAACGCACCGGTTATTTAATGAAGCTCTCTTCTGCGGCGTCTGATCAGGGTCTACACTGTTTGCAATGTCCATGTTCCCCGGCCCAGTCTACATGGGGCACTGACGTCACAAGGAAAGACTATAGCGCTGCTATAAATAGCTCGACCTTGATTTTGAACATGGTCAGTGATAGTCACGAGGTCAATAATAATAATAATAATAATAATAATAATAATAATAATAATAATAATTGACCTTATTTATAGAGAGTAACACATTTAGTTCTAGTACTTATCTTCCATGTGGCCCCCTTTTTGCCTGGGTAGAAACCAGTACTGAGCAATGTGGATAAAGTCTCTTGCTCAAGGAAACAACACATGGCGCATATGAGGATCGAACCCGGTACCTCTTGATCTCAAATCCAATGCTTTACCACTGCACCACTGCGCTCCAGTGGGAAGGCGGGAAGCTTCTGTAGTTAGTAACTTTAAGTCAATCGATAATTAATCGACCCAAGTGCGGCGTCTTATCAGAAACTACACATTTTGCTTATAGTATAGGAATTTAAAGGATAAACGAAACATGTTCAAATCCACACTCGAAGACAATCGACCCACCAGTGCTGTCAGTGCTTTGATCTATACATGATATTTACAACACACGATGAGAAAGTTTGATACCGAAAAAAACTGTCAAATATGACTTTTAGCCCGCTTTTATTTTACTGAAACGGGGTTGAATTTGTTTGTTTGATTTGAGGTTTAACGTCCCCGTCAACACTGTATAGGTCATTTTGAAGACGTTGCTTCCACTTTTGTGGGACTTTTACCCAACTTTGTGATGAAATGACTTCTCAAGCCCTGTCGCACTGTTTGTTTGATTTGAGGTTTAACGTCCCCGTCAACACTGTAAAGATCATTTTGGAGACGTTGCTTCCAATTTTGTGGGACTTTTACCCGGCATTGAGATGAAATGATATCTCAAGCCCTGTTGCCCAATGAAACCAGTAGGGTTTATAAGCATGGACGGTCCGACGCGCACGGCTTTACCTCCTCTAAGCGATTTACCACTACTCGTGTGCGGTCGGATTTCAGCTCTGCGTCGAGGTACTGTGCAGCCTATCCATTTATTCAAGCCCCGATGGGCGGGGGCCGTGAAACGGGATTGAATGCGCGACGTCCTGATGAGACAGAAAACCCTCTGACTCTTACATGATACATATGTTTTGGGCCTCTAGTTTTATAGTTCTTGAGAAATATTTGATAAAATTAACATTGGTCAATATAGAGAGAAAGAAGAATGAAAGAACATGTGAAAAAATACACTGAGAAAGGTCATTGGCGTTTACACGATACAAGTAAGCCGATAATGGCCATAGTCTCACAATGTTAACACTTAATTTGCTTGATGTAAACTTGTTTTCAAAGCTGGGGTATAATGAAACGGGGTGTTTAACATTAACTGTGTGTATAGGACTTAATATCTCGTAAGTCGAAATTTCGAGATACTAAGTCGAAATTTCGAGTTCTTAAGTCGAAATTTCGAGTTATTAAGTCGAAATTTCGAGTTATTAAGTCGAAATTTCGAGATACTAAGTCAAAATTTTGAGTTAATAAGTCGAAATTTCGAGTTATTATGTCGAAATTTCGAGATACTAAGTCGAAATTTCGAGTTACTAAGTCGAAATTTCGAGTTACTAAGTCGAAATTTCGAGATAGTAAGTCGAAATTTCGAGTTATTAAGTCGAAATTTCGAGATAGTAAGTCGAAATTTCGAGTTAATAAGTCGAAATTTCGAGTTACTAAGTCGAATTTTCGAGTTACTAAGTCGAAATTTCGAGATAGTAAGTCGAAATTTCGAGTTATTAAGTCGAAATTTCGAGATAGTAAGTCGACATTTCGAGTTAATAAGTCGAAATGTCGAGTTATTATGTCGAAATTTCGAGATACTAAGTCGAAATTTCGAGTTAATAAGTCGAAATTTCGAGTTACTTAGTCGAAATTTCGAGATAGTAAGTCGAAATTTCGAGATAATAAGTCGAAATTTCGAGATACGAGTCAAAAAAATAAAAGTTAAAGTGGCCCTAATGCTCTTTCGTAGTGTTACAATATGCCGGCTTTCCTTTCTCCAGAATGGCCAATTGTCTGATGAAGATGTGTATTTTTTTTTTTATTTTAGTTGCGTATTTCACTTATTTCGTGCCGTTGGGTGAAAACTGGAGAACCCGACGAAAAACCAACTGAACTTCCGTTGAAGAATTTGGCGTCTCAGATGTGGCCTGAATATTTGTTATGTTTGCGAACGTAAGTTTTGAATGCTCGCCAGTTTCCACAACCTTTGCCTTAAATATTGTGTAAATCCCTGACATCTCAGTTTTCGCTGTATACAGTTGGGTTTAGAGGGGTGTTCATTACACGGGATACATGATATAAAATCATGAAGCGCGGCTATGAATCATTGTTAGAAGTAGAAGCCTCTGTGGTGCAGTGGTTATGCTACTCGCCTTGTAAACCAGGGATCGCAGGATCGATCCCGGGCTTCTCCAGACTTTCGGATGAGTCTTTAAACCGAGGTCCCGTCTCCGTATGACCTAAGCTGTTGGTGGGACGTAAAACTAAAACTCACACATTGTTAGAAGTATCTGACAGTGTATGTCTTACAATTTAGTCATAGCAACATGGACACAGGTTTAGGTAATAACTACGGGTCGATTGCTAGACAATCGGTCTAATTACATGTATATTAGAGATTCAGGCCTACGCAAGTATCTTATTTCACCAATAAATACCAAATGTATACAACCCTACATTCAATTTATAAAAAATAGACTTTGGGCAATATAATGTTTTAAAAACAATTAGACTTTATCTTTTAAAGGCCTCTTGTCACGACCATTCCACAATCTCATGAACAATTCCATGTATTTGACATCCTTGAAAAGACACTTGAGATACACCATGAGAGAGAGAGAGAAAAAAAAACTTGTCATTACAATTCAACTCAGAAAACACGCTTAATCAAATTTTACCACCAAAAAATGAGTTGGTAGAGTGTCCGCTCCGGGGAACGGGAGGTCTGGGGTTCGACCCCGGGCCGCGACATACCAAAGTCGTTAAAAATGGTTCTAGCTGCTCCTCGCTTGGCACTCAGAATTACGGGGTAGAGCTAGGACTGGTCGATCCAGTATCAGGATAATGTGACTGGGTGTGGTATCATGTAATGTGTCTGGGACATGATACTTCAGTGAGGCAGCACTATAAACGTGAGCATTGAGCTCCCTGTCGCAACCAGACACCGTCGTGATATGACTGAAAAATTGTTGAAAGCGACGTTAAACCCGAATTCACACACACACACACACACACCACCAAAAAATGAAGGCGGTTCTAACGGGTGCCAATAATCTTTGTTTTTGAGCAGAAAATGAGCCGGTACACAGCATTTCCTACAATTTACATGTGCGTCCAGCGAAGACTCAAATCAGCCAGCGCATCCCCACAGTCTAATCAAAGTCTTCGTTGTGCATTCTAAGGATAGCAAAGGGCCCGATGCTCCGTCATGCAGCAAGAAAAGTCTCTGGTCAGACTATATGGATGCTCGGGCTGATATGATTCTTCGCTGGGCGCACATGTAAATTCTTGGAGATTGCTCATGAACTCTTTTCTACGGTCATTCGCTCCCTAAGAAAAGCAGTTGTCGGTTTCTGGTGAAAGAATGTGCACTGTACTGGTTAGCCGCTTACGTATAACCCTGCCCAGGAAAGTGTGGATATGTAAACTGACCGACTCAAATGACCTAAGATAAGATTGACTGGGCCGCTAAACTCCAATACAAACAAACAAACATATAAATTGAAGGAAATGCTTTGTCCCGGCTCCAGTAAGAAAAAATAATGTAAACCCCTATAAACTGCAGTTTTACCGTATAAAAGGGAGGTTTAAGTGGTTCAAAATTATAATGGTACATCACGAAAACACGCCTATATAAGTTTGACCCCCTTGAACCCCACTTTTATATAATAAAACTAGGGTTTCCGGGGGTATACCTTATTTTTCTTATTTCTGCTCTAAAATAAAGATTGTGGGTACTCGTTTAAACCGCCTCGATGAGGCGGTTCTAACAAGTGCCCATAATCTATATTTTGAGCAGAAATAAGAAAAATATCACACTTTTTCATCATAAAATTTTCATTTTTTCGGATATAAAGGTGGCACTATATTTTTATAGGCGTGTTTGCATAATGTATTTTCGTGATGTGCGAACTACAAAGGTGCAGATCAGCCTGCATACACAGATTATTTGAGCCCCGCCAAGCGCATTTGTGTCTTCGAGCATTCCGTCATGACAAATTTTAACTGCGCATGCCCAGCCATTCAGAGGGGCCAGGGATATGGCTTTCTATCTGAAGGTTCATCTTGATTCACTGCTTGTATGAGCGTGCAGCGAAGGTTCTGGCGAGACTGTGCGGATGCGCAGGCTCGCCTGAACCTTCGCTGCTCGCATAGCCGATAAGTACCAAAATCACTTCACGGGGCCCATTTAATAGCGAAAAATTAAGGGCTTATATGATTCTATATTTATATTCTCGGAAATAAAAACGATAGTAAACTATTGCGACCCATACAAGCGCTGTGGTGCAGTGGTAAAGCATCGGATTTGAAATCCAGAGGTAGCCGGTTCGATCCTTGCAAGCGCCACGTGTTGTTTCCTTGAGCAAGAAACTTTATCCACATTGCTTATTACTGGTTCCTTCCCAGGAAAAGAGGGCCACATGGAAGATTAGTACTAGTACTAAATGTGTTACCCTCTATAAATAAGGTCGATTATTATTATTATTACTATTATTATTATTATTATTATTATTTAATGCTGTTCATACTTCAATTAATTCATTGACTCATGATACGTCACATGCTTATTATAAACCTCCACAGTAATATATTACGACGCAATGTTGTTCATACTTCCACTTTTTATGTCCAGTGTTAAGTCTAATGTAAACCTATAGAAAACAATATAGTTCGTACTTCAACGAACGCACCGAGTCTAATTTTCAGTGACGTTAAGTGACGTCAGTCTAAACCATGGTTCTCTACGAACTGATTGGGTGTTGGCGACGTCAACGCAGTTCCGCTCTTTGCAGAAAGAAAAAAAAATGGCGTACAAATGTTTTTAGCTTTAAAAAATGCCCTATAAGCATTTTTTGCCCAGTGATTAGGAGCAAAGAATGTAAATATATGAAATAAACTTAATTTTTCTGCTGTTCATGATAGAATGAACGACAGCGGGTCGCTTGCAAAGTTTAGATGAGCATTCGGGGTTTATTTACTTTACAGGCGATCCACTGCTACACACTTTCATGAACAGCAGAAAAATAAAAGTAATTTCTTAAAAAATTCATTGACTCGTGACGTCACATACTCATAACGTGACGTTAAATTAAACCACTGTTCTCTTCAATATGATTTTTGTTTTGTTTGTTTGATCTGAGGTTTAACGTCCCCGTCAACACTGTATAGGTCATTTTGGAGACGCTGCTTCCAATTTTGTGGGAGTTTTACCCGACACTGAGATGAAATGATATCTCAAGCCCTGTCGCCCAATGAAACCAATAGGGTTTATAAGCATGGGCGGACCGACTCACACTGCATTGTCTGGGCAGGCGCAGATCTTCTAAACGGTTTACCAGTACTCGTGTGCGGGTCTGTTTCAGCTCTGCGTGGAAGCATCATGCAGCCCATCTATTTCTTCAAGCCCCGATGGGCGGGGGCTAAAAGTGATGATGTCAACAGCGCTTTTCCGCTGATATATTGTAATATGAAACGTATCTGCAATTCAATGGTTTTCTTGTTTTAATTTTGTCCTAAAACCAGAATTTTTCGTCAGTTATGTAAATATAAATTTCAAAGGTAATTTATTTAACGTTCATTGAAGTATGAACAACGTCGGACTTCCTATGTTGTTCTGACTTCACTGAACGTTGTATAAATTACATTCATTTCTCAATTATTTCAGATGTCACCAGGTTAACACGTCTGTGAAATAAACATCCCGTAAAGCCCAATTCATATGGAGAAAACTGGGGTTTACGGGGTATACACTATTGTTTCTTATTTCAGCTCTAAATCATAGGTTGTGGGTACTCGTTAGAACCGCCTCAGCGAGGTGGTTCTAACGAGCACCCACAACCTTTGTTTACAGTATAAATAAGAAAAATATCACGGATATTCTTCAGAAAAGTAACCATTTTAAAAATGAGAAAAAAATGCACTAAGTCGCACGGGCGGGTTATCGTTATGGTTTTCTTGTTTTAATTTTATCCTAAAAACAGAATTTTTCGTCAGTTATGTAAATATAAATTACAAACTAATTTATTTAACGTTCATTGAAGTGTGAGCAGCGTCGGACTTCAGATGTAGTTCTGACTTCACTGAACGTTGCATAACTTAGATTCATTTCTTAATTATTTGAGATGTCTTCGGGTTAACACGTCTGTGCAATGAACACCCCACACAAACCCACTTTATATAGAGAAAAGTGGGGTTTACAGGGGCGAATATTATTTTTATTTTTGCTAGAGAATAGGTTGTGGGTATTCGATAGAACCGCCTCAATGTGGCGGTTCTAGCGAGTACCAACAATCTTTGTTTGGACTAGAACTAAGACAAAGATGCATGATTTTCATCTTTTGAGATATGCAAGGAGATATGTTATCGAAATGAAACAGATTTGTTTGTTTGATTTGAGGTTTAACGTCCCAGACAACATTATAAAGGTCATTTTGGAGACGTTGCTTCCAATTTTGTTGGACTTTTACCCGACGTTGAGATGAAATGACTTCTCAAGCCCTGTCGCTCATTGAAACCAATAGGGTTTATAAGCATTGACCGTCTGACTCGCACCGCTTTGCCTGGGCAGGCTTAGATCCTCTAAGCGGTTTATCAGTACTCGTGTGCGGGCCGGATTCAGCTCTGCGTGGAAGTATCATGCAGCCCTTATATTTCTTCAAGCCCCCATGCGCGGGGGCCGGAAACAGATTTGTAGACTACGATAACATACTTGAGTGTTACAATTGCTCCGTATATATCTGTGGAACTATCATTTTCAGCTAAGAAAAACTGATGTTTTCCTCATTTCTTCTCACTGTTAAGAGGATGCCGTATTGGATAATACAAGCTGGCAAACGCTCCCATGACGACACAAGGAAAACCCTCAAATCCTCCTTCAGCCGACTGAGTCATGGGAAAAAAATCTTTGCACTGGATATCTCATCAGAATGAGGGCTAGTGAACAGAGGCAAAAGTAATCGGCGAAGTCGCGTAGTTTGTTTGTTTGCTTTATTTGGGTTTAACGTCGCCGTCAACAAAGTAAAGGTCATTTTGGAGACGTTGCTTTCAATTTTGTGGGACGTCTACCCGACATTGAGATGATAAGCCTTGTCGCCCAATGAAACCAAGGGTTTATAAGCATTGACGGTCCGACTCGCACCGCTTTCCCTGGGTAGGCTTGGATCCTCTAAGCGGTATACTAGTACTCGTGTGTGGTCGGTTTCAGCTCTGCGTGGAAGCGTCATGCAGCCCATCTATTTCTTCAAGCCCCGGTGGGTGGGGGGGGGGGGGCGAGAAGTCGAGTAGAAATAGGCCAAGTGCAACATCAGAGCTAAGACTTTCCTCCTCTGACCTCACATGTAGTTTCTGCAACAGACAGTTTATAGCAAATATTGGTTTTATCAGCCATCAGAAGCCATTGTCAGTTACACCACGTGCGACAGGCGTACTATTATTAGGTTGTGGCATATCAATGGCGAATTAATGTACAGAGGGATCCTGCGATCCCTGGTTTACCAGGCGAGTAGCGTAACCACTACACCACGGAGGCTTCTACGAATTAATGTATACTTAAACCAAAGAGATGTAAGGGTAACAAATCATTTCCTTTAAGATGATAAGTTGCAGAATACATGTGAAGGCAATGATCAGCTCTGAGCGAGACTCGCTTTGCAGAGAAAGGGCAAATAAAAGAAGTTGGTGCTGGCTACACTTTCTTCTGGAGTGATCGCAAAATGGAAGAGCGGCAGGAAGCAGAAGTAGGATTCGCAATCAAATCGCACCTTGTCAGCAAGCGCTCAGGACTTTCGAAACGCATAAATGACCGCCTGATGATGCTAAGACTACCCTTATTTGGTACGAGGCACGAAACTAAAGTTAGTGCCTATGCACCCACAATGACGAACCCAGATGAGGTCAAAGACAAGTTCTATGGTGATTTGGACTCTGTGATTTCTGCTACGCCACGGGGAAACAAACTCATCATCCGGGGAGACTTCGATGCTAGAGTGGGCACACACCACCAAACCTGGGAAGGAGTGATCGGGAATGAAGGAGTAGGAAAGTGCATTAGCAATGGTCTCCTCCTTTTTAGGAAGTGTGCGGAGCATTTACTGTTGATCACCAACGCAGTCTTCCGTCTGCCAACTCGCAACAAGACATCATGGATGCATCCTCGCTCCAAACACTGACATCTCAATGACTTTGTCATAGTTAGAAGGAAGGACAAAAAGGATGTCAGAGTGACAAAGACTGTGTGTGGTGCGGACTGCTGGGGAGACCACAGACTCGTTGTCAGCAAACTCAACCTGCGTATCCAGCCACCACAAGACAAGAAAGTGCCAATGAGACTGTATCTAAGCTGAAACAAGACAGCAAGAGGCAAGCCTTCACCTATGACATCTGCAGCAGTTCAGGTGATCCAGAAGAGAAATTGTCGGTCTTCAGAGATACTGTTCACTCTTCAGCAATGGATTCCCTATGTCCAGTATCTCGCAAACATCAAGACTGGTTTGACGAGTATAATGAAGAACCAAAGAGAAGTACCAACCTCGTTGATACCAGCTCAGTATCTAACAAGGCGGCCTATACAGATATTTACAAGAAGCTCTTTAATGCACTATAGAGAGTTTATGTTCCTCAGAGCTCAGGAACCACTCCTCTCCTCAGTGCAAATGGAACAATTCTTCTGACTGACAAAGAGGCTACCTTGAAAAGATGGGCTGAGCACTTGATAGTGTTCTCTGTCAATGATGATAAGCTATCAACAGGCTACCACATGCTGAATGTAGTCTGCTGCTTGACAGGCTCCCAATCGTTACTGAAACAGGGTGTTGCCAATAAACAATCCCAAACATGCTTTCTTTATTGATCTATATTCAAGATATTGCAATAAGTAATGGAGAGAGAGTCCAAAAACGGAAAATGTTAATACCTATAACTCTGTCAAATACTAACGCATTTTGCCCATTAATAATGATCCCAAACATGCTTTCTTTATTGATCTAAATAACTGTGAAGTTTTATGGATATACTCCATTTAGTAAAGGAAAATGTCCAATAACCATTTAATGGGAACTGTTAATAGGCGTAACTCTGTCAAATGTTAACAGACTACAGACTTTGTCTGTTAACAATCCAAAACATGCTTCCTTAAGTGGTATATAGTATATCTGTGCAGTTTCGCCCATATATTCCATTTAAAAAAAAGGAATGAGAGTCCCAAAACATATAATGGGAATTGTTAACGGCCTTAACTCTGCCACATGTTAACCGTTTTTTTGCGATTACCAACCCCAAACAGGTTTCCTTTTAATTAGTGGTCTATATATCAGTGAAGCGTCATCCATATATTACAATACGTACAGGAGAAAGAGTCCAAAAACATTAAGCGGAAAACGTTAACGGTCATGACCCTGTCAACTGTTAATGGATTGTGTGCATTAACAATTCCAAACATGCGCGTTCAGTGCTCTACATGTCTGTGGAGTTTCATTCAAATATTCTAATAAGTATAGGAAAAAGTCAAAAAAAAAAAAATGATGCAAAAGGTTAACGGCCATAACTCTGCCACGTGTTAACGCATTATCCCCATTAACAATCCCAAACATGCTTCCTTTGGTGGCCTATATATATCTGTAGGGTTTCATCCAAATATTCCATTTATTAAAGGAGAAAGAGTCAAACAAACATTGAATGGGCATTATTACCGGCCATAAAATATTAAATATCAACGGATTTTACCCATAAACAATCCAAAACCACACATACCTAATAACAATGTTGTTATGCATAAGAATTTATTTTTCTGATTTCCACTTTCACCCCACTTGGCGACCTAATAGTGCTATTTATATTTTCTTTACTCTTCTTTTAAAAACTTAATGATTTAATTGAATGGACATTTCATAGGGAACACTCCCTCTATCTTGCATGTAATGTAAGAAATGCTTTTTCACTTCTGAAGAGCATAAAAATTATACTTTGTGGTCATGTTAGAAAGTGTGTGAAGTTCTCACCTTTCTACTTGACAAGATTTGGTACCAACTTATTTAGACAAGTTGTGTGTATTCCGGTGGGTACTAATTGCGCACCACTTGTGGCTGGTTTGTTTTTGTTTTGTTATGAGAGAGACTTCATGATGTCCCTTTCAGCTGAAAACCAGTCTGAAATCATTGAAGCTTTTAGTGCCACTTCTAGATATTTGGATGATTTATTAAATATTGATAATCCTAGTTCGATGGTTTGATCGGTCAAATTTACCCTCCAGAACCTCAGTTAAATAAAGAAAAGTCTTCTAATACCGAGCCACCTTTTTTGGATTTACATCTGTCTATTGTAGATGGGTTTGTTTCGTGCACAATGTATGAAAAACGCGATGATTTTGAGTTTGAGATTGTAAATTTTCATTTTTTGGATGGTGATGTTCCTCGTGCGCCGTCCTATGGCGTTTATATTTCGTAATTAATTCGATTTGCCAGAGTGTGTAGTCATGTAACTGACTTCAACACTCGTAATAAATTGTAATCGGCTAAACTTCTTAATCAGGGTCATCGGTATCATAAACTACGCAAAGCCTTTTCAAAATTTTATAGACGTCATTCTGATTTAATTTCAAAATTCAATATTGGACTTAAATCTCTTCTGCAACAAGGTCTATCGGAACCCATTAGTATATAAATTCAGAAAAATATATAACCGCAATGACTTCAGCACCCAATTTCGTAAAATCATTATTCGATATAAAAAGATTGGGTACAACATAAATGTTATACAAAAGACTGCATGCATGGTAGTTAACCCAATCACGGTTGACAACTTTGCTTCCCTCTTTAATTGCACGCCGGTGGGTCAGGCCTCAGATTCTATGACTTTCATTTTTTAGATATAAAAAGATTGGGTACAACATAAATGTTATACAAAAGACTGCATGCATGATAGTTAACCCAATCACGGTTGACAACTTTGCTTCCCTCTTTAATTGCACGCCGGTGGGTCAGGCCTCAGATTCTATGACGGTTCCAGTGTAAAGGTTTA
Organism: Lucinisca nassula; assembly: GCA_963580285.1. Taxonomy (NCBI): domain Eukaryota; kingdom Metazoa; phylum Mollusca; class Bivalvia; order Lucinida; family Lucinidae; genus Lucinisca; species Lucinisca nassula. The sequence goes on along the minus strand of OY757021.1, from coordinate 108,089,210 downwards.
TTTTTGATTTTTATTATTGGGAATTAGAGAGATCTAATTCAAGGTATTCTGTCGGTTGGTGCCAGATGCTCTAACTCTGGTCGGGCCCATCGGAGTCTAACTGTTGGTTTTCTTTAGCTCCAGCATTTCAGTGGTTTCTTGCTGTCGAGTCATCACTGTTGTTTCATCTCTGTGGTTGTTTGATTATTTGTGTTCACGGAGATGTTGCACTGATGAGTTAGGAGGCCTTCATGCAGACTGAACAAATTATTTGTCTAAATCGCGACTGAAGTAAGGGCGAGGATTGTGGTCACGTAAAATAGATTTTAGCCCCCAAGTGGAATTCGTTTCCGCTGACCGTTCCAAGTTGGTTCTTCTATCGCGATTTATTTTTGTTATTGTTTGTCTTTGGGTGTTTTTGTGGCTTATATTTCAGTGTATTTTATTTTGGATAGCCTATTGGCCATTTTGTGGGAAAGTAACAGTCCTTTTGGCTTTCCGCTATTGATGTTTCCATTAGGTTGTTTCATGTTTGTGTTTCTTTCCCTTTGGTGTCTCTGATGGGAGCTGTGGGTTGATTGTATCGATACCTGATCATTGCCGCCACTTCTATTTTTCTTAATGAAGTGTCTGGAAAAATGAGTTACAGATTAATTTTATTTTGTAAACAACTTGTTTACAAGGAAAAGTACTTTTGAATCTTCCAGAAAGTCCGGGGTTGCATTATTTTTAAAAAAAATGCCTAATCTTATTCCACAGCCTTCTGGAACGTTCTAGAGAAATCTTAGGGTCTATAAAAGAGCTTGATTTTTCTCTTTGAGTGAGACATTGGAGTTTGAAGTTTGGGTTTATAAGAAAAGATATTTCTAAATTCTGTGTTGGATTGTCAAATGATATTATATTTTATTTCGGACTGCGAATTCTGTGGGATCAAGGAAAATCGATTCATTCAAGGATATTTTATAACAGAGCTAAGTACATTTAATGTTCTTACTTCTACAGGTTAAAGATAGTTTGCAAATAAATTTTGTTAAATTTTTCCATAAGGCTTGTTTGCTTTTTCTTTCTGTTACGCCTGGCTCGTAACAATGTAATTACAAAATGTGAAGAAAATCCGTTAAAAACGTACTCAAGTTATTGATCGGAAACGTCCAAAAACCAAAAAGATATAACACGGGTTTTTCCCATTAACAATCCCAAACCACTCAATGTGTATGCAAAATGTGAAGAAAAAAAATCAGTGGAAAATTAGTCAGACTATCGATCGGAAATGGTGCGGACGGACACTCGAACGCAACCAATATCGTGTAGTGTGGTATAAAATGTTTGCGAGAAGATTCAGCAGCCGAAATCAACAGACGACATTTTCAGATACATGTTTTCTATGCATCTTAAGGATTAACATTCAAGACCCGCAAGATGGAAGATGGTAAGCGAAAGGATGCGGTTACACTTCGATGTCGTGCCAAAGACACGGCGGGGGTCTTACAAAAAACTACTGATGTGACTGTCAGACTCCAGGGATCTGTAGTTATCGCACCCATAAATAGGGACAGTAACATTTTAGAAGCCCGCCGTTGAATATAAATACCAGAGCCCAATCAGCCCCCTATGACTAATTTTCAACTTCAGATAAAATAAATCCACTGGATAAACAAACAAAAGCCATCTGTTCTGGATTTACAGTGTTTGCCAAAGTGGCAGGGCTAGTCCGGCCTCGGGGCATGTTCGGCATATGGCTACATTTAGCATGTCAACCAGGTTATAGAGCTGGGAATCATAATGTGAAGTCATTTATGACGATTTTACCTATGTCAGTACATAATGACCGCTTTGAAGAATATGGCATAGATTTTGGAACCGAAATCTCGTTTTCGTGCATACTGAGAAAATTTTCCATAGTAATTATAGTTTTTATTTTTCTTAAGAAGTGTTTTGATTCCGATTTAATTTCTATACATTTATTACGGTACGACAATGCGCTTTTATGTAATACATTATTAATTTCTTTTACTGCACCCTAAAAGGATTATTTCACGTGATGTTTCTGCAAAATCTGTCAGAGGCAAGTTAGGCCTTTTAAGGCGGGGCAAGTTCGGCTATCATCACCCGATCTCAACGACTGAAAATAGCCTTAATCGGAAAGAGTCATAAGAAGGCGTATACCGGCCTTACTTGCATACACAGTTTTCGAAGACCCAGCTGTATAATAGTCATTCCAAAAGTAAACGTTGTCTGAAATGGGGCCGAACTAGCCCCGGTCTCCCCTACTTCTTTCACGATCAGGTATTTATTTTTTTTTACTTTTAGAAACGTTTTTGTTTTAATTACAGAATTGGAATTGTATTATAGATGCGGTATGTATTTACATAACTTTCCTCCCTATAAGTTTGTTCTGTGAAATATATTACTAGTTCAGGACGAACTTGCCCCGTTGGGTGGCCGAACTTGCCTCTTGGCGGGGCAAATTCGGTCATCATGACCAAGTACGGTCATCATGACTCGGTCTCTTTGACTAAAAAATACCCTTTATCAGACAGAGACAAAAGAAGGCATATACCCGGGCTAGTACGGCCCCATTGTACGTTACTTAAATATATAGTTTCCTTAGACCTACATGTAGCTGTTTTGTTTGTTTGTATTGGAGTTTTACGGCCCAGTCAACACTATTAAGGTCATTTTTAGCCGGTCAGTTTACCTATCAACACTTTCCTGGGCAGGCTTATACGTAAGCGGTTAACCAGTACAGTGCACATTCTTTCGCCAGAAACTGACAACTGCCCTTCTTGAATCAGCGGAAGGGAGAGAATGACCGTAGAAAAGATTTCATGATCAATCTCCACGAAAGAATGTTGCCGACCCCGGCGGGAGTCGAACCCGCGTCCTCCTGATCACCAGTCAGACGCGCATCCGACTGAGCCACTGAGGCCGGCTACATGTAGCTGTAAGAGTCATTAAAAATGAACGTTTTCTAAAATGCCACCAGAGGTAAAAATAGGAAACAAAAACTACTACCCCTCACATACCTCTTGGCAAATTTCATTCAATCTTCATAAGAATGTTGCTGTGGTAACCCTCTAACAAAACAGCTCAATTCGTTATGCTCTGATGAACAAGCTGGTCGCCAAAGCTAGAAATAGAAAGTCTTTAAACAAATACTCCTCCTATACCCATGGGCCGATTTCATTCAAACTTAATAGGTTTGTTGCTTAGGTGACCGTCTACATCAATAGCTAAAACCGTCACGCTGCAATGAGCAAAATGGCCGCCAGTGCTAAAACAGAAAAAAACGTCAACAGTTTGCTTTTTCTGCCAGCTCCTCCTACACGTTATGGCCATTTTAATTCAAATTTCACAGGGATCTTGCCTAGATAGCTGCCTACCAAAATAGCTAAAATCGTTTAGCTTTGTTAAATAAGGTGGCCACCACAACAACAAAAAAAAGAAAATATTTTCTCGACAACTCATCCTATACCATTGGGTTAATTTTAATCAAACTTCAAACGAATGTTGCTTATGTAACCTTCTTCGTTAATAACAAAAATGGCTCGGCTCTGATGAACAAAGTGGCCACCATAGCTAAAAATAGAGAAAAAAAGCCTATTAATGACAACTTCTCCCACACCTCTAGCCCAGTTTCATGCAAACCTCTCAAGAGTGTTGCTTAGTTGACCCGCTGCCAAATTAGCAAAAATGGTTCCGTTCTGAAATAGCTAAAAGCGTTGAGCTCTGTTGAATAAGATGGCCACCAGAGCTAAAAAGGAAAACCATTTAAATGATAATTCATCCTATACATCACGAAAACAAGCCTTTATAATTTTGGCCCCCTTGAACCCTACTTTATGTAATAAAACTGGGGTTTACAGGGGTAAGCCATTTTTTCTTATTTCTGCTCTTAAATATAGATTCGTTGGTACACGTTAGAGCCGCCCCAATTTATATTTTGGGCAGAAATAAGAAAAAAATCACATTTTTTTATCTTATTTGTTTTATTGGCGGCGGTATAGTTTATAATCCATTTGTATTGGCATGTTTACGCAATTCTTTTGGTCTAACCTCACTCGAACTAAATGGAATGTTGCTCTTGCAATTTTATACAGAAATAGCTAAACAATTTCGCTCGGATGAACCGGTTAGCTGATAGAGCTTAAAAGAGAAATGTCATGAAATGACATGTCCTCATGTACCTTTGGTACGATCCCATTATGATTTAATTTTCACGGTGGCCTGTCTACCAAAAGCATTTTGCACCAATGAAGAAAATGGCTGACAGAAAGTGGTAAAATCTTCAAATGAGAACCTCCCTAAACTCTTAAGGCAGTTTCATTCAAACTTCGCAAGAATGTTGCCAAAGTGACAATCTATATTAGTACAACAAATACAATTAAAGAAATAAGATGCATGTTAGTTTTCCGTGATTTGCAGAAGTAATGTAACATCTTGAAATCAGTTGAGCGATTCAGGGCTATTTTGGCCCTCCTGTTACTATGCTTATGTTGTGGTTTGTTGTCCATGTACACGTATGTCGTGATGTTTTTACTTTGGACAGTCGTTTGTATATTGTTCGGGAAATAGACTGTCCTTTTGATTTTCTTCTTGTAATGTCTTAACTATAATAACGTTACTTTATTGGAATGTATGTAGAGAAAACTGAGTATTACAGGGGTAAACATTATTTTCCTTATTTCTGCTCCAAGACATAGGTTGTGGGTACTCGTTAGAACCGCCTCAATGAGGCGGTTCTAACGAGCACCCAAAACCTATGTTTGGAATATAAATAAGAAAAACATCGCAAATTTTCATCAGAAAAATTACCCTTTTTTTTGAGGTATGAAAAATGCACTGTATCACACGGATTTGTTATCGTAATGAATAGCGATTTTTGGTGATTGTTTTCCCTTCTATTCAGAGAACCTTCGCAGACTGATTTGAATTTTAACTGGGTGCTGTCATCATGCCAACAAATCCGTGTAGTGAACGCCCCTGTAAATCCCACTTTATATAGAGAAAGCTGGGGTTTACAAGGATATACATTATTTTTCTGCTCCAAGACATAGGTTGTGGGTACTAGTTAGAACCGGCAGTTCTAACGAGCACTCAGAACCTATATTTGGAGTCTGTGGGTACCCGTTAGAACCGTCGGTTGTAATGAGCACTCACAACCTATATTTTGAGTTTTCTTCTCAAAGACATAGGTTGTGGGGGCGGTACATTTGGAGTATACATGTAACGAGTTCCCACAATCTATGTTTTGAGCAGACATATTAAATTTTAATTTTTGGTAGCACACTTTTCAATTTATTTTTGAATAGGCGTATTTTTGTAATGGGTTTGTGTCTCACCTGGTCGCATACCCGGAGAAGAGGTTTCGTTAGAAGGCGTCCATACCACATGGGTATGCTGAACAGAGACTTGCTTTACATTTGCAAACATGATAGATACCCCCGAATATTATAAGCTGACCGTAATTTTTCCTATGGTATTTTTTTTCAATTTTTCCAGTTATAATAACATTTTTGTATTTTCTTCCAGAAGTCCGGTTCATTCAAATAAGTGCAATGTCAGATTTACCTGATAAAGCTCACTTGTTCTGAAATAACATATCTTTATCAGGTCAAGGTGTTACAATGCAAATAATATAGGGGGTTACTGATAAGTATCACTCTGAGGCAATCGTATGACATTGTTTGTTTCGTTCTGTTTCATAACCCTTACTAATATTGCACGTTTTGTTTGATATTTGTATCCGCCAGTTTCCAAATATATGTAGGCAAAATAACAATCTCTTTCCAGAAGAACAAAGTTCAATAACTATGTAAATCAGTTCCTAATTAACCCATTCAGTACCAGAAACCCCTAAAGGGGTACCTTGGCAAACAGTGCAGGCCCAGATCAGACGCCACAGAACGCGGCGTCTGATCAGGGCCTACACTGTTTGCAAAAAGTTCAGCCATTTCCCGAAATAATTTTGAAGAAAACACAACCTGCAACCCCTAAATTTAGAAATGGACTCCTGCTATATATGAGGAGGAAGATTTCATTTGGAACAAAAAGGGTTAAAAGCTATTAGACGAATCGCTTGTGATTCATGGTTCTCATTAGCTGTATATAAAATGCGAGGGCATTGTCGTAACAGGCCACCCGCGGCATCCCAGGTGGACAAATTATCTGACGTTTTGATTTTTGCTGGACTGATGAGCTACTTTTAACTAGTCGAGAATCGTCACTATTTATAATCTCCTCGAGTTCATTTAAAAATGCCGGAGACTTGAGGATTTTGCTGAGGATATTTCCGGAGCTGTATGTATCATCCAAATCAGCTAAACTGGCTTTTCGATTCTGGCTGATGTCAAAGGATGGCATTTCCTCAGCCAGAATTTGAGGAAGTTCTGACAAGTCCATTGGATATTCGACCTCGTATTGCGGATCATAGTACCCGGAATCGCCTCCAGAGATTACTCTATCAGTGTCACCGTTCCTTTTCCCAATATTTCTTAAGGCAACCGGGTCAGTGAAGCTGTTGTGCTGTCTTACAAACATGGCTAGCTGTGAATAGAAGCACTGTTCACCGCTCATTCCTGGTGGGCACAGCCTTATACTTCGTGTTTGCCTCGCTACTGGTTGCACCTGGTCATCTAAAAAATAACGATAAAATAAAAAAAAAAAATATATATATATATATATATATATATATATATATATATATATATATATATATATATATATATATATATATATATATATATATATATATATATATATATATATATATATATATATATATGTCTATAGTAACAGAATAAGGTTGGTATTTTGTAACAACAGAAGGATAGTTTTCCTTCTTTCTGCAAATGAACCTATGCTGTAGGTATTCGTTAGAACCGCCTCGGCGAGGCGTCTCTAGTACCGCCTCGGCGAGGCGGCTCTAATGAATACCCACAACATAGGTTTATATGCAGAAAGAAGGAAACCTGTCCTTCAATTATCACAAAATACGAACCTCATTGTTGCTTTGGCCGCTTAATGCCTTTTCAACAGCTCATCCGTCTTGCATCGAGAATTCATTCAGACCTCAATGAAAATTAATAGAGTTCTTACATGTATGTATTCTCAAACCATATGCTGTAAGTGTTCGTAAGAACCGCCTCACTGAGGCGCCCTAACGAAAACCATCCACCTACGTCTTGGGACAAAATGGGGGAAATAATGTATAGACCTGCAGACCCCATATTTCTGTAGTATAAAGATGAAGTTTACGAAGGTGTTCTTTTCAAGTGAGTGAGTGTTTGAGTTTTACGTAGGTTAAGTAAAATTTTGTTTTGTTTGATTTGAGGTTTAACGTCCCCGTCAACACTGTAAAGGTCATTTTGGAGACGTTGCTTCCAATTTTGTGGGACTTTTACACGACATTGAGATGAATTGACATCTCAAGCCCTGTCGCCCAATGAAACCAATATGATTTATTAGCATGGACTGTCCATCTCGCACCGCGGTTCCTGGACAGGCTTAGATCCTCTAAGCGGTTTACTAGTACTAGTGTGCGGGCAGGATTCAGCTCTGCGTGGAAGCATCATGCGGCCCATATATTTCTTCAAGCCCCTTTGGGCGGGGGCGAAGGTTAAGTAAAATACTAACTGGCATGCGCGAACAGCGAGGAGATTGATCATCTTTATACCTAGCGGCTACTATTTACCCTCTTTTGCAACACGAAGAACAACGTAGGTCAATTAATGTGGTGTTTAGTTATTATTACTATTATGATCATTATTCTATTATTATGATTTATGTTGGCAAGTGGTCATGTAATTACTTGTTATCAAGTAAACAACCTCGTGTAATAATACCCATGTAAATTCGCTTTTATGCGAAACAAAGTTGGGTTTACATTATTTTAATAATATCTTAACATGCATCATCAGAAACGCATTTGAACAGTCACCATCACGAATACACGGCTATATAATTTTGACCCCCCTCGAGCCCCACTTTTATTGTCAAAGTAAAAGTAAAACTGGGGTTTGCAGGGGTAAACCTTATTTTTCTTATTTCTGCTCTGAGATATAGATTGTTGGTGACTTGTTAGAACTGCCTCGACGAGGCGGTTCTAACGTGTACCCACAATCTATATTTTGAGTAGAAATAAGAAAAATATCACAATTTTTCATCTGAAAATTTCATTTTTTTCGGCGATAAATGTGTCAATGTATTTGTATAGGCGTGTTTTCGTAATGCGAAAGACAGTAGTATTACGGGGTCATGCTTTCGTAGTGATGTATGGTACATGTATTTCCTGTCCTTTTCCATAAACTGTTTCATATTATTTTGAAACAAAAAAAACAAAACAGGAAATGTTACAAGAAACACGATATCTTGTGAACGTCAATATATTATGAATTTCAAAGCTATTTCCTTTGTTGTTTCAAACTATACAGTGCTAAGTTAGCCATCGTCCAGGTTACTTGTTGCAGTATTGTTTTTTAATGTATTGGTACTAAAGAGAAATGAGTCCGGGCACAGCAAAATGTACTGTCCGTCGAGGAATAGTTGACAGTGACGTCACGACTTGTTTTTGTTCTGAATAATGCAAAACTTATGGGGCTAACGGTAAAATAGCTCAAATAGTCAGCTACGTCACTGCCAGCTATTTGTTGGCGAACTATACAACTGTTTATTGACAAGTGTGATGCAAATATTTTCCTGCAAAGAAAAAAAATCTGTCATATGCTATTTCGATATTGTATGCCTTACTGGTGGGTGTAAGTATGCTTTACGGGATACCAGCCCTCAGAGTCTATTTACTGTGGCTCAAATATGTATTTGTTCGGTCCGCGCAAATGTTTTCTAACTCATCAATGTAGCAATTCGAATAACAAAGAAATCAAAATTAAAACAAAGTTGACCAACACAAAGGATGAGGACTCGACAGTAAAACGCGTTGAGACATCCGGTGCTGCACACAACGGCACAGGAACACTGGAGCAAAAGATAACCAACAGTTCAACCCTATTGGACAAAGCAACAGACATAAAAGTTCCAGCCATAACGAAAAAACGCATATACAAAAACATTGTAATTTTACCGCCGGAAAACCGGTGATTTTCAGATGAAAAAGTGTGATATTTTTCTTATTTCTGCTCAAAATATAAATTGTGGGTACTCGTTAGAACCGCCTCGATGAGGCGGTTCTAACGGGTACCCACAATCTATATTCTAGAACAGAAATTAGAAAAATAACGTTTACCCCTGCAAACCCCAGTTTTTCTATATAAAAGTGGGGTTCAAGTGGGTCGAAATTATATAGGCGTGTTTTCGTGATGTCCGACCAACTAATTAATAGCTTTAAGCCAGGTCCATAATGGAGTCTGAACCCCAGCCCCCCCGGCGTGCAATTAAAGAGGGAATCATAATGATTTAACATGAATGGGCCAAATGCGATGCATGCAAGCTTATATTGTAACCCGCGCGCTGGTAACGTTTGATAATTTCCTGCAATTTTTCCGAAAAGTTAGGTTTGCCTTTAATTTTTTTCTTTATTTATATATTGTGTCACAAAAACTCAGGCTGTGATACCCCCAAAAGTCTATGCAATCAAACCTTAAATTTAAACATAGCCATCGGAAGACATGGCAAATCCCCCAACCAAAAGCCAATATGGCCTTCAGAAGATTGTTCACCAATAGAAAGTGCACAAGAATTTAACCAGCAATATATCACAAAAGTATTGCAGTTATGGCCATCACAAGATTATACTTCAGGAGAGATAACTAAAAAACAGGGTACTCAGAACTGTGGTACTTGTGCATGACATGCCTGCTTAAGCTCATGCATTTCTGTACAAAGTACCATCAATATGTCTCAAAGGGTGTTGGAGATCACAAGCTGGTCATACTGCTATAATGGAAGGGTAGATAACTCAACTATTTATCATAGCACCCAGAATTGTGGTTCTTAGGCATGAAGCGCCGCTCAACCTTGTATATAATTGTGCCAAGTACCATCAATATATCTCAAAGGGTATTGGAGTTATGGCCATCAAAAGGTTATATTGTCAGGGGAGATAATTAAAACCAGGGCACCCAGAGTTGTGGTTCTTGCATGTGACAAACCTGTTTAACCTCATGTACAACTGTACCAAGTACCATCAATATATCTCAAAGAGTATTGGAGATGTGGCCATCACAAGGTAGTGATTCTATATTATTGGAAGGGGAGATAACTCAAAACCATGTTGCCCAGAGTTGTGGTTCTTGTACATGACACACCGTCTCGGCTTTGTGAACAACTGTGCCAGGTATCATCAATATATCTTAAAGGGCATTGGAGTTATGGCCATCACAAGGTAGTCACTCTATTTTATTGGAAGGGGAGATAACTAAAAACATGGCAGCCAGAGTTGTGGTTCTTGTGCATGACACACCGTCTCGGCCTTGTGAACAACTGTGCCAGGTATCATCAATATATCTTAAAGGGTATTGGAGTTATGGCCATCACAAGTTAGTCACTCTATTTTATTGGAAGGGGAGATAACTCAAAAACCATGGCAGCCAGAGTTGTGGTTCTTGTGCATGACACGCTGTCACAGTCTTGTGAACAACTGTGCCAGGTACCATCAATATATCTCAGAGGGTATTGGAGTTATGGCCATCACAAAGTAGTCATTCTATTTTATTAAAAGGGGAGATAACTAAAATGTATTGCATTCAGAGTTCTGGTTCTTGCGCATGACACACCGTCTCAGCCTTGTGAACAATTGTGCCAAGAACTATCAATGAATCTCAAAGGGTAAAGGAGTTATGGCCATCACGAGGTCAGTGACAGGTCTTGACACTCTTGCTTTCTAGAAATGGAAAGTTGATTACATTAAAATCGAAATCACCTCGCTTATCAAAACTTTTAGTTGTAACAAAAACATTCAAGAGAAATTTTCAAATGCAAAATCGAAACACTTTGGTTAACAAGGGTATACATAATATGTTTCTCATTTTTGCTTAAAACATTGAGACGATTCGAACGAGCATTAACCCTTTTTTGTACCAAATAAAATATTCTTCCTTATATACAGCAGGAATCGATTTCAAAATATGGGGGTGACAAATTGTGTGTCGGAAAATGACTGAACTTTTTTCAAACAGTGTAGGCCCTGATCAGACGCCGCGTTTTGCGGCGTCTGATCTGGGCCTGCGCTGTTTGCCAGTTACCCGTTTTGGGGGTTCTGGTACAAAATTGGTGTAACAATATAAATCAACATTTGACAGCACTGGTAGAAGCCTCCGTGGTGTAGTGGTTACGCTACTCGCCTTGTAAACCAGGGATCGCAGGGCGGGTTCGATCCCGGGCTTCTCCAGACTTTCGGACGAGTCTTTAATTCGAGATCCCGTCTCCGTATGACCTTAGCTGTTGGTGGGACGTAAAACTCAAACACTCACTCACTCACTTGACAGCACTGGTGGGTCTGTAAGCTGTAAAAATGATCCTGAACTGTGGCATAGACTGTTAACATTTCGTTTAATTCTTTCATTCCTGTACTATAAGCAAACAGTTTAGACCTTGAAGAGGTTATATTTCATGTATTGTAAGCAAACATTTGAGACCCTGAGCTGTCGTTGATAGTAACGTGGACAAAGCATTGAAAATCTTCTGCGCTTCATAACTTCGGGTCGACTGAAAATCAATCGTTCCAAAATTGCATCTTTTCTGACTCAACAAACATATGTGTTTGTTTGTTTTGAGGTTTAATGTCCCCGTCAACACTATATATAGGTCATTTGGAGACGTTGCTTCCTATTTTAAGGGACTTTTACCCGACATTTTGATTAATCGACGCCCATAGCTCTACCTCCCAAAGGAGCCGCTAGTGTTTAAGTGGTGGTCCGACTGGCACCACTTTTACGGGACAGCCTTGACCTAATGGTTTAAAAGCAATCAAATTCGGTCGGTTTTAGCACTGCAAAAGCACCATGCAGTCCAATCTATTTTTACAAGCCCCAATCGGCGTGAGGCGCTCAACAAACATATACGCTCAATTTTATCTTAGGAGGCATCACGAAAAGAGGCCGATATAAGCTTGACCCCCTAGAACGTGGAACCCCACTTGTATATAATAAAAGTGGGGTTTACAGGGGTAAATGATATTTTCTACTTTCTGCTCTTAAATGTATATTGTGATTACTCGTTAGAACCGCCTCGATGAGGCGGTTCTTACGTGTACACACAGTCTATATTTAAGGAAAATTAAGAACAAATATCACAATTTTTCAGCTGAATTTGTTTTTCGGCGGTAAAATAACGAATTGTTTGAATAGGCCTGTTTTCGTAATGGCCATGGAATCGGTTTCCTCATGGCGTGGTTCATATATAAGCAAGCGATTGCTTGAGAAATTACCCTCTAAGGAATGTTTGAGATTTCGGTCTGCTAATCTCTGTTTCAATATCAATTAAACCATGTTCCTCCAGGAATAAAATCATAAAGATACCATTATCTTTACCGTCACATTGCAAATCGGCTTATTTTGATATTTGTTTCTTAATTGCAGAGTAACCTGAAGCAAGACTGCATTATTTCCTAACCATAAAATGTTTAATAAGACTGTCGTATTTACTCTTGTAGCACATGTACTCCTCATCACGAAACGAAGACCCCTCTGATCCCCAGTTTATAAAGAGAAAACTGGGGTTTACGTGGGTCATTGTCTGTCTTATCTTTGCTCAAAAACATACATTGTGGGGACTCGTAAGGCGGTTCCAACGAACACCCACAATTTATGTTGAAAACTGAAATAAGAAAGATGTTACAATTTTAGCCTAATATTTGTCATTTCTGACACCATGTTGGACGCCATTATTTCATATGGACATTTTTCCTTATTGTTCATCACATCCGGTTAACGTATTTGTCTGATATAGTATGTCTTCAAAGGAGTCGTTTTCCTGCCGACAATATGTGATTAATGTCTTATTGCTCATACATAGATTATGACCTCTCGTCCGATCCGCCCCGTTCAGGCTATTCTAACGAGTTCCTACAATCTAGATTTTTGACAACTACAGTACAAAAAATTCCGACCATCACGAAAACAAGCCTATATAATTTTAACCAACTTGAACCCCACTTGTATATAGTAAAACTGGGGTTTCCGGGGGTATATCTTATTTTTCTTATTTCTGCGCTAAAATATTTTGAGCAGAAATAAGAAAACTATCACAATTTTTCATCATAAAATTTTCATTTCAGCGATAAAGGTTGCTATGTATCTGTATAGGCGTGTTTGCGTAATGATTAAGGCCATCTATGTGACTGTTCAAAAGTGGAATTAAAGAATACTTTTGAACAGTTCCAAAGATGGTTCCTAACCAGAGAACATTGTATGCGGAAAACACAAATAAAGAAAGAATAACTGCAACCGACTGGGTAAGCTTTTAAGGGAGAATTGGTCTTAATTCTATAGGTGGTCTTAATATCGGGATTTCACTGTCATAAAGAAGAAAGGTATATTCTTGTAAACCCCACTTTTATTTGTTATATGTAGGGTTTACGCTGGTCATCACGAAAACACGCCTATGTATTTTTGACCCCTTAAACCCCACTTTCATATTGTAAAATTGGGGATTACAGAGGTATACAGTTGTTTTTTTTCATTATTCTGCTCAAAAACATAGATTGTGGGTACACGTTAGAACCGGCTCGGCAAGGTGGTTCTAACGAGTTCCCACAATCTATATTTTTTAGCAGAAATAAGAAAAACATCACATTTTTTCATCCTAAAATTTTTTATTGGCCTATTTATTTATTTATTTATTTATTTATTTATTATGTGAAAGCTATCTGTCTGGTATTATGGAATGTATTTTCAATATTTGGGTTACTGTTCTCTGCCAAGTATAGTCTGTGGGTGGTCTTTAGGACTGTCTTATTTAGGCCATCAATCAAAGTTTTGGATCAAGCATAAATCGATTGTAGTATTAAATATGATATTTTGAGTTAAGGAATACAGCACAGGACTAAAACGTTCAAGTTTTTACTGAAGCAGACAAGCACATTTCGGCCAATTAGGACCCATCAGTGACCCTTATATATTTTCAAACTTCATAAATGAAACAAATGCTCCCAAAGGATCCTACTGTTTCTGTGAACATCGGGGTTCACATGGCAATTTATTATATGAACTTAACAAGATGATGTTTACAGATCAAGGAAGTCCACCACTTCACATTGAAAAGATGCATAATCACAAGTACTTTAATCCTTGTCCTGCTGAGCCCGGATATGTCTTATCTTTCAAATAATGAAGATCCAGATCAGATGGCTTCTGAAGAAGCCATCTGATCAGGATCTTCATTGTTTGTCATTCAGTTTATGAATTTGTTGCAATAATTTGCATCAAATAATCTGATTAGTTAATAATCGGTAGTGAGTGTGGCATATATGAATATTCAGCAGGACAAGGGTTAAAGCAGACTGTGTATTGCTGACATTTAGCGCCATCTATGTCTAAGAGTTGTCCTTAATATAAAAAAGAATGCCAATTACTGCCACTCGCCTTAAGAATGTTACGGAAGCTGATTGAGCAAACAGCGAAGGAACTGATCACAATACGAGAAATTAACATGATACCTCATTAACCAATTTATACGGAAAGCCCCAAATTGGGTCATTGGCAAATGATGTAGGCAAGCGGCGTCTGATTAGCGTCTGCAATGTTTGCAAAAATGTCAACAGTATTCGTAATCAAAATTAAGTTTAGAAAACGTTTGAATCTGCCAACTCTAAATTTCGAAGTGGGCTCTTGCTGCACATATGTGAGAAGATTCCATTCAGTACAAAATGGGTTTACAACAGGTAATCTTTATGTCATTCAAGGTTACGTCTGTCAATGTCCTTCATTTTTCTGGGAAGCCAGTATTGACTTCCTGTTGTTTTTCATTACGATAACATACCCGTGAGACATAGTGCATTTTTCATATCTCCAAAATGGCTGTATTTCTGGTGAAAATCTGCGACGTCTTTTTAATTTGTACAACAAACATAAGGTTGTGGGTACTCGTTAGAACAGCCTCCTTGACGCGGTTCTAATGAGTACCCACAACCTATGTCTTGGAGCAGAATTAGGAAAAATAAAAGTGTATTAACAAGTGTATTATTAAACTTAGTAGGTTAACCAATTTCAGACTGGAAACCTCTAAACGGGTACCCTTGCAAACAGTGTAGGCCCAGATCAGACGCCGCAGAACGCGGCGTCTGATCAGGGCCTTCACTGTTTGCTAAAAGTTCAGTCATTTTCCAAATAAATTTTTAAGAAAACACAACCTGATACCCATAAATTTTAAAATGGCCTCCTGGAAGATTCCATTTGGTACAAAAAGGGTAAGTTCCATTGTATCAGTTTGGTAGGATTTTCAGCATTTTCACATTTTAATCTGATACATCTACAGTCGAACTTGGATAACTCGAAAACCTTTGGGATCTTGGTATTTTGTTCGTGTTCGAGAAAGGAGTAGAAGAATTGTTTAGGAATTTTGAAAGAATTCGTAATAACCAAGGTAAACGGGACATTCATGTTCGATTTTTGGAAGTTAACTTCATTTCCACGCAATATATTCATTACGATAACTCACCCGTGCAACATAATGCATTTTTCACACCTCCAAAATGTCTAATTTACTGATGAAAATCCTTGATAGTTTTGTTATAAATGTTCAAAACATAGGTTGAGGGTGCTCGTTAGAACCGCCTCCGTGAGGCGGTTCTAACGAGTACCCACAACCTATGTATTGGAGCAGAAATAAGAAAAATAGTGTATACCCCCATAAACCCCAGTTTTCTCTATATAAAGTGGGGTGTAGGGGGGTCTTCATTTCATGGACTTGTTCACGTGATGTTCAGTCATTCTACATTCATTTCTGCGTTTGATTAGCATGTACTCGCTATTAACTTGTTGGTAAGATTAGTATTATCAATTGTGTTACCCTCAGTAAATAAAGTATTTACTTACTTACTTACTTAATGTATACCCTGTATATCCCGGTTGTCTCTATTTAAAGTGGTTAATGGGTGTCCGTTTCATGGTACTGTAAATTGAGACCCTCTGTAAACCCCTAACATGCCTATCATAACAAATGTAGTCTGCGCTTAAAACTCATTATTGCGCAAATAAATGTGGAATAGATCGGACCTCTAGATCCGTCTGATCAGGGTCTAGCCTTGTTGTCTATAGACAAAAATATGATTGTAAAATTTGCCAAAAAAAAAATAATAGAATATATAGCAGAAGGTACAAATAGATCCAACGTTTCCTGGCGTCTTATGGGTTTAACCTTTAACCTGCTGAATATTCATTTAAGCCACACCCATTTATGTCTATCAACCAATCAAATTACTTGATGTAATTTACTGCTACAAATTCATAAACTAAATGCCAAACAGTGTAGATCCAGATCAGATGGCTTCTTCAGAAGCCATCTGATCTGGATCTACACTGTTTGCAAAGATAGGGCGTGTCGCCTACAGCAGGGTAAAGGTTAAAAAGGTTGTTTTTTTCTAGATATGTACATTTCTTCAAAACTTCAATGACTCGAATACCTTTGGTACCATGTTTTTCGAAACATTACGAAAACACGCCTATACAAATACATTGTAAATTTATCGCCGAAAATATTAAGTTTGAGATGAAAAATGTGATAAATTTTCTTATTTCTGCTCAAATATAGATTGTGGGTACTCGTTAGAACCGTCTCATCGAGACATTTCTAACGAATACCCACAATCAATATTTATGAGCAGAAATAAGAAAAATAAGGTTTACCCCTGTAAACCCCAGTTTTACTATATAAAGTAATACAGGCGTGTTTTCGAAACTCAGGATTCTTCGAGCGACTGGGAGTTTTCATAGCGCCGTGACAAGAGGCATAATGATTCTATATAAAATGAAGGTATTCTGTGTACTCATTAGAATCGCATCTTCGAGGCAATTTTAATGAGTACATTCAACATGCATATCTTCCAAAATTATCTCTATCCATTTCTTACCACATTACAATAACACACCCATGTACATTGTGCATTCTTTAAACCGCCAAAATTGTTTGGTTCTTTTGAAATTGATGGTTAATGGTCAACTAGGTTTTGTGTGCTTAAGGCGAAGGAGTGCCTACAACCTACGTCTTAAAGCACTAGTGAGAAAAAAGATTTTTCACCTGTACATCCCAGTTTTTCCAATATAAAGTGGGGTTTAGAGGGGCGTTCATTACATAGATTTGTTAAAATGATGACATCACGGGAACAACTCCCTTAAACCCCACTTTATATGGAGAAAACTGGGGTTTACGGGAGTATACATTATTTTTCTTACCTATCTCCCAAGACATAGGTGGTGGGTACTCGTTAGAACAGCCTCATTTAGGCGGTTCTAACGAGCACTCACAATCTATGTTTGTATTATAAATGAGAAAATATCACAGATAGAGAAAAGTAGCCATAACGAAAACACACCTATATAATTTTGACCCCCTAAAACCCCACTTTATCTAGTAAAACTGGGATTATCAGGGGCAAACCTTGTTTTTCGTATTTCTGCTCTAAACTATAGGTTGTGAGTACTCTTTAGAACCGCTCGATGAGGCGGTTCTGATAAGTACCAACAATCTATATTATGAGCAGAAATAAGAAAAATATGACAATGATTGGGTACAACATGGATGTTATACGACAGACTGCATGCATGGTAGTTAACCCCAATCACGGTTGGCAACTTTGCTTCCCTCTTTAATTGCACGCCGGTGTGTCAGGCCTCAGATTCTGTGACGGTTCCAACGTAAAGGCTTATTGAGAATTAGAGAGATCTAATTCAAGGTAATGTTGGTTGGTGCCTGATGCTCTGTCTCTGGTCGGGCCCATCGGAGTCTTACTGTTGGTTTTCTTTTGCTCCAGCATTTCAGTGGTTTCTTGCTGTCGAGTCCTCACCGTTGTCTCACCTCTGTGGTTCTTTGATTATGTGTGTTCCCGGAGATGTTGCACTGATGAGTTCGGAGGCCTTCATGCGGACTGAACAAATTATTTGTCTTAATCGCGACGGAAGTAAGGGCGAGGATTTTGGCCACGTAAAATCGATTTAAGCCCCCCTAGTGGAAATCTTCCACTGACCGTTCCAAGGCGGCTCTTCTGTGGCGATTTATTTATGTTGTTGTTTGTTACTTACTGTTTGTATCACTTGTGTCTTTTAATTTTGGATGGCCATATGGCCATTTTGTGGGAAAGTAACTGTCCTTATGGCCTTCCTTTGTTTAGGTTTCCATTATGGTCTGGTCGCTTAATGTTTGTATTTCTTTCCCTTTGGTGTCTTTTATGGGTGGAGTAAGTTAAATGTATCAATTCCTGATCTTTGTTTTACTTCTATTTTTCATCTAAAAAAACATCCTTTTTTCGGCGATAAAAGGTTACAATGTATTTGGATTGGCGTGTTTTCGTAATGATTAACTTGTTAGTAAGATTTGTATTACCAATTGGGTTACCCTCGGTAAATAAACTATTTACTTACTGACTTGCTTACTTACTTATTACTTACTTACTTAATGTATACCATGTAGATCCCGGTTTTCTCTATATAAATGGGTTTAGGGTGTGTCCGTTTCATGGACCTGTATATTGAGACCCTCTGTAAACCCCTAATATGCCTATCATAACAAGTGTTGTCTGCGCTTAAAAGTCATTATTGCAAAAAAGAAGCCATTTTGGAGATGTGAAAACATGCTCTATGTGGCAAGAGTGTGTTATCGTAATGAGAAGCTATGGGAAGAACTCCATAAAGATGCAAGAACGGCTTCGACTCAGCCATGGTAAACAAAGCCATCGGTGTTCGAGCAATCGCATCATGTGAACAAGTCCGTGAAATGAACACCCCAGTAAACCCCACTTTATATAGAGAAAACAGGGGTTTACTGAGGTGTTCATTATTTTCCTTATTTTTGCCCGTAAACATACATTATGGGTACTCGTTGGAACACCTCATTGCGGCGCTTCTGATGAGCACCTATGTTGGGTATTCGTTATAACCATCTGACTGAGGTGCTTCTAACGGGCACCCACAACTAGAAATAATGAAAAATATCAGAACTTTTTATCACAAAATTGACCATTTTCGAGATATGAAAGAATGCAACTGTACATCAACTTCGAAAAGAAGCATGAATACAAATGTTGAAATGTACATCATAGTATTTCTTATTAAGGAGGCCAATCGAGGATCTGGGCTGCGTTAAAATGTTACTATAATTTGAGCTAGGATTATTTTAGTCGCCATTTGTTTATCTGTCAATATTTTTTCCTCATTGAGGCGGCATTAAGTTGATCATAAAGACATATATCTTGGAGGAGAAATAAGATTTTTTTTTTGGGTTCTGGTTTTACGGCCCTTTCAAGATTATTGCACTCATATCGAGCCGATCGTTAATCAGAGGTGGGCGAAAACCGGAGTTCCCGGAGAAAAAAGGGAGATATGGCTCTTGCCCGTAATTATCGCCCTGTGTCTATGACTTGTGTTCCGTGTAAATTGCTTGAACATTTAGTCTGCTTAAACATCAAGGCCCACTTGGATGAACAGAAACTTCTGTCAGACAGACATCATGCATTTAGGAAAAGGCCTAGTTGTGAAACTCAGTTATTAATGGCTGGGCAAATATCTTGGACAAAGGGGGACAAGTAGACACATTTATTCTGGACTTCGAGGCAGCTTTTGACACCCCACCGCATGAACTACTTAAATCTAAGTTGTTTTTTTTTTGTTATGACATTGGGAGACATACTCTCAAATGGATAGATTCGTTTCTTGGCTATATAAAACAGCGCGTTGTTGTTAATGGTGACTCTTCAGAGTGGTCATCAGTTTTGTTTGGAGACCCACTTGGGGCTGTTCTTGGTCCACTGTGATTCTCCCTGTACATCAATGATATTTCCATTGACACTGACCTAGAAATAAGACGACTATATTTGACACCGGTAAACAAGAGATACAGAGGACTCAATGAAACTTCAGAATGGTATCGATAGATTAGGATGTTGGGCAAGAAAATGGGGCATGGGATTTCACCCGGTTAAATGAAATATTATGCAGATAACTAGGAAGAGAACAAATAAAATTGAGGCTTCTTACACCTTCGAGGGAACCGTCCTCGAGAACGTAGAGTCCGTTACCTTTGTGTGACACTCACACACAATTTGAGATGGAATGCACATATTAGCAACATGTGTACTAAGGCAATAGAACGCCTGGAATTTTCATCAGTGTCCTCAGGATGTAAAAGAGGCAATATATAAAGAACTTGTTCGCCCAATCTTGTAATATGGTAGTTGTAGCTGGGATCCCTGTAGAGTGGACCTTAATGAATAAATGGAACACAAATCAGAATAGAGCTGCTAGATTTGTATTGAAACTAGGAGCAAGACTGGAATTTTAGGAAAATTAAGATGGGGGTCTCTCAAGAAAAGGAACAAAGGCAGTATTCCCGATTCGATTATTTCTGAGGATTGTGTAGCTAAGTTTATTCCTTTGGTGAGAGCTAGGGACTAACTTCCCATCACAGGTCCTGGTGTATGAATGACATTTGCCGTGTCACCAGTAACAATTCTGATTCTGTTTCTGAAGAAAGACAATGCATAGCCCCGTTTATCCCTAGTTTTCTCTATATATTTAAAGTAGGGTTTAGAGGGTTTTCATTACACGGACTTGTTAACATGATGCAAGATTCATATTAACACACACACGCAGGAACCTTTGGCACTCGCTGACATGTATTGGAAACCGTGCGGAAGGTTCATGCAAAAAGCATTGCTGTTAGTTGACTGCCCATGCTCATTGAAATATCGTACATTTGAGAATGCTAAGGAGTCGATAAAATTATTTTGCATTACGTTACTTGTACAGTTTGATGTAATGATAATATTGGCCTATAATATCAATTAAAAAGTTACCGAAGTGTTAAAAATCTGTAAATTCTACTCGTACAAAACCTGATTTATAAATGAATGTTATTACCGTACACCCAGCCATCGGGGAAATCGTTATTATACGCAATGTCTCGACACAGTCAATTGAATTATTGTTTTCATAAAGATGGACTGTAATAAATTGCCAATTTCGTATTATTGATATGCCTTGGGGATACATTAAGGTTAGTTGATACAAGTGACATAATTTCTGTCAAACGACTTTCGGATTTGAAGGTCGAAATAAACTGATGGCTTTTCCTAAAGTCGAGACTCCTTTTTATATAAATTAATGCATATCCTAAAAAGACCACCATTTTTCAGCTCTTTCCAGATTTATAGGGTCTCTCCTCCTCCTCACGGTTATATTAAAGTCATTTTTTCACATACAATATGAACTTTTCAATAGGGTTTCCAAAACATTGGATGGCCAAACTGGAAAATTAGTGAAGTATGTAAATAGTGGTGTCCATATAACGCTGACGAAGAGGGAAACCCCTCGAAACTTTAACCCGTTATCTTGCTGAATATTATTCATTTAAGCCGAACCCATTTCTGTCCTTCAACCAATGAAATTACTTGATGTAATTTATTGCTACAAATTCATAAACTGAATGCCAAACAGTGAAGATCCTGATCAGATGGCTTCTCCAGAAGCCATCCATCTGATCTGGATCTACACTGTTTCCAAAGATAGGGGTGTCGTGAACAGCATGATAAGGGTTAGATCATTACGAAAACACGCCTATACAAATGCATTGTAAACTTTACCGCCGAAAAAACGAACATTTTAAGACGAAACATCATGATACTTTTTTCTTATTTCTGCTCCAATAATAGATTGCAGATACACGTTGGCCTCGCGGTTCTAACGGGTACCCACAACCTATATTTTAGAGTAGAAATAAGAAAAATAACGTTTACCCTTGTAAACCCCAGTTTTACTGTGAAGGGAGTCAATATTGTGTAGGTGTGTTTTCTTGATGGCGTACGTATTTATTGCCAATATTTGCAAGCAAATGTTCGATCTACAAGTTATCTCAACAGTATCTACGGCCGTTCCCCTACAATATACAAATAGAATATTAAACAAACAATAGCAACCACGTCGTTAACTTGAGATATGGTGGATGGATATTTATGAATATGGGAGAGGATGAGAAAACAGGAAAGGGACGCTTGCTAGGAGTGGATACACTTTTACTTAGAATTAGCAGATTTGTTGTTGTTCAACGTTGTTGTTGTTGTTGTTGTTGTTGTTGTTCATTTCGCATTGACTTGTCGATTGACGTTATTTATCAGATCGAATGGCAATTTTCACCGCGAAAACACGCCTGTACAATTTTGACCCACTTAAACCCCACTTTAATACAGTAAAACTGTGGTTTACAGGTGTAAACCTTATTTTTCTTATTTCTCTTCTAAAATATAGATTGTTGGTACTCGTTAGAACCGCCTCGATGAGGCGGTTCTTACGTGTACCTACAATCTCTATTTTGAGCAGAAATAAGAAAAAATATCACTTTTTTTCATCTCAAAATTTTCATTTTTTCGGCGGTAAAGTTTTCAATGTATTTGTTTAGGTGTGTTTTCATAATGATTAGCAGATTTTTTTTTTTTTTTTTGTTGTTGTTGTTGTTGTTGTTGCTCAGTTCGCATTTACTTGTCGATTGATGTTATTTACGCAAATCGGTTGTCGGTTTTTATAAAACGTTGAACAGAATCAAATATGAATTTATTGTCTTCAGTGTTAAGGTTTCGATTTCCAAACACTAATAGTTCAACACTGAGAGGAAGAAAAGTTCGTAAAGAGTTTTTATATTTGTTGCAACGAGAAAAATATTTATTGCATCGAGAAAAAAAAAGTGCTCTCCACAGGAAGCTTTTGCACCGGTCAGATTTCAAATTACTACAATAATTGCGGATTCTTGCGTGCACGACCACGGAGCGCCTTTCACCAGAAAAATAATATTTGGGTATTGTTTAATAGTTATCGTTTGAGTGTTTTAAATGCTAATTAATAGACGAAAAAGGTAGTCATGTCTTTAACCCTTCTCTTGCTGAATATTCATTTTAGCCACACCCATCTCTGACTTTGAACCAATCAGATTACATGATGTAATTAATTCCTACAAATGCATAAACTGAATGTCAAACAGTGTAGATCCTGATCAGATGGATTCTTCAGAAGCCATCTGATCTTGATCTACACTGTTTGCAAAGATAGGGATTGTCGTGAACAGCAAGATAAGAGTTAAGATCGTTATCAGCAAAGTTCCAAAGAGATACTGCTGATAGGATACAGGTCTTTTGAAAAATGCAGTGCGCGCACATGGAACAATCCAATCGTTCATATTTCTAAAGCGGTAGGTTGATTTTGTTTGTTTGATTTGAGGTTTAACGTCCCTGTCAACACTGTTAAGGTCATTTTGGAGACGTTGCTTCCAATTTTGTGGGACTTTTACCCGATCGTGAGATGAAATGACATCTCAATCCCAGTCGCCCAATGAAACCAATAGGGTTTATAAGCATGGACGGTCCGAGCGGTAGGTTGAATTCTAGAACTGCATTGCTGTCTCGCAAACTTCGAAAAAGCCTTTGATGGTATTCGATAGTGATAAATACTTGAAACTATGGCGATGTTAAGTGAAACGCAATAGTAGTGAGAAATTTCTAAAAGTTATCAAGTAATCCGGAAGCCTTGTAGAATCAGGAAGAATCACGAGTAAACTTTTATGGGCAGCACTCCGAATTCTGCCCTGCCTCTAAAGGCCTCGTCCAAGTGGAGGCTTCGTTTCCTTTAATATTTTCTTTCTTTTTCAACGACATAGAGACTCCATAGTTACGCACAATATACGGCTGATGTAATTAAATGAGCATTTATTTTGTTGACGTATGCCGACAATACGGTCCTGGTATCAGATAGCACAGTGCTATTGCATAGGCTTCAGAAAAATAAATAACCGCAATGACTTCAGCACCCAATTTCGTAAAATCATTCTTCGATATAAAAAGATTGGGTACAACATGGATGTTATACGACAGACTGCATGCATGGTAGTTAACCCAATCACGGTTGGCAACTTTGCTTCCCTCTTTAATTGCACGCCGGTGGGTCAGGCCTCAGATTCTATGACGGCTCCAACGTAAAGGCTTATTGAGAATTAGAGAGATCTAATTCTTGGTTATGTTGGTTGGTGCCTGATGCTCTGTCTCTGGTTGGACCCATCGGAGTCTAACTGTTGGTTTTCTTTTGCTCCAGCATTTCAGTGGTTTCTTGCTGTCGAGTCCTCACCGTTGTCTCACCTCTTTGGATCTTTGATTTTTTTGTGTTCACGGAGATGTTGCACTGATAAGTTAGGGGCCTTCATGAGGACTGAACAATTATTTGTCTAAATCGCGGCGGAAGTAAGGGCGAGGATTGTGGCCACGTAAAATCGATTTAAGCCCCCAAGTGGAAATCTTTCCACTGACCGTTCCAAGGCGGTTCTTCTGTGGCGATTAATTTATGTTGTTGTTTGTTACTTACTGTGTGTATCACTTGTGTCTTTTAATTTTGGATGGCCATATGGCCATTTTGTGGTAAAGTAACTGTCCTTATGGCCTTCCTTTGTTTAGGTTTCCATTATGGTCTGGTCGCTAAATGTTTGTATTTCTTTCCCTTTGGTGTCTTTGATGGGTGGAGTAAGTTAATTGTATCGATTCCTGATCTTTGTTTTACTTCTACTTTTAGTTGGACTGTTTGTTTGGACTGCAAACTATGCGAATGGTAACGTCGATACCGCAAAAGTTATGGATTTCAGGTCCTTTTCACAAATGATTCTAATTTTTCTAAAACTAAGACTGACTTGTCAGGTGAGACATGTATCTTAGCGGATTTGGTTTACACTTTTTGATATATTTTAAATGTTGCAAGTCTCGCTACTTTGGACATCTCCTTCCTGATGCCCGGGACTTCCGTGAAGTGTGGGTCATGTTTGTTGATGTTGGCTCGGTGGGGGACGCCTATAAGTTCGCGGGTTGGCGTCTCTTGCCTGATGCCTCCAGTTGACCTGTCGTATAGGCTACGTCGGTCGGTGTGTGCTCTGAGGGGGATGTGCTGTGTTTGCCGGGTCTTGCCCGTCATCCGTTTCGGTTTCAGAACTTTGAGGTTGAGACACACTGATGAAGATTAAATATCAGAAAGGCCTCTGTGTCACTAAATGTGATATAGTTACGCCTTAATTGCAACCACTGGGTCGGTATCTCTGCTGGTGGATGATTCGTTCGTCCCCGAGGGTATCATCAGCTCAGTATCAGTTCCTTTAGTGCTGAGGTTGATACTGCGGTGTTGACGTCAGTGCTTAAGTACTGATTTAAATAAAGATATTATATCTTTAATTTTTGCAGTATAAAATTCTATTTTTTCTAAAACTAAGACTGACTTGTCAGGTGAGACATGTATCTTAGCGGATTTGATTTACACTTTTTGACTCTCGTTATCTCGACCTCCCCTATCTCGACCCTATCACTTATGTCGAACCGATTTCTAAGTCCCGAATATTTCCGCTATATATTTATTGTATTTCAACTTCGCATGTGTCGAACTACTTTTAAGTCGACACTTCGGCTATCTCGCCCATCATTTTCAGTCCCTAAATATATTTTTCACTGTTTTTACTACTGCGTGTCTCGAACCGAAATTCATGAGGTAAAGATAGAAAAAAAAACGATGCCGCCGGTCTTTCAGTTAAAGAAAATAATAATAGACCTTTACAAAACAGTTCATCAATACTCACAATTAATTTTCCAAATTGTCCAGGTGCGTTAAAATTAGCACAAACAATACCTTTACCGCTATTACGAAAATCACGCGCCTATAATACAGACTGACACGCGGTGCTCAACCTTTGATCTAAACACCTTCTGATTTCAATGTTTCCAAGATTACCGTGATAAAAGGCGGCTCTGACAATTAGGTATGACCGGTTGTTTTAAGTACTCATCATTAGTGTCAAAATTGAGTATTGCCCCTTGTCCCGATGCACATACAAACAGTGTAGATCCTAAAAAGATGGCTCATGACCAGCTTTCTCGGCAGGACCTAAACTGTGTAAATCAATACGACGTATAGCACGTACTGCTCAGCATTGCAGTCACAAGCGGGAAACCATCCCATTTAAGTGCATATCTAATTTTAGCTTATTTGGATACCCGAATTAGCAGGAATCTAAAAGACAACAAAACATGTGAAAAATCTTTAATAATCGCTAAACTTCGACAAGCTCCATTACTTTAATAAACTTTTAAAAACTCAATAGACTGTGCATGTTAGTGCTATAAATCTAGAATAACTAAGAATACAAAGAATATCATGGCAAATATTGGGCTCCGACATGCATGTGTCGTCACACTTTGGTTATCTCGTACTATGAGTAACTCGAACTTTTTTATCAGGTCCCGTGAGGTTCGAGATAACGAGCGTCGTATATTTTAAATGTTGCAAGTCTCGCTACTTTGTACATCTCCTTCCTGATGCCCGGGACTTCCGTGGAGTGTGGGTCATGTTTGCTTATGTTGGCTCGGTGGGGGACGCCTATAAGTCCGCGGGTTGGCGTCTCTTGCCTGATGCCTCCAGTTGACCTGTCTCATAGGCTACGTCGGTCGGTGTGTGCTCGGAGTGGGATGTGCTGTGTTTGCCGGTTCTTGCCCGTCATCTGTTTCGGTTTCAGAACTTTGGGGTTGAGACACACTGATGAAGATTAAATATCAGAAAGGCCTTTGTGTCACTAAATTTGGTATAGTTATGCCTTAATGGCAACCACTGGGTCGGTATCTCTGCTGGTGGATGATTCATTCGTCCCCGAGGGTATCATCGGCTCAGTATCAGTTCCTTTAGTGCTGAGGTTGATACTGCGGTGTTGACGTCAGTGCTCAAGTACTGATTTAAATAACTATATTAAATCTTTAACTTTTGCAGTAAAAAATTCTAATTTTTCTAAAACTAAGACTGACTTGTCAGGTGAGACATGTATCTTAGCGGATTTGGTTTACACTTTTTGATATATTTTAAATGTTGCAAGTCTCGCTACTTTGGACATCTCCTTCCTGATGCCCGGGACGTCCGTAGAGTGTGGGTCATGTTTGCTGATGTTGGCTAGGTTGGGGACGCCTATAAGTCCGCGGGTTGGAGTCTCTTGCCTGATGCCTCCAGTTAATCCGTCTCATAGGCTACGTCGGTCGGTGTGTGCTCGGAGGAGGATGTGCTGTGTTTGCCGGGTCTTGCCCGTCATCCGTTTCGGTTTCAGAACTTTGGGGTTGAGACACACTGATTTGTTATAGTTACGCCTTAATTGCAACCACTGGGTCGGTATCTCTGCTGGTGGATGATTCGTCATCCTTAGGGTATCATCAGCTCAGTATCAGTTCCTTTAGTGCTGAGGTTGATACTGAGCTGTTGACGTCAGTGCTCAAGTACTGATTTAAATAACTGTATTATATCTTTAATTTTTGCAGTATAAAATTCTAATTTTTTCTAAACCTAAGACTGACTTGTCAGGTGAGACACGTATCTAAGCGGATTTGGTTAACACTTTTAGATATATTTTAAATATTGCAAGTCTCGCTACTTTGGACATCTCCTTCCTGATGCCCGGGACGTCCGTGGAGTGTGGGTCATGTTTGCTGATTTTGGCTCGGTTGGGGACGCCTATAAGTCGGGTTGGCGTCTCTTGCCTGATGCCTCCAGTTGACCTGTTTCATAGGCTACGTCGGTCGGTGTGTGCTCGGAGGGGGGTGTGCTGTGTTTGCCGGTTCTTGCCAGTCATCCGTTTCGGTTTCAGAACTTTGGAGTTGAGACACACTGATGAAGATTAAATATCAGAAAGGCCTCTGTGTCACTAAATTTGGTATAGTTAGCCTTAATTGCAACCACTGGGTAGGTATCTCTGCTGGTGGATGATTTGTTCGTCCCCGAGGGTATCATCAGCTCAGTATCAGTTCCTTTAGTAATGAGGTTGATTCTGCGGTGTTGACGTCAGTGCTCAAGTACTGATTTAAATAACTATATTATATCTTTAATTTTTGCAGTATAAAATTCTATTTTTTCTAAAACTAAGACTGACTTGTCAGGTGAGACATGTATCTTAGCGGATTTGGTTTACACTTTTTGATATATATTAAATGTTGCAAGTCTCGCTACTTTGGACATCTCCTTCCTGATGCCCAGGACTTCCGTGGAGTGTGGGTCATGTTTGCTGATGTTGGCTCGGTGGGGGACGCCTATAAGTCCGCGGGTTGGTGTCTCTTGCCTGATGCCTCCAAGTGACCTGTCTCATAGGCTACGTCGGTCGGTGTGTGCTCGGAGGGGGATGTGCTGTGTTTGCCAGGTCGTGCCCGTCGTCCGTTTCGGTTTCAGAACTTTGGGGTTGAGACACACTGATGAAGATTAAATATCAGAAAGACCTCTGTGTCACTAAATTTGGTATAGTTACGCCTTAAATAAACAGTGCTAGTATAATGGCAATTTTGTAGAAATCGTGAATATCATTTTATTTCTCGGACTGCTTTTGCACTTTTAAGGAAAGTTCCATGTAGCACAGAATCATTCATATGAAGTCGGAAAGAAAACATTACTTTCCCTTAATAATCATACTTGTAATATTTCAATATCAGTTGCTTCCAGTGTTTGATATTTATGGACGCCCAGTCTTGCATACTGCAGCGAAATATTGGGATAAGTAAGGGCCCAAGACATACGATGTTCATGAAACAACTTCAGTCGGTTGGTGCCTGAGGCTCTGTTTCTGGTTGGGTCAACCGGAGTCCAACTGTTGGTTTTCTTTTGCTTGGGCATTTTAGGTTCTCTGATGGGAGCTGTTGGGTTAACTATATCGATTCCTGATCATTGCCTTCACTTCTATTTCTCATGCTGTGGAGTCTTCATCGCTGTTTCATCTCTAAATTACAGAGGACCCGCGTTATAACGACAGTATTTGTTCCCTATTATTGTGCCGTTATAATGAATTTGCCGTTATAAAGAACCACAGTTAGGATTATGATAATTTTATAAAAGGTCTTTTCAACATAATTACTCCAAGAAACCAATGTTATAGACATTTGTTAGAATCGCCTCGGTGAGGCGATTCTAACAAATGTCTATAACATTTGTTTCCACCGAGGCGATTCTAACAAATGTCTATAACATTTGTTTCTTGGAGTTTTAAATTACAAGAATCTTTCATGACTATGGATTCGATGTGGGCATATCCAACCCGAGGGAAGCCTAAGCCACTCGGAATCGAGGCTAAACATTGAGTTAAGAATTCATTCCATTGAAGTTGTCGTTATAACGAGTTGGCTGTTATAACGAATGTCGTTTTAACGCGGGTCCTCTGTAGTTTGATGTTTATGTCCAAGGAAATGTTGCACTGATGAGGAGTGAACTGATTACTTTTGCAAACCGCAGCAGAACTATAGGGTGAAGCGATGTAGCCACTTGAAATCGATTCAAATTTAAAGGGAAACAATCAGGAACTTACACAATTAGATCCCCCCCCCCCCACACACACACACACTCACCCCAACCCCCACACACATATCACAAGGGCAAGAAATCGAAACTTACGACAGTAAACAAAATAGAGAGCTGGTAACTCTCAACTCTTATTACATTTTTTTAAAATCGTTGAAGAAAAGTGATAAAATGCTATGTTACGCCTCGCATTTTGTCCCTTTCCTCCAACCTTTTGAATAAATTCAATAACAGTCATGTAAGATCCCCTGTTAGCTGTATTAGTTTTGTAGACTAGGCCCACCAGATTACGACAACACGTCCGTGAGACATAGTGTAATTTTCCGTATCTCCAAAACGGTTATTTTTTATGAGAATTTCTTATTTATACTGTAGACATAGGTCGTGGGTGCTCGTTAGAACCAACAACATGTGTCCTGGAGCAGAGATAAGAAACACTAATGTGTATCCTTGTAAACCCAAGTTTTGTCTATATAAAGTGGTGTTGATGGGAATGTTCATTTCACGGACTTGTTCACGTGATGATATGCATTTTTTACGTGCCAGATAACACTTTATCTCTCTAATGCGACTCAAACGCAGATTAAGTTAAGTATTGTGTTTCTACAGTCTTCGTTTGTAATTATTAAATTGTCATTAAGTTGAATTAGGGTTTTAAAATCTATTAGGTTTTACATTAGGATAAAAAAGTCATAAGAAAAAAATGCAATCTGACATATACACAAAAATAAAAGTGATGGCAATAATCAGGAATCGATACAATTACCTCACACCTCACGCCAAAGGGAAGGAAACACCAAAATGAATACGTCACATGCGGGAAGCTAAAAGGAGAGTTACTTTCCCTCAAAATGCCGGAACGGCTATCCAAAATAAATTAGGAAAATATGTTTGCAAAGGCGAACTAAGACAACAATAGACCACAACAGAAGAACCGCCTTGGAACGGTCATTGAAAAGTTTTTTTCAGCGTAAGAGGGTTACTGTAGAATCTTGGCAGGAATCATGTGTTGTGCTTCGCAAACAGTGTTGACAAAGATTAGATAAGATGCCGTAAAACCCGGCGTCTAATCGGGATCAACATTGTTAACTTATTGTACTGGGCCAGTTGTTCAAAGCATTGTTAGCTTGACGAGCTCGTTAGTGGTCATATTGTTAACTCTTCTAGCAAGTACAATATCGAAAATTTTCGTATTTTTGCTGAAAAAAATGTGAGCAGCTGCTCACATTTTCCAGCATATTTGCCATATTTAATGATCAAAGTTTTAACGATACGTTAACTAACGACATCGTTAGTTTTGAACAACTGGCCCCAGGAGTTTTAGGGTTAAACGAAACAGTCTAAGTCCCCGTTCAGGACCATTTTTTCAAGCCTACACTTAGAGACAATCGACATACAAGTGCTGTCAGTGCTTTGATTGCCTTCATGTGTTGTACTCCGACTGTTTATTTTCAAAAGCAGCGTTTTCTGGCCATTTCTGTTCCACTTGTATTGTTGAGTAACCATCTAATTGCTATCTATGGAAAATCATTGTTTGGCTATGCTATTTTTCTAAAGTTTGACCTTGGCATTTCCTTGATTATTTTTAACAACGCTAAATGTACCATAAAACCACCTAATTAAAGGAACATTGGCTTTTAACGAAGACGCATATCACATAACGAAAACACAACCGTGCGACACAGTGCATTTTTTCCATCTCCAAAATGGCTAATTTTCTGAATTGAAATAGACCTGTCCGAAGTTACTAAATAGAAAATTGTATTCGTTAAAAATGGCAAAATATGAAAGCAAAAAAAAAAAAAAAAAAAAAAAAAAAAACCTTTTACAGCAGTTAACGAAATGCCAAATAAGCGGAATGTGCAAAATCTTGAATGTCGGTATACAAAGACCAAGATCAGTCACATTCCTTTCCACAAAGCAATTGGAGTAAACTAGCAACTGAGGCATACCAAGGTTATGTCAAAAGGACAGCTAACCCGTGTGCGTCGAACTGGATTAATCCATGGCACTAAAATGGTACTTAATCTTTTAAAATGGTTGTTATTTTTGCTATTTAGATCTGTGGCAAAGTAGTTTGTGGATGCTCGTTAGAACCGCCTCATTGAGTACCGACACTCTAGGTTTCTGATATGTTCTCTAAAAAGGTGATCCTTTAGAAACAACGACTACAACACAGATCTGAAAGTGTGATTTCTTTCTGGACCAGTCTATCTAGTTTCGACCGATTAGCCCTCAAATATTTTCGCCATTCCACAATGGAATGAACGGCCAAGAAGGGCTGGAAAAATAACCCACACTATAATAAGGACAGTGAATTATATACCTGGGCCCCGCCAAGCGATTTTGGTACTTATCGCCTATGCGAGCAGCGAAGCTTCAGGCGAGCCTGCGCATCCGCGTAGTCTCACCAGAACCATCGCTGCTCGCTCATACAAGCAGTGAATCAAGAGGAACCTTCAGACAGAAAGCCATATCCCTGGCCCCTCTGAATGGCTGGGCATGCGCAGTTAAAATTTGTCATGATGGAATGCTCGAAGACCCAAATTCGCTTGGCGGGGCTCACCTTATCTATTTTACGAGCTGGCTAACAATATTGCCCCTACTTATCTTTCCTATTAACTACCTCCTCTTGTAGAAAATACCACAGTTTATGGACTTAGAAATGCAACGAACATCAGACAAACAATGTCCAGAACCCACATACATTATAACCCGTTCAGAATAGAAATGAAAGCAATGGTGGTAAATTGAGACAATGTGTTTTGTTTGATTTGAGGTTTAATGTCCCCGTCAACACTGTAAAGGTCATTTTGGAGACGTTGCTTCCAATTTTGTGGGACTTTTACCCGACATTGAGATGAAATGACATCTCAAGCCCTGTCGCCCAATGAAACCAATAGAGTTTATTAGCACGGACGGTTCGACTCGCACCGCGGTTCCTGGACAGGCTTAGATCCTCTAAGCGGTTTACCAGTACTAGTGTGCGGGCCGGATTCAGCTCTGCGTGGAAGCATCATGCAGCCCATATATTTCTTCAAGCCCCTATGGGCGGGGTCCGAAACTGACACAATTACCTACCAGTTCCAATCAAAGGCAAAAAGGAAAACGAACCAAAGACACCAGACAGCTCAGTAGTTAGCGCGTTCGACTTATGATCGAGAGGTTGTGGGTAAGAAACCGGCCACCGAATAAGGTTTGTCCTTGGGCAAAACACGTAATGTCACTGCCCCACGCCAGCCAGGTGTAAATGGGTAGCAGTAGTGTAAAAGCCACTGCCACTTTCGCGCGCGCGCGCGTGATAACATCCTGAATGAGTGTTCGATAGCAATTCAAATAAGCTTGACGCTTTCATCTCAGTCGAAGTGAAATAATTATCATAAATTAAAGGGGAAGAAATACCACTATAATACAAAACAGCAATGATCAGGTATCGATACCATTACCTCACACCTCTCACCCAAGACACTAAAGGGAAACCCAACGACATAAAACAGCTTCACCACAATGAAAACATCATAAGCGGATATGCAAAAAAGGGCAGGTACTTTCCCACGGCTACCCAAGACAATCAAAGTACTGAAAGTACTGAGGAAAGTTGATTTATAAGGAATAATTATTATATAACAATGTTAGTCGTAGATCAGTTATCTAGATATTTTGTTGAAAAAATCTAGAGACTAACTTCCCATATCACAGGTCCTGGTGAATGAATGTCACTTGACGTGTCACCAGTAACAATTCTGATTCTGATTCTGATTTGACAAGGCCCCAGAGGGTTAAAACAATTCGACAAAGAAAAGAATGATTCATCGATTGTTTTGAGTTAAGCATCAGTGGATTATTTTTATTGTCTCCAAGAGAAAGGGGGAAACGAGATAGAAGAGACAGTAGAGGAGATGATTTGTTTGTTTGTTGGATTTGACGTTTAACGTCCCCGTCGACACTGTAAAGGTCATTTTGGAGACGTTGCTTCCAATTTTGTGGCTGTTTTACCCGACATTGAGATGAAATGACATCTCAAGCCCTGCCGCCCAATGAAACCAATAGGGTTTATAAGCATGGACGGGCCGACTCGCACCGCTTTGCCTGGGCAGGCTTAGATCCTCTAAGCAGTTTACCAGTACTCGTGTGTGGGTCGGTTTCAGCTCTGCGTGGAAGCATCATGCAGCCCATATATTTCTTCAAGCCCCGATGGGCGGGGCCGTTGTAGAGGAGATGAAAGTGAGGGGCAGAGGAGAAAGAGAAAAATGAACGGAAGTGTAGAAACAGAAGAAATACCCCCCCCCCACACACACACACACACTACCGTTACCTGCTGCCAGGACAGCAGGTGTTGCCCAATTGTAAGTCAGTATTAGCTGGACTCCCCAGTGACACAAAATTGCCTCACTCAACTACCCCCACGAAGAAAAAACGGAAGAAAGAAAGATAAACGTGTCTGCCAATTTCTTCATGGTCAAACCATAAATTTCTAAATTAGCTCAGTACCCGCTAGTAATCTTACAGCGGGCACATGGTGTCTTAGCAACGTCGCATCAACGTCGCATTGATACGACGATGCCAATACGTTGTGCAGCCGCTTGGAGCGTCCTTCGGGCGTCGGGACATAAAAAGGAGAATAACTTGACAAAAAATGTCATTTTTAAACCATTTGATTTAGACATAATAACCCTGATCAGACGCCGCGTTTACCCAAGGCGAATTAAAATACGTTTTCTTCCAACCTGTACGGGGTCCTAAAAACATTAACCCATAAATGCCAATTCTTTCAGTACTGGGACATTATAGATTAGAGGCCACAGAATGTTGATCGGTGTCTTCACTATTTGCTAAAGTACGGAACACAGCTTGCAACACGTGTTTTGTAATTCGAGCTCTCGAAAGCAGGCGAATTGTAGGTCAGTAAAAGGTTGTTTAGGTGGTCACTGATAAGCTAACCCTTTCAACCCTGTAGACCAGTGCAGACGCCGAGGTAGAAATACACTGTATCTATGCAAACCTTGCAGATCCTGATTAGACGGCACGTAGCTAGAATGTCTCGCCAGAATCTACATGCACACCGTGTTTTCATGTCAGTGAACTAATCAGAAATCCCTTTCTATAAGAATATATTTGAAGCGAGAAAGAGTCCTGTTTAGAAACTCAGGAATGAAAGAGTAAACATAAATATCATCGGAAAGCGCGTAGGAAAATAGTCCCAGAGTACTGTTTTCTTTTCAGAATTCGTCTTTCTATGCCAATTTTTATTCAATCCGTATAAAGTCTCGAAAACTGAAATATTTTGAAAGACGTTCCATGCCTGCAAAATTAATTTTCAAGAGTTCATTTGGACTATTTTATGCAGCGAACGAACAGCGGAAGTGGAATAACGCGGTCCAGTACCGGAAGTAGAAAAGTAATGACAAAGAAACTTGATTTTGAAAATCAACTTTCAAAAAGAGATAAGCAATACATACATGCAAAACGGACTTATATCAAAAATGAAACACAACAGGACAATAGCTTCGGAACAACAAGTAAAAAGTGTTTTTATTTGGGGTGGGTGGGGTTTCAATCGTTATTACGTGGCCACATTCCTCGCCCTTGGTTCTGTCGTAGATTAGACAACTCATTATGCAAACTCGCCTATACAAATACATTGCCACTTTTATCGCCGAAAAAATGAAAATTTTATGATGAAAAATTGTGATATTTCTCTTATTTCTGCTCCAAATATAAATTGTGGGCACTCATTAGAACCGCCTCATCGAGGCGGTTCTAACGAGTACCCACAATCTATATTTTAGAGCAGAAATAAGAAAAATAAGGTATACCCCCGGACACCCCAGTTTTACTATATAAAAGTGGGGTTCAAGGGGGTCAAAATTATATAGGCGTTTTTTCGTTGATGTGATTTGTTCAGTCCGCATGACGAATCTCTAACTCATCATTGTAGCATCTCCGCGAACATAATATTCAAACGAATACAGAGATGAAAACAGGATGAGGTAACGACAGCATGAAAAACTGAAATATTGCAGCAAAAGAAAATCAACAGTTGGACACTGGTGGGCCCGGCAAGAAGCATAGCACCAGTCACCAACCGACATTACTTAAAAAAAATAAGTAAGTCTTTAGGCCGGAGCCATCTTAGTATGGGGCCCGACCCGCCGGCGCGCAATTAAAGAGGGAAGTAAATTATCAAGTGTTAACTACCATGCATGCAGTGCGTCGTATAACATTTATGTTGCATCCAATATTCTTTCGCACCCGCCCATCGGGGCTTGGAGAAATATATTTGGCTGCATGGTGCTTCCACGCAGAGCTGAAACTGACCACACACGAGAACTGGTATACCGCCTAAAAGGACAAGCCTGCCCAGGTAAAGTGGTATGAGTCAGACCGCCGATGCATATAAGCCTTTTGGTTTCATTGGGCGACAGGGCTTGAGATTTCATTGCATCTCAGTGTCGGATAAAAGTCCCACAAAATTGGAAGCAGCGTCTCCAAATGACCTAAATAGTGTTGACGGGGACATTAAACTTCAATTAAAACAAAACAACAAAACTCAGTCTACTTATATCGAAATAGAACTGAAGGAAATGATCAGGAATCGATAAATTAACCCACAGCTCCCATCAGAGAAAGGTAAAGAAACACAAACATGAAACAACTAGACCCTAATGGGAACATCAATAGCGGTAAGCCAAAAGAACAGTTACTTTCCTACAAAATCGCCAATTGGTTACCCAAAAGAAAAAATATCAAGCAATACACACACTCAAAGAGAAACCATAACAAAAATAAACCAAGACAGAAGAACCGCCTTGGAACGGTCAGTGAAACGAATTCCACTGGGTGGGTGGGTGGGGGGGGGGCTTAAATCGATTTTACGCGGCGCAATCCTCGCCCTTACTTTCGTCGCAATATAGACAAAGAATGATTTTACAAAATTGAATATTTACACTACACTTCCTAATAATCTTATAAAATAAAAAATAACAATTGAATTGAATGGACATTTCATAGGGAAGATTCCCTCTCTCTTGTATGTAATGTAAGAAACGCTTTAATTTTTCCACTTCTGAAACCATAAACATGTACTTTATGGTTATGTCAGAAAGTGTGTGAAGCTCTCACCTTTCTCCTTGACAACATTAACATAAGATTTGGTTCTAAGTTATTTAGACAAATTGTGGGTACATGTATTCCGATGGGTACGAATTGCGCACCCCTTGTGGCTTATCTGTTCCTCTACTGTCATTGAAAGATATTTCATGATGACCCTTTCCGTTGAAAACCAATCTTCAACCATTGAAAACTTCTAGATATTTGGATGATTTTATTATACCTTTTTCGATGAGTTGACCAGTCAAATTTACCCCCTCCCCCCACAATTTTTTTTTTTTTTAAAAATCAGATAAATAAACCAAATTCTTCTGATACCTAGGCCTCGTTTTTTATTTACATCAATCTATTGTATATGGGTATATGATAAACGCGATGATTTTGATTTTGAGATTGTGTTCGTACCCATCGGAATCCCACAATTTGTCCCACAATATCGTAGCGCCAAATATTATATAAATATTGTCAAGTGAAAAAGAAGCCCCGTTGTGTAGTGGTTATGCTATTTGCCTTATACATCAGGGGTCGTGGATTCGATCCCGGGCTTCTCCAGACTTTCGGATGAGTCCCCATATAACCTTAGCTATTGATGGGACGTAATACTCAAACACACACTGTCAAGTAAAATGTGAGGGCTTCATACACCGTCATGACCATAATGTGTTAAATTTACGCTCCAAAGAAGTGAAAAAAATCTTACATTACACAACAGATAGAGGGAATCTTCTCTGTAAAATGTCCGTTCAATTAAATAATATACGACTTAGAGGGTGTATAGTGTGAAACGTGAAGAAAATCATACGCAGACACACTTAATGCACAAAAAAGGCTGGGTTTTAGTTTATTCGAAATGATGTAGAAATAGATGCCCGGGGAAAGCCACAATCAAAGATTACAGCCTACCAGTGACTCCAAGTGGAAAAGTAGCTTACAGTTTAGAAAAAAAAAAAAAAAAAAACGAAACACCCATTGCGGTAACACACCCGTGCGACTATGTAGTGACATAGTGCAATTTTTCTCCAAAGTGGCTACAGTTAATGACATTCTGTGATATTTTTCTTATTTATACATCAAACAAAGGTTGTAGGTGCTTGTACTGAGACAGTTCTAACGAGAACCCTAGACCTATGTCTTGGAGCAGAAATAAGCTATGTCTTGGAGCAGATATAAGAAAAATAGTGTAAACACCCATAAAATAGAAGTTTTAAAGCAATGATCCGGAATCGACACAATTAACCTACACATCCCATTTACCAGCCCCGATAGCTCAGTTGGTAGGGTGTCCGCTCCGGGGAACGGGAGGTCACGGGTTCGATCCCGGCCCGCGACATACCAAAGTCGTTAAAAATGGTACTAGCTGCGCCTCGCTCAGATTTACGGGGTAATGCTAGGACTGATCGACCCAGTGTCACGATACTGTGACTGGGTGTGGTATCATGTAATGTGTCTGGGACATGATACTTCAGTGAGGCAGCACTATAAAAGTGAGCATTGAGCTCCCTGTCGCAACCAGACACCGTCGTGGTATGACTGAAAAATTGTTGAAAGCGACGTTAAACCCATATTCACACACACACACACACACACACACACACACACACACACACACACACACACACACACACACACACACCTCCAATTAGAGACACCAACGGGAACGTAAAGCCCAGCTTGTTTATACATGTATAAAGTGGGTTTTGGGGGGCGTTTATTTCACGAACTAGTTCACGTCATGAACAGTAAAGCAACCACCTCCCTCTTTCCCACAAGAGGTGATCAAAGTGCACCAGACACAATTATTAATTAAATAAATAATAATACATTACCATAAGCAAATGCAGCCATAAAACCTCATTCGATTTAAATAGACGATAACAGATTTCTTCAAGACCCATCATTGACTTTGTCGCAATATATAGTCACATTCTTTTTGATGGCAGTAAGCCATGAAGTTTTTTTTTTTTTTTTTTTTTGAAAGTCCAGTAGTGGTACAAGAACTTGAATCTGCAATAAACAGTGCTTTGTACGGTCTTTTATGAAGATATGAAGTTTTGGTAAACAACATATCAAAGATAGGCGATGTTGGGCTTCTTTAACACATACAGCAAACTTGGTGGTTGTATGATAGATATGGTCATTAACCACATGCCTGTGTTCAGCCAAAGGCTGTAGTTCACAGGCCTTTGTACCAACAAGTCCTTGCTGAAGAATGTTAACACAACTGAGCCGTCAAACAACAACGACAGTATTTGTGGCCTTGTCTGCCGAAGACCAAACCTATCTGAATACTGGCTTTTGTTTAGGAGTTATTAAATTATTTTTTGAGAATACGTGTATAGAACGAAATGAGTTTGTTACCTAGTTTCAAAATGCTAAGTTTCCTTTCTTTAACGTTTTATGCTCAACACCATCGATTGCCGAATTCAACTTTCTGTCCTCCCATGTGTAATGAGCATGGTCCCAACACCCATGGAAGTTAATTCATAATTCCCAACTCAAAGCAAACGTTATGATAATATGCTAATGTCATCAAATGAAACGACTGTAATGTAATAATTTCATTTTTATAATGAATTTTAAAGCATGACTGCGGCTCAACATAAACTAGAAACTAAAATCAAGCAAGAACGGAGTTTCGGAGTCAGCCTCTTTTTTTCTTTCTTTCCTTTTTTTTGGAAGTCGCGTTCAAATAGCAACACCGGACAGAAAACAGAAATCACAAACACGGAAGTAAACTTATATTTTTCCTTAACATTTAGTTGTTCTGACATATTTTTTTGAGTCTGATATCCGTGTTTGTTAATATTACTTCATTTCACAGATGCCTTTTGGTATACTCCGTAATCTAATACGGAATTTTGTCAACTATAAGGCAAGGGTTACTGAGAAAAAGTCACGATAATGTAAACAAGTAATCTAAAGCTAAAACTTAACGAAAGACACGAATGTCATTTGAAAAGTTTTGAATTAAGACGCATTTGTGCAAACAACAGACTAGCTAACCTACATTGAATGCATGTTCGGCACCTTCTAAATAGACGTGAAGGCAATGATCAGGGGCCAGTTGTTCAAATCTAACGACATCGTTAGTTAACGTATCGTTAAAACTTTGAGCATTTATTATGGCAAATATGCTAATATTTTTGCTGAAAAAATCGGAGTAGCTTTAGCATTTATTCTTTAGCAAAAATACCTAAATTTTAAATATTTAACTTGTTAGAACAGTTAACAGTATGACCACTAACGAGCTCGTTAAGCTAACGATGCTTTGAACAACTGGGCCCTGGTATCGATGCAATTAACCCACAGCTCCCATCAAATACACCAAAGGGAAAGAAACAAAAATATGACCCTAATGGTAACATCAATAGCGGAAAGCCAAAAGGACAGTTACTTTCCCACAAAATGGCCAAATGGATATCCAAAACAAAATAATATAAGCGATACACACACTCAAAGACAAGCCATAACAAAAATAAACCGCAACAGAAGACCTTGGAACGGTCAATTGGAGGATTTTTAAGAACTTAAAAATGTTTAATTATGAATACAGTTGGGTTTAACACAGTCGATTAGGTTTATTCAAGTAACGAAAGTTCATTTGTAAGCTTCTTTCCTATTGGTCGAAATTTAAAACCAATTATTAAAATAAATTATCCGCTTCTAGTCACAGTTTGACTAGTTTCGACAAAGGAAAGACGTTCTAAGAAGACTTCTAGCTTGATTTAAAACTTTGTCGATATATTTTCACTCTTCATTTGTTACGAGAAGAGGTCAACGTTCTTGACTGTGTGCGGTATTTTAGTTCAAATTGAGGCAAACTTGGGAGAATTTGAACTATATTTGCATGATACAATAACTTTGAGGCCGGACTTTGAATTAAACTAATTCCACTGAGGTGTGTGTGTGTGTGGGGGGGGGGGGGGGCTTAAATCGATTTTACGTGGCCACAAACCTCGCCCTTACTTCCGTCGCGATTTAAACAAATAATTTGTTCAGCCGGCATGAAGGCCTTCTAACTCGTGCAACATCTCCTTTGAGGGTGGCGGGCTGAAAATGTATTGGGGCTCGAGTTTTTGCAGACAGTGTAGGCCCTGATCATACATCGCGTCTTGAACACAAAAATCAAACAACCACAGAGATGAAACAACGGCGAGGACTCGACAGCAAGCCACTGAATTGCTGGAGCTAAAGAAAAACATACAGTTAGACTGCGATGAGCCCGACCAGAGACAGAGCATCAGGCACCAACAAACATTACATAAAATTAGATTCTCTCTAAACCTATCTTCCTGTTGTTTATAAACCTATTTTTCTGTTGTGTATATATTACATTTGAATTGCTGATAGTTTTGAAACTATTAAAATAGAAATATTGAAACAATTCATTCAGATATGCTATTAACAGAACGCGTCGTAGCTCTCGGATTGCGTCTGCTTTTCTTTTCGTATGAATTTGTTTGTTTGTGTTGAGGTTTTACGCCCCCGTCAACAATATTTAGGTTTTCGAGACGTTGCTTCCGAATCCATTAGTTTTTTACCCGATATTGAGATGAAATGACATTTCTAAAAAAAAAAAAATACAGAAACGGATTCCCAGGAAAAGCCACAAAGATTACAGCCTACCAATGCTACCAAAAGAAAGAGAAACTAACAATGAAGAAAACGAAAAGAAATAAACGAACAACAAACGGCATAGCAACCATCTCCAGACTCACCACAAAAGGTGATAACAGTACAACAGGCACGGGTGATGAAAATTAAATATATAATGATAATAATACACAACCATATGCACATTCGTACAACATGAAAAGCCCCGTCGGAAATCCGACAAAGCTACATTTAAAGTAAGCAACACCAGAACCACCGCTTTCGGATGGTCAGTAGTGAGAACTACTGAAGTGATTTTGTTTATTTGTTTGTATTGGCGTTTAACGGCCCAGTCAACACTATTTATGTCATTTTTAGACTGTCAGTTTACCTTTCCACACTGTTCCTGGGCAGGCTTATAAGTAAGCGGTAAACCAGCACAGTGCAAATTCTTTCGCCCGAAACTGACAACTACTCTTCTTGAATCAGCGGAAGGGAGAGAAAGACCGTAGAAAAAATTCCGTGATCAATCTCCTCGAAAGAATGTTGCCGACCCCAGCAGGTATCGAACGCACGTCCTCCTGATCACCAGTCAGAGGCGCATTCGACTGAGTTACCGAGACCGGGCTACTCGGGAGATTAAATCGATTCTATGGGCACAACCATCACTCAGGATTCTAATATTATTTACAACACACAAAAACAGTTGGTCCAACTGAAGGTAATTAACTCAATCAACTCAAATTAATTAACTGTGTTGAAACAAAGATGAGGCGCGTAGCTTGTTCCAAACTCTTTACGCCGAGGCTAAAGAAAAACATCAAGTAACCCAGGAAGATTCAAGCTAAACTCAAAGCATCAGGCACCACTAATAAAAAACAACTCTTCAAGCTTTAGGGCCGTCATCGAGTCAGAGACGTGACAATCCCCCGTCGTGCATTGCAAGAGGGAAGCACAGTCATCAACCATATATGGACTATAAACTAGACATGCTGTCTGCTGCGAAATTCTGAACCCCATTCTTTTATGGCGTTTCATGATCTTTTTGAATTGATGAGGCAATTCAGATTTCTTCATTATTTTTCGAAATTTCGAAAACCAAATCTCAATAAAACTGTTGCAGAAGTGTCTTTTAGTTAATTTGTATTTTTTCGACTTACAGTGTCGTCGGTAAAATAAATAATACCGATAGCTTGTTTAAGAGGCTTAGCATTCAGAAGTTTACTCTGAATTCTTGAAATCGTCAACATGAGATGAAACTCTACGGAAACATGTCGTATGAGAAATATATACTCCATATGAAGGAGAAGGGTGACATCCGTGTCTAAACAGGAGAAATGTACAATATTTAGGCTAAATGTATCCCGTTTGTCATATATATTTGATGAGATTATATCATTAGAGACCGACAGATCCTAATCTAAGAAAAGGGTGCTGCAGTAACCGAGGAATTAGCCCTATTCATCTAAAGTTCAAAGGGCTAAATCTTATCAAGCCCTACTGCCCAAACAAACCGCCAGGGTTAAAGGAGCAATGCTACCCGTACCCAAGCTCGGTCGGTTTTAGCTCTGCACGGTTTCTTTTTTATTTCTTTTTTTTTTTTTCGATTAAAGTTGAACGTTTGCCTTTTATCAATTGATGAGTTCTAATATTACAGCCTAGCAAAAGCAACAAGAAGCAATTTTAAAGCCGTTCATTAGTTTTGAAAAATGTTATGCAAGTAAATGCTTTTCAAATTTATCTTAATCGATTTACATATTTTATCGTCTTTTTCTTATGTTCTTTTGCACACCATCGTCGTTACACTTGATTATTTCCTATGATAAGTTAATTTAATATACGGGAATGGCCAGATGTCTTTTCCAATTAAATACGAAAACACGACTATTCAAATATATTGAAAAAATTGACCACCAAAAATTTAAAAACATCAGACGAAAAAGTTATGATATTTTTTTAATATTTCTGCTTAAAACATGGACTGTTGGTACTTGTTAGAATCGACTCGACGAGGCGGTTCTAACGAGTACCCACAATCTATGTTTTGAGCAGGAATAAGAAAAATAATCTATTCCCTTGTATACCCCAATTTTACGAAATAAAAGTAGGGTTTTTATGGGTCAAAATTATATAGTTTTGTAATATATTGGTTTTCTTAATATGAAAAGAAGAAATTAGTACAATGTGTAATTTTAGTGGTTATAGTATTAAAAATGTTTAAACATACCTTTCCTGATATTGTCCCGAGAAATAACATCCAAACCTAGACAGGTAATAAAATTCATCGAAAGGGTAATACAAGTCGCTAGTTTTATAACTACAAGCAGGATATCCATCCTTAAATGAGTTCTCTATGACTCTAATAAGTATATTGTTATCGTCCATTAAGGAAACTTTTCTGCCATATACATGTATCTGCTGTATCTATTGTTTGAATCTTGACTATTCACCGCCAACTCATAAGCACTGTCTTTTTGCGCTCAGTCACCCGATGAAAGTGGCAGTGCTGCTTGTTACATTAGGCTATTATAGATGTCACTCCCCTCCGCGGAATAATATTCCACTATTGCTATTCCAATTTTCCAATATTATATAGTCAAGTAAAAGTTTTTCTATTGCAACTGTAAATTCCGGATGGATATAGAAACGGCCACCAATTGGTCATTACAAACTTGGTCTT
This sequence comes from Lucinisca nassula, assembly GCA_963580285.1. Classification (NCBI taxonomy): domain Eukaryota; kingdom Metazoa; phylum Mollusca; class Bivalvia; order Lucinida; family Lucinidae; genus Lucinisca; species Lucinisca nassula. The sequence goes on along the minus strand of OY757021.1, from coordinate 108,045,362 downwards.
AACGGTGCGTTATTAAAGCATTGATTTAAAAAAGCCCTGGAAGAATGATGTTCACTTTCTCTCCCCCCCCCCACCCCCCACCCCCCCCCCCGCGCAGCTAGCCCCAACCCAGTTTTGAAATAAGCACTTGCGTTTTAAAAATAAATAAATAAATAAATAAATACATAGCCAATAATGGACATAACTTAATTGTTATGTATGAAAGACAGCATGCTTGGTTACTGACGCCTTTAAAGCAGTTTTGTCGACCGCATCACGAATACACGCCTATTCAAATATATTGGAAGAAGCCTCCGTGGTGCAGTGGTTACGCTACTCGCCTTGTAAACCAGGGATCGCGGGATCGATCCCGGGCTTCTCCAGACTTTCGGATGAGTCTTTAAACCGAGGTCCCGTCTCCGTATGACCTTAGCTGTTGGTGGGACGTAAAACTAAAACTCACTCACTCACTCAAAAATATTGAAAACTTTACCCCAAGAAAGGAAACTTTTAAGATAAAAAATCTGATATTTTTCTAATTTCTACTCAAAACATAGGTTGTGAATGCTTATTAGAACCGAACAGGTTGTGGGTGCTCACTAGAACCGCCTTATTTAGGCGCTTCTAACAAGTACCAACCACTTATGTCTTGAAGCAGAAATTATTAAAATAATGTATACCCCTTTAATCCCCAAATTTCTCTATATTTGTTGGCTTTAGATGGGTGTTCATTTCACGGACATGCTAACCTAATATTCGCTGTTAAGCTAGGTAGCTTACTTGCTAATAACCCTGTATTGCCATTGCATTATGTTAACAAGTCCGTGTAAAGAACACCCCTCTGAACGGTAATAGGATACTTCGGCACCAAAACCACCCCGGCCCCTAGAAACTTCGGCCCCTGGACACATCGGCCCCTAGACACCTCGACAACATATACCTGGACACTTCGGTCAAACTTTGCTTCTCACTGGGCTCGCACTTCAATAGGAGCTCAGCTTGGATGTCCGATGAGTTTTTAGCTCACCTGAGCCGAAAGCTCACAAGGTGAGCTTATAGTATAGCAAGGCTCCATCGTTCGTCGTCGTCCGTCGTCCACACTTTCAAAAAAGAATATATCTAAGACCAGTGGGTCGATCTTGATCAAATTTCATGTGCACCATTGTTGGGTAGGGGGATTGGCAGCATGATGTTTTCGGGCAGATTCGATCAAAACTCCGGTTTCCATGGCAACAGTTAGCTTCCATTGAATTATAATCATTTTATTATGGTGAAAATAATTTCCGCTCAATAACTTGTTTATTTTTTATTTGATCTTCATCAAACTTACAGATAATCAGTACATCCATAAAATCTCGGGTGAGTTCGAATTTTAAGCCAGATCAAATTTTTCATTTCAGAGTTACTTGCCCTTGAACGCAAAAATTATGGTTTCAACTCAATAACGTGTTTATTTTGGATCCAGTCGTCATCAAACTTACATATAATCAGCACATCCATAAAATCTCGCACGAGCTCGAATTGGGCCAGATCGGATTTTTCACTTCAGAGTTCCTTGCCCTTGAACGCAATGCCCTTGAGCGCAAAAAAAATATGGTTTCCGCTCAACAACTTGTTTATTTTTGATCCAGTCTTCATCAAACTTACAGATAACCGGCACACCCATAACATCTCGGATGAGATGGAATTTGGCCCAGATGGGATGTTTCACTTCAGAGTTACTTGCCCTTGAACCCAAAAATGACGGTTTCTGCTCAATAACTTGTTTATTTTTGAACCAGTCTTCATCAAACTTACAGATAATCAGCACATCCATAAAATATTGGATGAGTTCGAACAGGGCCAGATCAGATGTTTCATTTCAGAGTTACTTGCCCTTGAACACAATAAATTATTGTTTCCGTTGAATAACTTGTTTATTTTTTATTCAGTCTTTATCAAACTTGCAGATGATCTGCACATACATAAAATCTCGGATGAGTTCGAATTTTGGCCAGCTCGAAATTTTCACTTCAGAGTTACTTGCCCTTGAACGCAAAAAAATAATGTTTTCTGCTCAATAACTTGTTTGGTTTTGATCCAGTCTTCATCAAACAAACAGATAATTAGCAAATGCATAAGATTTCAGATGAGATCGAATTTTGGCCAGCTTGAAAAGTAGAAGTAAAACAAAGATCAGGAATTGATACAATTAACTTACTCCACCCATAAAAGACACCAAAGGGAAAGAAATACAAACATTAAGCGACCAGACCATAATGGAAACCTAAACAAAGGAAGGCCATTAGGAAAGTTACTTTCCCACAAAATGGCCATATGGCCATCCAAAACCAAAAGACACAAGTGATACACACAGTAAGTAACAAACAACAACATAAATAAATCGCCACAGAAGAGCCGCCTTGGAACGGTCAGTGGAAGATTCCCACTGGGGGGCTTAAATCGATTTTACGTGGCCACAATCCTCGCCCTTACTTCCGTCGCGATTTAGACAAATAAGTTGTTCAGTCCGCATGAAGGCCTCCTAGCATGAAGACTTTTCACTTCAGAGTTACTTGCCTTTGAATGCAAAATAAAAAAAAAAACGTTTTCCGCTCAACAACTTGTTAGCTCACCTGAGCAGAAGGCTCACAATGTGATCTAATAGTATGGCAAGGCTCTGTTGTCCGTCTTCGTCCGTCGTTGGTTTTCGTCGTCATCCGCACTTTCAAACAAGAATACCACTAAGACCAGTGGGTCAATCTTGTTCAAATTTCATGGGCACCATTGTTGGGGTGTGTGTGTGTGGGGGGGGGGGGTGGAATTAGCTGCATAATGGTTTTGGGCAGATTCCATCAAAACCTTGCTTCCCATGATAACAGTTGGCTTCCCTTGATTTATAAAGGTGTAATGGCCGCCTACTTTGACGTTTGCGCCGGTTACTTTTTTTGGCGATCAAACTATTTGTTTTCTTTTTTCGTGATTCAGATCGATTTTATCCCTTTCAAGTATTTCGGTTCAACCGAGTAAATTTCCGGTCGATTCGAGATTCAAGTTTCGGCCTTAATCAATTTGTACATTTTTGGTATATCAAAACTGAAGGCCCTACGGTGATTACAAGCATTTCCCATTGTAAGTCTATTGGACCTTGTGGTTGCCATGTCAACCAAAGTTTTCAATAAATTTTGATAAAAAGCTTTTTTTCCATAATTTCCCCACCATAAGCATGCTACAGATTAGAAATGATTGAAATCAGCCTTCAAGGCTGCAGAAATATAGATGCTGTCAGACATGAAGGGGCGGACCTTGCCACTTTTCAAATATATCCCAGCTTTTATTCTGAGCTTACTTATATGCTAGGTTTATAAAGATCTGATGAAAACCAAACAACCTATGGTGATGACAAGGTCCAATATAGGCATTTCCGGTTGGATCTGAAACTAATTCACTTGGTCAAATTTCCGCCTCCGCCCATCAGGGCTTGGAGAAATAGATTGGGCTGCACAATGCTTCTACACAAAGCTGATACCGAATGCACATGAGTACTGGTAATCCGCTTAGAACGTCTAAGCCTGCCCAGGAAAATTGCTGCGAGTCGGCCGGTACATGCTTATAAACCTTATTGGTTTCATTGGGCGGCAGGGATTGAGACGTGATTTCATCTCAATGTCAGGTAAAGTCCTACACAATTGGAAGCAACAGTCTCCAAAATGACCTAAATAGTATAAACCTCAAATCAAACAAACAATGTATACCCCCGTAAACCCCAGTTTTCTCAATATAAATATTCCTGATCTTTGTTTTACTTCTACTTTAGGGGGTGGGGTGTTCATTTAACGACGTTGTTCACGTGATGAACAAGATGCAGCAATAATAATTACTTAACTACGCCGAACTATCATTTATGATTAGTGAAAATGATAGAAAGTATTCACGTGCACAAACCTCCAAAATTACGACCCATGCAAACTGACTGTATACAGAGACATGCTGGGTTTACAAGAGTATATTAATTTCTTTTTACCTCATGACTTGTTAGAACCAGTTCATAGATCCATAAGCTATACTTGGATCAGAAAAAAAAAACAACTGTCAGCAACTATGTAAGCCTTTTGGAGCCATAAAATAACCACTGGCACAAGGTCGCGTCAGCTTATCCCTGTCATTTGGTAGTTTTAGCCTATCTCTGTTAAAGGTCATGATGGCCCATCACACCCGTATGATAAAGTGCATTCGTTCAAATCGCAAAAGGTCCCACAAAATTGGAAGAATGTCTCCAAATGATATATAACAGTGTTGACGGGGACGTTAATCCTCAAATCAAACAAACAAAGGAGGAATTAAACAAATGATTTTAGGAGGAATTCTTATCATAGTAACTTATTTCCTTAAAACGTGGTTTCTATTTTTTCCTTTTATTTCATTTTTTTTTTGTTGTTGTTGTTTTACGGCCCTTTCAAGCTTATTTCACATGTATCGAGCCGATCGTTAATCAGAGGAGGCCGAACACCCGGGTATCCGGAGAAAAACCTTCCGTTGCAGAATTTTGCGTCTCACATGTGACCCGAGCCAGGCTGGAACCACAGCGGTGAGTCCTACATGTATCTTATTTACTTAGAAGAAGTTCGATCAAGGTGAGTTTAGTTTGGTTGCTGTTACGTTTATTGCATCTCCCCAGCCTATGTCAGTATAACAACGGATCAATGCCTACGAAAGACATTACTGGTTCTAGTGTTTAGTAGTGCTCTAGCGAAAACTTGGAACGAGTCAACCATCGTCGAACCAAACTACCCTCGTTGGTTGAACCGGACATTTTCTCTAACCAAATACAGTTCGATCTTACGTTAGTCACAGAATAGTGACCTAACTAGCTCTTAGCTAAGAGCATTTAACTTCGGATGAATTCGTAATTTTGACGGAAATGTTAACGAAGATTGACGAGTATGTTCCAATTACACATTAGAACTTTCCAGTGATCTATCAAAAATCGCTTCTTCTGTTTTATTGAATGGAGACAATAGAAAATATGATAACTGGTTTCAATGTCACTGTATAAAGCATGTATAAAGTGTCATTTGCAATATGATTGATAGACTGAGACAGCCTTTTTACACTAATGCGAGACAGCTAGCGTGAGATGAATAAAAACATCATATGGCCTTACAAAGTGATACGCTTGTCCAATGAGTGAGAAATCTTGGTGTTTGGTGTCGTTTAAGTGAAGTAGCATACAAAAACGGAGACGCCATGCATTCACAAGTGAAATGTTAAAATTAAACAATATAACACATTGAACTCTCCCAAACTATGAGGAGAGACTTAATATTTTCCTGCATTTTCCTTCTTCTTCGCCTTATTATTATTATTATTATTATTATTATTATTATTATTATTTCCGCCCAAATGTTGTCTGGACGAGTTCGTAGTATCAAACTGAACGGATTGTTCTGAAATCGTTTGAAAAAAAATTGATATGAAACGTGCAAGAGGGTTTTAAAATTGAAAACCGCGTACAAAAATCTCCAGACAAAAATCCGCCCAACTGTTCTCCGGACGAGTTCTCAGCAATTGCTCGAAGGATTTTTCTATAATTTGGCGGATGTTAGACATATGAATATGACGTTTCGCAATTAATTCGAATTGCCAGAGTGTCTAGTCATGTAACTGACTTCAGCACTCGTAATTAATTGTTAAATGCTAAACATTTTAATCAGGATTATCGGTATTGTAAACTACGCAAATAAAAATAAAAAATGAGTTCCTTTAAGAGCAATGAAAACATTCATAGGAAAGAAGGTGGGTCATACTACGTAGTTTCGGCTAATAAAGCCTCATGAGTGACCCTGTAATGATCCGGCAAAGAAAGCCAGAGGAAGCATACTGCAAAGCCTTTTCAAAATTTTATAGACTCATTCCGATTTTAATTTCAAACATTCAATGTTACACATAAATCGCTTCTGCACCAAGGTCTCTTGGAACCCGAATTTTATGGTGACTTAGTATATAAATTCAGAAAAAAATAATAATTTCAATGACTTCAGCACCCAATTTCGTAAAATCATTCTTCGATATAAAAAGATTGGGTACAACATAAATGTTATACGACAGACTGCATGCATAGTAGTTAACCCAATCACAGTTGACAATTTGCTTCCCTATTTATTTGCACGCCGGTGGGACAGGCCTCAGATTCTATGGCGGTTCCAGCGTTAAGGCTTACTGAGAATTTGAGAGAATTTAATTTTATATATTGTTGGTTGGTGTCCGATGCTCTGTCTATAGTTGGGCCCATCGGAGTCTACCTATTGTTTTTCTTTTGCCCAGCATTTCAATGGTTACTTGCTGCCGAGTCCTTACAGTTGTTTTATCGCTATAGTTGTTTGATTTTTGTGTTCTTGGAGATGTTGCACTGATGAGTTAGGAGGCCTCCATGCGGACTTAACAAAATATTTGTCAAGTTCCCAGTGGAATTCGTTCCATTGACAATTCCAAGGAAGTACTTCTGGCGCGGCTTATTTTTGTTATGGTTTGTCTTTGAGTGTGTATATTGCTTATTTTTTTATTTCATTTTGTTTTGGGTAGCCAATTGGCCATTTTGTGGGAAAGTAACTGTCCGTTTGGCTTTCCGCTATTGATGTTTCCATAAGGGTCTAGCTGTTTCATGTTTATGTTTCTTTCCCTTTTCGTTTCCCTTTGGTGTCTCTGATGGGAGCTGTGGGTTAATCGTATCGATTCCTGATCATTGCCTTCACTTCTCTATTGCAAGAGGGCTTCGAAGGGTCCCCGGGGAGCGTTTGGGGCAATCCCAATCTTTTCCATTTCATGAAGGGGCCAATATCTCAGGCATCGTTATAATCCCCACCCCTATACCATATATATTTTTCTTCCTTACGATGTCTCATTCAGTTATACAACCGGGGATTCACCGGGGCCATGCCCCACCCCTCCACTTCATAAATAGCCAAATATCTTAGAAACAGAGTTCACATTGGTGCCTATTTGAGTATGAGACTTTATTATCGGTACAGTATAACCATATGTTGGTAAATATGAATAATATTTCACTTCGTTGCGTATGAATTTCATAAATATGGATATCAAGGTTTTTACACAAGTGGTCATTTCGTATGATATTCGCAAAACGAGCCTTTGACGAGTCAAAAATTTACTATGGTGTATCATATGACAATGTAAGTTTTAAACTGGATTTCATCGCTCTTATATTAACAATTTGTCAAGCAAAAATACATGAAGGATATTGATTTTTTCTCTGTAAGAACGATATTTATTTCACAATACCGTATTCGACCTATTTACCGCACCGTGCGCTTAGTTTTTTTCAAAATTGTATGAAAATATTGTGGTGAAAAATCTACCTAGTAAGCGCACACTCAATACGAAAAAAAAATACGAAAAAAAGCTTCCGATATGATTATTTTATAGAGTTGAATTTCAGCATAGGGGTTCACCACATATACATATGATTGTCCGGGTCAAAGATGCAGCAAAACTCAATAAGAATTTGTTGGGAGGTTACTTTAAAGTGTGCGCTTGTGTATTTTTTCCAGAAAAAAAGCTTGGGTGTGCGCTTATAGGAGCATGTGCGGTAAATAGGTCGAATACGGTATTTTAAATTTATCCGAAAAAAAAATCATTATTTCAGTTTCAGTGTTTTCTTGTTGTCGAGTCCTCACCGTTGTTTCATTTTTGTGGTGGTTGTTTGATTTTTGTGTTCTCGGAGATATTGCACTTATGAGTTGGGAAGCCTTTATAGTGACTGAGCAAATTTATTTGTCAAATCGTGACGTAAGTACGGGCGAGGATTTCGACCGCGTAAAATCGATTTAAGCACCCCCCCCCCCCCCCCCCCCCCCCCGATTGAAATATTCTTCATGACCGTTCCAAAATCGAATTGAAGGCAAAGATCAGAAATCGATAATTAAACCCACAGCTCTCATCAGCGACACCAAAAGGAAAGAAACACAAACCATGAAAAAAAACTAGACACTATTGGAAACATCAATAGCGGAAAGCCAAAAGGAAAGTTACCAAGGCGATTCTTCTGTCGCGGTTTCTTGTTATAGTTTGTTTCTGAATGTGTGTACTGCTTATATCTATTTTTGTTTGTTTCAAATAGCCAATCGGTCATTTTGTAGGAAAGTAACTGTCAGTTTGGCTTTCCGCTATTGATATTTCCATTAGGGTCTTTTCACTATGAAAATAGGTTGGAAGGTTTCTTTAACAAATGGTTCACTTTTTTTTTTTTTGAATAGCCAACTGGCTATTTTGTGTGAAAGTAATTGTCTGTTTGGCTCTCCGCTATTGATGTTTCCATAAGAAAAATGGCTTGGAATATTTCTTTAACAAATGGTTCACTTAAAAATCTCAGCGTTACTATACTCGTCTAGCGTCGCGTGTATTAATTACCTTACGTAGACGTCATCAGCGTTTTAATGACGTGCGAATGCGCGTGACATAATTTCCGACACACATAAATTACGCATTTCTAATCGAAATCGAATAAACAAAGATAAATGTTATTATTCGATGATACATCGAATTCACTAGCAGTGAAATCCAATAATCGTAGTTTCACTGTTTGAAAAAGTGACGATATCGATTTTCGATTTCACTGAGAAATCTCTTTATTTTATTCAAAAGCATGTTAGTGCATATCACAAATAAAACGTTTTTTATTGGCTAGGAAGGCATCACGTGCAAGTCGCTAATCTGCAAGAGATGCACAGCAGACACTATAACATTTAAATCGGGCCGCATCAAGAAAACACGCCTATATACTTTTGACCCCATCGAGCCCCACTTTTATATAGTAAAACTGGGGTTTACGGGGGTACACTTAATTTTCTTATTTCTAATCTAAAATATAGATTGTGGGTTATCGTTAGCACCTCCTCGATGAGGCGGTGCTAACGAGTAGCCACAATTTATATTGTGAGCAGAAACAAGAAAACTATACCAATTTTTCATCTTAAAATTTTTCGGCGATAAAGGTTACAATGTATTTGTATAGGCGTGTTTTCGTAATGCGGTTCGGGTCCATTTGTATAGTGCCCGCTACGGAGAAAACCGAAAATTATTTGCGGACAACCGTTTTATTATTATTATTTGTAGTAGTAGTATTGTTATTTCTGGTTGTCCGATGAATTGCAGGAAACCAGCCTGACAACAACACGTCGTTCACAATTTAATTGTCGTACATTATGTATGTGTATGGTGCATCGTTTTGCAGTAGTTGTTCAAGTCACGAAAAGCAATGGAAACCTAAGCTTCGGACATTATCAAAGTTTATGGGCTGCTCTCGGGCCAGGGCCTGGAACGCCGGGTGATATGGCCCTCGCCTGCGGATCGGGTCAGTTTTCCATTTACAGAAAAAGTGTTATGAAACCAACGCCTACCCCCTCCACCAACACCCACACACACCATCACCTGCTCGAAAAAAATAATCCTTCGGTTAAGGTCCTCTCTCAATTGCAAAATATTGAGAACCTCCCTACGCAAATATTTTTGTCTCAAACAATAAATTGTTTTCTTACCAGCAATGTTATAAAAGGAAGCGTTTACAGATGATTCTTGTTGCTCTCTGGGGAAATAAATGAATTGTCTTTTAATTGATCGAAGTGCCTGGGAAATGCGAGGCACTGCTCTATTCGTTGCACACTTTGACACACTCATGGTCCACCCCCGCCCATCGGGGCTTGAATAAATGGATGGGCTGCATGATGTTTCCACGCAGAGCTGAAACCAACCGCACATGTGTACTGGTAATCTGCTTAGAGGTTCTAGTCATGCCCAGGAAAAGTGATGCGAGTTGGACCGTCCATGTAAATAAACCCTTTTAGTTAAATTGGGAAACAGGGCTTGAGATGTCATATCATCTCAATGTCGGGTAAAAGTCCCACAAAATTGGAAGCAACCTCTCCAAAATGACCTATACAGTGTTGACGGGGACGTTTACCCTCAATTCAAACAAAACAAACAAGGACACACTCATGGAATCTGAAAACGCCCCAGAAACATAAAACCTCAGCGCCGAGAAAACCTGCAGAAGCGGCCATACTGCCATGCTTCTTTTTGTGACTCAACAAAATTTACAATGTACATGGTACTATTAGATGAGAAGTGAGTACGATCCCATCACAGCCTGAAGCAAAGAATACCGGCCAGATATCGTGGTAAAGTGGTATCGCTGTCGGTCCGACGTTGACACGCTGTCTCGTGGTAGCCGAGATATTTCCAATTCGGAAAGATTTTCTTGCGGATTTGTACCTCTGTTCCCATTACGATAACACACCCGTACGACATAGTTCATTTTTCATATCTCCAAAATGGTTACTTTTCCGATGAAAATCCGTAATATTTTTCTTATTCATTCTGCAAACATAGCTTATGGGTGCTCGTTAGAACCGCCTAATCGAGGCGGTTCTAACGAGTACCCACAACCTATGTCTTGGAGCAGAAATAAGAAAAATATTGTTTACCCCCGTAAATCCCAGTTTTGTCTATATAAAGTGGGGTTTTAAGAGGTCTTCATTTCACGGACGTGTTCACGTGATGTGTTTGCTATTGTCAACATTATATGCATTTGTTTCTTAAAAGTTAAGGTACGTATCTACCTTAAATATTTAAGTATTTTCTTGTGTTAAGTTATGTCTTCACTTATACGGCAGTCAACATGGTTAAGTAAAACGATAATTGACAATGATATATTCCACCTAGTAGCCTAAGTTTGGAAGGGTCCATTTCCAATTTGCGCCTGAAAACTTTCGTTTTGTGCAGCATTCATTGCCTACATCTCAAGCGAATCACATCCCGAACTTTTGCCATTGTTAACATTATATGAGCCCCGCCAAGCGAATTTGTGTCTTCGAGCATCCCGTCATGACAAATTTTAACTGCGCATGCCCAGCCATTCAGAGGGGCCAGGGATATGGCTTTCTGTCTGAAGGTTCCTCTTGACTCACTGCTTGTATGAGCGAGCAGCGAAGATTCTGGCGAGACTGCGCGGTTGCGCAGGCTCACCTGACCCTTCGCTGCTCGCATAGGCGCTAAGTACCAAAATCGCTTGATGGGGCCCATATGCATTCGTTTCTTAAAAGTAATGGTACCTACCTAGGGTACCATTGTCTTATGTTAAGTAACGACTTTACCGAAAGAATTGCCTTATACGGCAGATAACGATAAAGTATAAAGATAATTGACAATGAAGTATTCCACCTAGTAGCCTAAGTTTGGAGTGGCTCATTTCCAATTATAGCAAACAAACAACGAGAGTTGATTTGTTTTACGGTAACTCATGTACATGTATTAATTCATGGGAACATACCCAAACCATTCAAAACCTCAAAAACCAACAGCTTTAAAGCTTACATTTTGATTAAGCTTCCGGTTCTACATGCTGCTTCCGACTGATCCCAGCACCTGATTTGGCCACAACTTGAATTTCCTTTTGTGTGTGTGTGTGTGTGTGTGTGGGTGTGCGTGCGTGCGTGGGGGAGTCCAGTTCACGTCCCGATCAGAAGGACGGTGCACCTTGTGGCATCATCCCTGCAAATGATGCCAACGGCGCACGATTTTTACGTTTGTGGCACTGACCGTTCCAATGGGGTTCTGCTGTCGTGGTTTATTTTTGTTATGGCTTGTCTTTGAGTGTGTGTATCGCTTTCATTACTTTGTTTTGGATAGCCAATTAGTCATTTTGTGGGAAAAGAAACTGTCCTTTCGGCTTTCCGCTAGTGATGTTTCCATTAGGGTCTAGTTGTTTCATGTTTGTGTTTCTTTTCCTTGGTGTCGCTGAGGGCTAACACAAAAATAGCCGTGTTTCCGCTAACCCGACTGACCCTGCTTCAGACCCCCCCCCCCCCCCCACGACTGTAATATTTTTTTATCAATAAAGGAACAAAATAAAAATTAAAACACTAAACACCGGCCCTACCATTTTTAATTTCCGACCCTACCCAGGGTCGTCTTTGCATTTTCCCATAGTAATTTCGCGTTTTTAAGTTTTTGGCATTAGAACCTTCCAAAATACAGAGCTGACATTTGTGAGCATCTAAATTGAATTATAATATACAGTGCAAGTCTCAACATGACAATTTCATTAACAAAAGAAAACATGTACAAAAACACATAAAAAATATGGACCCGACCTTGTTTGTTTTTTTCGGGAGAAAAAATAAAATAGTAAAAAAAGTTTCTCCTACCCACCTACCGACCAAATTTGATTTTCAGCATGTTAGCGGAAACACAGCTTTTTTTACGCCTGATAGGAGCTGCGGGTTGAATATTTTCCTTGTTACCATAGACATATGTTCATCTTTTCTAAATTTCTAAACAAGCATGACTGAGCTAAATCAACTCTCAGTTTTAATCCAGTCGTTTATAATAGAGAAATAAGAACAATTCCATGACGAAAGGTTTACAGTAGGACGGTATCCAAAGCGTTTGCTATAATTTCGTGTGCAATCTGCCTCCGCCATATTCGACTAAAGGGGAAGTTCCAAATCTGCCCACGCACAGATTTTCTTGAAACTTCAGTTGTTGTTTACTTGAGGTCTATCAACTATATATATAACTTTGTTTCATTTGATAAATTACTATAGGTCTCAGGAGAGGTCCCTGAGGTAATCCCCTGTAGAGGTCATACACACCTGTGAACTTTTCAGTCTTCCAACAATAGGTATGATTATTTTCAAATTTTGTTGCTTTGAATAGCAACAGAACTCCATAAGGATTAATCTAATACAAAAAATGTAAATGTGTCTATGTCTTTTAATCTTCCTGATAAATTTATTTACAACATTTCTTCTATTTTTCATGAAAATTTTGCAAAGATTAAGATGTTCATCATAAGTATTAGATGTGTTACTGATCTTGTCACCCCAAGATATTGCATATAAAATAGGCCACACATGTGCTCTATATAGCAAACAAATTTCAATAAAATCAGAAACCGGTAACAATGTTTTTGAAAGCTAGATATGGGTTCAGGTCAATTTTTGTGCCAAAATCAGTTTCAATACCAGGGGACAAGATTTCCTTAAAGTGTATTTTTATTGCGTTTTATGTCCATTTAGGGCCACCTTATCATACAAAGCTTAGCATAGGCATTTATATAATAAAAACTCAGCCCCCCCCCCCCACCTCACCCCCCCCCCACACACACACACACAAAAAATAAAAAAATAAAAAGTAAATAAGAACATACATTATCAACCTATACAATATGTTCTATAAAAGGGTTATCCTTTGGAAGCAAGGAATACACCACAGAACTGAAAAATATGGAGTGTATATGTTGTCTGGGCCAGACTAGCTAGTTTCCCCAATTAGGCCTCATCAGTGACCCTCAAATATTTTCAAAATTCCACAATGGAATCAATGATCCCAAAGGACAAGAAAATATAATCTACACTATGATGTAGGGCAGGGAGAAGTTTTACCGCCGCCACACATTCCCACACACCAGCTGTAGTGAAGTTAAATATGTTCTATAAAAGGGTTATCCTTTGGAAGCAAGGAATACACCACAGAACTGAAAAATATGGAGTGTATATGTTGTCTGGGCCAGACTAGCTAGTTTCGGCCAATTAGGCCTCATCAGTGAAGTCTAGTTTTATCCAAAAATTTTTAGTCGATCTTTTACCCTATTTTATTTGGCCTTCTTGTACATTTTAAACCCTGCAATACAAAGACACTTGATGTCAGTAATACTCAATGACGTTATGGATTTGCTTAATTAATTACTTTCATAATCCTATTTTTTCCTTAATTATTTTTGTTGTTGTCATTTTCTTCTTTAAAATAAAACCGGTCAATAATTTGCAAACTTGAAGGGACAGACTGATTTTCTGATTTGTTCTTATGATTGATTGGTCCTTGTATTGTTGATATTTTCTTACATCACTTGGTCAAAGAGACTCGCACTCCGCTCCCCCACCAAAGGATTTGTGAGATCATGGAAATAATTTTCTGCACTTTTTTCTAGGTTCATTGTAACATATGCAAAAGTGTAAGGTACAATGTTTTAGTCTTCAAAATAAATGCAGAGCTAGTCACACTGGAACTAGTTGTAGAATTGTCATTTAGCATACACTTCCCTAAATGAAATAGGTGGAAGGCAAGTTGCTGTAACAAATTTATTTTACAAAGACACGCAGCCGGTTGCTTAGGAAAGCGCGGAAAATGGTTAAAAATAAGAACCTTAACAGTTGTTGGTCCAGTGATGGTAATATTCTTGTGCGCGACTTACGTGATACTGTACACAGAATTCAGAGTGTGAATGACCTTGCCGAGTTTGGTCCCGTGCCTGTTTTCCAGATCATATTTAAGAATATAACTTTCTTACACGGATTTGCACAGCAGGCGACATTTGTTACGTTTTAAGTAGACTGTAGCTTAGTTCAGATTTTGAGGGGACATTGTCAGAGCAGCAAAAGAGCCAAACTAACAGTGTTTCCATTTTGTCTACGGTAATCTGTGTATACAGTGGGCCAAAAGTCTGTGGTATTATGAACTACCTGGCACACCATAATAAAGACATCATAAATCTTGGCTATTCAAGCAAGCTGTGCCATTCCGGTATGACAGACTTTTCAAACATTTTAAGTTGACTGCATCATACTTATAATACTGCTAATACATACTTATTACAGAATCAAGAAAATTGTCTGGTTTACAAAACCATCCATTTTACTTGCCAATTCTACAGGCTTTGTCATAATAAGCTTCAGTAAGCTTTAAGATAACATAAAATACAAATAATGAAATATATTTTTATTGAATTGTTAATGAACGCTCAAAATAAATTGTGTTATTGGTGTCCCCCAGGGTACCATAACTGATACAGCTGCTGATTATATGAGCTCATACTATACACATCATGGTTTTTACATACATATATTCATGTTTATATATATTATTTGCGAGCAATTTCTCGATTGAAAATGTTATACCATATCTACAAATGGTTTGAAAAAATAAAAATCTGACCATTACTATTCAATGTTCAAGTGCAGTATGTTACCGGTCTCAGATTTTCAAGAAAATTTGATAAAATGTTCTACACATACACGGGCAATTTTCATATTAAAATGATGAGGTGACAAGAACTGCAACAGTATGAAATCAAAAGTCAAACACACTCCAAAGGATTTTATGGTTGTGAAGTCTAGGGTCTCCTCCATATGAAATTAAGCATGGTCTATAGAACTTTACCTGAACAATAGTAAATGTGATACAAAAATAATCTCAAATGACTACAGTGATGCCTGAGAACAAAATAACTCCAAAACATTAGAAGCTGTTGAGTATATATATACTTGTTTGAGGGTACCCCTATTTTCAGATGCAGAAATAAACAAAACATTGTAGATTTATAATGAACACAGATATGAGAGTGTAATAGCTAAATAATGAACAGTCATTTACCAGGTATTAATTATGCACAATATCATGGACATCTGTGCGTGGGCAGAACCCTATGGAAATTTACTATAGGCTGGAACTCCCCCTTTTGTCAATTGCGAAATAGAAGAATAACATTCGAACTTTCGGCGAATTTAAGTCTTCTATTCTGGTACGGGTTATGCAATGCTAGAAAAATGAAAACGGACACAAACATCACGAAAACACGCCTATAAAATTTTGACCCCCTTGAATCCCACTTTTATATAGTACAACTGGGGTTTCTTGGGGTAAACCTTATTTTTCTGATTTCTGCTCTAAATATAGATTGTGGGTACTCGTTAGAACCGCCTTATCGAGGCGGTTCTAACGAGTGCCCACAATCTATATTTTGAACAGAAATAAGAAAAATATCGCAATCTTTCATTTTAAAATTTTCATTTTTGTCTGCGATAAAGGTGGCAATGTATTTGTATAGGCGTGTTTGCGTAATGGAATGATGTTTGCTGATACTGTTAGAGTATATTTTGAAGTACATGTATGACATTAAAACTGAATGGATACGAGTCCCATCAACAGCACCATTGTGATTGTCTTCCTTTTGATGACACACCTCTCAGGAAAACGTGGCACAAAAAATGCTCCCTCACAGATTTGACTACCGGTTCACTTTATGGCTGAGTAAGAGTTTGTGCGAGGATGTAGTTTTGAAGAAATGTGTGCTTAATCAGAGTGATTTTAAAACATGAACAACCGACCGCAACCGATTGCTACATGTGAAATTGATTATACACTGGCTGGGTGCATGTCACTCAGAGCCTTAACAATAAGATGGACTTGTATAAGCATGAAACACTCTGTATTAAAATACCTATGAAACATTCTGTGGAACTGTAAAATGCAGTCTATTCAAAATGGCGATCTGTTTATGTTTTCAAACCGACATTTGTGACGTAAAAGCAGGTCACAATTGAAAAGTAATTGGCTGCGCACCACTATGTTGATATACTGCATGAATAATTGTTCGGGGGAAGAACGATTCTTTGTAAATGTCCGTTCTTGCAGTAAGGGTCTGAAACGTCATTGAATGGTGCTTTCTACAGTGCCTAGCTGGGGGAACAAGGTCATCGTTTGGAATGCTGGCAGCACCCTTTAGACCTTTGTATAAGAGTATGAGCCTACTGTCTATTCTCCTTTTCTTGAGAGACCTTAATTTTCCTAGAATTCCAGTCATGCTCCCAGTTTCAAAGCAGTACTTTCCTGTTACAAATCTTGCAGCTCTATCATCCGCAACTATTATTGACATTTATACCTTTGGCGCAAAGGATTAAGCCTTTTACTGTGCGCTGACCTTCTCGGCTTACCTGTACAGAATCTCTTGTTGGAAATAGCAGGCGCTTTAATGGAAAACAATTTTTAAACAAATATAACTTTTTTATTTTACAATTTGACAAACATGTTCCGATTTACTCTAATTGTCCAGTTAAATTCCTTTAAAACGATATCCAATAAGTGGAACTTTTATTTAATTAGCTGCCGGCATTTTTATTGTCAAATTAATAACCCTTAATCCTTACTTGAATCATACAAAACTGTGGAAAAAACAACGACAGTACCCTACTTTAACGGCTAAAATTTGCACTTTCTGTTAATATTATGAAAAAGCGCCCGTATCAGGCGCAATTTGTTTACAATATCGTGCATTTTGATAACAATCATAATATTTCAAGATAATATTTAATAACGGCACTTTGCGATTAAATTTGGGGCTTATTCAGAAAAAGCTTTATCGTCTACACACGCGTGTAATCCCAAAGCGGGTCATTTTCAATCGACTGTAAAATCAACACATCTTCGCCTGAGCATCTCCTTGGAATGTAAATCAATCTAAGAATGCGGTGTCTGATCTGCATTTTATTTATTTATTTATTTATTTATTTATTTATTTATTTATTTACGTAGTTTTTTTTTATTTCCATGACCTGATTAGATTTTTGCACATTCTTTATACTTACTACGCAAATTTAAATAAACATTGCTAGTAATAAGATTTATGATTGCATTTGTTTGTTTTGTATGTTTGTATGATTACAGCTGAAAGAAAGAAAGAAAGAAAGAAAGAAAGAAAGACAGAAAGAAAGAAAGAAAGAAAAAAGCCCATGTGAATTCGTCACTAAATTTCTAAAAAGTTAAAAATTTATCTTTGTTATAATTTATATCTTATTCCCATTACTAATATACAGGCTAATCTGACATTTCGTTGTTCGCACATTGTTTTGCTGAAATACCTGAGGAATGTTTGTTTTATAATACTTTTTTTTTTCTTTTTGTAACACTGATTATTTAAATGCTATTGTGAATTCAGTCTGGTAAATATAAAAAACCGTAAAGATGTCATTAATGTCTATGTTAATTGTTTTGTATTCATTATTATCATCTAGGTTGTAATGAACACCTCATTAAAACTGCTTTACATAGAGAAAACTGGGGTTTACTGTGGTATTCATTTTTTTTTTTTTTTTTTTTTTTCATTTCTTGTCCAAAACAAAGATTGTGGGTACTCGTTGGAGCCACCTCACTGAGGCGGTTCTAACTATGTTTTAAGTATTGATGAGTCTACTTTGACGAATTAATTGTTTTTGAGATATCAAAAATGCACTATGCCGCACGGATGTATTATCGTAATGTGATTATTATTATTATTATTATTATTGTTATTATTATTCTATTAATTTATGTATAATCTAATGATTATTAGAATATTTTCTTATTTATTTATTTATTTATTTATTTCAACTGTTAAATGATTTTAGATAAGGTGTATACCCTTTTCTGGTGTTCTTTCCATGATGCTGTGAAAAAGAATATGCATGCAAACCAAACTTTATACAAAACAGTCAGGTAATCAAGAATCAGTATGATTTTACACAGAAACATGGGTAGAAAGTACTTGAAAGAACCATATCAGTTTGGCGGTTCTGTGCCCATATATTTTCTCAGCCCACTCAGGGGGAAACATCACTGAAGACAATTGTCGCTTTTTATGACACACGTAATGTGTATTGTATACCGGCTACTGACCGTCAGGAAGCGTGACGATTAACGGACACGCGCGCAATGTATACTGTATTACCGTCTTTCCGGAGAGATTAAAATTTATCGAATGACTTTATTCATATGCATTAAGTTCTTAGCAGAATCGGTACTATTTAGATAATGAGTATATATTATTATTATTTTTATATCTTGGATCCACGGCCCCCGCCCATAGGGGCTTGATGAAATATATGGGCTGCATGATGCTTCCACGCAGAGCTGAATCCGGCCCGCACACAAGTACTGGTAAACCACTTAGGGGATCTAAGCCTGTCCAGGAACCGCGGTGCGAGGCGGACCGTCCATGCTAATAAACCCTATTGGTTTCATTGGGTGACAGGGCTTGAGATGTCATTTCATCTCAATGTCGGGTAAAAGTCCCACAAAATTGGAAGCAGCGTCTCCAAAATGACCTTTACAGTGTTGATGGGGACATTAAACCTCAAAACAAACAAACAAACAATATCTTGGATCCAAAATATATGTTTGTTTTGTTTGTTTGATTTGCGGTCAACACTGTGTAGGTCATTTTGGAGACATTGCTACCAATTTTGTGGGACTTTTACCCGACAATGAGGTGAAATGACATCTCAAACCCTGTCGCCCAATGAAACCGATAGGGTTTATAAGCATGGGCGGTCCGACTCAATCCGCTTTGCCTTGGCAGGGTTAGATCCTCTAAGCGGTTTACCAGTACTGGTGTGGGGTCGGTTTCAGCTCTGCGCGGAAGCATCATGCAGCCCATCTATTTCTTCAAGCCCCTATGGGCGGGGGCCGTGAAATAAACATGTATACTGGGTCCAAGTTACGAGAATACATCCGTTTGACATAGTACCTTCTTATAGGTTGTGGGTTATTGCTAGAACCGTTGCTTTAAAATCTATTTTAATTGCTTCAACAGACAAATACATATTATCAAAGACTTGCTAGAGCCGTTCTATAGAGTACCCACAACCTATGTCTTGTACAGAAGAAAAGGCTTGGGATGATTGCTGGAAACGCTTCATTGACAACATACGTCTTTATTTTATCCCCATCAACACTGTATAGGTCATTTTGGAGACGTTGCTTCCAATTTTATGGGACTTTTACCCGACATTGAGATGAAATGACATCTAGATTTGTTTGTTTGATTTGAGGTTTAACGTCCCCATCAACACTGTAAAGGTAATTTTTGAGACGTTGCTTCCAATTTTGTGGGACTTTTGCCCGACATTGAGATGAAATGACATCTCAAGCCTTGTCGCCCAATGAAACCATAGGGTTTATTAGCATGGACGGTCCGCCTCGCACCGCGGTTCGTGGACAGGCTTAGATCCTCTAAGCGATTTATCAGTACTAGTGTGCGGGCCGGATTCAGCTCTGCGTGGAAGCATCATGCAGCCCATATATTTCTTCAAGCCCCTATGGGCGGGGGCCTAATAGATAGATTATTGTGTCAATGAAGATCTGCCTGCATGAAACCCAGTAACTGCTTTAAAATGTGCGACCAGTAATATGTCCAGGAAAACCTTTTACTTCCTAAATCTTCAGAAACGCATTGTCTTTATTCAGTAATTTTTGCGTACAACTCGATAGGACAACAATATCATTCTATGTCTACGGCGTAAAGCAAATTAAATAAATTATTATATTATCTAAATGCACGGCCAGTATTGTGGCCAAAACCACCAACAACAGCAACAAAAAGTAATATTCAGCATTTCAGCAGCCTCACTGAGGCGGTTGGTTCTAACTAGTACCCACAACCTATGTCTTGGTGCAGAAATAAAGAAAATAATGTATACCACCGAAGCCCCACTTTTCTCTATATAAACGAGGGTTGGAGGGTTTTCATTACACGGACTTGCTATCGTGATGATAAATCGGTGATTATTTAAGCAAGAAGTGTAATCTCGGATGACACCCGGCGTCTTAATTGTTCATTTTAGCTGAATTATTCTAGGTATATGATATTACTTTTTAAATACAACTACAGGTCAACTTGCCACTTACTGGTCTAGTGACTACTGTGTTTAACAGCGCGCGTCACGATACTTGGTGATAATTCGATTATCGACAGGTAGTCGGAAGTGTGCTTACTCAATGTATTGATCGATTAACAATCCATCATGAACGATTATATTGGCGTCAGTTAAGAAAAAGAGAAAGATTTACTCGTTTTGCACGAAAAAAAAAAATAAGGAAGAGAAACATATAAATTAGCTAACAGACATTTGCAGCACAGGCCGCCACAATTACCTCTTCACGGGAAAGAGAATAATAAAGTATTCTTATTGCATGTTGCTTGTTTAAACTATAGACTGTCGGACCTCATTAGAATCGCCTCGACAAGGCGTTCTTACGTGTGCTCAAACTCTGTGTTATCAGCATAAATGAGAATATAACAATATTTCATTTGAATTTTCAAAATAAATAAATAAAAAAATAAAGAAAGAAAGAAAGATGAATATTATTTGTGAACAACTAAAAACTAGAATTGCATTTTGCGAAGTTGTTTATCAATGATGGCATGATAAGGCTTACTGAGTCATTAAATAGATAGATAGATAATCGGCCATTATTGTGTAAAGACAGATTCATCCGCATTAAAATCAGTAAGAGTATCTCCTTTGTATTTCTATGCTTACAACTCAGACTCAAGGTTCTCGTCTTAAATGATACATTACGAAAACACGCCTATACAAATACTTTGTAAATTTAACCACCAAACAATGAAAATTTTCAGATGAAAAATTGTGTTATTTTTCATATTTCTACTCAAAACATAGATTGTGGGTGCTCGTTAGAACCGCCTTGGCGAGGCGCTTCTGTCGCGTGCCCAAAATCAATGTTTTTGAGCAGAAATAAGAAAAATAATTTATACCCCTCCAAACCCCAGTTTTAAATATCTTAAAGGAACTCATTTTTGATTTTTAATTTACTATACGAAAGTGGGGTTTAAGGGGTCAAATTTATATCGCCATGCTTTGGTGATCATGATGTAGCTCGATATAACAGTTATTTCACAGGCCGGTACGTAAACTTTGCAGACAACAATAGAAAATATATACTTCTATATAACTGCTTTAAAATATGCGACCAGTAGTATGTCTGGAAAACTTTTTATTCGTAATCTTCAGCAAAGCACTGTCTGTATTTTTGGCATACAACCCGATACTCGATATTACAACAGTATTAATGTCTGTGGCGTAAAACAAATTTAATAATTATTAAATGTTATAAATAAATATATTATCAATATGCACGGCCAGTATTGTGGCCCAAAACAACAAAATAAAGTAAAATTTACTTTTATATTTCAGCAGATCAGCGTTTTAGTCACTTTCTGCTTATCCGCAGCCTGCTAAATTCAGCAGGTTTTTCAGCGTATTAGACAGGCCACATTAAGATAGCATATCCGCGAGACATAGTGTTTTTCTTTCTTTTTTTTTTTTCGTATCTCCAAAGTGGCAATTTATATCTCACAAACGGTTATCTACTATGTCTTGGTGCAGATATTAGAAATTGTAATATAGGTTTTCTCTATGTAAAGTAGGGTTTAAAGGGGTTTTCATTACATGGACTAGTGAATATGTGGCATTTCCAAACACTGTCAATTAAAATAACTCAACTGACACCCACCATAAACTAGTAAGTTTTTTTTCCTCCTTTTTTTTTTCTAATATGTGCTGTGTTTGCTGGGTCTTGTCCATCATCCGTTTCGGTTTCATAACTTTGGGGTTGAGACACACTGATGAAGATTAAATATCAGAAAGGCCTCTGTGTCACTAAATTAGGTATAGTTACGCCTTAATATAAAGAAGAATATTTCGTTCCAGCACACACAAAAATAGGATTTTTGAGAACCAATAATATTTTGTGTTAAGCACAAAAAAGGCTCACTTTTAAAAGAGTAATTTTTTTAGTAACGACAGAACAGAACTTTATTTGGAGATAAACTCAGGCCACACCAAAACAGCCAGTCCGAAATTAACTAGACACCAATTGACATGAGCATACTCGTTCAGTATCCCCCGGGGTCATAAAAGCGAAACTGATTTCACACACAGCCGGCTTATAACACAGTTGAGATTACACAACAGGTACACATTATAGGCCTCGGTCAAAGGGAGACAATCCAATATTGACTTGTAGTGTGACTATCAGGGAACAGGTGAATAGATTAAATGTCAGATAAAGTTGGCCATGTCTGAACTTTTTCAATTTCTTCATTGCGGACCACTCCGCTTGGGTCCCAGATGCAACTACCATATTCCAAGATTGGGCGAACAAGTCCCCTATATGCTGTCTCTTTCACATCCTGAGGACACTGGTGAAGATTTCGCCTCAGGAAACCAAGTGTTCTATTCGCCTTTGTACACATGTTGGTAATGTGTGTATTCCATCTCAAATCGTGAGTGATTGCCACACCAAGGTATTTAATGGAATTCACATTTTCGAGCACCGTTCCCTCTAAGGTGTAATAAGCCTCAATTTTATTTATTCTTTTCCTTGTCATCTGCATAATATCACATTTAACGTGCTGAAATCTCATGCCCTTTTTTTCGTGCCCAACATCCTAATGTATCTATATCCTTCTGAAGTTTCACTGAGTCCTCAGTATCTCTGATTTCCCGATAGCAAAAACAGTCGTCTGCGAACAGTCTTATTTCCGAGTCAATGTCAGTGGAAATATCATTGATGTACATGGAGAATAGCAGCGGACCAAGAACAGTCCCCTTCGGGACCCCAGATAAAACTGGCCCCCATACTGAAGATTCACATTTACAACAACACGCTGTTTTCTGTAGCAAAGGAAAGAATCTATCCATTTGAGAGTCTTCCCTTCAATTCCATAACCAAATTATGTGGATTTGTTTGATTTGAGGTTTAACGTCCCCGTCAACACTGTAAAGGTCATTTAGAGACGTTGCGTCCAATTTTGTGGGACTTTTACCCGACATTGAGATGAAATGACATCTCAAGCCCTGTCGCCCAGTAAAACCAATAGGGTTTATTAGCATGGACGGTCCGCCTCACACCGCAGTTCCTGGACAGGCTTAGATCCTCTAAGCAGTTTACCAGTACTGGTGTGCGGGACGGATTCAACTCTGCGTGAAAGCCTCATGCAGCCCATATATTTCTTCAAGCCCCTATGGGCGGGGGCCATCAAATAATGTGGATTTAAGTAGTTCATGGGAAGGGGTATCAAAAGCCTTCTCGAAGTCCACCTGCCCCACTTTGTCCAAGATTTTTGCCCAATCATTAATAACCGTGCTCAACTGAGTTTCGCAACCTTTTCCTAAATGCATGTTGTCTGTCTGACAAAAGTTTATGTTCATCCAAGTGGGCCATGATGTTTGAGCAGACTATGTGTTCAAGCAATTTACATAGAACACAGGTCAGTGACACCGGGCGAAACTTACGAGCAAAAGCCCTGTCTCCTTTTTTGAAAAGTGGACAGATGTTCGCTAAGAGCCGTTCTGTGGGAATTTCACCCGTTTCGAGAGATTGTTGGAAAATATGAGCAAACCTGGACCTAACTCGTTTGCTAGATCCTTCAGGACTCTAGGATGAACTTCATCAGACCCTAAAGCTTTAGACGGGTTCAAGACTTTCAGTAGCTTGATCACTCCCGCCGAGGATACAACAATATTTTCCATGAAAGGGGTCGATCTTCCAGTCAATGGAACCTCGATGAACTCAGTTTTATTAAATGCATCATTGAATTGACCAACCAATTCATCTGCCCTTTCAGAGTCCAATTCAGCGACCCCGTTCCCTCCTCTTTTATCAAGGGGTGGGATACCGTGCCTATCTTTCTTCTGGCTATTGATATATCTGTAGAAGTCTCTGGGATTTGCCTTTACATCAACTACCAATTTATTTACATACAGATCATGCTGATTTTTGATGTCACTTTTAATTTCTCGTCTCATGTTTTCAAATTTTGTTCTGAGTTTACCACTTCCCAACTGTTTTGCCTAAGCATGAATCTTATGCTAAGCATATACGAAGCTGAAAATAAAGTTTCGTGTACCTGAGGTCAAACTGATATTAAGCTGGGGACAAAAATCAACAATGATGCTTTATTCGAAAAATTGCAGTATGTTTCCTCTGGCTTTCTTTGCCGGATCATTACAGGGTCACTGATGAGGCTTTATTAGCCGAAACTACGTAGTATGACCCATCTTCTGTCTTATGAATGTTTTCATTGCTCTTAAAGGAACTCATTTTGTTTTTTATTTGCCTTCACTGCAGCTGGTGTTGTGCCGTGTGGCGGCCGTAAAACGTCTCCCCGTACATCAACCATAGTGCAGTTTATATTTTACTTTTAGTCCTTTGAGATCAGCGTGAATATTATGAGAAATCAGAAATAAATTATTGGTTTAGACTCATATTCTAGACAGGTTTTTAATTATTTGGACCCCATTTTGATTTATATCAGTCTTTGTATCGACTGCCTATTCGAAATTCGAAAAATTGCAGTATGTTTCCTCTGGCTTTCTTTGCCGGATCATTACAGGGTCACTGATGAGGCTTTATTAGCCGAAACTACGTAGTATGACCCATCTTCTGTCTTATGAATGTTTTCATTGCTCTTAAAGGAACTCATTTTTGTTTTTTATTTGCCTTCACTGCAGCTGGTGTTGTGCCGTGTGGCGGCCGTAAAACGTCTCCCCGTACATCAACCATAGTGCAGTTTATATTTTACTTTTAGTCCTTTGAGATCAGCGTGAATATTCTGAGAAATCGGAACTAAATTATTGGTTTAGACTCATATTCTAGACAGGTTTTTAATTATTCGGACCCCATTTTGATTTATATCAGTCTTTGTATCGACTGCCTATTCGAAATTCGAAAACTTGCAGTATGTTTCCTCTGGCTTTCTTTGCCGGATCATTACAGGGTCACTGATGAGGCTTTATTAGCTGAAACTACGTAGTATGACCCATCTTCTGTCTTATGAATGTTTTCATTGCTCTTAAAGGAACTCATTTTTGTTTTTTATTTATAATTGTATTAATTAATAAAATTGTCATTAATCAAGTATTTTCGTATTGGCCAAGTTACAGGTATTGGCCTCTGCCTTCGGCCTCGGGCCAATACAGCAGACCTCAGACCTGTAACTGGCCCAATACGAAATTACTTTATTAAAACACAATAGTATTGCTGATATATATTTATTTTGAATAGCCGTATGACCATTTTCTGGCATTGTGGTTGTCCGCTTGTGACGTTTTCATTATGGTCAAGTTGTTTTATGTTTGTGTTTTTTCTCTTTGGTGTCTTGTCTGGGAGGTGTGAGGTATCATTATCGATTCCTGACAATTGTCTTCACTTCTGTTTTTCATCCTGTTAACCTGGAGTTAATATAATTGGTGCTTATTTAAAGTTTGTTTCGATTTTCACCGATAATAATGAGGCAAATCAGTGGCGTTTAAAACAGGTTGCATGAAAGCCCGGACACACGACTATATGTGCCTGTCTGCGTGCGTATGATTCATTAGAAAAACATGTCCGTGTGAAAGAATGGCGGCCAACATGGAGTCAGAAAGTACACATTTTGGGTAAAAGTCTTTACTTTTAACATGGGTTGTGGGTACTCGTTAGAGCCGCCTCAATTAGGCGGTTCTAACGAGTTCCCACAATCTTTATTTTTGAGCAAAAATAAGGCAGATAAGTAAACCCCCATAGACCCCACTTTTCCCTATATAAAGTGGGATTTACCTGGTCTTCGTTTCACGGACTTGTGAAGAGCATAAAAATTATACTTTATGGTCATGGCAGAAAGTGTGTGAAGCCATCAGCTTTCTACTTGACAATATTTACATAAGATTTGGTACTAAGTTATTTAGACAAGTTGTGGTACTCCAATGGGTACTAATTGCGCACCACTTGTGACTGATCTGTTTTTGTTCTGTTATGAGAGAGACTTCATGATGTCCCTTTCTGCTGAAAACCAGTCTGAAATCATTGAAGCTTTTAGCTCCACATCTATGTATTTGAATGATTTATTAAATATTGATAATACCTATTTCGATGGTTTGATTAGTCAGATTTACCTCCCAGAACTTCAGTTGAATAAAGCAAATTCTTCTGATACCGAGGCCCTTTTTTTGGAATCACATCTATCTATTGTAGATGGGTTTGTTTCTTGCAAAATTTATGATGAACGCGATGATTTTGATTTTTAGATTGTAAATTTTCTTTTTTTTTTTTTTTTTTTTTTTTTTTGATGATGATGTTCCTCGTTCGCCATCCTATGGCGTTTATATTTCGCAATTAATTCGATTTGCTAGAGTGTGTAGTCATGTAACTGACTTCAACACTCGTAATAAATTGTTAACGGCTAAACTTCTTAATCAGGGTTATCGGTATCATAAACTACGAAAATGACTTTTCAAAATTTTATAAACGTCATTTGGATTTTATTACAAAATTCAGTATTGGACTTAAATCTCTACTGCAACAAGGTCTATCGGAACCCGAATTTTATGGTGACTTAGTATATAAATTCAACAAAATATATAACCGCAATGACTTCAGCACCCAATTTCGTAAAATCATTCTTCGATATAAAAGGATTGGGTAAAACATAAATGTTATACGACAGACTGCATGCATGGTAGTTAACCCAATCACGGTTGACAACTTTGCTTCCCTCTTTAAATGCATGCCGGTGGGTCAGGCCTCAGACTCTATGACGGTTCCAAATGAAAAGGCTTTTGTTGGTTGGTACCTGATGCACTGTCTCTGGTCGGGCCCATCGGAGTCTAACTGTTGTTTTCTTTTGCTCCAACATTTCACTGGGTTCGTGCCGTCAAGTCCTCACTGTTGTTTCATCTCTGTAGTTAGTTGATTTATGTGTTCACGGAGATGTTGCACTGATTAGTTAGGAGGCCTTCATGCGGACTGAACAAATTATTTGTCTTAATCGCGACGGAAGTAAGGGCGAGGATTGTGGCTACGTAAAATCGATTTTACTTTGGATAGCCTATTGGCCATTTTGTGGGAAAGTAACTGTCCTTTTGGCTTTCCGCTGTTGATGTTTCCATTAGTGTATGTTGTTGCATGTTTGTGTTTCTTTCCCTTTGTTGTCTCTGATGGGACATGTGGTTTAATTGTATCGATTCCTGTTCATTGCCTCCACTTCTACTTTGTTATCATGATGTCAAAGCTTCTTGCCATATGACCCTTATATTTCGCTTTTCATATATATTGCTTGTGATAAACCATTTCGTTTGTTACCAGTGTTTTGACACTCTATTTGCTATTACCTTTGACCCAGTTAAAACAGCAACTTGAAACATACATGTAGGTCATTCATAACAGGCATGTACATGTCTCTTCTTAATGCAATAATCTTGGTAAGATTTGGTAGGTAATCAGAATACATTACGATAACACACCCGTGCGCCACTGTGCATTTTTTACATCTCCAAAATGGCCTTTTTTCTGATGAAAATCCGTGATATTTTTCTTATAAATACTGCAATCATAGGTTGTGGGTGCTCGTTAGAACCGCCTCATTGGGGCGGTTCTAACGAGTACCCAAAACCTATGTCTTGGAGCAAAAATAAGAAAAATGATGTTTCCCCCCCATAAACCCCAGTTTTCTCTATATAAAGTGGGGTATAGGGTGGTCTCCATTTTACGGACTTGTTCACGTGATATGTAAGATGATGAAATAACTGAAACCTTGTGTGCCACGTTCCTGTTTTATTTTTTATATTCTTGATGTGATGTAGAACAGTTGCAGTAGGCATTCAGCAATCAATGAAGACAAATACTCCCACCTTCAAGACTTTTTAGGCCATCACAAAAACACGCCTATATAGTTTTGACCCCCCTTCAACCCCACTTTTATATAGTAAAACTGGGGTTTCCGGGGGTAAACATTATTTTTCTTATTTCTGCTCTATAATATAGATTGTGGGTACTCGTTAGAACCGTCTGGATGAGGCGGTTCTAACGAGTGCACACAATCTATATTTTGAGCAGAAATAAGAAAAATATCACATTTTTCTATCATAAAAGTTTCATTTTTTCGGCGATAAAGGTTGTAATGTATTTGTATAGGCGTGTTTGCGTAATGTGTTTTATTTTTTATATCCTTGATGTGATGTAGAACAGTTGCAGTAGGCATTCAGCAATCAATGAAGACAAATGCTCCCACCTTCACGCCACTTTTTATAAGCAATTGTCTTCATTATTTAAAAAGGATGTGGCCGTCATACCCAGTTTTCTGTAGATGTGATTAGTGTTGTGGGCTCTTAATTACTCGGACAGTGTCCCTTATGTATCCAGTTTTACGAATACATGCAGGTTTCAAGATTTCCATTTATTTATTTATTTAAACAATCTATATCCTTACCACTACTGTAGATGTGATTAGTGTTGTAGGCTCTTAATTACTCGGACAGCGTCCCTTATGTATCCAGTTTTACGAATACATGCAGGGTTCAAGATTTCCATTTTTTTTTTTTATTATTTATTTAAACAATCTAAATCCTTACCACTACCAAGCCCCCGCCCATAGGGGCTTGAAGAAATATATGGGTTGCATGATGCTTCCACGCATAGCTGAATCCAGCCCGCACACTAGTACTTGTAAACCGCTTAGAGGATCGAAGCCTGTCCAGGAACCGCGGTGCGAGGCGGACCGTCCATGCTAATAAACCCTATTGGTTTCATTGGGCGACAGGGCTTGAGATGTCATTTTATCTCAATGTTGGGTAAAAGTCCCACAAAATTGGAAGCAACGTCTCCAAAATGACCTTTACAGTGTTGACGGGGACGTTCAACCTCAAATCAAACAAACAAATCCTTACCACTACCATAGCGTATTAATGCGTAATTGCTGTCAAAAGCTTTTTGAACGACCCTACTTATTTCGCGTATTCAACCATACTTTTGACAAAGTTGTCTTGAATACGGTAAACCCACACCTGTTCACAGCATGCATATCAATCCTCTAAGATACTGGAACAGGCCCGGAAGCTTCTAAACCTCGCCAAAAAGGCGAAAAATATAACCTCTGAAATTGCCATTCTGCCCAATGTTCTTTGAGACGGCGTGCTGTCTGTACGAAACAAGTGCGGCCACAATAAAGACATGTTGAGGATAGGTACAAAAGAGTAAAAAGTATAATAGTCGCCGATAAGATTGACAAGACGGAGCTAGTTAGTTGTCAATATATGTCAAATTCGCTGAGTCCACCAAAAGATTCGGTAGAGTGCCTTTCTGCAAGCGGACCAAATGGCCATGTTCACCACAGCTTTGTTTGTGTTACAGTTAAATTCACGCAATCCGGTGACTTGGTTTATCTTTTTGTTAATAGAACAGTCCAGTGGCAGGTGCAAACGATAGCTCCGCCTAGTTAATTTTATCTGCGACTACTATACAGAGGGAAAAAGAGAGAAAAATTAGGTAGAAAAAAAAAGAAATTCGCGAACATGTTTTAGCATAGCGTGACCCCTGCGCCATGACCTATGACGTCATCAGAAATATTGTTTTCACATACCGCACAACACATTTTGTCTCCTATTGAAACGGGTAAACAAGGCTAACTGACCCAGAAGACATTTGGCGAAATGTTCTCACCTAGCCCAATTTTAATCATGATTTCAAAAATGCCCGGCAGTCTTAAGGATATCTAGCCTTCAGCTGCAATAAGTTGGTAGGTTGCAGTTAAGGCGTCACCTCTTTCAGATCAAGAACTCAGAACTAACGCGTCAGTCTGATCTAGGTCTGCACTGTTTGCCAATGTCACAGAAAAGGGCCGTAGGGCGTATATGGGTTAAGTATGTACTTGGAATTTAAGTATGCATTGCAATCCTTGAAGCGATTCCTTGGCAGTAATACTTGGCCCTGGATATTTGTGAGGTCTTGAATAGTCATTGGTGGATGTTCGCCCTGTGACATACCTCTGTAAAGAATGTCCCACATATGTTCTATTGGGCTTAAGTCAAAAGAACGTGCCGGCCAGTCCATTACTTCAATAGTCTCACGGTTAAGGTAATCCATGCAAACTCTAGCAGTATTGGGGCGCGCATTATCCTGCATCAGAATGAAACTGTCACCGACTGACCCAGCGAAAGGCCTCACAATAGGATCTAGAATTTCATCTCGATACCGTAATGCAGTCGATCACGTACAAGTCCGCTCGGCCTTCATAAAAAAAATCCACTCCATACCAACACTGACCCCCTCCATATCTGTATGTTTCCATAATGTTGCAGTCGTTCTCCGGGTCGTCTCCAGACTCTAACACATCGATCGCATGCAGTCAGGTGAAATCTGCTTTCATCCGTGAACAGAACTGTACGCCAGTATTGCAATCACCAGTTCTGATGTTCTTGGGCAAATTCATATCACCGTGCACGATGTTGCCTGGTGGGAATATACCCTCTTGCCGGACGTCTGGCCCTCAGATCACCTTCATGTAACCTGTTACGTATTGTTTGATCGGATTCCTTCAACCAATTGCATTCTGGAAATCAATTTGTAGCCTTCTGGCTGTATACTGCCAATTTCGTAGCGCTAGATTTCGAAGATATTGATCTTCCCTTTGTGGCGTCATGCGGTGTCGGCCTTGCCCTTCTCGTCTAGTAAACTCGCCCGTCTCCTGGTAGCGTCTGCATAACCAGGTAACAACACGTCTCGATACATCAAAGCGTTCAGTAACGATCCTTTGGGTGTAACCACTTTCAAGCAAAGCGACAGTTTGAGCGACCTAAACTTCTTCCAAGAACCACCTAACACCATATGAAGTCACTATGAAGCCCATAATAACGCATAACCGAAGGATTGACATGTTTTTGACCCAAACGCAAATTTTGGACAGATCGCCCCATACCGAATTTCAACCGTTTTGTAGGGGTTTCCATGATGTAGCTCACATTCTTGCTTTGCACGTGAATAATGCTTCTTGATGTTTGCATGAACATTGTTAAGAGATGTCACCTTACCTTGAGTTTGAAAATTGCCAAGCGGTGATATTATACAGGCTTGAAAGTTTGCTCCTTTAATTGTTTTGAGCAGTGTAGAAACCAAGGCAGCAAGCCTTTCACCTACTACAGATTGTTTTGTGATCGATTTGTTATCATTTTTTATGATATTACGTAATCTGTGTCGTGCAAATAGTATGTGGGCTTATGACCGATACTGAGGCGGCGAGGTTATCGTCCGCAGGTGGAAATGGAAATTACTTTGTTTCCGACATTACATTCTTGTGTTTCCGAAATTGACTGCTCTCTTAATAAACATATCTGCTGTGGATATAACAGACCTTGTTATCAGTATGGTCGGTCGTCAAAATCATTAACAGAACGGCAAATAGGGTAGATCCCGATGGGTCCTTATATCTTAAAAGGTTAACACGATTTATAAATCAATCAACATAACCCCTGTATCCTTAATATTGATCTTCGGCTGTTGCAATCCGCCACCAGATTTGCAAAATCTAACAAAGTGTGTGACTTTCATGTTTTGTTTGATTTGATGTTTAACATTTCCGTCAACACTGTGTGTGTCATTTTGGAGATTTTATGGGACATTTAACCGACATCGAGGTGAAATGACTTCCCAAGCCCTGTCGCCCAATGAAACCAATAGCCCATTGGAGTCTAACAGTTGGTTTTCTTTTGCTCCAGCATTTCATTTTTTTTTTTTTTTTTTGGCTGTCGAGTCCTCACCGTTGTTTCATCTCTGTAGTTGTTTGATTTTTGTGTTTACGGAGATGTTGCACTGATGAGTTAGGAGGCCTTCATGCGAACTGAACAAACTATTTGTCTAAATCGCGACGGAAGTAAGGGCGAGGATTGTGGCCAAGTAAAATCGATTTAAACCCCCAGTGGAATTCGTTATGCTGACCGTTCCAAGGCGGTTCTTCTGTCGCAGTTTATTTTTGCTATGGTTTGTCTTTGGGTGTTTGTGGCAATTATATTATTTTATTTTGGATAGCGGCCATTTTGTGGGAAAGTAACTGTCCTTTTGGCTTTCTGCTATTGATGTTTGCATTAGTGTCTGTTGTTTCATGGATGTCTTTCTTTCCCGTTGGTGTCTCTGATGGGAGCTCGATTCTGATCATTGCCTTCACTTCTATTTAACACACCGTACGCCAAACAACGTCGGCATTGTTAGCGGCCCCATCTGCTGGGGCCAAAACAAACTTCCCATTGTGTCTCTTCCCTTGGGCGCTGTGGGTCAAATGTATCGATCCCTTGTCATTGCCTTCACTTCTATTATGCAATTTTTGAATACCTAGTTTAAGGTGACCTAAATACGTCTTTGGGTTTGGAGGTAATAAGATCGTATTTTGAGAGTAGAAAGAAATGCGTTTGTTCACTAGTTTCAGAATGCTTTAAGAGCTTTATGTTCAACAAACTCTCGTTTACACCATCGATTACCCAATTCGTTTAGTGCAGCAGTGATGCCATCAATACACTTATTGAAATCAATTTTAGAAGGAAATCAATATTTTGGTCCTTTAGAAATTATATTTTGTATCCTAGAATCAGGAATATTTTTAATTTGCCAGTAATTATAAGACCAGCAGCAGGATAACAATACACTGAGTGTTTACAATCTCAGGTATTAGGAGTGTACGTAGAAATATAAAGATCAGAAAACCCAGCATTAGGAAAGAATATTAAGTCTTTTGCCACCAAAACATGCAAATTTTCCGATTAAAAAAGAAGATATTTTTTTTTCAAATTTCTGCTCTGAACATAGATTGTGGGTACTCGTTAGAACCGCCACAACGAGGTGGTTCTAACGAGTACATACAACCAATTGTTTTAGGCAGAAATAAGAAAAATAATACGTTTTGATGCAAATAAGTAATTTAAATAAAAGGCACACTAGAAACACCGGCCACGCCCTCTAGTACCCGCTTGAGCAGAACTCTACATGTATTTTCAAAATGATTCTAAATGAATCCATTGTTCCAAAAAGGACTAGAAAATATAATCTGCACTTTGTAGATGTATGGGGAAACGTTGCACGTTCACAACACCAGCTGCAGTGACTGAATAGTCGGATACTTTGGAAGCAAAGACTACACAAAATTATACGAACATAGCAAACTCGGTTTTATTTAGTCTGTTTATGACCAGAACTGAAATGTGCAACACCAGCCATGCCCTCTAGCACCAGTTTGACCAGAACACTGGTTTCAAAATGATTCTAAATGAACTCAATGATTCCAAAAGGACCAGAAAATATAATTTGCACTATGATGATGTACGGGTAGAAGTCTCCGTAGTGTACTGGTAAAGCTACTCGCCTCATAAACCAGGATCGTGGGTTTGATCCCGAGCTTTTCCATACTTTCAGATGAGTCTTTAAACCGAGGCCCGTCCCCGTATGACCTTGGCTGTTGGTGAGACACAGAACACCCTCAAACCCCCCACCCCCACCCCCCACACACACACACTTCGTTCATCTCGGGATGCATCCATCGTTTACCACGATACTCTTGTTGACACAGAGCCTTTTTCTTTCTAACATTACTTTTATTATTTCTGCTCAGAAACATATATTGTGGATATTCGTAAGCACCTCCTCACTGAGGCGGTTTTTACGAATATCGACAATCTACGTTTGTAGCAAACGTGAAAAGTATTAGCATGTTAATCTGAATTTTCATTTTTGGTGATATAATTTTCAAAATATATTCGTAATGCTATTACCTTCGGTGACTTGCGAAGGCTACTGTCTGTTGATTTTGCTGAATCATTTTTGTATAAAGATTATACACCAGGAAATAGCAGTAGCATGACTGCGTTAACTGACCAAATGCTACCTATCAGCAGGGCAATTAACAAGTTATTGTTAGGTCACAGAACTTACTCATGGCCATTTGATTTTCTATTAATAACTCATTGTTCACTGGAATGTGCAGCTTATGCAAAATATGACATTATTATATACCCAGAAAATGTCCCGTTTACTTTCTACAGAAGTTACCGGCCAATATTTTTCCATATTGCCCGTAGATAAGCAGTCACGTTCACAATAGAACTACTTTCAAATATGTCCATTTCGATACTAAAAATCTGCAGCCATCTTGCCGTGCGAATCGACTGAAAGAACGTAAAACAAAACGAATATAGGTTCTGACAAAGTGCATAAACCGCATGTTTTCATTGCTCATGAACTCATTTTTGATTTTTATTTGCCTTCACTGCAGCTGGTGTTGTGCTGTGTGGCGGCCGTAAAACGTCTCCCCGTACATCAACCATAGTGCAGTTTATATTTTACTTTTGGTCCTTTGAGATCAGCGTGAATATTCTGAGGAATCGGAAATAAATTATTGGTTTAGACTCATATTCTAGACAGGTTTTTAATTATTTGGACCCCTTTTTGATTTATATCAGTCTTTGAATCGACTGCTAATTCGAAATTCGCAAATTTGCAGTATGTTTCCTCTGGCTTTCTTTGTCGGATCATTACATGGTCACTGATGAGGCTTTATTAGCCGAAACTACGTAGTATGACCCATCTTCTTTCTTATGAATGTTTTCATTGCTCTTAAAGGAACTCATTTTTGATTTTTATTTTATGCTGTCAAATATGACCTACCTGCAATCTGTATAGATTTTCAATACTTTCTTCTAAGAAATCAGGAGTATTTTGAAAGAAATATAACCGACGCTTCGGAAAAAATGGCGTCCTGTGTTGGGAAACGTCAATGTTTTAATGACGTCACATCCACCAACGTTAACGTCGTCTTCACTTTGGCGCCGTTGGGCGTGGTTTTTCAACGCGTAGGGAGACACTTAAAGAACTTCATTATTTTTCATTTCAAACCACTTAAAGATGTGTAATCGGATTTTACGTTCAGAAATTCATACCAGACAATCCTGAATTCTAGCCGACATTTGAAATTTTGGGTATATAATAAAAAGGTTGTTGACTTTATATTGTGAAATATTCGGCACTCGTTCATATGGCGAAGACGCACTCGCAAGCTCGTGCGTCCTTCGCCATATCAACTCATGCCGAATATTTCACAATATAAAGTCAATAACCTATAATTATTTATTCTTTTGACATGTGCACATAACAAGATCTCAGATGAACCTGCATAGACTAGAGTCCTGTCTGAGAACTAACCGAATGCTCGTTGATAACAACTTTTTTGTACAAACATAGAAGATTGTTTCTAAGTGTGACGGCTGGTGATATTTATCATCCCTTAGAGCATATATCTGAATACAGCTTTGCTTCAAGCGGAAAATGAGTGCGTGGGTGACATAGCTACATGACATTGTATAGCTTTTACCTCATGTGTTAATACCTATTTTTTCAGATTATCTAAATAGACAGGGTGTCGCCGACAGGGTCATTTTCTATATATACACACTTTTGTTTGTGTTGAGTTTTACGTACCCGTTAACACTATTTAGGTCATTTTGGAGACCCTGCTTCAAATTTTGTGGGACTTTTACCCGACACTGAGCTGAAATGACATCTCAAGCCTTACCACACAAACAACCACTAGGGTTTATATGCAGTGATGGTCGGAGTCGCAACACTTTACCTGGGCGGTCTTAGACCTACTAAGCGGTTCACCCATGTTCGGTCAGCTTCAGCTCTGTGCGGAATCACCACGTAGCCATCACGTGAACTAGTCCCTGAAATGAACACCCAACCAAACCCATCTTTATATGGAGAAAACTTGGGTTTACGGGGGTATACATTATTTTTCTTATTTTTGCTCCAATACATAGGTTGTGGGTACTCATTAGAACCGCCTCAATGAGGCGGTTCTAACGAGCACCCAAAACCTATGTTTGCAGTAGAAAAAATAAAAAATATCGCAGATTTTCCTCAGAAAAAAAGACCATTTTGGGGTGTGAAAAATACACTGTGTGGCACGGGCGTGTTATCGTAATGTCTGTCTATTTCTCTAAGCCCCGATGGGCGTGTGCCTCTTGATACAAACCACAAATGGTTTATGGCCGTAAAAGAGCAGAAACAGATCTCCACATCAAGCAGATAAATAAGATAAACTGCATTGTATTCAGTGGGATTCAGTTTGACTAGTTGCGGGGTGTCAAACTAGGGTGCGGTAAGCGAAACTGTGTCTCCCGACAGTTGCAAGCAGCGACGAATAAAATCAGCTTGCAAACACGCTTAACATCACGAAAACATGTCTATATAAGTTTGACCCCCTTGAAACCCACTTTTAGATGGTAAAACTGGGGTTTACAGGGGTATTCCTTATTTTTCTTATTTCTGCTCTTAAATAAAGATTATGGGTACTCGTTAGAATCACCTCGATGAGGCGATTCTAACGAGTACCCACACTCTATATTTTGAGCAGAAATAAGAAAAATATCAAATTTTTCATCCTTAAGTTTTCGGTTTTCCGGTGGTAAAGTTTACAATGTATTTGTATAGGCGTGTTTTGATGCCTTGCATGTCTTTCTATACAGAGCATCGCGAAGGCTATGATCATTTGCACAGTCTGTTCTGGGTCTTCCCTGGGCTCACAGACACGAAGATACTTGTTCTGTTGATGTGGCTTAAATGATATCAATGGTGAAGTATTTAATCAGAATTCAGCTTCTGTTCCAACTCTGGTCAAAAGGGAATACTCTATGATAATTTGATTTCAGCTTCAATTAACAATGACAGTCTGTTGGCAGGGGTTTAATGATCGATTCCGGTCAGTAAAGCGTTCAGGCTGTTGCACAGTGGTGCACTTTATTATTACGTCCGGAAATGAATCCGCACACAGCGGGTTTGTTTTAATACGAAACGCATTTTCCACACCTCTGATTTGATTCACAATTTGTGGAATGCTCATGAGAAGCATTGTCCATAAAAGGGAGTGGAATAAATGATATCATTTAGTTGATTAAATAATTGAAAGAGTAAACTGGTGATTCCCCTATTGAAAGTAATTTACTGCTTCCTGTCGTTCTCTATCGTTCTAAACACATGGTAGCAGTTATCATTAATTTTCGAGTATGATGAGTACAAATGAACAGCGTTACATCGTGTTAAACAAGAGGCCTATGGGCCACAATGCTCACCAGAGCTCAGGGGGCCACTGCCCACTGGCAGCAATGTATTTTAATGAACCATGGAAGCCCTGCACCCAGGGCTGCTACAGATAAAATTTCGACCCAATCAGACTAGTGGCTTCAGAGGTCAGATGTCGCTTGAAGACAACAGATGACAATTGACAATTTCCCATCTGTGGCAACAAATAGGCCAAAAAGAACATTATTAAAGGAACTTTCTATGAAAGTTTGACAAAATATCTTGAGGGGCATTAGTGTCATTTTTCAATTTTCCCCATTATATGTCAATGGAAACTCTTAACTTGCCATAGCAAACAAACCCAAGAGCCAAATTTCATAAACCAGAGCTCAGGTTGGCACTGCCCAATTGAGCCCTGATTGGTGTCACTAAATGGGTCTTATGAAAAGGAACAGAGATATATGGTTGAGCGGTGGGGATTATATGGTTCCTAAGACGTAAGGCCTTTCAAGCAATGGAGGGATTTGGGCATGGCAGATCCCAGAAAAGCCCGAGATTGTTGTCACTGAATATGACTTATCACAAAGATCAAGAATATATATGGTAAAATGGTGGGGATCTGAACGGTTTCTGAGATATGAGACCCTTTTATGAAGTGGAAGGGAGAGAAAAGTCCCCTGCTGACCCCCCAACACAGGGTTGACTGAATGTGTCTAATAACAATGAACAAGAATATATATGATTATAGGATGGGGATTTGAATGGTTTCTGAGATATATGGCCTATTATTTAGTGGAGTCTTATCATCAGGAACAAGAATATATATGGTTTAGGGGTTGGGATCTCAACGGTTTCTGAGATTCATGGATTTTAATGAAGTAAAGGGGTGGGGCATGGCACGTGGCACCCCGGGGGGACCCCCATGCTGGCGTCACTGTTTGCATCTTATCATAAGGAACAATATCACGGGTGGACATCTAGGGAGCTATGGCGAAATCGCGTCAACGTAATTTTGTTCCCACGACACTTCCGGGAACTCTCGAATTAGTTCCTAGGACCTGAAAATGGTAAACAAAGGTAGGTTCCCTTGTGTGTTTTGATTTATTGTAGAAGAATGAGAGAATAATATAAAGTTTCGGCGATGCTAAGCCATGTACAAATGATTTACCTTTCTAAGCAGGCCGAAAAAACTATTGAAAAAATCATTGATGAAAGTAGGCAATCGTAACAAAATCGAACACAGGGTAATCTGACTTTAGTTTTATGTCAGCAAGAATGTATGAATGCAATATTTTTGTAAGTTTTCGCTTGGAACGAAATCCTTTGGTGCATAGTCTGGGTATGTCAGCCATAATTTATCATTTATGTGTAAAACAATGATCACTCCATGTACAATGAAGGGATAATGCCGCATATTTTCAGACGGAGTAGCTCCCACATAATCGCGGCAGCTCCCGAAACACGCTATAGTTCCCAAGATTCTATCAGATACGGAGTCTGTCACATCTGGCCATTTACTCAGTTAGGCGGTTCGCTAAATTTAGCAAAATAAAATTATGGATGGCTTCTTAAATGATAAAGGTGAAAAAATCTCATCTGCAACTATCAAACTGATTTTTCGTCCCCGCCCATGGGAGCTCGGAGAAAAAGATTGGTGCTTCCACGCAGAGCTGAAACCGACCGCACATGAGAAATGGTAAACCGCTTAGATGATTGAGCCTGCTCAGACAAAGTGGTGTGATTCAGACTCTCCAAAGAATATAAATCTTTAGGTTTCTTTGGGTGGCAGGGCTTGAGATGTCATTTCATCTCAATTTTGGGTAAAATCCAACAAAAATGGAAGCAACGTCTCCAAAATGACCTACACAGTGTTGACTCGCACGTTAAACCTCAAATAAAACAAACAAAATCCTCCCAGGGTGACCACTATTCTGAAAACAAAATTCGGGGCTATTCTCCAAACACTGCCGGAAATTCAATTTTATGACTCAAATTACTCAACATGTAACCAGTTTTCGCTCTTTTTGACATTATTCACAATAGCAAAAATCGCAACAATGCCATTAAAAGGTAGAAAAACACATTTTTTAAGTGATGGGCTATCAAATATTTTTCCGGGCTTTCGGGCTGATTGTTGTATTTCCAGAACGGTGATTTTACAGACTGATGGTCGCTCTGTGGACCCAAACCCGAACCCTATTTGTTTCTTCTTGAAACATCAGAGTAGAAAAAGGCTCTGGATCGTTTCACTTTTCAACTTGTGTAGGTATTGTGACAAAGGATTTTGAAAGTTATGGTAGCGTGAGGTTTGGTTCGGTGGGTCTGGGTGATGCATTATTGTTTAGGGTAGGGCATCATGATAAATTAATAATGAATCATTAGTTTTACCAGTTTATTTACATGTATTTAAATTTTCTAGAACAACTATAGACTTTGGTTTAAAGAAAAGGAGTGTGGTAGCTCAGTGATTAGTGTACTTGCCTATGGTGCTATAGGCCTCCGGTTCGATTCCCAACAGAGTTAGTAAAACTGCGGTGTCAGAACACGTTTCGCTTGCAGGGATGAATGCCACAAAGTACACCGTCCTTCGAATCCGACCTTTGCTCGAGGACCTCTGTGCAGGGAGAATCATCCCATGTGCAGGTGAAAGATCCTTACCGTAATTAATAATTGGTTACTGAGTAGGCTTTCATCGTGCAAATCTGGAGTGTATGTTATTTACACCTGCCGAAAATGCCCGAAAGGGCGTAGGCAGGATAGATAGATAGTGAGTGAGTGTTAGTTTTACGTTCCACCAACAGCTTTGGTCACACGGAGACGGAACCTCGGTTTAAAGACTCATCCGAAAGTCTGGAGAAGCCCGGGATCAATCCTGCGATCCCTGGTTTACATGCCAGTAGCTTATCCACTACACCACGGAGGCTTCTAATAGATAGATAGAGAGAGAGAGAGAGATAGATAGATAGATAGATAGATAGATAGATAGATAGATAGATAGATAGATAGATAGATAGATAGATAGATAGATAGATAGATAGATAAATAGATAGATAGATAGATAGATAGATAGATAGATAGATAGATAGATAGATAGATAGATAGATAGATAGATAGATAAATAGATAGATAGATAGATAGACGTTCTAATACTTTATTAGTTATTTCATTTGGCTAAATATTGAGATTAATGTCGATTTTATTCAAGTATCATACAGATATTATTGACGATATATTTAAGATTTACTTTCTTTATCATATCAGAAATCATTCAATGTTATAAGAAATCGTTGACTGGATGTATAACTTAGTAGAATATGACAATATGAGGAGGATATACCTTTTCTTCACCGCTTAAAATCTCTAAAATTAATGATTTCGGCCCGCAGTTCTCATCGGTGAATATAGACCAGGTTTGTGACGTCCCGGGATTTCGCTCTGTTAGACAATTCCTTTGCCTTAAAACCCTGTTATATTTCATTCTTGTAACAATGAGTCATTTATGTGATGCTAGCGGTTGCCTATGGTTTAAATCGACATATAATCTAATCTAAAAAATCTTCTATCAAGGTGATGTAATTCTAGACTCGTGGGAACTAGAGCGTGTTTTGGGAGCTGATGCGATGATGGGGGAGCTACTCCGCCTGAAAATTTTGCCATCACTCCTTCACAGTACATGAACTGATAAAACTTTTAAAATCTAAATGATTAATTAGGGCCGACACACCCAGAATTTGTGACAAAATATCTCGTTCTAAGCGAAAACATACAAAACAGTTGCATCATTCATTCGTGTTGACATAAAACTGTAGTCAGAGAACCCTGTGGTCGATTATGTTACGGTCGCCAATTCCATCAACGATTTTTTCAATATTTTTTTCGGCCTGCTTAGAAAGGTAAACCATTTTTACATGGCTTAGCATCGCCGAAATTTTATATTATTCTCTCATTCCTCTTCAATAAATCAAAACACACAAGAGTACCTACCTTTGTTTACCATTTCAAGGTCCTAGGAACTATCGCGAGAGTTACCGGATGTGTCGTGGGAGCAAAATTACGTTGACACGATTTCGCGATAGCTCCCCTGTTGTCCATCCGTGTATATATGGTTAGGGGTGGGCTCTGAACACAGATATATGGTCTTTTGTGAAGTCGAGGGGTGAAGTGTGGCCCGGGTGCACCCTGGGTGATCCCTAGGTTGGTGTCACTGAATGTGTCTTATCATAAGGAACAAGAATAGATATGGTTTTGGATGGGATCTGTAAGGTTTCCGGAATATTTAGCCTTGTATGGAGTGGAGGGGGGTTGGGCATGGCCCCCGCACATCCCGAGGGACCCCCAAGTTGGTGTCACTGAATGCGTCTTAACATAAGGAACGAGAATATATATGGTTCAAGGTTGGGGATCTGTAAGGTTACTGGGATATTGGGCATTTTATAAAATGGAGCGGATGGGGAATGGCCCCGGCATATCCCGGGGGACCCCCAGGTTGGTGTCACTCGGTCCATCTTATCATAAGGAACAAGAGTCAATATGGTTTAAGGGTGGGGATCTGAATGATTTCTGAGATAAATGGCATTTTATGAAGTGGAGGGGGTGGGGCATGTCCCCGGCACATCCCGGAGGACCCCCAGGTTGGTGTCACTCAATGCATCTTAGCATAAGGAACAAGAATATATATAGATAATTGGTGGGGATCTGAATGGTTTCTGAGATAAATGGCATTTTATGAAATAGAGGGGGCAGGGTATGTCCCCGGCACATCCCGGGGGGACCCCAGGTTAGTGTCACTTAATGCATCTTATCATAAGGAACAAGAATATATATGGTTTAGGGGTTCGGATCTATAAGGTTTCTGAGATATAAGGCATTTTATAAAGTGGAGGGGGCGGTGCATTGCCCCGGCACAACCTAGGGACCCCCAGGTTGACATAAAAGCATATGGCTGAGAGAAGTTTACTCAAGGAACATGTCTGTTTAAGCTTTGACAAAATATTTGCAATGACTTGGCAGTAAATGCCATTTTTCAGTTTTCCCCATTATAAGTCAATGGAAACTCTAAGTTGCCCTAGCAACAAAACTAAAAGGCCAAATTTCATAAAAAACACAAAACCTGTAAAGGCAAATGTGGTGAATATTTTCATAAAGTCTCAGCCTCCTAGAGCATATGGTTTCTGAGGAAAAGATTTTTTAAGTATTTTTTTTCTCCATTTTTCTTGTATTTTGGTTACCATGGCAACCAATAAATATGAACAGAAGGCCTAAAATAATACGGCAGATAGTAGATTGCCTATGGAACATTTTTATGAAAGTTTTGTCAAAATATCTGCAGAGGTTTGGCAGTAAATGCCATTTTTCAATTTTCCCCATTATAAGTCCTTGGAAACTACAAGTTGCCATAGCAACCAAACTAATGAGCTGATTTTCATAAAAACACACACGTTCAATCCCCCCAGCCCAAGAATGCTACAGATAAAATTTGGGCCCAATCGGCCCAGTGGCTTCAGAGGAGATGCCGTTTTAAAGTGTTGACGGACGCAGACGACGACGGATAACTGCCTATCCTATACGCTCCCTCGGAGCCTTCGGCTCTGGTGAGCTAAAAATAGAAGTGAAGGCAGTGGTCAGGAATTGATACAATTAACCTACACCTCCCATCAGAGACAGCTAAGGAAAAGAAACACAAACATGAAATAACTAGAACCTAATGGAAACACCAACAGCAGAAAGCCAAATGACAGTTACTTTCCTATAAAATAACCAATTGGCAATCCAAAACAAAAATATATAAGCGATACCATCACGCAAACTCGCCTTTGTAGTTCTGACCCCCTGGAAGAAGTTATATAGAAAAATGGGGTTTACAGGGGTAAAACGTATTTCTCTTATTTCAGCTCTAAAATATAGATTGTGTGTACTCGTTAGAACCACCTCGATGAGGCGGTTCTAACGTGTACTTACAATCTATATTTTGAGCAGAAATAAGAAAAATATCACAATTTTTCATCTTAAATTTTTCATTTTTACGGCGGTAAAATTTACAGTAAATTTGTATGAGCGTGTTTCGTAATGAAACACTCAGAGATAAATGATGACAAAAATAAAACGCGACAGAAGACCGCCTTGAAACGGTCAATGAATGGTAAAAGATATTGCAGATTTTCATTTTTAACAAGCCATGAAAAGTAACATTAAATTGCGACAATACGTTTCCAAAACTTCTGAATCTATTCATGCAAATTTTTCCTTCGACTTTATCCATGACTTTTTTTATTGCTGAGCCTTTTTTTCCGCGCAGCTTTCTTACAGATAAAAAAGATCTCACATGTGCGTGCATGCGTGCATGCATGCATATGACTAATGCGTTGGCGCCTCGTCGTATAACATCATGGTTATTATTCTTTGCAATTCGACAACATAATTCGTATAATAATTCTTTCATACCTCAAAAAAACGATAACTTTTCTGATGACAATTTGTGAAAACTTCTGAGATTTTCCCCAAACATATTAGTTTATTAGCCTAATTGGTTTGGACGCCATGAGGCGGGCAAACCGGGTCTAATGACCAGATTGTAACTGTTCCATGGAGGGGCACGTGACGCGATCAACCGATCAGCTTTAACGATGATGCAATACTATACTGCAATTACAGGAAACAGCCTGTCTGAAAAGCGAAACACACCGAAAAGCAAGCGTTTCAACTCCAACAATAAATATCTTTAGGGAAATGGATACACCTGGCAGGAGTGGCAGTTAGTCTACCATTTTTACCGTATTTCGAAACACACATATACACATACATTGTCATTTTTTGGCCAAAGAAAAAGAAATTTAAAAAAAAAAATTGGAATATTTGCCTTTTTTGTCCAAAACATAGATTGCGGGGAGCCGACAGAAACGCCTCGAAGAAGCGATTCTATCGAGTACCCACAATCTAGTGTCTCAGAGCATGAATACGGAAATTAATGTATACCCCTGCAAACCCTTGCTTTACTATAAGAAAGTGAAGATTATATTTTCTTGACCTTTGGGATCATTGATTCCATTGTGGAATTTTGAA
Organism: Lucinisca nassula; assembly: GCA_963580285.1. NCBI lineage: Eukaryota > Metazoa > Mollusca > Bivalvia > Lucinida > Lucinidae > Lucinisca > Lucinisca nassula. The sequence goes on along the minus strand of OY757021.1, from coordinate 108,000,842 downwards.
AATATCTGAGGGTCACTGATGAGGCCTAATTGGCCGAAACTAGCTAGTCTGGCCCAGAAAACATGTACACTCCATATTTTTCAGTTCTGTGGTGTATTCCTTGCTTCCAAAGGATAGCCCTTCTATAGAACATATTTAACTTCACTTCAACTGGTGTATGGGAATGTGTGGCGGCGGTAAACCGTCTCCCTGCCCTACATCATAGTGTAGATTATATTTTCTTGTCCTTTGGGATCATTGATTCCATTGTGGAAGTTTGATAATATCTTAGGGTCACTGATGAGGCCTAATTGGCCGAAACTAGCTAGTCTGGCCCAGAAAACATGTTCACACCATATATTTCAGTTCTGTGGTGTATTCCTTGCATATTAAAGGGGATCACAATTCTACAGGCATGATTTCGTGATGGATATTATACAACTTTAAGGACCTTATGGTTGCTTCTCTGTTGGCTCTGTCCAACTGAAAAAGGGGCCTACTCTAAAAGGGGAAGAATTTGCTCCTCAAGGGGTCTACTCTAAAAGAGAAGAATTTCCTCCCCACCCCCTTAAGGCGTATATATTTCCCTTATGGGGAACTTATAACAACCGCAGTCATTTTCGCAAATTTTACGTCTTGCAATGCCATTATGGAGTAAGTCAATGGGGCCATGGAAACGAAAAACAACAGAACATAACTACTACTACTCACAAAGTGTGGCTGGCTGTGGTAGCTCAATCGGATGCAGTCTGACTGGTGATAACGAAGACTCGGGTTCGATACCTACCGGGGTCGGCAACATTCTTTCGTGGAGATTGATTATGAAATCTTTTCTATGGTCATTCTCTCCCGTCCGCTGATTCAGGAAGGGCAGGGGTCAGTTTTGGGCGACAGAATGTGCACTGAACTGGTAAACCACTTACGGATAAATAAGCCTGCTCAGGAAAAGCGTGGATAGGTACACTGACAGGCCATAACATGACCTAAATCAGTGTTGACTGGGCCGTTAAATACAAATAAACAAAACTTGCAAAGTTTACTTCACACAGATAGGAACAGATTTATATATTCTGAACAGCTTTCGGTGCGCTGATAGCTCTAATAATACGTAATTGTCACGACAAGGTTTCTTATTTTCAACCCGAAACTTATAGGCATGTAATTACTTGTTCTCTTACAAGAGAGCAATACTGACATGTTTACAAGTTAACCGAATTCTTATATTTTTTGTGCTACGGTAGCTAGGCCTTGTCAAGAAAACTGTCCAATTATGTTTTCCTTGATAAACGTAGGTTTCTTCGTTCTTTTCGGACGGTTTCGGACCTGCACACACCTAAACATATGTTCTTGATGGAAGTTACGTCTGTCAAATCAGACAGATCTTGTTAAGAGGGCGTATTTTCTAACCAACTAACCTTCTTGAACCCTCTGTTATTCTCTGCTGGCTGGCCTATGTGGTCCTCCATACAGGTGGCGTGTCGATCAGGCGACCCGACTTTGCGAGCTATTGTGGCAAGGCCATCGCATGATCGTACACGTGTACTGACCCATCCCGATATAAGTAACTGACTGCTCAACATCGGGTGTGGGACATTATTTCCAGAGCCGATGTTGCAGTATCGAGCATAGGCCGATAGCAGTGAGTAAAATGATTTTTATTTATTATCTTTGATTCTTAGATGCAGCGCTATTCTTGCTTGTCAGTATCCTTCTTGTGTTAATATTGCCATTTCTTTTCCCTGCACAGCACATAAGGGGGGCACCTTAGTGTTGGGCAGAGAAGAAATGGAACTTAAGCGCTGGATCTATTGCTTACATGGATCGCCATCTATTGTAAGGGTAGGGGTATACATTGGCGATTTATGTACCGTTCATAGTAGGGGAGATAACTGCGTTAGGATTAAAAGATACCGTGTAAGACGGCGTTGGTTCATAGGGCACGCACGCACGCATCTTTTTGCAATATAATTTGTGTAGATTCTGATCAGGCGCAGTTTAAGGTCACACATACCATCATTATCGGCGCTTCATTGCATTGAAGGTCCTGATCAGACGCAGCAATGAATTTTCACAATGTTATTGTACATGTTTTTTTTCTCTCTTCTTTCGTTGGAAGACTGTTCAGATCCAATGAACGTTTTAATGAAATAGTTCCAGGGTGCATTTTCTGTAGACCCTGATCAGACGCCACCTGCGTCTACGCGCGATATGTTTTTTTTTTATCAATCATATGGCTCCAAGCAGATTTTCCAAATATTTTGAGGGGAGTACATTTTGCTCACCGGTCTAGCCTGTAAGACTGGGTGAGCATACTGTACTCGATTATGGATGACAAAATAATGTACTTTACTCGCCGTCTGTTGGCAAGGCGAGGAGTCCCAGCCTCTACGGCTGGTTGTCATCATGGGTTAGTACCCTTTATCCTTAGTTTAGAGTCGGTGTACTTATATCGGAGTACTCCGAGCGATACATTGTCGCTGCAGTGTTAAAATAACGGTGGTGCACTCATTTTTTCGTGTTTCTGCTTTGGCATGCGGATTGTGGGTACTCGTTAGAACGGCCTCACGCAGTGATACTGTTCTAACGTGTGGACGCGGTCCGTATTCTGGGCAGAAGTAGGGAACAATGGCAAACTTTTGCTCCGTCATTTTCAGCCATATGTTTTGTTAGAAGAACATTATATTTATGGTAACGCATTGGTTGTTTGCGCAATGGCGTTCTAAGGGACAATTCCAATCATTTAAAAGTGTAATGTTTCTGTATTTTATTTGTACATGTATAAGCTCGTTTCTTAAGTGTAATAGTTTTGTCTTAAATGTAGTAAGCTTTGGTGCACTGAGGTTTTATCAGTCCCACCACGTGTATTCGGCCGCAACGTCGTGACGTCAAATTGAAGTTGACATCATGACCGTTGACGTCGAATATACGTTGATATAACGCTCGCTTGCCCGCTCCTAGTGATCTGTTATGCAGGTTTCCCGTGCAATGAGGGGTGGCTTTCATTTATCGCATTTGTCAAAGGTCAAATTATCCTGAAAGTTTCACAACCCCCCACTTGCGCGGGCATGGCATCACACCTCAGGGAGAGAATTTGAAAAGTTGAGGTTAGCAGAGATTATTATGAGATGTTCGTTAAATTCAGACATCTACAAGGCTTTATGATCTACCAATGGCCTGTGGCCCGTAGTAGCATCTAATCGACTATTTTGTCAAGCCAAGAGGGTAATCCATACTTGACGTAGTCAGAAACGAATCTCTTATATGAAGGAAGAATCTCCGACATGAAGGACGTGTGAAGGAGGCATACAGGCGTCCCGTGTATCAGAGATCTCCTTAAACGTGTATGGTTCAAACAATGAACACATCTCGTATATTACAATCCTAAAAATGGGAACAGAAAAAGGAATTCTCGTATTGCTCCTAAGAGCATTGTGTCTTAAATGTAAGACATAAGTAACTGTTGTTTTCCATAAGTGAGTGTGTGTTGTGTACTGTTTTATTGAAGTAACATGTACTGTTTTATTGAAGTAACATGTACTGTTTTATTGAAGTAGCGTGTACTGTTTTATTGAAGTAGCGTGTACTGTTTTATTGAAGTAGCGTGTACTGTTTTATTGAAGTAGCGTGTACTGTTTTATTGAAGTAGCGTGTACTGTTTTATTGAAATAGCGTGTACTGTTTTATTGAAGTGATGTTGTAAAAAAATATTTGTGTTACTTGGACCTTGTTCTTTCTCGATTAGACCACCCCTCGTCTATCTTGACGCACGCTTTTGGGTGTGTGTGAGGCTGAACGGAGCCGCGGGCCAGCTCAACCTCCCACTCACCGAAAGTCACGTGACATTGGTGTCAGAAGTGGGATTAGGTCTTTGAAAGAAAGTGCAGGTCTTAAGTTATTAACGGGCTCATTTGCATGTGGTGTTGTCATATTCCAAGAGCCCATTTATTCATATTTTTTGTGGATGTAGCGGTTTGTGATAAGAAGTTACATGTATGTTCTAGTATTGCTATAGTACTGTGAAATCAAATCATGTGAATCAAAATCAGGTAAGGATTTAGTAACTTAAGGGAAAACTGAGATACAGCTTCATCCTTTTCTCGGATGGTGGTTAGTTTTCATTTATTAAAGTCAGCCTAGTGTTACCGCTCAATGTTAATAATAATAATAATAATAACGTCTTTATTTAAAGAGGATGACATATTAAGCAATGCAATTACTTATCTAACATATGGTCCTCTATATCTAAAACAAGCAAATGCAATTTATGAACAATGTGACTGTACAATATATACATACTTATACAACTTGGCAAGACTACATTTAAAACATGTAGGAGGTATCGGTACATTTACGGTAATAACAATGTGTTTTAAACGAAATAAATACTATTCAGCGGTATTTAAAAACATTGTAAAAGTATTCAGATAAAAGAATGAAAATTTGATATTATTTTGGCTAAGAGCTGTAAAAACGTTATGAGAAATATTTGTTTTCTTAAAAATGATAATAGCTACGTGTTATAATTGATAAAAAAAATGTAATCTTAATATGTCTTGCTTGAGAACTATATAAAACCTCATCACAGTTGAACATTGATTGCACTTATTCTTATGTTATTGCACTGTATATTGATTTCAAGACCTGGCTAGCTAAAATAAACTATTCGAAATTTCGATTTGGATTGAGTAACAAGATAAGTGTTTGCCCTCTGACAGTCGATCTCTCTCACTGAGGATTTCTGTGCATACTCTTCGTTCCAAATCAGCAAATAACTGTGGCTAGGCACCCGACAAAGAGAGAGCATGTCTGAAGATGTTAACAACAGAAACGTATATGCTGAATCGGAACGGCAAGTACAACAATTGTGCTGCAAATATTGAAACTGATATTTCTTAAAAAAAAAAAAAAAAAGCTTTGAAAAAGGTTTGAAATTCGATACCCCAATGGTGGCTGGGGGGTGATGACATCTAAGTTCAGCGCATTTGCTACACAAAGATATACGCCACGAACTCCGCAACCACCATTAAAATATACAATAGCCAAACAGAAAAATAAAACGCATCTTCGGGCAGAACACGTATCTCAAATGGAGAAAGATGACCTTGGCAAGGTATATTTTATTAGTACTGCCGAAATTCGAGAGTTTTAGTGAACATAACTTATCATACCCACACAGAAACAAACAGCTTCAGCCTTCTATTGTACAAACTGCTCCAATTTAGTCAATGTGTTTTAAACAGAAATGATGTCACTGTACGGTCAGTGGAAAAGGTAATGAACATTTTCGTGGAGAGGGGTGCGTTGGTGATATTTGACGTTAAAAAAAGCCTATCATCAAAAGGGAAGTTCTGCATGCAAACCGGAATAAGACTCTTACATAAAGAAAGAGTAACTTATCCGGGTTAAAAGCATTATAACCACTACTATCTGAACCAAGAGTATTTTATACCCTTAACGAAACTAAAAATTCAAGGGTAGATAACCTGGTATGGGACAAAAGTATGACATATGTGGATTTTAGTCACTGAATTTTTGTTTGTGATAAATGACAATGTGGACCAGGTGTACGTTCATATATGTGGGACTATTGGTTTATAGAGAGTTTAGTGCGGGTATTTGGTTGGTAAGAAGGTACGTTTTAACTTTCTGTTTGAAGTTATTTAATGTCGGTGCATTTCTTATATCAAGCGCCAACGAGTTCCATTGTTTGGCTCCCTGTATTCCGAAAGAACGGTCATAATAACGTGTTGTGGAGTAAGGAATCCTCAGTTCATTATCAACAGATCGTAGATTTCGATTATGTGTTTCGGAGACCTTTTTGAAAAGTTCTGCCATGTAGACTGGCGCGGTCCCATTAAGAGACTTATACATCATAATACAAGTATGGTACTGGATACGGACTGGAAACGGTAGCCATTTTAATTCATGAAACATTGATTGCGATGGTGCCATTATAGGTGCCCGGAGTATTGTACGAGCAGCGCGTTTTTGTAGTTTTAGAAGTTTATTTAAGTTTGTTCGTTTCAGTACAGCGTCCCCAAATCAAACAACCAAAGTCAAAAGTGGGAAGGATATATGAGTTATAATATTGATTTAGACTGGATTTACTGACATATTTGGAAAGTAATTTAAGCAATGTGATTCTTTTAGAAATGTTAAGAGAAATAATATCGACTTGTTTGTCCCAATTTAAAGTTTTGTCGAACAAGTAGTTTTTGGTTTTCAACTTCTTTTATGATCTCAGTACCAATATAAATCTCCATGAATTTAGCCAGGGATAGATTGTGACGAGATCCTATAACCATGATGGATGTTTTTTCCAGCGTGAACATACATTTTATTTTGTCTACAATATGATTGAAAATCATCTGATGCAACCTGGAGTTTTGTTTCAATAGTTTTGGATTCCTTACTTGCCGCGTGTACGGTTGTATCGTCCGCATATATATCGACATACGCTTCGTTAATAAATAAAGGCATGTCATTAATAAATAGGAGAAAAAGAACAGGTCCCAAAACTGAGCCTTGTGGGACCCCTGATTTGACAGTTTGAAAAGATGACGTCAATGATTTGTCAACAATACACCGTTGTCTGTCTGTTAAATACGATTTTATCCATCTAAGCGAGTCATCGCTAATCTTATAAGCAGCCAATTTCTGTACTAAGAGTTTGTGATCCACAACATCGAAGGCTTTTCGTAGATCGAAAAATACCGCCCCGATTAGTTCTCCGTTGTCAATATTCTTCAGCCACTTGTCAACTAAGTTTATCAAAGCTGTATTACATGAGTGATGTTTTCGGAAGCCAGACTGTGACCGGTGTAGTACATTATACTTGTTCATATATGCAAATAAGTGTTTTGTGACATGTTTTTCAATTATTTTAGAAAGAACGGACAGTAGAGATATTGGTCTATAGTTTGTTGGGTCATCCTTTGCTCCCCCTTTATGAATAGGAGTGATTTTTGCCAGCTTTAATAGATCAGGAAATTGACTAGATGATATGCTATGGTTGATTATTTCAAAGAGTAGGGGAGACAATGTGCGCAACTAATTTCAAAATTTTTGCACTTATCCCATCCAATAAAAATCAAAAATGAGTTCCTTTAAGAGCAACGAAAACACTCACAAGAAAAAAGATGGGCCACACCACGCAGCCTCGGCCAACAAAGCCCCATCAGTGACCCTGCAACGGTCCGGCAAAGAAAGCCAGAGGAAACACACCGCAACTCTGCATATTTCAAATAGGCAGTCGATTCAAAGACTGATATAAATCAAAATGGGGTCCAAATAATTAAAAACCCGTCTAGAATATGAATCTAAACCAATAATTTATTTCCGATTCTTCAGAATATTAACGCTGATCTCAAAGGACCAAAAGTAAAATATAAACTGCACTATGGTTGATGTACGGGGAGACGTTTTACGGCCGCCACACGGCACAACACCAGCTGCAGTGAAGGCGAATAAAAATCAAAAATGAGTTCCTTTAAGAGCAACGAAAACACTCACAAGAAAAAAGATTGGCCACACCAACCCGGTCGCCTTACTGGAGTCGAGTGATTTTATTATGGACAACATATCTGATAATTTCATAAATGGGATTTTAAAAGTAACATCGTTCGGTATTTTTGACTCGACATAAGCGTTTAACTTTGAGAAGTCATAGGGGATATTTTCCTGTCCGTACTTATTTTTAAGTTTTTCACTAATAGACGAAAAATAGCTATTTAGTTGATCTATAATGTCCGAGGGCGTATCACTCGAAACATTGTCGACATTAACTGTAGTGGGTAACGTACTTTTATCGGACTGACCATTTATGTTTTTGATGTGTTTCCAGAGAAATGAGTTTGTTTTGTTTTCAGCTATTGATCTAGTAAATAATTCACTCTTAGATTTTCGAATAAGAGATGTTGTCTTGTTTCGGTAGAACTTATATTGACTCCAGTTTTGTTGTTTGTGGTATTTATCCCTAGCTTTTAAGGCAGACTTTAGTTCTTCGTTTAACCACTCGGGCTGTACATCACGTTTCACGCGTTTAGTTTTTGTTGGAGTGTGCCTATTGAATACCTCCGAAAAAATCTTGCACCAATTACTGAAATTTAAATTTGGATCGATGGTTGATAACTGGAGTGTACTTAATGCTTCGGAAAGTTCACAACAAAATTTTTCTTCCGTAAACTGTTTAAAACATCGATATTGAATAGTTTTATGTTCGTGCCTTTTGATTTGTCGTTTTGCTGTGCATCGCGTAAAACATATGGGGTAGTGATCGCTAATAGCAATATTTGGAACTGACACTTCAGTGATCTTTTCAGGGTTTGAAGCATACAAGTGATCGATTAATGTACTAGAGTGAGCCGTGATCCTAGTCGGATCTTGTATAAGCTGGTTTAAATCATGAATTTCAGTGATATGTTTCCATTTGTTGCACATTATGGTAGAATTTTGGATGTCGACATTCATATCGCCCATTACGTAAATTTCGTCTGTGCCTTGGAGTGATGCTTCAATCTGATTTGAAAAAATATCATACCAGTCAGATGCTGATGATGGGGGTCGGTAAACAGAACATATTAAAAAGGACTTGCTGTTTTTAATTTTAATTTCAATCCAAATTGATTCGATATTTGTAGACTCAAGATCATGTCGGCGCACGTAGGCGACATGGTTACTTAGGTAGATCAGTATACCTCCACCATTTGTTGTTGAAGAATCTTTTCTTTCAAAGGTATAGCCTGGCATGGTCAGTATATCATCAGGTACAGTTGAGTTAAGAAATGTTTCACACGTACCCAAAATGTCAACATTGTTTGAGCTGTTCAACATAATTCTAATTTCGTCAAGTTTTGGTTTGATATGCCTTATGTTGAGGTTAACAATATGAAGCCCTCTCTTAGAAAAGCGAAGTTCAGTCTGCGATTGGTCAGTGCTGTGTGTTGGTCGAGGAGGATGAACTTTATAATTACCAGGACTTGTTTGGTTAATGCCGTTAAATGAATCACTTTGCAAGTTAGCTGAGGATTCATTAACATTTGAATCAATAAATGTGTTATGTTGCTGTGGTGCATTATCTGTTATTTCATGCAACAGATTGTCAGTATGTATTGGAGTGTTGTCACAACGTAGGTTATTACATTCATTACAAACTCTGTCAAGTATCTGAAAAGAATTTAAAGTTTGTAAAATGTCATTTGAGAGGCTCCCAGACACCTCATCCTATTGTACATGAACAGTACGCTTTCTGAAATGCGTATTTCGATGGATATGACCATTGTTCGCTCTGTGGAAATTTTTAATAGTTTGTACTTTGGGAAGGATGACACAAGGTGTCGTTTATATTGTGAATCAGTTTTCTGGTGCCTGAGAACTTCAGGTTAACCTGATCAGCATGGAAGAAGTCAAACGGCAATTCGCCTGAGGCCATGATGAAGGAATTGTGGTTGTCGATAAACTCGGCATTATGTGATGTGCTTAAGTCTTTAAGAATTTCATTGAACATTTTCATGTCTGTTCCGCCTCTTGGCAGTAGGCCTGAAACATACACTTTACAGCCAGAGTTTGCCAAGAAGGTTAACAGCGATTTGTACTTTTCTTTGAAAGAATCCAAACTAATGTTTTCATCTATATCATAACCCCCTACATGTATGATTATATTTTCGTAACGGGTTAGGTCCATTTTTGTTAGTGATTCATGAAGGTTTTCAATTTTGGCTTTTCGAAAACTTTTGACTTTTACATTTGGGGCCAAGAACTTGGTATCTATGCTCTTTAGAATGCAAGAACCAGTGATGAATGTCAAATCACGTTTTGGTAAAGACTTTGTAGATTGGTTTCCTACGCTATTGTTTTGAGTCGGTGGTTTTGCCCTTTGACTTGTTTTACCTGCTGGATCGATATGCTTGCTTGGGGTTTTCTTGGAGCTGTTTGTTTCTGAATTGAGGGTCTGTTTTGGGCTGTTTGTTTTATTATTTTCAGTATTGCTACCATTTGGCAAAACTTTAGAGATTTGACCTTTGATACCTGTGCGGATGTTTTGTCAACCAGGTCTGCTGTATGTTTCACTACATCAATGATTGTTTGTGATTTTGATATTACGACGTCGGTTTTCCTGTCTATGTCCGATTTTACGTTGCCTATCTGTTTGGCGATAGTAGAGAGTGAATCGGTGGTGATCTGCTGGCATGTTTTGCTTTGGTTTGATATGGCCGTTAGTCTGTCATTCAGACTTCCATATTTGTTATCAATGCTATTTGTAAATTCAGAGAAAGTTTTAATGAATTTAAATGTTGTGTCCAAAAGTACATCGATCTGTGATTTCATTTGGTTAACTACTTTAGGCAGAAGCCTGCAGTCCCCACAGACCCAAGCTCCAACTGTCTGTTATTCCAACACATCGGGTATGGAACCAATTCATACACCAGTTACAGCGTAGACTGTCAGTATTTGAGTCAGAAGACAAGTTACAGGTGTCTGTGCACGAGATCTCACTGTCACCATATCGATCTATTTCACATTCCACTTCCTTTTCTGATTGGGTTGTTTGTTTGCCTTTCTTCTTTCGCTGACCCTTATTATCCCCTCGCAACAACGTTGCGAATGGGGATATAGCATCGGTGCCGTGCGTCCGTGTGTTAGTGTGTGTGTCTGTCCGGAACCTTGTGAGCAGGATAGAAGACACAGTATTCATCGTAGAAGCATCAAACCTTCGACAAATGTTCACCATGTACAGAGGATGAACCCTATTGAATTTCAAGGTCAAAGGTCAAGGTCACAATGGACTTGACCTTGAAAACCTTGTGAGCAGGATAGAAGACACAGTATTCATCGTAGAAGCATCAAACCTTCCACAAATGTTCACCATGCACAGAGGATGAACCCTATTGAATTTCAAGGTCAGGGGTCAAAGGTCAAGGTCACAATGGACTTGACCTTGAAAACCTTGTGAGCAGGATAGAAGACACAGTATTCTTCGTAGAAGCAGCCATAATTATCCCCTCGCAACAATGTTAATGAATGGTATGCAGTTGCGAGGGGATGCTACGCTTGCGTTGCCTTGTTATTTTTATTTCTGTCTTTATCGTTTGCCTGTGCTAGTGACTTTAGTTTTGTGGTGCTGTCGTCTAGATTTGTAGAATACGTGCTGTCCAGCTGTGATGCCGTGAATGTTGAATTCAGTGAGTCATCTGGATCTTGCATTGTGTTGTCAAGCTCCCTCGAAAAAGTTTCTGACAGACCACACTGCTGTGAGCTTTCATGTGTGAGGTCTATTCGTATTTCCTCTGTTTTATCGTGTCCCAGAGATTGTTTTGAACTTTCGGCTGATTTTGTTGGGTCACTCAATGTTGCTCTTGTTTGTGGTTTGCCATTTTTGTTAGCCGTCTTGATTTTTCTCGTTGAGCCTCATTACTCAACAGATTGGATATGTACTGTGCTGTCTCATTAGCTTGTCTTTCACCAGCCTCAGGAAGAAGCTCCAGAATCTCGGATTTAACCGTTGCTTTGTAATTGCATTTGTTTGTTTTGACTTTATTAAGTTCGTCTAGATCAAGAGACAGAATAATCTTCAAATATTTGCTCCTCAGTGATTCGTCTATTTCCTGAAGTTTACTTTTTATGTCAACGTCTGTCATTTCCATCAGTTTAGTTGACCAACAGATGATTAATAACTAACTTGGCTATTCTAGTCCGTGAGTTCTTTTGAGATTTACTCAGGTAAACGATTAACACTGTTCAGTGCGCATAGGTGACCCAGAAATGTGAACAAAGGAATTTTAAAAAAATATCGATAAAATCATAATTGAACACTAAAACAGTAAAATTTTAACGAAATAATGAGACGGCGAGAAACATATGACTTGTCTATATGGCTGGTACCCCTCCGTTGTGTATGTCCCTTATAGCTTCCCGTTGTCGTGGTGCTTTTTGTTGAGTTTTCCCCTTTTGAATTCTGTTTCTTGTCCGTGACGTCACGTAGGTCTGTCAATATGACGTCAGAATAACGTGGTTATTGACGTTCATCAGTGATATTGTGTTAATACGCGACGCGTAGCTTCAATGGTAATGATCATTTGGAATCACGTTCCTATTTGTGAGTTATGATAACGTAACGCCAATTGTGACGTTCAAATTTTGACGTCTTTATGAATTAAGCTTGCTTAACAACGTTAAGTAGCTTGTTTGATCAGTATTTTATCTGGTCTTATGCACAATATATCTATCTGGTGAAATATTTTGCTAGTATTATAGCATTTTGCCATTTATATTTTGACCGACGTGTAATTATACGTCATTCCAAAATGGACAAGTTATTGGAACAAGGAACCCGCTTAGGTTATGAGGGGCAGGAACTCCAAAAATGGGTTAAGGAACAGCATGCATTTGAAAGGGAGGAAAGGGTCCGCGTAAGGGAATTGGAGTCGGCTAAATTAGCTCAGGTAGAAAAGGATAGAGAATTGGAGTTGGCTAAATTAGCTCAGGTAGAGAAAGATAAGAGAATTGGAGTTGGCTAAGGTAGAGAAGGATAAAGAATTAGAATTGGCTAAATTAGCTCAGGTAGAGAAGGATAGAGAGAAGGATAGAGAATTGGAGTTGGCTAAAGTAGCTCAGGTAGAGAAGGATAGAGAATTGGAGTTGGCTAGAATAGCTCAGGTAGAGAAGAAAAGAGAATTAGAGTTGTCTAAATTGGCCCATGAGAAGGAAATAGCGGAGTTGAACATAAGGTTAGAACGCGAACGTTTGACGGCAAACGTTAAAATCGCGCATGAACAGACTGAGAAAGCAGCGCGGGCTAAGGATCCTAAATTGCCTTACTTTGACGAGGCAAAGGATAAGATGGATAGTTACATTTCGCGGTTTGAGAAATACGCGACCGCGAATAAGTGGGAAACGGATCGTTGGGCTATAAATTTGAGTGCATTATTAAAAGGCCGTGCCCTGGAAGTTTATGATAGGCTCTCTATTGAAGATGCAAATGATTATGTTAAGCTCAAAGAAGCATTGCTGAAAAACTTTGACATGACTGAAAGAGGTTTCCGTAAAAAGTTTCGTTACGAGAGGCCAGTTAAGAGTGAAACTTTTATACAGTTCAGTGGCAGACTGAGAAGTTATTTTGATCAAAATAAGTGGTTGTCCCTTGGTAATGTAACAAAATCATATGACGCAGTCTGTGATTTTATGGCAAGGGATCAATTTTTGGAATGTTGCAATAGGGAATTGTACGTTCATTTGAAGCCTAGGGAATTTGAAAGTGTGTCTGACATGGCTAAGGAGGCCGATCTCTTTGCGGAAGCGAGAGGCGGTGTCCTTAGCTGTGTGTCGAAGGCAGCACAAGGCGGAAAAGGGGGCCTCAAAATAAGCCCAACGATCCTAACAAAAATAATGATACCACTTCCGGTAAGAAACCGGACATAAAGTGTGGTATATGCGGTAAGGCGCACTTAACATTTAAGTGCTGGAACCATCCCAGCCGTAAGACGGTTTCGAGCGCGAATATAGAGGAAAATAAAACGGTTGACAATACGGCTGACCATAATATTGGTCGTGGTGCTAACCGCGGACGCGGAAGAGGTAGAGGAGATTATCGCGGACGCGGTAGAGGAATGCATCGGAATCAAAACAGTAGTACAGCTAAGGGAGATCATCAGATAAGCTTTTGTAGAGCAAATAGAAATAACAATGACTCTATTATTGATAGTGATATACAGAGTGCTTATCCAGTGAAAGATGGTATTGATACTTCTTTGAGTAAGGATAAGGAAGGGGTTTGTTATTTCTTGAAGTCAAGGTTACCCACAGCTCCCGGTTTGGTGAATGGAAAAAAGGTAGTGGTATTACGAGATACTGGGTGTACTGGTGTGGTAATCCGTAGATGTTTGGTATCTGATGATCAGTTGATTAATAAGGAATCTGAGGTCACATTGATTGATCAGACTTCCAATGTTTGTCCTATGGCACTAATTGATATAGATTGTCCCTTTTTCAAAGGTAATACTGAGGCATTATGCATGGATGATACACTTTACGACTTGGTTATTGGTAATATTAATGGTTCTAAGCTGCCTGATATGTCACATTTCTTGGCAGATAATGCAGCTAGTGTGGTTACCAGGTCACAAACTAGGAATGAAGAAAAAGTGTATAGAAAACTTAAGGTCCCGGAACAGATTTTGAGTGGTGACAGGGAAACTTGCTCAGCAGAGTGATTCTAGTTTGCACTTGATCAGGCGTAGGCTACAATCTGGGACAGTTTCGGTCACTAGGGGCTTGAATAGGGGTGAAGCTAAGTTTGTCAGTAAGAAAGACTTGATGTATAGGCAGTTCTCTCTCGGCAATAAGACCTCATTACAACTTATTGTTCCTTCTGGTTATAGAGTAAAGGTTCTTAAACTTGCCCATGAATCTTTATTGGCAGGACACTTGGGTATCAGAAAAACCTTGGACAGAGTTGTTTCGGAGTTTTATTGGCCTGGTGTTTGTGGCGATGTATCTAGGTTTTGTAAGTCGTGCGACATTTGCCAGAGACCCATACCAAAGGGTCGTGTCCCTAAGGTACCTTTAGGTAGAATGCCAATTATTGATACACCATTCAAGAGGGTGGCTGTTGATATTGTCGGTCCCATTGAACCTCGGTCTGATCGGAAGTCCCGGTACATTTTGACCTTAATTGATTATGCCACACGATATCCTGAGGCGGTGGCATTGCCTAGTATTGAAACTGAGCGGGTAGCGGAGGCCCTTGTCGAGATGTTCAGTAGAGTTGGTATACCTGATGAGTTGCTTTCAGACTGTGGTATCCAGTTTACCTCTGAGGTCATGAAGGAGGTCAGTAGGTTGCTTTCATTACAGCAGTTAACGACATCGATTTATCATCCGATGACAAATGGTTTAATTGAAAAATTCCATGCTTGCCTGAAGCAGATGCTGCGCAAGTTGTGTGCTGAACGACCCAGAGACTGGGATAAGTATTTACCCGCATTATTGTTTGCTTTAAGAGAAGTTCATTAGGAGAGTCTTGGTTTCTCGCCTTTTGAACTATTGTTTGGTCGTAATGTCAAAGGCCCAATGTCTATTTTGAGGGAACTTTGGTCAGAGGAGGTAGAGGACGAACAGGTGCATTCAACTTATCAATATGTTATTGATTTGGGAACTTTGGTCAGAGGAGTTAGAGGACGAACAGATGCATTCAACTTATCAAAATGTTATTGATTTGAGGAATAGAATTGAGGAAACGTGTAAATTAGCACATGAAAACCTTAGGAAGGCTCAAATCAGGCAAAAATGTACTATGATACGCGCGCGAAGTCGCGCCAGTTTAAAGTGGGAGATAAAGTTCTCATCTTACTTCCCACTAGTAGCAACAAGTTGCTATTACAATGGAAAGGCCCGTATGTAGTTCAGGAAGTAGTTAATAAAATGGACTACAGAATTGATGTAGAGGGGGTAGTGAAGACATATCATGCAAATATGCTTAAGCAGTACGTCGAACGGCATACTGCGTGACACTGCCTTTTGTCAGCAGAATCGGTATGTTCCACTGAGGACGATGAGAGCGACGTACTATCATTAAATGATTGTATTTTCCCATTAGGATCTGATAATGAATCATTTGAAGAAGTCCAAGTTTCGGACAAGTTTACACCGGAACAACAAGATGAAATCAAGTCGCTCATAAGTCAGTATCCGGACGTATTGACGAGTATACCGGGTCGTACTGACCTAATCAAACATGATATAAAACTGCTGACGACTGAACCAGTACTGTCTAAGGGTTATCCTATCCCGTATAAGGCGCGTGACGTCATGGAAAAGGAACTTCAGGAAGTGCTTGAGTTCCATGTTATTGAGCCCTCGGTTTCGCCATATTCCTCGCCGATCGTTCTTGTACCAAAGAAGGACGGATCGATACGGTTTTGTATCGATTTCCGTAAGCTAAATAAGATTACGGAATTCGATGCAGAACCTATGCCGAATATGGAGGAAGTTATCAATAGAATGTCTGGCCATAGGTACTTCACGAAAATGGATCTTTGTAAAGGTTATTGGCAGTTAGTCCTCGCCGAGGCGGCAAAACCTCTCACTGCATTTGAAACTCCTAAAGGGCTTTTCCAATTCAAAACCATGCCATTTGGATTGGTAAATGCCAGTGTTTCTTTCTGTAGGCTGATGCGTAAGGTTTTGCGTGACCTTCCCAATGTTGACAGCTTTGTTGATGATATGTGGATTTTTACCCCAACATGGAGGGAGCATGTGACGTCTCTACGTCAGGTTCTTGACCGCCTCAGGTCAGCTGGTTTGACGGCGAAACCTTCGAAATTTATGATTGGGTTTGATAAGATTGATTGTCTTGGTCACAGTATCGTCGAGCAGACGTTAAGACCGCAAGAAGACAAAATTCATGCCATTAAGGAGGCACCCAGACCCAAAAACTAAGAAGCAGATCAGATCTTTCCTTGGCTTGGCATGGTTTTATCGGAGGTTTATCCCTAATTTCGCCACCATAGCTTCCCCGTTGACTGATTTGACAAAGAAGGACAGACCTAACAACATCAAGGATTGCCAAGACTGTCATGAGAAAGCTTTTCAGACGCTGAAGAATAGGCTCACGTCTAGCCCTATTCTTCGCCTGCCCTTGTTTAATGACAGTCATCCCTTTATTCTTAGAACCGATGCGTCAGACACGGGCATTGGTGCTGTCCTTCTGCAAGAGTTTGAGGATGAGGGTAAACTTCCAATTGCGTATGCTAGTAGGAAACTTCTACCTAGGGAACGCAACTACTCCGTCATTGAGAAGGAATGTTTAGCCATTGTATGGGGAATTGAGAAGTTCCACAAGTATCTTTTTGGTGTAGAGTTTTGGCTAGAAACTGACCATAAGCCTCTGTCGTACATGCAGTCCGCCAAGGGACTTAACCCTCGTATAATGAGATGGGCATTAAAGATTCAGCCCTATCGATTCAGAATCATAGCCATCCGAGGACCGGATAATGTAGGGGCTGATTATCTCAGTAAATCATAAACATAGGTGTATGTATATTGTTGTATATAGCTGTGTGCAGGTTAACAAGAACCTCTTGTCGATAGTTAAGAAAAAAGAAATCTTTCATATCCATTTCCTCCCAAAGGGGGGACTTTTGTCACGACAAGGTTTCTTATTTTCAACCCGAAACTTATAGGCATGTAATTACTTGTTCTCTTATAAGAGAGCAATACTGACATGTTTACAAGTTAACCGAATTCTTATATTTTTTGTGCTACGGTAGCTAGGCCTTGTCAAGAAAACTGTCCAATTATGTTTTCCTTGATAAACGTAGGTTTCTTCGTTCTTTTCGGACGGTTTCGGACCTGCACACACCTAAACATATGTTCTTGATGGAAGTTACGTCTGTCAAATCAGACAGATCTTGTTAAGAGGGCGTATTTTCTAACCAACTAATCTTCTTGAACCCTCTGTTATTCTCTGCTGGCTGGCCTATGTGGTCCTCCATACAGGTGGCGTGTCGATCAGGCGACCCGACTTTGCGAGCTATTGTGGCAAGGCCATCGCATGATCGTTCACGTGTACTGACCCATCCCTATATAAGTAACTGACCGCTCAACATCGGGTGTGGGACATTATTTCCAGAGCCGATGTTGCAGTATCGAGCATAGGCCGATAGCAGTGAGTGAAATGATTTTTATTTATTATCTTTGATTCTTAGATGCAGCGCTATTCTTGCTTGTCAGTATCCTTCTTGTGTTAATATTGCCATTTCTTTTCCCTGCACAGCACATAAGGGGGGCACCTTAGTGTTGGGCAGAGAAGAAATGGAACTTAAGCGCTGGATCTATTGCTTACATGGATCGCCATCTATTGTAAGGGTAGATAATTTTGGCGATTTATGTACCGTTCATAGTAGGGGAGATAACTGCGTTAGGATTAAAAGATACCGTGTAAGACGGCGTTGGTTCATAGGGCACGCACGCACGCATCTTTTTGCAATATAATTTGTGTAGATTCTGATCAGGCGCAGTTTAAGGTCACACATACCATCATTATCGGCGCTTCATTGCATTGAAGGTCCTGATCAGACGCAGCACTGAATTTTCACAAGTTATTGTACATGATTTTTTTTCTCTTCTTTCGTTGGAAGACTGTTCAGATCCAATGAACGTTTTAATGAAATAGTGCCAGGGTGCATTTTTGTAGACCCTGATCAGACGCCATCTGCTTCTACGCGCGATATGTTTTTTTTTTTTATCAATCATATGGCTCCAAGCAGATTTTCCAAATATTTTAAGGGGAGTACATTTTGCTCACCGGTCTAGCCTGTAAGACTGGGTGAGCATACTGTACTCGATAATGGATGACAAAATAATGTACTTTACTCGCCGTCTGTTGGCAAGGCGAGGAGTCCCAGCATCTACGGCTGGTTGTCATGAGTTAGTACCCTTTATCCTTAGTTTAGAGTCGGTGTACTTATATCAGAGTACTCCGAGCGATACATTGTCGCTGCAGTGTTAAAATAACGGTGGTGCACTCATTTTTTAGTGTTTCTGCTTTGGCATGCGGATTGTGGGTACTCGTTAGAACGGCCTCACGCAGTGATACTGTTCTAACGTGTGGACGCGGTCCGTATTCTGGGCAGAAGTAGGGAACAATGGCAAACTTTTGCACCGTCATTTTCAGCCATATGTTTTGTTAGAACATTATATTTATGGTAACGCATTGGTTGTTTGCGCAATGGCGTTCTAAGGGACAATTCCAATCATTTAATCAAAGCGCCAAAAGGCACTGAAATGACAGATTCTGTGAAAAATTCAGATTTACTTTCTTTAGTGACAAGGACAATGGCGCTGGAGTGCTGATTTTTAGTTTGGTTCACAAAACTGAGTTGAATCGGCTGTTATACACTTTCATCATCATTTTACTTGGACATTATAAATAAAACAACATGCAAATGACTACCCAGCAGGCACACGTCGCTAGGGCAACGTCAAATCAACGTCGATGCAACGTCATGACGTTGCACCGACGTTGATGTGACGTCACAATTACGTCATGTGCCTGCTGGGATAGTTGCCAGTTTTATGACAACACAAAGCGTAGCCGCAACTTTCTTGTAAAAGCTTACACTTGTTGACTGAGATGTGTTTCGCGACTCAGTCAAGAACCTGCCTTATGTGGTGCGCTACAATAAAGGAAAACACTTTTTGTGCGATGTTTGAAATTTTGCGGCATGTGACTATTTATCACAACATTGTGCTTACATATTCAGTTATTTAGACCTATACAACAGAATTGGACTGATAACTGTTAGGAGTATATTATTGCTGGCTTGCTACCGTACGGTGAAGTTTCTAGCGTCACGTACTTCGCATTTAATTAGGTCATGTAAGTGTTGTGCGTCTGTACCCTTTCAGCCCTTTATAGCCAAGTACAAATACCTACAGATGCAAACAGTGTAGAACCTGGTGAGATGGCTCATAATGATACATCGCATTCTGTTCTACATGATTTGACATGCTGTTGACGTCTATTGACTAGACACCCAATTTACATGTCTAGAATTGACGCGTACAAATTCAGTGACTGAAGAGTGAACTGGAGAAACTCGTGGGTTGAAGGGGCGAAATCTTAACCTGGCCTGTAACTGTTGTGTGCGGGTCAGGCCCAGACAAAGCGGCTTGGCCGATAATCAAAAGTTAAATACAGCTTATTATACGGTCTATTTTCTTTATTTTTCAAAGTTTATCTAGATACTTAAATGGTGTGCACTGATTGTAGCTCTATACATATTGTTTTTTTTTTCTTTTCTAAAAATATACAATGGTACTTTAATGGCGTATTGATACAAATATAATTAATCATAACCCATTTTGTACTGAATGTAATATTATCACTTATCTGACGAAGATTTCATTTCGAAATCCCGGTTCAAAATTAAGGGGCGTCAGCTAGAAATATAGGAATTAATTTAGGAAAAAATGGGCTATTTTTCGACAACAGTGAATCCCGCAGTGAAGGCCGTGGTTAGACGCCGCCTCCGAGATTCGCCAATGACCCATTATGCGGTCGTCTGTATAAAATGGGAACTTTCCTTATGCATATTCAATTAACTTTTCCCGTTTTGTTTGTAATTTAAGAAAGATCATTTTTGTGATTACAAATGAAACAAAACATGTAATCAAAATGCGGAAATAATGCCATGAGAAATTAGTTTTGAGACAGCGAGCATGAAAAGTCGACAAACAACGGACTATTTGTGCGGAGTCATATTTCAAAAGTAGTGGAAGCCGGAAGTTCGGACGTTAAAATTGTAAACATGCAGCACGACGAAGAATGACAGAAGGAATCTGTCATTAAAAATGTAATGTTTCTGTATTTTATTTGTACATGTATAAGCTCGTTTCTTAAGTGTAATAGTTTTGTCTTAAATGTTGTAAGCTTTGGTGCACTGAGGTTATATCAGTCCCACCACGTGTATTCGGCCGCAACGTCGTGACGTCAAATTGACGTTGACGTCATGACCGTTGACGTCGAATATACGTTGAAATAACGCTCGCTTGCCCGCTCCTAGTGGTCTGTTATGCAGGTTTCCCGTGCAATGAGGGGTGGCTTTCATTTATCGCATTTGTCAAAGGTCAAATTATCCTGAAAGTTTCACAACCCCCCACTTGCGCGGGCATGGCATCACACATCAGGGAGAGAATTTGAAAAGTTGAGGTTAGCAGAGATTAGTATGAGATGTTCGTTAATTTCAGACTTTATGATCTACCAATGGCCTGTGGCCCGTAGTAGCATCTAATCGACTATTTTGTCAAGCCAAGAGGGTAATCCATACTTGACGTAGTCAGAAACGAATCTCTTATATGAAGGAAGAATCTCCGACATGAAGGACGTGTGAAGGAGGCATACAGGCGTCCCGTGTATCAGAGAGATCTCCTTAAACGTGTATGGTTCAAAAAATTAACACATCTCGTATATTACAATCCTAAAAATGGGAACAGAAAAAGGAATTCTCTTATTGCTCCTAAGAGCATTGTGTCTTAAATGTAAGACATAAGTAACTGTTGGTTTCCATAAGTGAGTGTGTGTTGTGTACTGTTTTATTGAAGTAACGTGTACTGTTTTATTGAAGTAACGTGTACTGTTTTATTGAAGTGACGTGTACTGTTTTATTGAAGTGACGTGCACTGTTTTATTGAAGTGATGTTGTAAATAAATATTTGTGTTACTTGGACCTTGTTCTTTCTCGATTTGACCACCCCTCGTCTTATCTTGACGCACGCTGCCTTTGGGTGTGTGTGAGGCTGAACGGAGCCGCGGGCTAGCTCAACCTCCCACTCACCGAAAGTCACGTGACAGTAATATATGTAAATGTTGGAAAGACAGAGAACGTTATTTTCCTCATTTATAAAGATCGCTGGATGTAACGGGCCTCCGTGGCCTAGTGGAAAAGAGTGCTGACTCTTAATCATTAGGTCCCTCAACGCTGTAGGTTTGAGTATGGCTCAGGTCACATGATAAGTTCTGCAACGGAAGGTCAGGAGGTTTTTCATCAGGTACTCCAGTTTTCGCTCACCTCTGATTAACGATCGGCTTGATGTGAGTGACATAATCTTGACAGAATCGTACAACCAAACATACCAAAGATAGCTGGGTGTGTAAAAACATTTTCATGTCGTTGCTACTAGAATTAACGTCAGTGCCAAGGTCGAACCTTCTAACTCTTCCAAATATATAAAATATTTAGGGAGCGAAACAAAGTTCATAACATTGATGGGTCGTTGTTTATTCTTCTTGAGCCCAGCACAGGCAGCAATAGTTTCTGTTCAAAAACTTCATGACTACTAAGTGACCTGCCACCAGTTACCGACTGAGTTGTTAAAAGATTTTTTGGCGCATTCGATGGGAGCTATTGTATCTGATAAGCCGAGAGTGGTGTTCTTTATTTCCACTTAATACTTAACGTTTTGCTAATCAGTTTCTTTTACAATTATATTGTGATCCAGAAAGATATACAAAGGATTGCAAATTTCAGGTTTTTGCGGAGGTACCGCTCAAAGAAACTGCCGAGGTTTAAGATACAGTCTGGTTCGCAGCACTTTTTTCTGGGCAGGCTTAGATCTTCCTAGGCGGTTCAGCAATACTTCAAAGTTCGGTCGGTTTCAGCTCATGCAGTCCAATATATTGCTCCAAGGTCTGATCGGCCCCCATCCATCGGGGATTGAATAAATACATTGGGTCGCATGATGCTTCCACGCAGAGCTGATACCGGCCGCAAATTGAGTAGTGTTTGATCGCCTAGAAGTTCTAAGCCTGCCCAGGAAAAGAGGCTCAAGTCGGACCGTTCATACATTTCAACCATTTAGTTTCATTGGGCGACAGATTGGCAACGTCTCAAAAGACTCATACAGTGTTAACAGGGACATTAACAACAAATGAAATAGATAACCAAGGCCCTATAGAAGGCCTGATGACTTAGGAAAAATCTTTTTATATACCCGTTTGAAAAACAACAACAACAAAAAAACGGTCGTATTAAGTTATGGGGTTGGTGTCTGTCCGTCCATTCGTAAACTTTTTTTTTCGTTTCCGTATAAATCCTACTATACAGTTTTCATCCGATCAAGCCTAAAATGTGTATGTAGTAAGGCTAAGGTGTGAAGATGGGCCTTAAGTTTCGAGAATTACTGTCCACCAAATATTAAGAGTTATGACCTTTGAAAAATTCGGTTTACATTTTCGTTTGGTTAAGTTTTGTGCTATACACGTGTAAATCATATATAAGTTACATTTAGTTTATACTTGCCATGGCGTTAAACAATTTACCACAGAATACTCATCACTACTTACCCCTCCTGATACCAAGGTCACAGACTTCGAAATTTCATATACACGTTTTGTATTAAAACTTAGAAGTGGAGGCAATGATCAGGAATCGTTACAATCAACCCACAGCTCCCATCAGAGACACCAAAGGGAAAGACACAAAAACATGAACCAAAAGACCCTAATGGAAATGCCAAAAGGACAGTTACTTTCCCATAAAATGGCCAATAGGCTATCCAAAATAAAATAACATAAGCGACACAAACATCCAAAGACAAACCATAACAAAAACAAACCGCGACAGAAGAACGGTCAGCGGGAACGAATTCCACTGGGGGCTTAAAACGATTTTACGTGGCCACAATCCTTGCCCTTACGTCCGTCGCGATTAAGACAAATAATTTGCTCAATCCGCATGAAGGCCTCCAAACTTCAGACAAACCATAACAAAAATATACCGCGACAGAAGAACCGCCTTGGAACGTTTAAAGTTTATTATTTTTATTCAAAAAATGCATTAAGTGGGATAATGATATCAGCTGGCTCAAATCAGAATGTAGACTGACAAGACCAAACCTATTGGATGCTTTTTGAAAGCAGCCAACTTGTTTATCAAAGTTTCAACACAACGAACAACGTGTACCTAACTTAAATTGTAGGTACTATCGGGTTTATAGCAGGACATGCTTCCGGTTTGCGCAACTGAGGTAAATAAAAGAACACATCTCTAGTGCGCGGGGTATTAAACTCGGGTGAATAATACGAAGACTTCCGGTACATGTAACTGAGGTAAAACAGCAACCCACACTTCCAGTACAGGTAAAGGCAACCATTCCGGCACATGTAATTGAAGTAAGTAGCAAGGCCCAATTCCGATATAGGTACTATGGGGATTCGCCAGGGCATACTTCCCATACAGGGAACTGAGATACATTACGAAAACATGCCTATTCAGATATATTGTAAATTTTGCCACCCCCAAAAAAATGAAAATTTTTGATAAAAAATCTGGTATGTTTCATATATCTACTCAAAACATTGATTGTGGGTATTCGTTAGATCCGCCCCGCCGAGGCTCGCAATCTCGCAATCTATGATTTTGAGCAGAAATAAGACAAAATCATGTTTACCCCAGTATTACTATATAAAAGTAAGGTTGAATGGGATCAAAATTATATAGGCGTGTTTTCGTGATGAATTTCGGAAAGGCTTATTGAAAATTAGAGAGATAATGTTGGTTGGTGCCTGATGCTCTGTCTCTGGTCGGGCTCATCGGAGTCTAACTGTTGGTTTTCTTTTGCTCCAGCATTTCAGTGGTTTCTTGCTGTCGAGTCCTCACCGTTGTCTCACCTCTGTGGTTCTTTGATTTTTGTGTTCACGGAGATGTTGCACTGATGAGTTAGGAGGCCTTCATGCGGACTGAACAAATTATTTGTCTAAATCGCGACGGAAGTAAGGGCGAGGATTGTGGCGACGTAAAATCGATTTAAGCCCCCCCCCCCCCCCCCCCAGTGGAAATCTTCCACTGACCGTTCCAAGGCGGCTCTTCTGTGGCGATTTATTTATGTTGTTGTTTGTTACTTACTGTGTGTATCACTTGTGTCTTTTGGTTTTGGATGGCCATATGGCCTTTTTGTGGGAAAGTAACTGTCTGTATGGCCTTCCTTTGTTTAGGTTTCCAATGTGGTCTGGTCGCTTAATGTTTGTATTTCTTTCCCTTTGGTGTCTTTTATGGGTGGAGTAAGTTAATTGTATCAATTCCTGATCTTTTTTTTTACTTCTACTTCGCATTCAAGAGATACATGTATATACGTTCTGCACGACTCTCTAGAAGCCTCCGTGGCGCAGTGGTTACGCTACTCGCCTTGTAAACCAGGGGTCGCAGGATCGATCCCGGGCTTCTCCAGACTTTCGGATGTGTCTTTAAACCGAGGTCCCGTCTCCGTATGACCTTAGCTGTTGGTGGGACGTAAAACTAAAACACTCACTCACTCACTCTGCACGACTTTGACAAAGGCTTTCCTTTTATAACGAATCGAGTGTTCGTCTTGCTATTTAATTTCACTTAAGTCATATGTAATGGTACATGTACAAGACAATGAACAACACTCCTAATCGATGTCCTGTTTATGCAAATTAACATTAGTTTATGTAATTTGACCAAAATGTCATAGTGCTCGTACAAACAAAAATGAACCAAACAGGGGACATATTCAAAACTGGTTTTGCTAAATTGGCAATGATTGAGAATATAAATATACCTTGTGGAGCACTAATTATGGTCTCCTGATCTGCTATAAAATGAGACATTTTAAGACAAAGGACAGATAATAATTATTCAAGTTGATCTACAAGGCACATTCAAGACATGACCTGCGCGATTACATGGCAATTATCTGAACAGCCTGCCACAGTTCGCTGTCGTGAACACATTACGTTCGCATATGTAAATATATATAGAGAGACAGCTGGGGTTTTATAAGGATTTACGAGGATATACATTTTATTTGTGCTCTAAATTCTAGGTTGTTGGTGCGCATTAAGCAGTTGCAACAACCGCCAAAAAATTAAATTTAGATGTTCTATCAGAAAAACACAATATTTACTTGAACCAAAACAAAAACAATAATAAAATCACATTTTTCTTATTTCTTGTTCAAATATATTTGCAGGTCCTTTTTGCACTGCGGCCTGGTTGTTACAGTTAAGAACAGAACAGAACAGAACAATGCAGTTATTCAATCCAGGTTATACAATGATATATGGACAAAATAAAGCATGCTGATCTGAAAATATCAAAGGCTACAGAAGCCTCAATGTCGGTGAATTACAAGGTATTTGATCCGGATCTACACTATTTGCCAGTGTCCTCCATTTGTATGTAAAGAAACACTATTATAGCGGTCAACATATAACATTTGAAATTATTATTATCCGATTTTCGTCTAAAATGTCTCTTTAACAAAGCAGTTGCAGTAATGATTCTGGACTCTTACATGTATTTCTGCTTCTAACATACATGTACATAGTAGACGCATTCTTTTACAGCTCAAACACTGAGGTTTTCCTGGTGATGTTTTTATATCTGCTTCAAACATCGATTGTAGCTGCTCATTAGAACTGCGTCAATGAAGAGGCTGTAACGAATACCCACAATCATTGTTTTAGAAGAGAAATAAGAAGAAGAATGTATGCCCTGTAGACTATTTTCTTTTCTCTGAAAAAGCGGGTATATGGGGTGTTAGTTACATAGGCTTGTTGGCCTTATGGATCTTAAAACATTTGCTCTTTAAATGGGGATCTTGTAAACCACAAGAATGATGCTGGATTACACGTTTATAAAGCAGTTATGAGCTGCCACATTTAATCAGATTATCGAGTCATTCATACTAATAAAGATTGCAGAGGATTGTACTTTCTCTTTCAGCAGACATAACACAGATGTGTTGATAGCAGAAACTACTATTTATTAATGGTTTCATTAGCTACAATCTTTAAATAGGCAGGTGCTACATTTTGAGTAGAGGATTTTATTAACCCTAAGGCAAATACAAAACGACATAGCTTATATACTTCTAAAACCACTCAATAGATGGTGAATGAGAATGGTCATCGGGCGACAACTGAAGTCTGGCGAATTCACTTCGTGAATTCACCGATTTATATGGTAGCAGTATTTCATATTATATCGTGTTTCGGCATTTCGGAGTTTCTTTCCCTTCAGATCAGACATTTGATAATTATAGACGAATGTATGGCCCAAAATGGAAGATGTGGGTATATGGGTGGTGGACAATTGATAATAATAATAATAACAATATTGAATAAAATATAATAATATGTTGTTGTTAGAATAATAAAAATTGCTAAACATAATAGCATACGGCGTTAGCCAAAGTCCATGGCACGAAATCTGACTAGTTCCGTAATTCAAGAAACCCAAGGGTCAACCGGTATAGGGCCAGTGCTAGTCGGGTAGTCTGGTAATACATTATTTACTCGTTACATGTAGCTCTGCCTTAATGAGGCGATTTTGAGTGTACACACTTTGCTTTTAAAGCAAAAACATGGAAAATAATGAATACCCCCATAAACTCAGACTTTCTCTATACAAAGTCGGGTTTAAAGGGGTATTCATTTCACGGACTTGTTAGCGTAATTAATGCTTGAAGCATATTTTGTTCTCCTCTACGCTGTGAAGTGATCCATATGGCCATTAAATCACGATAGCCTGTCCGTATAAAGCTGTAGTAAACCTCAATTTATTTGGAGAAAAGTGTAGTTTTTAAGTGCGGATACATGGAATTTGTTGTCTGTTTGTCATTCAGTTTGCTTTGAATGAATGATTCCCATCAAGTAATTTGATTGGTTGAAATGTAAATGGGTGTGTAAAAATTAATTTATGCAGCGGGATAAGGGTTAATGGCGATCGCTGTCGAAAGTGGAGTTGTATTCGTATAATAAACACGACCAAACGTTATACCCGCAAGTTTAAATTTGAAAACTTGGGAATGATATTCAAGAAAGAATATTTATAGAAACATTGCTGCAGACACTTTTTCAAGCAACCTAATAAGACCAAGTTACAGATTATACTGTCATACACTAGACCATGCGGGAAAGAAAAGAGACTACTACAATGTCCAACAAAACGTTAACCCCGATGACGCAAAGAAAAACTGCGCCTGAAAAGGTCGTTTGTTTATATCGTCTGTTGCACTTCTTGCAAACGTTTTAAAAATATTTTGCATACACGTACCTACAAAAAGCGTGGACTCAGATCAGAATGTTGCTCTACTGACAAACATTGTGGACCCTGATCAGACTGATCAATGTTGTTTGCAATAATGACTTTTATAATAACCAGCAGACACCAAATCAGCTGACAGTTGTGATTGACGTCTTAAGAGTTAACGTCGTCCTTGCAATTAACCCATTGTATACTAGTGGACTCTTCCATTGCTATATGTTGGACAAGTCCATATGACATATAAGGGGTGTCAGGCCTATTTTCTCGTTTTTATTCCATTTTTGACAGAAAAGTCTCTAAGCAAATAGTGCAGGCCCTGATCAGACGCCGCGTTCTGCAGCGTCTGATCTGGGCCTGCACTGTTTTCCAAGATACCCATTTAGGAGTTTCCCGCATACAATGGGATAAAGCGCATGAAAGTTTAATCATGTGTCTACTAGTCGTTACTCTGTCATGCTTACTAAATCACTGATAAGTCGGAAAATCTAGTTACACTAGGATAATTTGGACTCTGTAAAGGCTCCAAAAATAATATTTTCTGATATAAAGTGATGATAAATTTCTTATACGAGGACTGTTCAAATATGAATGCAACTAAGCACATAAAATGATTCCGTGATAGATTTCGATGAAAAAATTATTTTGTCCCCTCAAAGTATTCCCTTTAACAGATATACAAACTTTCAGTCTTCTGATCCAATCATTGAATGCGTTTTGGTAGTCTTTTCGAGGTATACTATGAAGGCACTGGAATATTGCATAACCGAGCTGTTTGCGCTGTACAAATTTTCGACAAGACAGGTATTTTTTTCAGCCGCGGGAACAAAAAAAGTCACTAGGGGCAAGGACAGGGGAATACGGGGGGTGAGGAAGTTCAACAACCTTTTTCCTGCTTCAGATAGTCTTGCACAATGAACGCCTTGTGCGATGACGCATTGTCATGTAGCAATCCGACATTGGCCAAACCAGTTGCGGGTCTTCGTTCTTTGAAATATTTCTTCAATTTTCGAAGAACTTTATTCTTGTAAAACTTCGCATTTACAGATTTGCCTTTAGGCACAGCAACCTGAATAGCAGGGCCCTGATTTGAAAAGAATATGGCATACATTACCTACTTGACGCTCATGGTCCGCTTTGCAATGCATGGTCTTTTGCAATACTTTGTTGCCCATATTTTGTTCTGAATCTTTCGTCTTGGCTAAAAAAAGTGAACCCATGTCTCGTCACCTGTGACAACATTAGCGAAGGACCGTGCAGTGTAGTTTGGAAACTTTTTAAGCAACTTCTTGGCGCACTGAACGCGTGTTTTTTTTTTTTTTTTTTTTTTGACTTTGAAATAACAAATTATAATAATCTGTAGATGCAATAGTTCATGCTCGGGCGGTTAACGTAGTTTTGGAAATGAAATATGAGACTGTTGGACATGTAAAACTAATATGTGCACGTGACACACTATTCCTTGCAGTTACAGCTGTTGGGAATCTATCTAGCACAGATCTTTCTCATTTTCAAATCTCGTTTCAGAATTGTATGAGCTGCTCCTAATGAGATGCCAACCATACTAGCTATTTCCCTAGTGGTGTATCGTGCATCGGTAGCAACTATTTCTTTCACTCTAGCAACCATCTTGGCAGATGTTGCTCTTTTCGGCCGACGATCATGTGGTGCATCTTCTGTTGAGCCTAGCCCACAGCTGAATTTCTTACACCAACGAAAAACTGTCGGAAAAGACATTTCATTATGCCCATAAACCGAACATATTTCATCAAAAATGTCTTTGCACCGTATACCAAGAATACAACGATTCTTAATATAGGATCGTATTTCAACGGCGTACTCTGACCCTCTTCCAACCATGTTTTGTATTAGTATACAAGAGTAGACAGTGTTTATTGAACAATATACATGGCTAAAGTGGACGGATTTTAACACGTTTATCAATGTATAGGGAAAATGTTTTTCTACGCTGTGATATTTATTTCCAGGTGATTTTCGCATTAGTGCATGCGAAAACGTTCTGCTTGCATTCATATTTGAACAGTCCTCGTATCATGTAAACAATTCCGTTTTTGAACCTCCCCGTAAATTCCACTTTATATCGCGAAATCTTGGGTTTACAGTGCGGTTTACTTATGTTATTGTTTGTTACTTACTGCGTGTATCACTTGGGTCCTTTTATTTTGGATGGCCATTTGCCCATTTTGTGGGAAAGTAACTGTCCTTATGGCCTTCCTTTGTTTAGGTTTTCATTATGGTCTGGTCGCTTCATGTTTGTGTTTCTTTCCCTTTGGTGTCTAAGTTAATTGTATCGATTCCTGATCTTTATTTTACTTCTACTTTACAGGGGCATAAATTATCTCTATGATATATGTACAGCCTATGTTTATAGTATAAATGTGAATAATATCAATAGTCAACCTTGGCATAACGACAACATGCCTAATTTTTATCACCATAAAATGAAAAATTTTCAGATGAAAAATTTTGCTAGTGTTCATATTTCTGCTCTAAATATACATTGTGAGTGTACTCGTTAGAACCACATCGGGGAGTTGGTTCTTACGAGTACCCACACTCTATCTTTTAGAGCAGAAAAAAGAAAAATATGCTTAACCCCCCTAGACCCCAGGTTTACTTTACAAAAGTGGGGTTCAAGTGGGGGGGTGTAAGAATTATATAGGCGTGTTTTCGTGATGTTCAGGGATATGTTATAATGCACTACAGGCCGCACTATGTCACACCGATATGTTATCGTAATGATTTTGTCGCAATCATATATCGTGGGTGTTCAGCAGAACAGCCTAAGTGATGCAGTTCTTACAAGTATCCGTATTTTTACGCGCATTCACAAGGCACGAAGTGCTTAGTGCTTTCGCACGATCATACATTGTAATGAAAGCCCCAAACATTGTATAGTTTGTGTCAAATTCAGTTCGTACGTTAAACTCTCCTGTTATGCAAGCGTCCAATGTGGTTAATTCCTGATCAGCTACATGTACATAAGGGCCGCCATATTCTTAATTTAGTGAATGTCACGTGATAGTATTACTTTTGTAAGCATGTCGCACTGTTAAAACAACGAATCTTTGTACTTACAAGTTTTCGAATGAGAACTTGACTTTGAAATAACAAATTATAGTAATTTGTAGATGCAATAGCTCGGGATGCAATAGCTCGGGCTATTAACGTAGTTTTGGAAATGAAATATGAGACTATTGGGCAAACTATTGTAAAACTAATTTGTGCACGTGTATACAGGGGCACGGGCCAGTGATCTGTCTGTCTAGTTTGGTATGTGGTTTAACGGCCCAGTGAACACTATTTAGGTCATGTTGAATTCGTCAGTTTACCTATAGGCCTAATATTTCTAAATGGTTAGTCTATTTGTCTTTTATTTTCCAATAGATCTACTGAGTGTGACACATTTAAACATTACCTCAGTTAATTCCTGGGAAGAAAACAGCACTAAGCAATGTGGGTAAGGATACAACGCATGATGACTGGTATAGGACATGAACCTAGAACCCATCGATCACGAGTCAAGCGTTTTACCACTGCACCAATGCGGTCGCTCTATTCAGTGCTCATTCTTTCAGAAGAAGAAAAAAATAACTGTCCTGAAATCAGTGGAAGGAAAAGTTTGACAAGGAGTGTGGTGGTCACTATTTTTTGGATGTCATATTCCTAGAATATGCCTGCCAACCCATCTTTTGGAGAAAACAACGATAGGAAATATAGCTTGGAAACCATGTTTTGTAAATAGATGGGCTGGTCTTCTTGGTTCAGTCTGATGCATGTCTGGCTGGTGATCAGGAGGTTGCAGATTTGATCACTATCTATCTTATCTATCTTATCTGTCTTATCTGTCTTATCTGTCTTATCTGTCTTATCTGTCTTATCTATCTTATCCAAAATGACCTATACAGTGTTGCAAGGAGTTAAACCTCAGATCAAGCGACACCATCTTTCCTGCATCATCACCTCGTGGGACTAACATGCAGGCAACATTCATCACAGGGGAGGAAAATGAACATGACTCTATCATGACTGGTACCCAGGGTTATTCCCATACCGTGCAAACCCTGCACCGATCGAGAAGCAGAGCCACACTGTCTACCTGTTAGAGCACTCAATACAGGGTTTTCACATACATGTACCATGCAAAAACTCTACTGACTGAGCTTCCAAGCCACACACTGTCGACCTGCTACATTTTCATGGAGAATGATCATGAAATCCTTTCTACTGTAGACAACAATGATGGGTAAGATAGGGGTGTAACCTAGCTAAACTTGTTTCAGTCGGTATAGAATTTTTGCACATACTTGGCAAACAGTGATGACTCAGATAGGTAACCTATGTAAACTTGTTTCAGCCGGAATAGATTTTTGCACAATACTTGGCAAACAGTGAAGACTCAGATAAGACACCGCATTCTGTGGGTCTGATTAGAGCCATGTTTGCAAAAAGTTCAACCTTGTTCTAGTTCGCTTGCACAAAGTCCACTAAGAGCTATTGCACTACCCCCAGTATCGGTGTTGGCGTTGGCGTTGGTTTTGGTGTTGGAATTAGCGTCGGCGGCGTCCATATTACATTACGAAAACACGCCTATACAAATACATTGTAAAATTTTCCGCCGAAAAATGAAAATATTAAGATTAAAAATTATATTTTTCTTTTTTCTCCTCTAACATATCGATTGTAGGTACACGTTAGAGCCGCCTCGCCGAGACGGTTCTAACGAGTACCTACAATCAATATGTTAGAGCAGAAATAAGAATATTTTTCTTATTTCTGCTCTAACATATAGATTGTAGGTACTCGTTAGACCCGCCTCAGTTTCTGCTCTAACATATAGATTGTTGGTACACGTTAGACCCGCCTCACTGAGGCGGGTCTAACGAGTACCTACAATCTATATGTTAGAGCAGAAATAAGAAAAATAAGGTTTATCCCTGTAAACCCCAGTTTTACTACACAAAAGTGGGGCTCAAGAGGGTCAGAATTATATAGGTGTGTTTTCGTAATGGAGTTCTTGTTTACTCGTACGTTAAAGTTTTTAATAGCTCATAATTTTCCAAACAGTACGATGGATTTGGTTCTTATTTGGTATGGTGATAGATATAGGTGCAACGTATTTATTCAGCGATACCCCCGCCCATGCCCATGACCTCAAGATCACAGATTTAGAAAGTTCTATGTTAAATTTTTTAAGGGCTCATATTTTCAAACCAAACGACATATTTGGTCCCTATTTGTAATGATGATAGATATAGATCCAAAGCTCTATTCAGCAATACCACTGCCCATAACCCCAAGGTCAAGGTCACACATTTAGAAAAAAAAAAATATGTTAAAGTTTTTAATAGCTCATTTTTTCCAAACAGAATGATGAATGATTTCGTTCATGTTTGGTATGATAATAAAATTAGGCCCAGAGTTTTTTTTTCTTCATCAATACCTCGCCCATATCCATGACCTCAAGACCAAGGTCACGGACATAGAGATTTTTACGTGTAAGTTTAAGAGTTAATCATTTCTAAATCATAAGATATATTTGGTTCATATTTAATATTTTTAATTCAGCATGAGTCCATGCCCATGACCGCAAGGTCAAGGTCACAGACCTGGAAATTTTATGTTAATTTTTAAGAGCTTATTTGTTATAAACCGTACGACGGATTTGGTTTATAATTGGATTGATAATAGATAAAAATCCAAAGGTTTATTCAGCAATACACCCCGCCACCTATGACTACGACTCAAATACACTTCCGGGTGAGCTACATTGTCTGAAGACAACTCTTGTTTTAAAAATGGTTTTAAAACGACTCAATCTGACACCTAAATACAGGTTGAACTATACTTTGAAACTGATTCCCACTATTTATGTGGTTACGGACCGCATTGCCTCCCTTCAGTTATCTACATGCATAGCTTATAGGTTTATCACCACTCTCTGACAACTGCGTCAGTGAGTCGACTCTTTGGCTCAGCGATTAGAGCACTGGGCTATCACCTGACCGGTCCGCGTTCGAATCCCACCATAGACGGGAATTTTTTTTCAGGTTATGCTTCTTTCCTTTGTCACGACTTTCATGTCGTAAGAATGCATACACAATTGTGTATATATGATATAAATAAACATTGTAATGTGGCTGGTTCTGTTTAGGAATAACCAAAATGTTTGAAAATCGAATTCTGGCGTTCTTGGCCTATTTGGTTAGAGAGTTGACTGTGAAGCATAAGGTCTGTGGGTTTCAGATTTGTTCTTGCATCAGTTACATGTGAGTCGCAGTGGGAGATCAGTTTGTTTATCTCTGAATACTCTAGTTTTCGCCAGCCTCTGTTTACTGATTTGTTGGTTGGTTGGTTGATTTGAGGTTTAACGTCCCCGTCAACACTGTAAAGGTCATTTTGGAGACGTTGCTTCCAATTTTGTGGGACTTTTACCCGACACTGAGATGAAATGACATCTCAAGCCCTGTCGCCCAATGAAACCAATAGGGTTTATTAGCATGGACGGTCCGCCTCGCACCGCTGTTCCTGGACAGGCTTAGATCCTCCAAGCGGTTTACCAGTACTAGTGTGCGGGCCTGATTCCGCTCTGTAAGGAAGCATCATGCAGCCCATATATTTCTTCAAGCCCCGTTTACTGATTTGTTCGAAATAAGAGAAATTTTCTTGAAAGGGCCATAAAACAGAAGTAAAAATTAAAAAAAAAACTTATGGGATAACATTTACAGGCACATGTACAAAGTCATTGTCACGGAACTGTGCAGTTCATCTGTTGCATTTGTGGTAGCAGACTGCACATATCAGTATCATCCCTCAGATGGGGGGTGGGGGGGGATGGCTGGCAAAATTTCAAATCATGAGGACAAACACACTTCCCTTTAATCACTGTTATTAGTGTTACATGTGGGTTTACGGCGTCCCGCAAACCCCCATGCTGACAAGACAACCGAGCGTGATCTCTGACAGGTGTACGGGCAGCTGTGGGGTAATGCACAAGAAAGATGTTAAATGAATGACATGAATTATTTACAGTATCTACATACAACACTTACTAACACAAAACATCACAATTTATTGCTTCTGTAGCCAACTCACGACGTCCGCTCCGAAGGCAAAACACTGTTCTGTGCTCGGAACGGGTGACGTGAATACCTACAGAAGCAAACAACAAAAACAACAACAAAAACAAAAAAAGAAACAACACAAGACGCGACTGGCCAGTTTATAACTTAGGGTGAATCCCCCACTCGCATGACACTTCCTCTCGCGAACTAGTAAAACTAGTCTATCAACATAGTTGATAATCCTAGGATTAGCGATCACGTTTGCTGATCAGACGTTTAGTGATCGTCCAAATAACCTGCAGTTAAGTTGACCTCTTCCATGTCTCACATTTGTTTACAACGAACAATGATTTATAAGATTCTGCTTCTATCCTGGTAGGCGCTGATTACGGCGGTCTGTCCGCCCTTGCTGGACCCTAACGCCTAGCGTCGTACCAGTACCTGCTGCTATGAAGCAGGGAGCAGCAGGTCACACATTGTTATGCCTTTCAATATACTTTCTATTTCCCCGTCACAATGTTGTGTTCACTCTTACAACTTGACCTGCTGCTAAAGTGTCCGCTTTTTTCAGGGTTTATATATCTATGAATACTACCGGAAAATCATGCCTTCTCATATTACCTTGCTCAATTCGTGGCGAGGTGGAGATACCGGCCACAAACAAAGCCAGATAGCAAAAATCGAGTAGATAATGGATTTGCGTTCAAATAGTATATTTCCCATAGGAAAAATTGATGAAACGACCCTATAATCAATGACATGACTCCTGTCAAAACGAACACCCACACAACACGTGGCGGGAATAAAAATCATATATGGCACAATTTGGCGGTTGGCGATTTTTAGGCAAATTATATAGGACTCTGCCTTTTAGCGGCCCCCTGTATTGTAAAAACAGCTCTCTATAAACCACTCATGCATACATCGTATGATATGTGCATGACTTGTTCATGGAGCCGCACAGTTTGCGTACCATATTTCACCTAAAATATTTCACTCGCACCGCCCTACCATATATCTACTAAAATAATTTAGATGTGCATAAGCACCAGAGAGGTTTCCTATTCCATCTCGTAACAAAGGTTTCCCCTTTTGGAGAAAAAACAATCAGAAATGTTTTTTCTTTGTGTATAGAGATGGAATAGGATGAACCTATCTAAACAAGACAGCTATTTACACAAAAACCGTGCGAAGAATTACCTACTAAGGTAGTCTGCCCCCAAATTTTCTTAAGTAAAATTTAGCTAGTAAGCCAAGGTGGTTTGCCCCAGAATTCACCTGTTCCCCTGACACTCTGTTGTTTGTTAGAAAACGGATATCGTTTTAATCTTACTGGCGGTGGCCTTGCTGGCTTAACTGATTTGATAGTTTTCACAGGTTCTGACATAAATGTGGTACAAATAATTTGGTCTGTCTGACATGTCAGTCCTGCAAGGCGCTGTTCTCTCAGCCCTTCTGTCTCCTCACTCTCCTCTGACGTTAGTGTGTGTGGGACGCTAACGTCACCGTCACTTTCCGGTTGCTCTGCAGTTTCAAAACTGCTGTCTTCAAATGAAGACTCGTCGACGTCATTTCTGTCATGACTGTCTGTCGACATAATAGGTTCAGAGATCAGACAATGAGACGTCACAGTCTGACGCTCAACATATTGCTTCAGTATATTAGCGTGATATGTGTTAACATTTCCATTGACGTCAATCTTATAATCCATTCTGTTCACTACCTCAACCACTTCATAAGGACCTTTCCATTGAAGCAATAATTTATTACTGTCTGTCGGTAGTAACAACAGTACTTTGTCGCCGACGTCAAATTTACGCGACCTCGCGCCTTTATCATAATAAGCTTTCTGCTTAATCTGAACCTTCTTTAAATTATCACGCGCTAATTTGCATGTCTGCTCTAACCGTTCCCTAAGCTCAATAACGTATTGATACGTCGAAAGAACTTGCTCATCGCGTACCTCTTCAGCCCATAATTCTCTTAATATTGCCATTGGACCTCTGACGTTACGTCCATATAACAACTCAAAAGGGGAGTATCCTAAAGACTCTTGTGGGACTTCCCTTACCGCAAATAATAAAGCTGGAAGATATTTATCCCAATCTTTTGGACGTTCAGCACACATGCGACGTAACATCTGCTTTAACGTAGCGTGGAAACGCTCTATCAGTCCGTTGCAAATTGGGTGTCTCGGACTACACGTTAACTGTTGAAGAGAAAGAAGTCTGCTGACTTCCTTCATTACCTCAGCAGTAAACTGTGATCCACAATCAGTCAACATTTCATCAGGAATGCCAACCCTACTAAACATTTCAATAAGCGCTTCCGCGACACGTTCCGTCTCAATACTCGGTAAAGCTATCGCCTCTGGATACCTTGTCGCGTAATCTATCATGGTTAAAATATACCGAGATTTCCTATCAGATCGAGGCTCAATTGGACCAACTATGTCCACTGCCACCCTCTTAAATGGCGTATCAATCAATGGCATTTTTCCTAGAGGTACTTTAGTGACCCGACCTTTCTGAATAGTTCTCTGACAAATATCACAAGATTTACAAAATCTAGCGACATCACCGCAAATACCGGGCCAGTAAAACTCAGTTACAACTCTATCCAATGTCTTCCTAATACCCATATGTCCAGACATAAGCGTTTCATGAGCCAGTTTCAACACCTTTCCTCGGAAACTTTGAGGGACCACAAGTTGGAAAGAGACTTTGTTACCCTTGGTGAACTCCCTATATGCCAAACCTTTTTTCTCAATAAACCTAGTTTCACCTCGGTTTAAACCACGACTCACAGTCTTGTTCCCAGATACAACCCTTTTCCTGATGTTTTCCAAAGTTGGATCATCAACCTGAGCTTGCTTGAAAGCCTCCTTGTCATCGTTAATGATCTGATCGGGAACCTTAAGTTTTCTGTAAGGCTTCTCATCCTGCCTAGGTTGAGACCTAGTTACAGCCGCAGCTGAGAAATGAGACATATCAGGAAGTTTTGATCCATCAATGTTACCGATAACCAAATCGTACAACGTATCATCCATACACAAAGCTTCAGTTTTCCCAGTGAAAAAAGGACAATCAATGTCAATCATTGCCAAAGGATACCTTCGTGTGGATTCATCAATCAGCGTAACATTTGATTCCTTCCCTATTAACTGACTATCCGAAACCAAACTTCTCCGAACGACACAGCCTGTACACCCAGTATCTCTTAATACAACCACCTTTTTATTATTAACCAATCCTTGTGCCGTCGGTAACCTTGCCTTTAAGAAGTAACAGACACCTTCCCTAGTTTCCTTATTACACTCCTCCCTATCCGAAATCAAAGGATCACCAACCTTATTTTCAAAAATACTTCCAATCTCATCACCTTCCCTAGTTACTTCCGTCTGACAAAAACTAACTTGGTGTGCTGCGCCACGTGGTGTGCTATTATTTTTACCGCGTCCGCGAAAAGACCCTCTAAAATTACCACGACCACGTGTATAACCACGACCTACATTTTGCGTATTCTCATTCTTAACCTGAGAACCTTGAGTCTCTACGCGCGTGTTAAAATTTTCCTTAACACCGCTATCACCAACTCCAGTTGCTCCTACCTCTGCGCTATACAATTGTTTCCTGTCGGGGTTCTTAAAACATTTAATTGTTAAATGCCCCTTACCACATATGCTACACTTGATATCCGGTCTACCACTCGGTTTGTTCGAGTCAACTTTGTCCTGTTTACCCTGCGCTGCGCCTCTATTATCGCGTTGCCCCTTATTAATGCAACTATATACGCCCCCGCGCGCTTCTGCAAACAAATCTGCCTCCCTAGCCATTTCATCTAAATTACCAAACTGTTTTGGCTTCAGATGTACATACAGTTCTCTATTACATGACTCCAGGAACTGATCCCTTGCCATGAAATCACAGACAGCCGGAAAAGATTTTTCTATCTTTGCCATATTAAGCCATTTTTCTAAATAACTTCTCAGTCTACTACTGAACTGTATGAACGTTTCTGACTTCTCGGGCCTACTATAACGAAACTGCTTCCTAAATCCGCGCTCTGTCATGTCAAAATTCTTTAATAAAGCGTCCTTTAACTTTTCATAATCCGCCGCATCCTCATTTGACAACCGGTCATATACATCAAGTGCGCGCCCTTTGAGCAATGCACTTAAATACGCGGCCCAAACACTCTTATCCCATTTATTAGCCGTAGCATATTTCTCAAATCTAGATAAATAACTATCCATTTTATCCTTACCCTCCTCAAAATAAGGTAACTTAGGATCCCGGGCATGAGCCACCTTCTCAGCTTTTTGCTTTTCAAATTCTAGCTCGAGCTTCGCTCTCTGCATTTCTAACTGATTCCTTAATTCTTGGTGCTGTAGCTCAAACACATGTTTTATTTGTTCTAAATGGGCCTCACTAATCTCTTTTGCCTCCCTTTCAGTCTTAATGCGTGCCATTTCAAGTTCCTTATTAACATTCAACATAGCTAGTTCATGTACCCTTTCCTTTTCTGCCCTTTCCTTTTCCTTTTCTTCAGACCTTAACCTTTCTAAATCCCTTTGCTCTTGCCTTTCTGCCCGCTCAATATCTTGCTGCTCTTTAACAAAACCTTGTAACTCCTTCCCCTCATAACCTAAGTCCTTTCCCATTTGCATTAAACGCTCCATTATTGATAACGTAAATCTCACGTTACTATCAAAACCACTATAAACTGATCAGTTATGATCAGTGATGATTGAATGAGCTTAACTAAAACGTTAAGATATGTGTTATACGCGTTAATCTAACTAAAACGTTAGTTATTAAAGCACACGCGATTTTAAATGTCAAATGCTTTTAGCAAAGTATGACGTTGCGTACTGGTAGTCTAATATGACGTCATAAACCGACGACGTTTACAGTAAAATGCTACAATCCGAAGTTTCATCACATTACAAAACTCCGATCATAACAAGTCACCATTACTGTTTCTATTACGTCATACCTAACCTCAAGCCACTGCGTAAATATTAACGCTACCGTTATGTCAACGTCAGTAAATTGTTAACGTCACTACGTCAGAACCATGTGTGGGTAAGATCAATTAGTAGCTCCAATTTAACTTAGTAGAATGTCAGGTAACACAATTAAGTGGGGTCTACTTAAATTTTTCGTTACCAAGAAAAAGTGGGGTTTGCCTTGCCTTCCTGCTCAGAAATTATCGACTTGTCAGTATCCATTCAGTTGAATACATGGGTTTCGCACTTCATCAACGCAGGAAGGAAGATT
This sequence comes from Lucinisca nassula, assembly GCA_963580285.1. NCBI lineage: Eukaryota > Metazoa > Mollusca > Bivalvia > Lucinida > Lucinidae > Lucinisca > Lucinisca nassula. The sequence goes on along the minus strand of OY757021.1, from coordinate 107,960,933 downwards.
AAAGTTAATTTCTAAATGTGGCTGTCAATGCATTTTTTTTTTTTAAAGTTGATGATTCAGAGTATCAATGTGCTGTTCCACAGCCGGGAACACCAGCCAGAGATCAAATCCCACTTCTGACACCAAATGTTACATGTGGGTTTACGGCGTCCCGCAAACCCCCATGCTGACAAGACAACCGAGCGTGATCTCTGACAGGTGTACGGGCAGCTGTGGGGTAATGCACAAGAAAGATGTTAAATGAATGACATGAATTATTTACAGTATCTACATACAACACTTACTAACACAAAACATCACAATTTGTTGCTTCTGTAGCCAACTCACGACGTCCGCTCCGAAGGCAAAACACTGTTCTGTGCTCGGAACGGGTGACGTGAATACCTACAGAAGCAAACAACAAAAACAACAACAAAAACAAAAAAAAGAAACAACACAAGACGCGACTGGCCAGTTTATAACTTAGGGTGAATCCCCCACTCGCGTGACACTTCCTCTCGCGAACTAGTAAAACTAGTCTATCAACATAGTTGATAATCCTAGGATTAGCGATCACGTTTGCTGATCAGACGTTTAGTGATCGTCCAAATAACCTGCAGTTAAGTTGACCTCTTCCATGTCTCACATTTGTTTACAACGAACAATGATTTATAAGATTCTGCTTCTATCCTGGTAGGCGCTGATTACGGCGGTCTGTCCGCCCTTGCTGGACCCTAACGCCTAGCGTCGTACCAGTACCTGCTGCTATGAAGCAGGGAGCAGCAGGTCACACATTGTTATGCCTTTCAATATACTTTCTATTTCCCCGTCACAATGTTGTGTTCACTCTTACAACTTGACCTGCTGCTAAAGTGTCCGCTTTTTTCAGGGTTTATATATCTATGAATACTACCGGAAAATCATGCCTTCTCATATTACCTTGCTCAATTCGTGGCGAGGTGGAGATACCGGCCACAAACAAAGCCAGATAGCAAAAATCGAGTAGATACTGGATTTGCGTTCAAATAGTATATTTCCCATAGGAAAAATTGATGAAACGACCCTATAATCAATGACATGACTCCTGTCAAAACGAACACCCACACAACACGTGACGGGAATAAAAATCATATATGGCACAATTTGGCGGTTGGCGATTTTTAGGCAAATTCTATAGGACTCTGCCTTTTAGCGGCCCCCTGTATTGTAAAAACAGCTCTCTATAAACCACTCATGCATACATCGTATGATATGTGCATGACTTGTTCATGGAGCCGCACAGTTTGCGTACCATATTTCACCTAAAATATTTCACTCGAACCGCCCTACCATATATCTACTAAAATAATTTAGATGTGCATAAGCACCAGAGAGGTTTCCTATTCCATCTCGTAACAATTAGTAAAAAAATCCCCTGGACAGGTCTACAGTTTAGCCCAAGAATTTTGCTCCGATTGGCAGTGTGCTCTTATCACTACATCTCAGCAGGAAGCTAATTTATTATCAACATAAATTTTCTAACTGCAGACTCCTGACAGCTGGTTTCTGGTAAATGGGAAGAAACTGGTGAAAATTATTTAATTGTTATTTTAATGAAATGAAGCACTCACTACATTAGTCTGTTTTGCCCTCCTCATAAGTGGTAATTGCACAATCAGAAATATGTAAATGATTTTTTTTTTTTTTCATTTAATTTTTTTTATATAAATCTTTTTATTGTGTAATGGAGCAGTGGTAATTATCACCAAGTCAGCAGAAAACAAAAGATAACTGAGGCATATTTTTATCTTATTCTCCTATGGAGCTCATTTAAATTGCCTCACCAAGTCTATTCTTATGAGAACTGTTTGGCCCTCATGTTGCTGCATAAATTTATTAGCCACCTGCCATTCTCACCATCAACCAATCAAATTTCTTGATATTTAGTGTATTTAATCCTATTTGCAAACTTAATGATAACCAGTGTAGATCCTGATCAGAGAGAAGCCATCTAATCTGGATCTACACTATTTGCATAGGTACATGTAGGTGTGGTCATGTTCAGTGGGATATGGCAAAATTACCCTTTCAGTTTCAGCAAATGCCCACCTTTTCTAGTCAAACCAATATAAATGATCAAATATTTCATTATTGACAATTCTCCATGAAAATATTTTGACGGTTTTCATGAGAAAACAAATTCAATTTTGAAGTTTTTGCCTAAAAATATATTTTTTTTTTTTTTTGTAAAAGAGGACTATAGCAACCAAACGAGCTTCAGAAAGTACCCATGGGAACCACTGAACAAGAAACTTTGTTATAGGCTTTAGTTTTTAAAAATTGAAAAATAAAGGAACAATCTGATCTGGGCCCACACTGTTTGCATTGATTAATGACAACAGACAACAAAGCAGATGGTGATTCAAAAGGGTTAGGGGAGGGGAAGGGAGTGGTGGGGGAGTTGGAATATTTCTTTAGGCGTGTACTTTTCTTCTCAGACGCTAGCTTGTCTCTTTAGCTCACCGGAACATGCCGAAGCTATTGTAATCAGTCATTGTCCGTCGTGCGTCGTGTGTCTTTCAGCGTCAACAATTCGTTTTAAACGCTAACTCCTCCTAAACCCTTAAGCTTGGGCCAGTTTCAATCAAACTTCATAGGAATGTTGCTAAGGTGACCCTCTTCCAAATGACTAAAATGAACAAGATGGCCGTCAGAGCTAAAAATAGAAAAATCTTTAATCTTTAAATATCATTCCAACATCACAGGAATGTTGCTTAGTTGACCCTCTGACAAAATAGCTAAAACGGTTATGCTCGGATGAACAAAATGGCCTCTAGAGCTAAAGATAGAAACCAGAGGGCCAAGAGGGCCCTATTTCGCTCACCTGAGCTTCATTGTCTCTAGTCGAAGCTGTTTACCAAATATCAAAGATCTGGGCCTTCTGGTTTCAAACAAGAAGCTTTTTAAGGGTTTCCCTATATAAGCATATGTAAGACAAGTGGGCCTCTGGGTGTGGTCATTTTAGCTCCAGGGCTACAATTTGAACAATATTTGTAGATGAAGCTACATATCAAATATCAAAGGCTTGGGGCTTCTGGTTTCAGCTGAGAATAGTTTTAAAGATTTTCACCATGTCAGTCTGTGTAAAATGTGGTCCTCTGGGCGGGGCCATTTTTTTGTTCCAGGGCTATATTTGAACAATCTTGGGAGACGTCCACTAGACAAAGCTGTAAACCTAATATCAATGGCCTAGGATTCTGGAAACAAGCAGACCATGAAAAACATGGATCAAATGGGATGTTTTTTTTTTTTTATTTTTTCCTTACATAAATGTATGTAAAATTAGTGGGCCCAAAGGGCGAGTACATTTTTTGGCTCAAGGGCTACAATTTTAACAATCTTGATAGAGGTCCACTTAAGATGAAGCTACATACCAAATATCAAAGAACATGGCCTTCTGGTTTCAGACAGGATGATTTTTAATGTTAATTGCTATTATTGTCCCTATTTGTTGCCATGGCAACCAAAGTTCTGCTTGGATTCCAAATCTTTGAACAACTTTCAGTTAGTACCTCCCAAGGATCATTCTGGTGAAGTTTCGTCCAAATTGGCCCAGTGGTTTAGGAGGAGATGTTAATTATGGACAGACGATGGACGACGGACGGACGGCAGACGGACGCCGGAGCAGAGGCCTATCAGAATAGATCACTGAGCACTTTGTGCCCAGGTGAGCACTTCGGGCTCATGTGAGCTAAAAGTCAACACATTGGTTTGCATGTCAACTTCTCCTTAGCCCTTACTAAACACATCCGCGCGATAATCACTGACTTGTAGGAAATCCAGATATCTTATTTAAAGTAAATAGCAGTATTAATTGCAGTGAGATCAGTGTGTTGTGTAGGAATCATGCGTTTCGCTTAGCAAACAGTGCAGACCAAGATCAGGCACTGCAGATCAGGGTCGACACTGTTTGCTTACAGTATAGGAATTTAAGGGTCAGACGCCGCCAAATGCAGTGTCTGATCTGGGTCTAAAGTTTTAGCTTAAACAGTTTAGCTTAAAAAGTTAAGGGATAAACGAAACCATTCGGGACGTTTATATTTTTTGAGGCAATCGACCAACCAGTGCTTTCAGTGCTTCGATTTATTTTGTCTGTAAAACACTGTAAACCAGATTAGGTCTGTTTGATATTAAAAAAAAAATATCTCAACCAAAATGCATTTGCAAAATCATTTATTATTTCTTCGGCCCCCGCCCATCGGGGCTTGAAGAAATAGATGGACTGCATGATGCTTCCACGCAGAACTGAAACCGACCGCACACAAGTACTGGTAAACTGGTAGAGGATCTAAGCCTGCCCAGGCAAAGAGGTGCGAGTCGGACCGTCCATGCTTATAAACCCTTTTGGTTTCATTAGGTGACAGGGCTTGAGATGTCATTTCATCTCAATGTCGGATAAAAGTCCCGAAAAATTGGAAGCAAAGTCTCCAAAATGACCTATACAGTGTTGACGGGGACAATAAACCTTAAATCAAACAAACAAACAATTCATATTTCTTATGATGTAAAATCACACAAATAAAAACAAAGAAATAGGGTTACAACTACACATCAGTTCAGTCCATTTACTAGATTTATCAACATGTGGTTTTGTTATCCCATAAATTAGCTCCAAGAGGGAGATAACATTTCATGCTGAAGGATTTTAATGGGATTCTTGTCAGGGTCATGTTGGGCTCAGAAACACCTCTTTTTTCTAGAAATCTGGTAAAACCTGCCAGACTGTGGATGGATCTTAAACCAACTTGTTCCCGAGTAGAAACTCCAGTCCATCATGTAAACACGCCTATATAATTTTGACCCTCTTGGACCCCACTTTTATATAGCAAAACTGGGGTTTACATGGGTAAACCTTTTTTCTTATTTCTGCTCTAAAATATCGATTGTGGGTACTCGTTAGAACCGCCTCGAGGAGGCGGTTCTTACGAGTACCCACAATCTATATTTTGAGCAGAAATAAGAAAAATATCGCAATTTTTCGTCTTAATTTTTTTTTTCGGCGGTAAAGGAGTGTTTTCGCGTCATTCTAAAATTTTAGTTTTTTTTCGGCAAAAAATACAATGTATTTGTATAGGCGTGTTTTCGTAGTTTAAGGGGTTTCAAGTTAGGTAAGGTCTAAAATTAAACAATAGCTGTGTTTCCGCTAACCCGACCGACTCTGATTGTTTTCTGCCGACCCTGCAATTTTTATTGCCATCTAGAAAAATTAATAAAAAAAAAAATTCTTACCTATCGACCTAAATGTTTTCTAGCACTTTTGATGAAAATTCATAAAACGTCAAACAAGCAAAATAAATAACTGAAACCCTGCTGTATTGTTTCCGTGTTGCTTTTAACCCTATTATGTGAATCTGCCCCCGCCTATCGGGGCTTGAAGAAATATATGGGCTGCATGATGCTTCCACGCAGAGCTGAAACCGACCCGCACACGAGTACCGGTAAACCGCTTAGAGGATCTAAGCCTGCCCAGGCAAAGCGGTGCAAGTCGGCCTGTTCATGCTTATAAAGCCTATTGGTTTCATTGGGCGGCAGGGCATGAGACGTCATTTCATCTCAATGTCGTGTAAAAGTCCCACAAAATTGGAAGCAACGTCTCCAAAATGACCTTTACATCGTGGACGGGGACGTTAAACCTCCAACCAAGCAGGCATAGAGGATTGTTAGCAAAACTGAAACACTACAGAATCTCTGGTAGCCTGCTGAGTTGGTTTGAAAGCTATTTATCCAACAGGTATCAACGAGTTGTGTTACCAGGCGGTAAATCTGGCTGGCTTCACATCAAATCGGGAGTCCCACAGGGTCTATTCTTGGCCCACTCCTATTTATTGTATATGTTAACGATATTGTGCATGACATACACTCAGATATCCGATTATTTGCAGATGATACAAGCCTTTACATAACTGTTGATTTTCCTGACTCAGCAGCCCAGATACTGAACGTTTTTATCTTTTCAGAATAGGCAAATGGGCAGATAGATGGCTTGTCAATTATAACCCAAAGCAAACCGAAACTTTACTTCTGAGTCGTAAGCTTAATAGAATAAATCATCCAACACTTTACCTAAACGAGGTCTCAATTAAAGAAGTAACATCATACAAGCATCTAGGACTGATCTTCTCTCAACGCTGTGACTGGCAAAACCATATTGATTATATACAAGAAAAAGCTTGGTCCCGAATGAATCTCCTCAGAAATTTGAAATTTACGCTTGACCGTAAATTTCTTCAAAAAATTTACTTTACTTTCATCCGCTCTCATTTAGAATATGCATTCGTTGTTTGGGACAATTGTACCCAGCAACAAAGCAATGCTCTTGAAAAATACAACTCAAAGCTGGCAAAATTGTCTCCGGTACCACTAAACTCGTAGAGATTGACAAACTGTATGCAGAACTTGGTTGGCTCAAGCTCTCTGAACGAAGGAATCTGCACAAATTATATTTGTTTTTTAAGATGGAGAATAATCAAACGCCTTTGTATCTAGCGGAGTTAATTCCTCCACGTGTAGGAGAAGTTTCTAGCTATTCACTTCGAAACGCTGATCACTACCTGACTATCAATGCTCATACTACCTCCTATGCCAACTCCTTCCTTCCCTCAACTATCCAAACATAGAACGCCCTCCCAAACTCAACCAAGAATGCTGAGTCGCTGGCATCGTTCAAACGACTGCTTATCCACAATACGCCAAAAATTCCCGAGTACTTCTTCAGCGGGGACACAATGTCCAAGATCCTACACACACGTCTTCGAACAGAATGTAGTGCATTAAATCAGCATCTGTTCAGAAGAAATCTTGTACCCAGTCCAAATTGTAAATGCGGCAATGTGGAAAGTAACAACCATTTTCTGTTAGAGTGTAAACGTTTCCGTTTGATACGTGCAGATATGTTTAACAAAATTCGTGAACATATACCACCTGACATTTATATTACAACAAGGTTGCTACTGCAAGGTGACAGCAGCATTTCTGTCGAAAACAACATACGCGTTTTCAAGGAAGTGCAGACTTTTATCTAAAAAAACAAGCGATTTGTTTTCTGATTTTTGTTATCCTAGAACCTATTACCACGACAACTGGCACTATTTGCATTTCTTTCCCATAACAGCCCTTTCCCATTTCATCTTTCCATATTCACTAGACGATTATGGTAGGTTTTTTTTATTCAAATTGGTCTTGACGAATCCTCTTCTTTTCTTTTTACCTTTCTTTCTCTTTTTGTATTCTGAATCATTTATATCGGTATTTTAGTTTGTTTCGGTTTATAGTTCCTGTTCGAAACTTTCCATTCTTTCCTCCTTCTTTATCTTCTTTTTCTGGCATTCTTTTCTATTGTCTTGTGTGTCTTGTATCTAGTCTCGTGAAGTCTTGTGATTTTTATTATTATGTTATTTTTATTCATCTTCATTCTCAGTCGTAGAAAACTGTAAACTATTTTATGATAAGAATCCATACAACATGCCATCCACACCTACTCATTCGCAACAGGAGATAATTCACATAAGCGTTTCGCATGTTTTCAAATCCTGTCATTGCAATTTGTACATGTTCTGTTGTAACTTGCCTATCTATTTAAAATGAATAAATATTGTTTAAACCAACAAAACAAATAAACAAATTATTAAGTAGATGTTTAATGCAATATACATGTAGTTAAAATTTAGCCTTTTTAACCATTTTCGCTTTTTTTTCCTTTAAATAAGTGGTTGACAAAAATAATAAGTTTTAGCGACCTACCGACCCAAACCCTTTGAGAGCATGTTATCGATAACACAGCTATTTTAGGGCCTTATTTGCAGAACAATGACTGAACATTTTGCAAACAGAGGCACTGATCAGACCATATCGAGTGCAGCCTTTGTTATAGACCTGCACTGTTTGTCAGTGCCTTGGTGTGGTAATTTCCCTTATGCAAGTACAGTAAAATTCCTACATTAAGACCACATTTGGAACTGTTACAAAGTGGTCTGAAAGACCACTTTTTGAACAGTCCCAAAGGTGGTCTCTGACCGGAGGACACTGTACGCAGAAAACATAAAAAAAGAATAACTGAAACTTTCCAAATTAGAATTAGTATCAATTTGTGGTGGTCTTAATTAATAATAGCGGAATTTTACTGTAGATCTTCTAATGTATTAACCTAAAAAATCTACAAGTTTTATCGAATTCCTAAGTTTGAGGATTTTCTGCAGTGAAAGTCGCAACTAAGGAATGGAGTATAGCTGGACAACTTCCCTGACCCTGGCGGGATGCAACCCGGGCTGCTCAGGTGAAGTATAATGTTCTAACCACTGAGCCAAACAAAGAGTAGACTCCTTGACGTGGTCATCACGAAAACACACCTATATAATTTTGACCCCCTTAAACCCAACCTTTATACAGTAAAACTGGGGTTTACAGGGGTAAACAGCATTTTCCTTATATCTGCTTGAAAGCATAGATTGTGGGTACTCCATAGAACCGCCTCGACGAGGCGGTTCTATCGAGACCCACAATCTATGTTTTGAGCAGAAATAAGAAAAAAATAACAATTTTCATCTTAAAATTTCCATTTTTTTGGCTGAAAAATGACAATGTATTTGTATAGGCGTGTTTTCGTAATGAATTGTTAAAAAGAGAAACGACGAGGAACTGATACAATCAGATCCCAAATTCTTCCTACAATATCACTAGGGAAAAGAAGTCACAACATAGAGTGGCGACAGTAAACAAAACGGATAACAGGCTCTTTAGTAAACAGGTGGTGACTCAATATCCAAACCTAATTTGTGTCAGCCTCGATAGCCCAGTGGTTAGCGAGTTCGACTTATGATCAAGATGTTGTGGGTTCAAATCCGGCCACAGGAGCCGAGGTGCGTTCTTGGGCAAGACCCGTTATGACACTGCCCACTCCACCAAGGCGTAAATGGGTAGTGTAAAGGTCCCTGCCTCTCTTCTCGCGCGCGTGATATCATCCGGAAAGAGTGTCCGAGAGCGATTCAAATAAGCTTGAAGCTTTCATCGCAATCGAACGTAAAATAAATTAGTATAAACTAAACCTAACTAAAAAGGAGCATTATGCATAAAGGGAGTGGGGGGATGAGAATCAGAATCAGCAACATGACAAACATTAAACTGGAAGGACTTACGTAACTAAAATGAGCAACCAAAAAGAGTAAAGAATCAGAATCATCAACGTAACACTATACAGTAGAACTTCAATGGCTCGAACAATGATAGCTCGTTTACCATGGCTGAGTCGAACCCGTTCTTGAGCCCCTAGGGAAATCCTCTACATAAGAAATTGATGGGATAATAAAGGAGATTTTAGGCTTTTATCCTGCAAATGTATGCTTTGTATATTCATTAGAATCGCCTCGATGAGGCGATTCTAATGAATACACACAACATACATTTTCATAAAAGAACACCGAAAAATAGTATGTCCAAAAGTATCTCGTTATGCCTCCTGGCAGTAATCTCAGTGGCTCGAACTACCCCTGTCTCGAACAAATTTTCATGGTCCCAAAGGGGTTCGAGCCATCGAAGTTCGGCTGTATATGATTAGGGAAATAATCAGTGCCACCAACACAAAACATGAAGGAACCACAGCAAAAGCACCGACTTGGAACGGTCATTACAAATTACTGGTGGGTTAACCTATTGCGGTCCGTAATACTCCCCCTCTTCAAGGAAGTCATCATTTATGATAACGCGAAGTGTTACGTCCTCGTCAACACTATTAGATCATTTTGGAGATAATGCTTACAACTTTGTGGGACTTTTACCCGAAATTGAGATTAAATGGCACTTCAAGCCTACCACCCAAAGAACACACAATGGTTTAAGGACCGGTCCGACTCCCATCACTTATCCTGCGCCGACTTATACATTCTAAATGCTCTAGCAGATCGGTCTGTTTCGAAACACCAAGTTGTATATTGCATTGGTGCGTTACCTTTTAGTAAATACACGGTTAGTGTTTTTAATAATATAATATAATCGGTGAGCCTTAGACAATTTTATAGGGGCGAGCTTTAGCGAGCCCCTATAAAATTGTCGCGGCGAACCGATTATATTTTATTATTAAAGACACTAACCACGTATTTAGTTTATACCGCAATTCAAAACAACCAAGGGTTTTTGCAATAATTTAGCATTTAAGCAAAAAAATAAAAAAAAAAAGACAGCGGACAGTGAGGCTTGTTAAACGACATTCGGTGACATGGCGCGCACATTTAGTATAACGTGACGTCAACTAGTGCAAAGTTTCTGACGTCATCGCGCCACAAAGACGCAGGAAATAACATGGATGCTCGAATAAAAGTTTCTCAGCACTTTACATTCTGTATGAAAATCTGCAAATAAATAGTTTATTTTAGCTTTTGAAATTATTTTCGAGGTTGAGACGCAACTGCAGTAGCAGTGCGCAGTTATTCTAACGGGCTATTCAAACCACGAAAGGCCGAGAAGGTAAGAATTTAGCTGAAATTTCTGAAAATCTGTTCAAATAAATGTTGAAAAGATTTTAACTCGCAGTTTCGTTGTTTTCCCATGTATGAAAGGTTGCACGTTATTGTTTAGTGACCTGAAAAGTAGATCCGGTCTATTAACGGTCACTAGACGTATTATAGGTCGGCCCCCGCCTATATGGGCTTGAAGAAATATATGGGCTGCATGATGCTTCCACGCAGAGCTGAATCTGGCCGCACACTAGTACTGGTAAACCGCTTAGAGGGTCTAAGCCTGTCCAGGAACCGCGGGGCGAGGTGGACCGTCCATGCTAATAAACCCTATTGGTTTCATTGGGCGACAGGGCTTGAGATGTCATTTCATTTCAACGTCGGGTAAAAGTCCCACAAAATTGGAAGCAACGTCTCCAAAATGACCTTTACAGTGTTGACGGGGACGTTAAACCTCAAATAAAACAAACAAAAACAAACGTATTATAGGTCAGTAGAAGGTATTATAGGTCACTACCGATTATAGCGTGCAGTTATTCGTCCCCCTTTATCAGGTTACTAGAATGCCTGATTGCGGTATAAAATAAGTTTTACCACCCTCTCAGTTTATTGTTTTTCAAAATTCTGTATATGACACAACTGAAAATTGATAGTTACTGTTTTGCAGTCTTATTATGTCAGTTGTCAAATACATAGCCGTACGTGCAGTGCAAATGATGGCTTAATTATATCACATTCTAGCAGATTCCGATGACTGAAAACATGTTTGCTATTTCAGGCAAATGCATTATGTTTTAGCAAATATGACTAACTCAGGAAGCAAGCTACGGAAGAGCATTGGCGCCAGGTATACTTTTTTTCTTTTGAAAGGTATCTCGAAATTTCGACTTAGTATCTCGAAATTTCGACTTAGTAACTCGAAATTTCGACATAATAACTAGAAATTTCGACTTATTAAATCGGAATTGCGACTTAGTATGTCGAAGTTTCGACTTATTAACTCGAAATTTCGACTTATTATCTCGAAATTTCGACTAAGTAACTCGAAATTTCGACATATTTACTCGAAATTTCGACTTATTAACTCAAAATTTCGACTTAGTATCTCGAAAATTCGACTTATTATCTCGAAATTTTGACTTTTTAATTCGAAATTTCGACTGAGCGGTATCTCGAAATTTCGACTAAGTAACTCGAAATTTCGACTTAATAAACCTCTCGAAATTTCGACTTAGTATCTCAAAATTTCGACTCAATATCTAGACATTTCGACCTATTAAATCCTATACGCACAGTTAATGACGGTATTCGACTGGAGACCTTTCGTGGAGCACGACTAAGCTCCGCTCACGATGCGCAGTGGAAAATTGTGGTCCACGTTTTTGTACCAGTCGAATGTAATTCGTGCTTCACGCGCTATAATGGCTTCCGGTTTGATGCCTAAAGCAAGAAAATGGAAAACTAATGTGACTGTTCGGTTGATTGTATCGATTCCTGATCATTGTCTCCAATTCTATTTTGGTCACTACTTTGTTGCTACACTTTTTCTTACCTTAAAGGTCAAATGTAGTATAAGTTTCATTGAAGTAGGACCACAAACGTTAAAGCAAAATGCATTTTAATTTTGCGGTCAGGGAACCACGAAATGACGGAGTCACGAAATCACGGAAGGACTTGGCAAAACTAGTATACATGTAGCCCCTAAACAATAACATTCGGTGCCGCAATTTGGCAAGACTATGTTATCGTAAAAGAACTTATACATGTACTTGTTTATAAAAAGCTTACAAGGATTGAGCCGTATATACCTAGAGTCCAATTTCTTGGACATTGACAAACAAGGTAGAACCAGATCAGACACCACAGAACGCGGCGTCTGAACTGGTCCACACTGTTTGCTTAAATTACAGTTTTGTAAAACTCTCCACAAACAAAACAAACCTGATAGCCCTACAACTGCAATGGATCACTCTACACCGTAAATCGGTGGAAGATTCAAGTGGCATAATGGTTTTAAATTCCCCAGGTTGCCCTATACGCATAATCTTGTTGGGACTATTCTTTGAAAACGTATTTTAAATATATGGCTTAATACGATATCACATTATGTCATTGTGGAGAAATGAGACTAAAAACATACAAGTAAGCCTACGGATGTTATTTTTAAATATCTGTTTATGTCGTCTGCTTGCAAACTTTTCGAACATATTTTTGCTTCCACACTGTTTGCAACAAGTACTTTTAAATTACCCAGCAGACGACAAAGCAGACGAGAGTCGTTGTGATCGGCATCTTTTGGGTGAAATCACACACAAATATGAACTTTTTACATGATGAAAACTCAAAGTGCTGGTCGAAATATGAGCAGTGTACGTTTCCGATTCGTTGTTTGGTGGGGACTCTGAGCAAGACAAATCACTATTAAGCTCAAAATAAAGACTTATGTTAGAGTTTTAACCTGTTCACCCCTTTGTCTCATGTGGGGAAAGTGGCTGGATGAGGCAAAAGTGTCGTGTATACATAACGTTCATCACGAAAACACGCCTATATAATTTTGACCCCATTGAACCCCACTTTTATATAGTAAAACTGGGGTTTCCGGGGGTATACCTTATTTTTCTTATTTCTGCTCTAAAATATAGACTGTGGGTACTCGTTAGAATCGCCTCGATGAGGGGTTTATAACGAGTGCCCACAATCTATATTTTGAGCAGAAATAAGAAAAATATCACAATTTTTCATCATAAAATTTTCATATTTTCGGCGATAAAGATGGCAATTTATTTGTATAGGCGTGTTTGCGTAATGAACAATTCTGTGCAAAGAACACCCGTATATAACACACTTGATTTACCGGTAGTTAAACTCGGGTATACAAGGTGATGCATTATTTTTTCTGCTCAAAGACCTACATGTAGCTTGTGGATACCCGTTAGAACCGCATCACCGAGCACACATAACCTATGATTGAAAACCTATGAAATGAGAAAATTATAGAACATTTTCTTCAGAAACATCACGAAAACACACCTATATAACTATGACCCCCTTATACCCCTATTTTATATAGTAAAACTGGGGTTTGCAGGGGTAAAACCTTATTTTTCTTATTTCTGCTCTAAAATATAGGTTGTAGGTACTCGTTAGAACCGCCTCGCAGATATGCCATAATGGCAGTTCCACCGTTATTGCACTAAGCAGACGAAGTGTTGGTTCCACATATTGGCGGAGTCAACGCTTTTTTTACTTATTAAATTCCATGCTGGCATTAAACAAACACGTTAACAAGCCTGTGTTATTCAGGGGAATGGGAGGCAATCCTGCAAAACTATTTTTGTCTCCAATGTCAATAAGGGTCCTTTTAAAGTAGACCTATGGGACAGGGCTTATAGAAAAGTGAACTGGAAGTCCCGAAAGTTGTCTCCTTTTGGAAAAAGGCGGGGAAATCTGCCAAGTGTTCCCATTCCCCTAAATACTCTTGTGAACCCTACTTTATTCAAGAAAGGCGGATTAAAAAGGTGTACATTTTTTCTCATATTTTGCTCAGACATTGTCAAATGGTGTTGATATTGGTTAGAACCACCTCACTGAGGCACCCACAATTTATTTGTGAAGTAGAAATGAAAACCACATAAAACATCACAAAAACACACCTATCTAATTTTGACATCCTTAAACCCCATTTTTATACAGTAAAAGTAGGGTTTACACGGGGTATACATTATTTTTCTTATTTCTGTTAAAAAAAAAAAACGATTGTGGGTACTCGTTAGTACCGCCTAGCCGAGGCTGTTTTAACGAGTACCCGCAATCAATGTTTAGAGCAGAAATATGAAAAATATCGGATTTTTTTATCGGAATGTTTCATTTTTTCATCGGTACACTGTAAAGGTTAAAATGAATTTTATAGGCGTGCTTTCGTGGTAATCAGAAAAAAATGTCTGATTTGGAGCCATGAAAAATTCATTTTGTCACACGAACGTGTTATCATATTGGCCGGCTTAGCTTCCAAAGAGTTATTTCCTCATTCAGTTAAGCTATGGCATTATCTATCCATCTTTACATCTTGCAGCACCCTCTCGAGGGGATTGTGTGCAGTTGTGGGCGGTGCGATAGAAGGAAAATGTGCGAACATAGACGCATCACGAAAGCACGCCTATATCATTTTGACCCACTTTAGCCCCACTTTTAAGAGAAAATTGGGGTTTAAATGGGTATACATAATTTTCTTAGGCCCCGTGCTACGCCACTCGAGTATAAATATCATACTGCTCAACGAAAGAATATACACACGATAGTCAACTAACATGGTATACCCGATATTTGATTATGCTGATGGGCTCGAAGGAACCCGAATGTCCCCTACTTTTTGTGGGCAGTATATATCGAAGAAAAAAATATTACTGTTCTTCATTTAAAAAAATTCTAAGGGAATATTTCACCATGCCTCAGTAGATTTTCAAGACATTATTATGCAATATTTATAATTCCAATCGGATACAGATCTGATCAAAGGATCGTATAGTTTTGGCACACCAAATAATGTATTTTTCATAATAATCTAGCTGTTCCCTTGTGTGATATGTACGTGTCTCATAATTTCCTTTCCAGTCTCCAAGGAATGATAGGTGATATATGTGCTCTGGTACAATATTAAAATGTTGATTTGCCAATAATCAGCAATATATGCTATAGTTTAACGTGTGACAAACAAAGGTCAAGGTAATCTTCTCGAACGATCATTTTCTTCTTTGCTGGCCGTGTTTTATGGGGTGCCGTTTTTCTATTTAATCCATATTTATAGCTATCCATAATTCGATTTCAGGATATCCATAATTCTAATTATGGATGCCCATAAATCAGCCGAATAATGGATATTCATAATTCGAATTACATATATCCATAAATCGAACTATGAATATCCATAATTTGATTAATGGATACCATTAATTCAGATCGATTTATGGATATCCATAATTCGAATTATTGATATCACTAATTTCAATTTTGGATATCAATAAATCAAAATATGGATATCCATAAATCGAATTATGGATACATGTATCCATAAATCGAGCTGAATTAGTGATATCCATATTTCGAATTATGGATATTCATAATTCACCGCAAAAGCCTTTGGTTTCAGTCAATATTTATTTTTTTTTTTTTTTTTTTTTTTTGCTTAGACGAATATATATCCGTAAATCGAATTAGTATTAGTGATATCCATAAATGGACCGAACTATGGATTTCCATAATTCGAATTAATGATATCCAAAAATCGAATTAGTGATATCCATAAATCGATCTGACTTAATGATATACATAAATCGAATCATGGATATCCATAATTAGATTAATATCAAATCAACGTCGGTGCAACGTCATGACGTTTATGCAACGTCACATCAACGTCGTGCAACGTCGTCACGTTGCATCGACGTTGATTTGACGCAATATTTATTTAACTTGAGGACAAAAAGAACTTGTAGGCTATATTTTCCATGTTCAAGATTTTTATAGTTTCGACAGAAATTTATTGATATAAAGTGTATGTTATTTCTAAAATGGTGCGTTTCTAACCAGTCAGAAAAATCACATGCTGCCACAATTCGATTCTGACAATTAAGATAAAACAAAGTATGCTACATGAACAATCAAGAAACTATAGCAAAAAGAAAATAGCCTATAAACATTGAAAAGGTATAACTTTTTCGCACAACTTAATATCTTGTGTGCACAAGATACTATCTTGTTCGCACAACATATCTTGTTTGCAAAACATAGATCTTGGGAAGTTGTGCGAACAAGATATTATCTTGAGGGCAAAAGATAGTAAGTTGTAACATAATCTCTTGCGCACAAGATAATATCTTGTTCGCACAATTTAATATCTTGTATGCACAAGATATATGTATTATCCTATTATCACGCATGACGTCATGACGTTATGCGTCAGTAACCATGTCTACTACGCGTGTAGTCATATGCTTTTTTTTGGCTTGACATTAGCCACAAAACAACCATAAATAAAGTGCGCTCCTTCATTTCTCCAAAACACTTATTTCCTGATGAAAAGTTGTGTTGTTTTTCTTGTTTTTCACTTGTGTGCTCGTCAGAATCGCCACATCGCAGCAGTCTAAAGGGTCCCATAACCTATGTCTTGATGCAAAAATAAGAAAAACGATTCCTATTCCTGTACATCACGTGAACACGTCCGTGCAATAAAGACCCCATAAATATGTTCTATAAAAGGGTTATCCTTTGGAAGCAAGGAATACACCACAGAACTGAAAAATATGGAGTGTACATGTTTTCTGGGCCAGACTAGCTAGTTTCGGCCAATTAGGCCTCATCAGTGACACTCGGATATTTTCAAAATTCCACAATGGAATCAATGATCCTAAATGACAAGAAAATATAATCTAAACCCCACTTTATATAGAGAAAACTGGAGTTTACGGGGTAAAAATTACGTTCCTTATTTCTGCTCCAAGACATAGGTTGTGGGTACTCGTTACTCGATGAGGCGGTTCTAACGAGCACCCAAAACCTATGTTTGGAGTATAAATGAAAAACAATATCACAAATTTTCATAGAAAAATTGCCTTTTTAGAGGTGTGAAAAATGTACTATATCACATGTATGTGTTATCGTAATGAATACCAATTTTCTCTATATACAGTGGGGTTTAAAGGGGGTGTTTATTACATATAGACGGACTTGTTAACAGACGGCAAATTTAGCTTCAAATCAAAGATGAGTGAAAACGAAAATCCAACTACATTCATATAATAAAGTGCAAGTGACTCGTCGTCTTTGGATGCTGTACTACAGGAGTTTCTTTAACCGTGTCAAACAGTGTATTTCTTCAGGGCACCAAAAGTGACATTTGTTTATGAAAAGTATTATGCGTTCCTTATTTTTATAGCAAACATAGTTTGTGGATGCTCCTTGAATCCCCCGATTGTGGCGGTTAAAACGAGTGCTTACATTCTATGATTCTCAGCAAAAAAACCTTCTCTTTACTAATTTTGATGACAGACCTGTCAACATGATTACATGGGGATGTTTACATTGCTTCTCTCTTTAACTGCACGCCGGTTGGCCAGTGCTCAGATTCTATAACGGTCCAAGCGTAAAGGCTTACTGAGAATTAGAGAGAATCTAATTTTATGTAATGTTGGTTGGTGCCTGATGCTCTGTCTCTGGTTGGGCCAATCGGTGCCTAACTGTTGGTTTTCGTTTGCTCCAGCATTTCAGTGGTTTCTTGCTGTCGAGTCTTTACCGTTGTTTTATCTCTGTGGTTGATTGATTTTTGTGTTCCCGGAGATGTTGCACTGATGAGTTAGGAGGCCTTCATGCGCACTGAACAAATTATTTGTTTAAATCGCGACGGAAGTAAGGGCGAGGATCATGCCCACGTAAAATCGATTTAAGCCCCGCGAGTGGAATTCGTTTCACTGACCGTTCCAAGGCGGTTCTTCTGTGTGTGTGTTTTTTTTGTTATGGTTTGTCATTGAGTGCCCTGTATCTCTTATATTATTTTGTTACGGACAGCCAATTGGCCATTTTGTGGGAAAGTAACTGTCCTTTTGGCTTTCCGCTGTTGATGTTTCCATTTGGGTGTAGTTATGTTTGTGTTTCTTTCCCTTTGGTGTCTCTGATGGGAGTTGTGCGTTAATTGTATCGATTCCTGATCATTGCCTTCACTTGTATTTGCATCTACTTTTTGGTTCCCATTTTACCATGAAGTTTTAACTGGTGACTTAAAGGTATCTTAAAATTGCTTTTGCTGCACTATTCCGCTGTAAGACACCTTTACGGATCTCTTACGCAAGCTGAGGTCTAATTGGCCGAAACTAGCAAGTCTGATCCTGTAAACAACTTGAACACTCCGCGGGTTTCAGTTCGTTGTTGCAGTCCTTGCTTCAAAAGGATTTCCCTTTGATTGAAAATGTTACTTCAACACAGCTGTTTAAAATGAATGTGTGGCGGTCGTAAAAAAAGTCTTTCTGTCGTAAATCATAGTGTGGGTGTATTCTGTAGAATCTTGTGTCATTGATTCCGCTGCGGAAGTTTGAAAATGTCTGAGGGAAATTGGTCGAAACTAGCTAGTCATGGCCAGAAAAAAACTTCAACATTCCACCGTCTTCAGTTCTGCGTTTTAGTCATAGCCTCAAAGGGATTACATCTTTAGCCAAAGGAAGAACTTTTGAACTACCCCCAGTGTCGACGTCGGCGTCAGCGTTAGAATTTACCTTAACGTTTTTAAGAGCTCATATTTGCCAACCATACGATGGATTTGATTTATATTTGGCTTGACGGATTTAGGCCCAACGGTTTATTCAGCAATAACTCCGCCCTCATGACCTAAAGTCAAAGTCAGGGACGAAGATATTTTAATGTAAAGGTTTTACGAGGACTTTGATTTTTTCTTTTACAGCTCACATTTTCTAAATCAATTCAAGAAAGGCACCTGTCAGTTTCTGGTGAAAGAAATAAAATGCTTAAATATATATTTTATTTTTACATTCTGCTTGAAAACAAAATCAGGGGAAAACAAAACCTTGTTAATCTGTTTAGGAGACATTAGACTAATGCATGGAACATAATCTTTTTTTCATTTGTTTCATAAAAACGTTGAAAACACGCAAAGTATTGAAGAAATAAATGTTTATTCCTGATGTAAATCAATTGTTAATTGGTTGCTGCTTCTTTACGTAAAACTGGCATCCTTGTAATTTAAACCATACAATAAATGACTAATGTATTTTTCGCTCAGTAAAAAGGACAGGAAATGACAAGTCCATATAATAACACCTACAGGCAGGATGTTTTTGTAAAAAAGATCACAAATCATATCTACATTTGCCTGTCTATAATTACCAACTGATTAAATTAAGCCGCTCAATAATGCTGAATACGAAGCTATTGACGTGATAATAGGAAGAATTAGACTACAAACATGCTAAATCAATGACAGGCACGGTGCGGACTAATCTGAACTAAACTGAGGATAACACTGTTAAATGTCTGTTACTTTTACGTACTTGTGGTACATTTGAAAATGAATCTTAATAGTTGTTGCAAGCAACAAAATACGCCGTGGTCGTTCATATTTTCAAAGAAAACCCGCGTAAGGAGAAAACATGTCCAGGGGCCAGTTGTTCAAAACTAACGACGTCGTTAGTTAACGTATCGTTAAAACTTTGATCATTAGATATGGCAAATATGCTATATTTTTTTCAACAAAAATACCCAAATTTTAGATATTGAACTTGCTAGAATATTTAACAATATGACCACTAACGAGCTCGTTAAGCTAACGATGCTTTGGACAAATGGGCCCTGATGTTGGCATTCCAAAGAGTAATTAATAGTCATTACAATAACAGATCCTTGCGATAAAGAGGATGTCTCTTCTATCTCTAGAACTCGCATTTTTTTTTAGATGAAAATGTTTCATATTTTATTCTTATTTTTAGTCTAGTTTTTGTGTGTTCTTCAAAAATAAAGATTATTGGTACCAGCACTCTTTTTGTTTTTGAACAAACATATCAATCATGAACACTTAACTTTGCATTATAAGTGTCGTGAACCATGCGTAATTGATTCTTCTCAGTATTTAGCCATCAAAATAGAAGTGACGCCAATGATCAGGAATCGATACAATTAACCCACAGCTCCCATCAGAGATACCAAAGGGAAAGAAACACAAACATGAAACACCTAGACAAAAATGGAAACATCACTAGCAGAAAGCCAAAAGGACAGTTACTTTCCCACAATATGGCCAATTGGCTATCCATAACAAAATAATATAAGCGATACACGCACTCAAAGACAAGCCATAACAACAACAAAAAAAACAACACGACAGAAGAACCGCCTTGGAACGGTCAGTGAAACGAATTCCGCCACTGGCGGGGCTTAAATCGATTTTACGTGGCCACGATCCTCGCCCTTACTTCCGTCGCGTGAACTTAAATGCCAATATCTATGTATTTATGCTAGCTCTAACCATAACACTTCTTATCAAAATACTTGATTTTGTTTACTTCTTATCTTGTGGACTTTCCTGAGTAACATTTACTTCCTTTTTATGTCCCCGGTAGCGATAGCGGGGACATATTGTTTTTGCCCTGTCTGTTTGTTGGTTTGTAGGTTTGTTGGTTTGTACGTGGACAACTTTAACGTTGGCCATAACTTTTGAACCGTTTGAGATAGAGCTTTCATATTTGGCCTGAAGGTTCCTTGTGACAAGACCTTCACAGTCATGCAAAACAATTTGACCTGTGACCTTGACCTTGACCTTTGACCCACTTAAAAGAAAAAATAACATTGGTCATAACTTTTGAACCACTTGAGATACAGCCTTCATATTTAGTATGTATGTTCCTTGTGACAAAAGCTTTACATTCATACAAAATATTTTGACCTGTGACCTTGACCTTGACCTTTGACCTACTTAACATGAAAAAATAACATTTTGGTCATAACTTTTGAACGGTTTGAGATAGAGCCTTCATATTTTGCATGTAGGTTCCTTGTGACAAGAGCTTTACATTCATGCAAAAAAATTGACCTGTGACCTTGACCTTGACCTTTGATCTACTTAAAAGAAAAAAATAACATTGGTCATAACTTTTGAACCACTTGAGATACAGCCTTCATATTTAGCATGTATGTTCCTTGTGACAATAGATTTACATTCATGCAGAAAAATTTGACCTGTGACCTTGACCTTGACCTTTGACCTACTTAAAATAAAAATATCATTTTGGTTATAACTTTTGAACAGTTTGAGATAGAGCCTTCATATTTTGCATGTAGGTTCCTTGTGACAAGAGCTTTACATTCACACAAACAAGTTTGACCTGTGGCCTTGACCTTTGACCTACATAAAAGAAAAAGTTAACATTGGTCATAACTTTTGAACCGTTTGAGATACAGCCTTCATATTTAGCATGTAGGTTCCTTGTGACAAACGCTTTACATTCATGCAAAAATTTTGACCTGTGACCTTGACCTTTGACCTACTTATAAAAATAAACATTTTTGGTCATAACTTTGGAACCGTTTGGGATAGAGCTTTCATATTTGGCATGTATGTTCCCTGTGATTAGAGCTTTTCATTCATGCAAATGTTTGGACCATGACCTTGACCTTTGACCTACTTTTAAGAAGAAATAAAATTGTTCATTACTTTTGAACCGTTTAAGATAGAGCCTTAATATTTGGCACGTAGGTTCATTGCGACAAGAGCTTTACATTCATGCAATTTTTTTTACCTTTGACTTTAACCTACTTTAAAGAAAAAATATTATTGTTCATAACTTTTGAACCGTTTAAGATAGAGCTTTCATATATGGCATGTACGTTTCTTGTGTCAAGGGCTTCCCACACAAACAACAATCTTGAACTGTGAGCAACTTTGAATAAAAAATGACCATGCCCGGGGACATATTCGTGTTTCACAAACACATCTTGTTTAGTATGTTCTCCCTGATTCAAATCATAAACATACTGGACTAAAATGTTGCGTTCAACACAAGATTCTAATACAATTTTAGAAGCCTTCGTGGTGCACTGGTTACGCTACCCCACTTGTGAACCAGGGATCGCAGGATCGATCCCGGGCTTCTCCAGACTTTCGAATGAGTCTTTAAACCGAGGTCCCGTCTCCGTATGACCTTATCTGTTGGTGGGACGTAAAACTCAAACACTCACTCTAAAACAATTTGCCTTTGAAGACAGTGAATAAATTCAAGAAAAAAAAAAAACAATTGTACCATAATGTACTAATATCTGTGTCTAATGAATGACGCCACATGAGTTACATTTTTCTTTGTTTGTTTGATTTGAGGTTTAACATCCCCGTCAACACTGTATAGGTCGTTTTGGAGACGTTGTCGCCAGTTTTGTGGGAATTTTACCCGACATTGAGATGAAAAGCCATCTCAAGCCCTGACATCCAATGAAACATTAGGGTTTATAAGCGATGACGGTCCGACTGGCACCGCTTTGCCTGGGCATGCTTGGATCCTCTGGGCGGTTTACCAGTACTCTTGTGCGTTCGGTTTTAGCTCTGCGTGGAAGCATCATGCAGCCCATCTATTTTATTCAAGCCCCGGTGGACGGGGCCGCATATGTGACATTTAATATCAACGACATAAATGTAAATATGCTAATCTTTTATTTCGACAACACACGTATGTGGCACATAGAGGATCTTAGAACATATTTACATGAGTGCTCATGTATTATTGAATTTTTTAAACGAGTTGAAGAAAAGGGATAAAATGCGAGGCTTCGCCGAGCATTTTATTCCTTTTCCTTAACTAGTTTAACAAATTCAATAATACATGAACACGAATGCAAGATTCTATTTATCAAATGACATCAAAAGGCACTAAATGCACGATTTTTCAACAGATATGTACATATTCAAGCATTAGTAAACGCGCGCGAAGTCGTTAAGGACGCCGTACGTGTAAGTTACGGGACGTATCTAACTAATTTGCATATTTAATCCACTAGTGGATTATCGAATCTATTACATGACGTTATTACACTCTCAGACGTGACGTCATATGATAAAATGACTTCTATCACGACCAAACACGTTTACAAAGTCTTGAAATGAATACCCTGCAAACCCCACTTTATATAGAATGGGTTGCACAACGTAATACATTAATGTCATCTTTGGCTTAAACAGATTGTGGGTACTCGTTAGAACCGCCTTATTGAGGTGGGTTGGAACCGCCTAATTGAGGCGGTTATAACGCACACCAACAATCTATGTTTGATATAGGAATCAGAAAAATATGACAAATTTTCACCATAAAAATATCAGTGTCGGAGACAAGGAAATATATTATGTCGCTTGTAGGTGCTCGTTACAAACCATGTTTATAAACAGAAATAATAAAAACAATTCGTAGTGAGACAAGCACAAGTGAAGCAGACGCAAGCTTATTAGACGTGAGCATCGACAGCAAGAATGATAAGAGTAAACTGGATATACCTACCGATAACGAGGCAAAAAAAGGAGAAAACGTTGGCAGTGGAATGAAGGAAGATGCTCTTAAGCAGAACTCAAAAGCAAAAAGTCAGTCTCGGGTGAGAAAGAAGGCGAAGAAAACGAAGTTTGAGAAAGAAACGGAAGGAGAATGGGAAGACCTACGTTTTCAGGAGTCAATCCAACTCCAGTCGAAAGATATAAGTTAGAGTTTAAAGAATCTGGTAAACAAGACAGAGATCAAAACATTGTTTTCGAACTTGTTTGATGCTAAGTTAGAAGAGTTGAAGACGAATATAACAGACGAGATAATGAAAAAAGTAGACCATAAAATTGGTGTGTTGGAAGGAGAGTTGTATGACTATAAACTGGACAACGATAGGTATAAATCAGAAAACGAAAGCTTACTTAAGAAGATTCAAACGTTAGAAGGTGAAGTGAAAGAAAAATCTGCGCAATCCGAAAATCAGAAACAAGAAATAATAAAACAGAATGATAAAATTAAAAGACAGAAAGGTGAAACAGAAAAACTACAAAATGCGCTTGAAGATACAGATAGAGCATTTTATGGTCGCACAAACGAGCTTGAACAGTATAGCCGTCGCAACAATATAAGGATATTGGGAATACCTGAAGTTAAAGACGAAGATGTATACACTACAATGAGCACAGTTGTCCACGTGTTAAACGAGAAAATGGGTGCTGAGATAACACGACAAGATATAGACATAGCACATAGGTTAGGAAACAAAAGAAATGACCGTAAGACTGGAAGATGTATTATAGTCAAAATCACTTCCAGAGTCACAAAAATAAAATGTCTCAAGGATAGAAAGAGCAAACTGAAAGGATCTAAGATTTACATACAGGAAGATTTAACAAATCTAAACTACTCGATTCTCATGGCTACAAGAGGTAACGATGAAGTTAAAAAGTCCTGGACAGTAGATGGAGCTGTATATGTAAAATGGAGGGGTAGCGATAAAACTAAAGGAATAGAGTTTCAGGACTATCAAGAGTGGTTAGACTTTGCAGATGAAAATGAAACGGAGGGTGTCAATAGACAGACAAAGGTTAAAGAGATATAAAACTGCTCGCTTGATGTTATATCATCATATTATCTCAAAATAAAATACATTGGACAGAATAAAATTCCTGATTGCACATGCACCTGCCTTACGGTGATATTGTTCGGCTGTGGCTGATTGCTGATATTTACAACTTGTTAAAGTTTATCATACGGTTTCAGTATTTCCAACAGTAAAATCAACCGCAGCCGTCCCTGCAGTGTGATGCGGGGTCATCTGCAATCTTGTACTGTGTAATGGCGCTTAGAAATATTTAACCATTTTCCTGCTGTTCACAACAACCCCTATCTTTGCAAACAGTGCAGATCCAGATCAGTTGGCTTCTGAAGTAGCCATCTGATCGGGATCCACACTGTTTGACATTCAGTTTAAGAATTTGTAGCAATAAATTAAATCAAGTAATCTGATTGGTTGAAAATCAAAAATGGACATGGCTACTTTGAATATTCAGCAGGATAAGGGTTAAAACAAGTGCGTAAACCGGAGTCTCCTTATTAATTTCAACCAGTATATTATAGTGTTGTCTATAATACACTTTCAAAGTCAAGTGACACATCACAGGAAGATGTACCTTATTACACAAGCGGCCAGCATAGGTTCAAGCGAGCCCGTGCAATCACGCGGTCTCGCCGGGACCTATAGAGTTTGCTCACATGAGATGTGGGATTGGGGAACCAAGAAGCCTAGATAATATGTTAGTTTAAGAGTGCTTAGACAAATGCCCCTTTTTCTAGGTCGTGGCTCATATAACCATGTCCATCGATATTTACCTGTATAGGATTTGTAATGTATATCTAGGTTTTTTTATCAATTTATGTTGCGCATCACGAAAACACGCCTATACACTTCTGACCCTTTTTAGTCCCTTTTTTAATAGTGTAAAACTGGGGTTGGCAAGAATAAACTTTTTTTTTCTCTTATTTCTGCACGGGAGCATGGATTGTGGGTACTCGATGGAGCCGCCTCGTTGAGGCGGTTCTATCGAGGGCCCACAGTCTGTGTTGGGCGGTAATCAACAACATCCTAATCAACACTATAGGTCCTTTTGGAGATGTCGCTCCCAATTTTTATGGGACTGTTGCCCGTCACTGAGATGAAATGACGTCTCTTGCCCTGTTGGCATTGCACAACTTTGCCAAGGTTTTCTTCTGTCTGCTAAGCATTTTGCCGGTACTCGTATGCGATCAGTTTCGGTTCTGCATGAAGGCTTGATGCGACCCTGTCTGTTTCTCTAGACCCCGGCGGGGACAGTGGATATCATATTAAAAACTGTTGAGTTGAGCAGATATAAGTTCATATAACACGACCCTTTTAACTCTATTTGCGCTGACACGTGGGACTTTGATAACTGTTATTTGTGCAGCAGCGAGGGCTCGGGTGTGGTATCGCCAGAGCCTTCACTGCTTGCACATGTGGTTATTGAATGGTGTGCAGGAAATCGGAAATATATATCCCAACCCCTTTATAACACTAGAAGCCTCCGTGGTGCGGTGGTTGCGCTGCTCGCCTTGTGGATCAGGGATCGCAGGATCGATCCCGGGCTTCTCCGGACTTTCGGATGAGTCTTTAAACCGAGGTCCCGTCTCCGTGTGGCCTTGGCTGTTGGTGGGACGTAAAACTAAAACTCACTCGCTCACTTTATAACACTATTGTTGGGATCCAGAGGGGAGGTCATGTTAGTTGGGCGGCCGTATTGTGTCCAAACAAGTGTTTAGATTGCAAGTGGAAAAATGACCATTCACGGTCGTTTTTCTATGTAATCTGGGCGCTTTTGGGATCCAAGGCCGCGTTGTAATGAATCATGTTATGGCGGGGTTGTGGTGTAACTCCGAATTATAGAACTTGTGTATTTGAAGACAGTAATGTGCGAGGGCAGGGAGTGTCAGGTTCCCATGTGGTGACTGTGTTTTGGACCACAGCTAAATGTGTTATGAAAAAGTCACCAGTTTTTTTTTTTTTTTTTTTTTTTTTTTTTAAAAATGTTGTTGAGAATCGCAGATTGCAGGACATCTCGAAATATTTATATTTCCAGTGTAAAGTTTAATGCAAACTCATTGAAAAACAATGTAGATCTGCGTGTAATTGTTCTTCAGTTTTAATATTTTGAACTATAAGCACTTGTTCGCCCATTGATGAGGAGCAAAACTGGGGTTAACCGAGGAAAACATTCTCTTTGTCTCTGTTCCGGAATGTGAGTGGTGGGTGCTCGTTTGAGCCGCCCTACCGAGGTGGTTCTAGCGTGTACCTGTGGTTTGCATTTCGGCAGGAAATCGCAAAATTATCACAAATTGTCGACTGAAAACTGTCATTTTATAGGCAGTGAATTTTAAAATGTATTTAAATCGGTGTGTTTTCGTGATGTTTAGTACATTTATGATTAGGTATTTTACATTATATAACTGATGAATGCAAAGTTACTATGTTAAAATCACACTGTAGTGTTAAAATATTGTCGAGTTGCTACGACGTCGAAATGATACTGATCCGATGTTATTTCAGCGTTAGATACCCTATAAATTTACTCCGACAGCAAAGTACGTGTATAAACATATCAGTACCGGATGTCAGGAACACGGGGTAAAGAGTGTGTCAAGTACCTTTATAAACAGACGTTGAGGCAACGTCGTCGCGCTAGGTTGACTCGGCGTTGTTTTGCGTGCAAGTTCTAAAGTTCGTTGATTCCTCTGACTTCGGGTGCTGTTAAGTTTGTAAACCGGTTCATCTTTCGCAAAATATGTGTATATATATTCCTGTATATACAGTGGAACGTCGATGGCTCGAGCTCCGATGGCTCGAATACAATGGTTGCGTCGAACTTTTGCTTTTGTCCCCATGGGGTTCCTTTGCATATGAAATAATGAGGGGAAAAATAAAGGAGATTATTATTTTTTTTTTTTTTTTTTTTTTTTTTTTTGGTCATGCAGGTGTATTCTGTGTGTACTCATCAGGGTCGCCTTGAAATCCGATTCTGATGAATACACACATGATACATTTATACAAAAAAAATACTTAAAATATACCCCAAATATTCATCATACCTCCTGGTGTGACACTGACAGTAACCGTCTCCTTGGCTCGGGCTGCCGCCGGCTTGGGCGGGTTTTTCATGGTCCTAGGGTCCTAGGTTCTAGCCATTGTAGTTCGACTGTATTCTGGATGTTATGCTGTTTGTTTTTGTTGTTGTTTAATTTCTTTTGGTTTATTTTATATTATCATTGTTTTATTTTTATCACATGACACCGTTGGTATGCATTGGATAACGTCAGGTTAAAAATA
Source organism: Lucinisca nassula (assembly GCA_963580285.1). Lineage (NCBI taxonomy): Eukaryota > Metazoa > Mollusca > Bivalvia > Lucinida > Lucinidae > Lucinisca > Lucinisca nassula. The sequence goes on along the minus strand of OY757021.1, from coordinate 107,933,079 downwards.
TTGAATGACCACACATGTAACAACACTTTGGCGGGAGCAAGTAACGTCAAGGCGGCGTCCGGGTCGGCCGTGCGCTTTCTGCTGAATAATTGCCGACTTCGAAGGCGATAAAATCTCATTTGAAATGGTCGTGTGGTGGGCAGAATCTTACACTTATGGTCATTACATATGTAACCTACGATACTCGCCGAAGGCTCGTTTCATGGATTCCATATGAGGTGACCACTCGTGTAGGATCATCTGCTATTTTTTATGTTTTTTATGTTTACAATAATGTAAAACGATTCAAGGAAAATGACATTTGGTTTGCGTTGTTGTTAAACATCGGTTTTCGACTGGATAAACAGCGTGGACCCAGATGGGATGCCGCAAAATGCGGTTTCTTATCTGGATTCTCGCTGTTTTCCTTTGGCCAAATGACGGGTTGGTTGTATTATATTGGTTTGTATATGTATTGGGGTGCGTTATGCTTCGGGCATCAAGGTTGTCGATGCACATGTTGGGATATTCTCAGCAGTTTACTTTTCTTTTCTTTATATTTAAGGCAGGAATCGACGACTTACTGACAGTACCGACGAAAGATGAAACTTTCAGTTTGTTCTTTTAATGTCAGGGGACTGGGCCAGAAATTTAAAAGGAAAAGAATTTTTGAATTTTTAGAGAAAAAGGATTTTGTATGTTTTTTGCAAGAAACACACTCGAAACCAGAAATTGAAAAGATATGGAGACTGGACAGCACGTTTCATATTTATTTTAGTGGAAGAAGTAGTAATAGTGGTGGTATATGTATTCTATTAAATGCCTCTTTAGACTTCAGATTCATTTATCATAAAGAAATAATTCCAGGTAAGATTCAAGCTCTGAAACTAAACATATGTGACAATGATATATTATTTATAAATTTATACGGCCCAAATAATGATGATGCTTCGTTTTTTGAAACCCTTCAGGAGTTTTTGGAACAAAACGACGAAAACGAATTCCTTCTTGGGGGTGACTTTAATACAGTCTTAGATCCAGTTTTGGATAAATATGGTGGATTACCGGGAACACATAAAAATTGTCGGGATAAAATTACGACAATAACTGACGCTTTCGATCTCGTTGACACTTGGCGCGTGTTCCATCCAACCGAACGTCAATATACTTGGCACTCAAATACTAGGCCTGTCATATTTTCAAGACTCGATTATTTCTTGACTTCTAGTTCAATTATTAACAAAATCAACCACTGTAAAATCCAACCTGGTTTCATGTCCGACCATTCTATAATCTCACTTGATATCTTCAATAACAATACTATTAGGGGTAAAGGCTATTTTAAAATGAATAACAGCTTGATTCTTCAAAACGATTATCAAGAAAAGATTAAAAATGTTATTAAAGATACGGCAGAAATCAACAAAGCAGCAAATCCAAATACTCTTTGGGAAATTATTAAAGGTTCTATTCGGAATGAAACGATAAAGTATGCTGCCCACAAAAAGAAAGAAAACAATAAAAAAAGAAAAAGAACTATCAGAAGAAATAATTAGGATTAAAAATGACATAATTGAAAACAATAATAAGGATGAAGCATTAAAAAAATTGACCGAAAAAGAAGAAGAGCTTAAAAATTTGTATGAAATAGAAATCAACGGATATATAATACGATCTAAAGCAGAATATATAGAAGGAGGTGAAAAAAAACACAAGGTATTTTGCTAATTTAGAGAAAAAACGGTCTGAGGCAAAAACGGTACATAACCTAGAAAAACAAGGACTTTTGATTTCTGATCAATCAGCTATATTAAAAGAGCTCAAAGCATTTTATGAAAATATGTACACAGAAACGGAAGTAAACGAAACCAAGATGGAAAATATGAATAACAATATAAATGTTAAATTAAATGATCTAGACAAACATAGCATCGAAGGTTGTTTAACTCAGTATGAATGCTTTCTTGCACTAAAAGAAATGAAAAATAACAAGAGTCCAGGTTCGGATGGTATCACGACAGAGTTTTATAAACTTTTTTGGAACGAAATCAAAACTTTTCATGTCTCTTCTTTGAACTTTTCTTTCCATTATGAAAATTTGACGACCTTACAAAAGCAAGGAATCATCTCCCTATTGCCGAAAAAAGATAAAGATTTAAACAATTTAAATAATTGGCGCCCACTTACTCTTTTGAATACCGACTATAAAATTGCAACAAAAGCAATTGCTAATAGAATTAAGAAATTCTTACCTAAAATAATTGATAGCGCACAAACAGGGTTCATTAAAGGTCGATATATTGGTGAGAATATTCGTTTAATTCAGGAAACTATAGAAGCATTAGAAAATGAAAATGCACCGGGACTATTGTTTTTTGCAGATTTTGAAAAGGCTTTCGATAGTGTAAGTCATAAATTTGTTTTTAATTGTTTGGAATGTTTTAATTTCGGTTCAGACATAATCAAATGGGTCAAATGTTTCTATAATGGAGCAAATAGTTGTGTATTAAATGCAGGACAAATGACAGAATTTTTCCAAATAAATCGTGGTGTCAGACAAGGTTGTCCACTGTCTCCATATCTTTTTATATTATGTATTGAGTTGTTATCTGCTGCGATATTAAATGATCGCGAAATCAAAGGAATAAAAATAAAAGATAAAGAATTCAAGAGTACTATGTTTGCGGACGATGCAACATTTGCAATGGATGGATCATTGAAAACATTAAAAAAACTTATACATATTTTAAATGAGTTCAAACATATTTCTGGTTTAAAACTCAATGTCAACAAAACCGTTATTTTACGAATAGGAGCTTTGAAAAACAGTAATATTCATTATTTAAAGCATTTAGAATTTATTTGGTCCTCAGAATCGGCAAAAACGTTAGGAATAGTGTTCTCAAATGATAGGTCAAAACTATTAGAAAATAATTTAACACCTAAGCTAACAGAATTTATAAATTGCCTAAAACGCTGGAGTCACAGAAAACTCACTTTGATGGGTAAAGCCACAGTCGTAAAAACATTTGCTCTACCAAAGCTTATATATCCGCTAACAGTTCTTCCGAATCCACCACTGGACATTGTGAATAATATTCAATCGGAAAGATTTAAATTTATATGGGATGGAAAACCCGACAAAATAAAAAGATCGGTGATGTATCAGGATTACAAAAATGGGGGTTTGAGACTTACTAATTTAATTTGGTTTATAACAGCTCTTAAGGCTGGTTGGTTAAGACGCATATTTGATGAAAATAATACAGGATTATGGAAAGAATATTATTTAGCAAAGCTTAACACTTTTGGTGGGAAGTTGATTTTAGAATCTAACATACATATTAATGATTGTAGCCAAATATCTATAGGAAACCCTTTTCTACATGATGTGTTGACAGCCTGGTGTACACTCAACGTATCGAATGCAACTGTTACAGTTTCAAAGGAAATTATATGGAACAATTCAGAATTAAAACAGGCTGGCAAATTAATATTTTATAAGCACTGGTACGACAGAGGAATAAAGCTACTTGAACATCTATACAATTTTAGACTTAAACGTTTTTATGACTTCGAAGAAATGAAAGATATGTATGACATTCCTAGAGGTGATTTTTTGAAATATTACAATATTGTTTCTAATATTAAAACAGATTGGAAAAGGGGCTTGAAAGAAGAAACTTTGGATTATATGCGTCAGAAAGAAAATACAGCAGTGCAAATTATTAATCAACAACAACATTCTATCAGCAAACATTTGTATAACATACTTTTAAGAACTGATAGTAGGCAAAACATTAAATCAGAAGAAAAATGGGTAAGCGATTTCCCCGATCATGAATTTATTTGGACACAATTTTACACTATGGCCATGAAGTGCACAATAGATATTAAGTTACGAGCTTTCCAATATAAATATCTCTTAAGAATTCTCCCAAATAACAAATTTCTTTTCAGGTGTAAAATCGCACCTTCTGTTCTATGCGATTTTTGTTTAATGCACGAGGAAACGAATTCCCATTTGTTCTGGGAATGTTGGTACATACAAGACTTTTGGTCAAAAATACAAAATTTTCTGCTAACTAGTGATTTTGATATTCATCTCAGCTATTTTAAAGTAAGTTTCGGCGTGAGACCTTATGAAAACATGAAAAATATTGTTGTAAACTTTGTGATTCTTTTAGCCAAACAGTATATATTTTCATCGAAATACCAGCAACACATTCCTGATATGAATGGGTTTCTGCTAAAGCTGAAAAGGACCAGGGACTATGAAAAATATATAGCGTTGTCAAAAGATAAATTAGAACTTCATAATCGAAAATGGCAAATGCTTAGAATTTAGTAAGACCTTGTTAAGCTTATTGAGAAAAGACACGGGCGTGGCATTCTGAACGACATTACGAGAACGCCCCTATTCAAATATATATATATATATTTTTTTTTTTTTTTTTTTTAAGAAGGAATTTTTCCCTTGGAAATGTCTTTTACCTTTCTTGATTCTGCTGGGAGCATGGATTGCGGGTGCTCGATAGAAGTGTCGGATAACCGCGGTCGGTGTTTTCTTGGCGGAACTAGGAAGATAAAGTTTACCTCCTGTAAACTTCAGTTTTATTTTTTTTTTTAATATATAAAATTTGGGTTTCGAGGAGTTAAAACCATATTGGCTCGTTTGCGTGATGAGATTGAAATATTTTAAAAAGACGTATCTTTTATTATATACGTTGATGTCTTGGATTCCTGCCTTAAACCATCTCTCTCTCTCTCTCTCTCTCTCTCTCTCTCTCTCTCTCTCTCTCTGTTTTTTTACAGTATTAAGCCTCTTATTCATATGATATTTATGCTGAAAATTTAATAATGTACAAACATTACGAGGATACGCCTATGCGAGTAATTTGTCGGTTTTTCGGTCAGAGCAATTACTTTTGGGTTGAAAAATGTGATATTCATAATATTCCTGCTCGGGTCATGGATTGCGGAGACTCGGTGGGGCCGCCTTGTTGAGGTGATTCTATCGAGAACCCGCAATCTGTGTTATGGAGCGGATATAAGTAAAAATGTTTACCCCAACCAGCCCCAGTTCTACTATGTAAAAATGGGGTTTGGAGGGAAGGCCAATGTTGCATAGGCATGTTTTTTGTGGTGGTCGACGTATTTCTTATTGTTACATGATAGAGAATAGTAACTATAATACTGTAAATGTCTTAGTGTGCATGCGGTGTTATATGAATACGAGATTTAATAAAGAAATAAATTACAAAAAAAAACAACAATACATTACATTGTAGACTTCACGATTCAAGATAAAACGTGGGGCGCAACAATGGTTATTTTCACATGGATTTGATGGTTTAAACTTTATTTTCAGATTGTTTCACTAACAAGACGGCCCCGCCCATCGTGGCTTGAAGAAATAGGTGGGCTGCATGATGCTTCCACGCAGAGCTGAAACCGTCCCGCACAGGAGTACTGGTAAACCACTTACAGGATCTAAGCCTGCCCAGGCAAAGTGCTGTGAGTCGGACCGTCCATGCTTATAAACCCTATTGGTTTCATTGGGCGACAGGGCTTGGGATGTCATTTCATCTCAATGTTGGGTAGAAGTCCCACAAAATTGGAAGCAGCGTCTCCAAGATGACCTCTACAGTGTTGACGGGTACGTTAAACTTCAAATCAAACAAATCACTTACAAGAATACAAAACAGACAACTATATCTTTGACCCATTATGGAAAATAGACCTTATTGATGTCGGAAAGTGTTAACTAACGTTTGAACAAAACAAGATACATGCGTCGTTCAGATGTTATTTTGTGATCGTTAATCGAACAGGCACGTGCTAAAACTAAAATTTAATGGGTGGCCGTAAGAAAATTTTTCTTTTTCGTTTTACTATCGGTATAACAGTAATTTTATTGCATTTTCTTAAAGAGAAATACATACCATGCCTGATCCGGGCAGGTGTCAGAACTGTACCCCGTGCCTAAGCGAGCTAATGGTCAATATATCTATGACGTCATCATTAGACATATACAATGGTGGCCCTAAGGAAAACTGTCATCCTCGTTTTAATTTCGGTGTAACAGCATTTTTTTACATTTTCATAAAGAAGTATATCCGCCTTACATGATCTTTGAAGGTGTCGGAACTGCACCCGGGGCATAAGCGAGCTATTGGTCAATATATCTCTGACGTCATATTAAGCCATAGATAATTCACTGTGTACTTACGTATAGCAAGTGAACAATTCTTTTGCGACTGTTATATAAACAGGAGAAATGCTAGACATAGAGGCTTTTAAAAACTATTTTATGCCCCCGAATAATATAGTTTTTGGTCTGTCTGTCTGTCTGTTTGTTTGTCCGCAAAAACTATATCATCGGGCATAACTTTTGAATGGTAGAAGATATGCCTTTCATATTTCACATGTGCATTTCTTGTCCCAAGGCCTTTCCAGTGGTACCATAGCTTTTGACCTCGTGACCTTGTCCTTAACGTATGACATACTTTTTAAAAAACTTTAATATTGGCCATAACTTTTGATTGGTAAGCGATATGGCTTTCATATTTCACATGTGCATTTTATGTCACAAGAATTTCTAGTGGTATCATAATGGAGGTGGTAGCTTCTTTTTGCTACCTAGAAGGCATTGTCTCTGCAGAAGGTGGCTGTAATCTTCCGACCACATCACGTGTGAAAACAGCCTGGACGAAGTTCAAGGAGTGTCTTGCCCACCATCTCTTATGCAATACGCGACCGTGTGCAAAGCCCTTGTGTGCGGAGCGCAATGCTCCATGCCAGCGAGACTTGGTCATTTACAAAACCAAACCTCCATTGACAAGGCAATGATCAGACAGATCTGCAATAGCAAGTTGCAAGTCGGGTGCACTGAGCTACTTGCGCCGCATGCCATTGAGAACCTGGACTTCATCCTTGAGGCGAGAAGGCGCACTGGTATGGACATGTGAAACGCTCCAGCAGATCAGTCAAGACACCCTTTGACATAAAGGGGGGGGGGGGGGTCGGAAAACGTGGTCCTGGGCTGGTGATGATGATGATGATGATGAAAATATCTTTGTACATGTAAATGTTTGTATAAAATAACGCTTTGAGTAAAGTAGAAATGAAGGCAAGGATCAGGAATCGATATGTAGTGACTGTAGTGGTTGGTCGAAATCTCCGGTCAGCGTAGGCCGATTCACCGACGTCGTGCATTGGTTGGACAAAAGCAAGAGATCCGGCTCTGGGGCATTCTGGGATTGACAGCGAGCGAGAAAACGTCGACTAACGTAGAAAGAGACGACCAAGAAGAATAGTCTACAAGTATTTGGGACCTAGACGCTACCAATCTTATTCTGGTAATACCAAGATACTTTACTGGTGGCAGCGTTCGTCGAATTCCGCGCTGAAATTGTGAAATTTCATTTTTTTGTGTCATTTTATTGCCACAAATGCCCCGCTTGGACAGTACGTGGTCCGTCTGCATCCAGCAGCCCTACTGAAACAAGGTGTTCGTGGAGGTAGTCTAGCATTCTAGGCCCTCATAACACCCCCCAAAAAAGAAACAGTAAACCCCCTGCCCCTTGTTGCTGTGAACAAGACAGTTTCCAGAAAAGAAAATTTACTTGGTGGATAGAGCAAGACAAGACTACATGGCTGTGGGCTCTGACAAGTGCAGGTATTTTTCTGGGAGTTGTGGAGTAGGACAGTAACCGGTAAGTAATACATTCACCGTATTTATTGCAAATTTCAAGACCTTGGTGGCCTCAAAAATCAGTTTGTCCATCATCTGCTTTTGAAATTTACCTGCAACTTCATTATGGGTAAATTTTCTGACTTTTGTAAAATATTAAATAATTCACAATGCATCAAGATCTGTCAGAATTACCGAGTGTCCCCATAATAGCGGGATTATCAAGTGTCCCCAAAATAAAGGCCAATTTCGCAGATGCTAATGAGTTGCAACTGATCCCAGGTGTAGGCATCAAGCTTGCCAAAGTGATAATTGATTTGCGAGAGGCGCAGGGCAATGTAGATGCGTCCTTGCTTGCTAGCTTGTTGCGTAGAAAACTGGAGCCTGAAGTCTTGGCATGTCTTGATTTTGTGCCAAATCCTACCTATGGGGAGGGAGAGGATGAGTATAGGATTTATGGGGAAGGTGCTATGGGGGTAAGTTAGACTCTGACACTGAGTTAGTGAAAACTCAGATTAAGAAAGAGATTGAAAGAAGTCTCTGGCATGGTGGGACTGGAAGGGGGTATACCCAGCCGTCAAAAACAGAGCGATACGATGATGTAGGAGCACTTCCTATTTCATTGTCGGTCCCAGCTAGACCCAAGATAGCTCCAAAGAAGGCTGCGGATATCAAGCTTGAGGACAATTCCTCAGCTGAAAAGTCAGTCAACTTGCACCGGGCGAAGGAGATGAAGGATGGATTAAGGCGAAAACTTCGGCTGAGTGACATTTCATCAGTCGAAGAGAAGCCGCGTTTGTCAAGGGGAAAGTCTCGGAGGAATCGTGACAAGAGTAGTCAGTCCGAGGACAGCTCCTCGGCTGATGATGAGTCGCCGATGAGAATTTCCAAGAAAGTAAAAGGAAAGAAGGGAGATAATTGCACTGAGGAGCCTGTAGAGAGAAAGAAGAAGAGTTCCAAGGCAAAAGGGAAAAAATACACTTCTTCTGAGGAGTCAGAATCTGACTCAGATGATGCACAGGTTAGAAAACAGAAAAAAAACATAAGAAGAAGAGCAAGAATGGAGATAACTCTGATGACCAGCCAGCCAAGAGGAAAATAAAGAAAAAGTCAAAGAAGAGGGTGGAAACAGACACTTCCTCGGAAGAGTCGGACACAGAGTTGGACTCTTCCGATGACATGTCTAGGAAGAAGAAGAGAAGACCAGCCCTCCGGTCGGCCCCAAAGTTGACGTTCGATGGAAAAGGTGTTTGGGATGTCTTTGAAGAAAAGTTTCAGGACTATGCGGAACAGATGGACTGGACTCCCCGGGAATGCACAGCTGCTTGAAATGTTGTTTACAGGGAAAGCTTCAAAGTTTCTAAAGTCCTTGCTGAAAACTAACAAAGATATCAGCTATAAGAAAATGCTGAATAAGCTAGGTGACCGGTTTGGGGATGATGACATCAGTACGACTGTATATGCCCGGTTCAACCGAGCTATACAGAAGAAGAATGAATCCGTGGAAGATTGGGCTGACCGCGTGCAGGAACTGGCAGCCAAAGCATTCAACACCTTGCCGGATGAGTATTGTCGAAGCATGGCTGTTGACAGATTTTGCCAGGGCATGTTTGATTGTGAAGCGGGTCACAATGTAAATTTACAAGGGCCTAAAACTCTAGAGGATGCTGTGAAACAAGTCCGCTTGTTCCAGCACATAAAAGAATCCTGCTATGAGAAGAGGCGAGGCCGAGGCAGAGATGTCGGAGTTACAGCCGAGGATTACAATGAGATGCCGGAAGTCTGTGCTGTCACAGAACAGTCAGAAATGAAAGCACTCATTTCAGAAATGGCAGAACAGAGAAAGAGAAGTTGTTGGTACCTGACCATCCCCAACAACCACCTGTGCAGTCGACAAGTGAGGCTCAGGGAAGAGACCCCAAGCGTGAGGGGAGAGTTTGCTTTTTCTGCCATAGGAAGGGACATGTGAAGAGAAATTGTAAGAAATGGCAGGAAGAGTTAAACAAGACAGGGGCGAGTCAGGGGGGCATGGCCCGTACCCAGAAAGAAAAGGACCCAAGCAAGGGTCAGCAGTCTTAAAAACAACAGGGTGTGAGAGCAGAGATGCAGGGATACAGGCAACAACGGATGTTTCACTGTCGAAGGGCAGTATTACTTCAGATTCCAGCGCAGGCATGCCACAGCATTGTGGTGTGACTGCAACTTCGAAGAAAAACCCTGCAAAAATTGAAGTTCCTGTTGCTGAAACAAAGACACCGGTGAAGGTTTGCATGCTGAAGTCCGTATCAAAATTCACCGTGCCGATACGAGTGGAAGATGTAAATATAGAAGCAGTGGTTGATTCTGCGGCGGAGGTTACTATCATCTCTGATAAGATCTACGAGTCCATGACTGTACCACCTTGGAAACTCAATGATGTGCGACTGGATACGGCGGGCAGACAGATGTCCATAGATGGGTTTGTGGCTGGACCGATAAAGATGAAGATCGGTGGGAGCTACTATGATGGACCGATCTGTGTTGCCCCTATTGAACAAGACATGTTGTTCGGAGTTGACATCATGAAGAGGGGTTCAGCGGTTATGGACATGGGCAGAGGGATTTTCAGGTTCAAAGGCCATGACATCACCATGAATGTGGGAAAGGAAGACGGTGCCCCACGGGTGGCAAGAGTGAGCGTGGCAAAGCGGATGGTGATACCTCCTAACTCAGCAGCTCAGGTCAGATGCAAGATGGACCAGTCTATGCCTGACTATGTGATTGAGCCTACTCAAACCGAGAAAGTCTATGGCCCCAGGGTAGTGCGTTCTGCTGGGACTGACCCAGTGGTTTGCATTGTGAATTGCTCCGACAGGTACAAGTTACTACGGAAAGGCAAGGAAATTACGAGAGCCAGCCCAGTGGAAGAATACCTGCAGGAGGAGGAGTTTGAGGAAGAGGCGGATGCTGAAGTCTGTGAAGTGTCACAGGCGTCAGTCCAGAAGGAGGCAGATGCAACATCAGTTCCAGACCATCTGAAGGAAACCTTCAGTGAGTCTACACAACATCTGTCTGCAGATCAACAAACCCGTTTAGCAGCATTGTTGAACGAGTTTGGAGATGTCTTTGCCAAGGATGAGTACCTTTACAGAGATCGAATACGGTATCGACACCGGTGCCTCAGCGCCAATCAAGCAGCGAATGCGTCGAACTCCTGCATGTTTTGTGGGAGAGGAAGAGGCTCATTTAAAGAAAATGATAGACGCGGGTGTGATTCAAGAGTCCACATCTGAATGGGCCTCCGCGCCAGTTCTAATCAGAAAACGCGACGGAACTGTTCGTTGGTGCATTGATTATCGCAATTTGAATAAAGTTACCGTGAAGGACGTTTTTCCATTACCCCTCGTAGACGACTGTCTAGATACGCTCGCCGGAAGTGTCTGGTTTTCGAAGCTCGACGCGAATTCCGCGTATTGGCAAATTAACATAAAACCGGAAGATCGCCAAAAAACTGCATTTCACACGCGATACAGTCTATACGAGCATGTTAAAATGGGGTTCGGTCTCTGTAACGCGCCGGCAACATATGCGCGCGTGATGAATTTAGTTTTGCGCGGACTGAACTGGAAAACAGTTCTCGCGTTTTTGGATGATGTCCTCATCACGGGCAAAACCTTTGAGGATCACCTAGCCAATCTAGGTGATGCATTGAAGCGGTTTCGGAAGTTTGGCTTGAAACTCAAGCCGAAGAAATGCGTCTTTTTCCAACAAGAAGTCGAATTTCTTGGTCGGATGGTAAGCGGTGACAAGATATCTATGACTACAGCCGATACACAGTCCGTGGCACCATGGCCTGTCCCGGCTTGTTCTCAAGATGTCGAACGTTTCATGGGATTAGCGAATTATCACCGTGGCTTTGTGAAAAACTTCTCGAAACTAGCGGAACTTCTATACAGTGTGGTTGGAAAGCACAAGTTCAGGTGGAAAGAAGAAGAAGCCTTTGATGCACTCAAAGGAGCCCTCGTCAATCCACCAGTCCTGGCTCTTCCGAATCATCAAGATAGCTTTATCCTGGATACTGATGCCTCAAATGAAGCTATCGGAGCCGAACTACTTCAGGTCCAAGATGGTGTAGAGAAAGTTATCGCATACGGTAGCTATGCTCAAACCAAAGAACAGAGGAGGTATTGTACCACTTGAAAAGAACTGCTGGCGATTGTAAGATTCTGCAGACAGTTCCGGTACTACTAACTAGGCAAGCCATTTACAATTAGAACTGACCATTCGAGTTTGACATGGTTATTGCGTTTTAAAGAGCCGCAAGGACAGTTGGCTAGATTAGATGGATGGAAGAGCTGTCTCAGTACAACATGGTTTTGAAGCATAGAGCGGGATCCAAACATTCCAGTGCTGACGCATTATCCAGGATTCCCTGTGGCGAGATGACCTGTGACCAGTTTCATCAGGGGGTGAGGCCTTCAGATTTGCCTTGTGGGGATGCAGCTACTGCGTAAGGGCTGATAGCCATTGGGGAACCTTTACCCGGGAGGTTGACGACGCGGTTCCATTGACGTCGCTGGTTACTACTGGTGCGGGGGGCGTAGTGCACAACGCTGGTGTACCAGGAGCCGGGGGCGGCGATCATGGGGAACTGGGGGGCCTATTGGTTAGAAATACGCAAATGGATGTGCAACAGAATCCAGGAAAGCAGCAGTCGTATCAGGGGATATCAGCGGAGACAGTTGGTGTCGGGGCGAATAACCAGGTTAAAAAGAATGGCAAGCCGGTCAATTGTGATGGCGCAGCTGGTAATGTAGACAGACAGCCGCCAGGTGCACAGTCGCTGACAACTACCCGTGACTGGGTGAAAACCAGATCATTGTCAGAAGAGGAGCGACCAGCAGTAAGCCAGATGTGGAACAAAGAAGATGTGTTCATAGAGATTACATCCAACTCGAATGCATTTGATGTAAATTTGGTTAAACCAGTAGTCTCAGTCTGTGATGTCACTGCGCGAGGACAGCAATCTGTCCTATCTTGTTGGGGTTTCGATGTCACAGAGGTTCGAAAGTTACAGCATGAAGACTCGAACCTCACCATTTTGTTGGATGGTTGGAGTCTTAGGTCACAACCAGTGAGGCAGACCTGTTCATTGCAAGTCCTGCCGCAAAGTACTATTGGTTGGCCAAAGAAGAATTCCTCATCATTGGCAATCTAATATATCATCAGCGACCTGATAAATCGGAAAAAGATTTGGTGATGCCAGAAGGTCTAAAACAAGAAGCTCGATAGCGCAGTGGTTAGCGCGTTCGACTCATGATCGAGAGGTTGTGCGTTCGAATCCGCCACCGGTATCGAGGTGTGTCCTTGGGCAAGACACGTAATGACACTGCCCCACTCCACCCAGGTGTAAATGGGTAGCAGTGGTGTAAAAGCCACTGCCTCTCTCTCTCGCGCGCGTGAAAACACCCGGAATGAGTGTTCGAGAGCGATTCAATAAGCTTAAAGCTTTCATCGCAATCGAACTAAAATAAATTAGTATAAACTAAAACAAGAAGCTCTGAGGCTCAACCACGACCTTCCTTCATCTGGGCACCAAGGCATTGAAAGAACTAAGTTGAAGATGAAGGAAAAGTTCTTTTGGCACGGCATGGGCAAGTATATCACGCAATACGTGGTGACTTGTGCAGCCTGTAGCCAAAACAAGAAGGCCAAAGCCTATGGACGTGTACCTATGCAAGAATACCAAGCCAGTGCCCCTATGGAGAGGGTGCACCTTGATTTCTTGGGACCACTCCCTAAAACTCCAAGAGGGAATGAACATGTATTGATGATGGTAGACCAGTTCACCAAGTGGGTGGAGTGTGTGCCATTGCCTACCCAGACAGCTGAAGTAACAGCTAAGGCGGCAGTCGACAGCTTCTTCTCCAGGTTCGGCTACCCCTTCCAGATCTTCACAGATTAGGGCAGAAATTTTGAGTCCAAGCTGTTCTCTGCTCTATGCGAGGCCTTGGAAATACACAAGGCAAGGACCACGCCATATCGACCATCTGCCAATGGTCAGGTGGAGCGATACAACAGGACACTGATGAACGCGATCAGGTGTTACATTAAGAACTCCCAAGATCAATGGGATTTGCACCTGCAACAAATTGCAGGAGCACTGAGAAGTTCCGTCAATAGGAGTACAGGTTATACGGCAAACTAGAGTTGGGTACCACAGAACATGAAGTACCGCGGTATACCGCGGTTTTTAGCTAAATACCACGGTATGTACCGTGGTGTACCACACACTGCAACTTTCAAAGAGGCATCCATATACCTAGCTTTCTCAGTATCTTACTAGGCTGAGGAAAATACATCCACTTGCCCATACCGCGGTGTACCACACACTGAAACTTTCAAAGAAGCAGCCATATACCTAGCTTTCTCAGTATCTTAGTAGGCTGAGGAAAATACATCCACTTGCCCATTTGAAAAATGACCTTCCTCTTTGGATCTTGTAGTGATATTTTTAGTTTGGAAAAGGTGATATACATGTATTTTTTTTTAATCAGGTCCAAACATGTTTTTTCATGGGCTTAGTATCTGTGAAAGTTTGTCTCTGCCAATATATGACTAAATGTGTATATATGCTACTAAACTACTTTTTAACTTACCCAACCTTTCTATCTTTGATTTATAGCCTTTTCTTTTACATTTTTAAACATTGCACTATAAGGATACTTTTTAATTCTGTTACTAGCATGCCACTCGCAAGTAACATTCTAATAACACCCGAAAGATGGTTTAGAATTATGTAGAGATAGGTAGATAGTGATTGATTACCACTGAGTTTTGTCATTTCAAATATAAATTGTTTCATGTTTTCAATGGTATGATAGTTTTGTTGCTAATGGATGGCTTGGTAAAATATTAAAAAAAAAAAAACAACAACAGAAAATAGCACCATGGTTTCTGTCTTTTACGCTGTATTTCCCTGTGCATTTTAGATTTACTTGGTGCTCAGTGGTTTAATACTTGGTACCCGACTGCAAAGTCTTTTGTTTCTAATAATTGTTTTACGAAGAATAAAAGCATTTTATAACCGGTAAATCTCTCCACATTCATCCGATCTTATTAAAAAAAAAAAAAAAAAAAAAAAAAAAATTATAGTCTCGGAAATCTGTGACATTTGCATCTATCGAGTCAGATCATGGTGTGATATATACTGACTCTAGTCCATCTCTGATCCAATTTCTTGCTTACATTAATTAGCAAATTAACTATAATCCATTTTTTTAAACAATTAACACAGTGTGTTTTCAAATACATGTGACAAAAAGCATAAAGTTAACCGTGTCATTGATTCTGTGCACGTGCCATTGAACCACCAGTGTCTACTGATATTTCACCAGACTATTTTTAACTTGGATAGCGTGTCGTTTGATATATTATATCGGATTGCAGTCATGACAATAAACAGCTTGACCATGCATTTATTTGCATGCTTTCATGCCTGCAACAGTCAACTACCATATCCAGAATTTCTCGGGCCAAATATTTGGTCGCATCTTTCAGTGACTGGTTATGGTATGAGGAGGTCCAATCCAGTATAATTTTTTATGTTTGGATTTATAGCACTACTGATAAGCACACTTCATTGCTAAAGTGTTTGTTTTGAAATAAAAGTTATATAACCATTTCAATATGCTTAAAAATGCACAATTCCGGAGTCAAAGAGATTGCCGGAGTACCGTACCGGTACTAGGAAATATACCGCGGTTCGTACCACAAGAGACAAAACCGCGGTATTTACCGGTATACCGGTTTTACCGCACACCTCTACAGCAAACCGTCTAATGTTGGGCAGAGAAGTAAACACTCCGGCTTACTTGATGTTCCCACAACGAGCTGTTCAAGGGCAAACTACAGATGAGTATGTGGCCACTTTGACCAAGAACATCCAGGCAGCCCACAACGCAGCCAGGATGCAGCTGAAGACGTCACTGAAGCGGATGAAGAGAGACTATGACTTGAAGGGCGTCCTCCAGAGAGTTTTCCAGAAGGGTGATGTCGTGTACCTTCTGGACACTGCTGTTTTGAAGGGTAAATGCAGGAAGCTGTGTGCATCCTGGAAAGGACCAGCAGTGATTGTGGAGAAAATCTCCTCTTCACTCTTCCGTGTGCAGCTGCGAAAGTCTATGTTTGTAGTAAACCACGATCGGATGAAGTCCTGCAAGGATCGCGACCTACCAGATTGGGTTATCAAATGGCTGGAGAATCCTGATGATACTCAGAGTATGGCGACTGATGATGCCACGGTGTACTGCTCCTGTAGAAGGCCATGGCAGGGCAGATTTATGATCAAGTGTGACGGCTGTGATGAATGGTTCCACGGTGCGTGCGTGAACATCACACCTACGGAGGCACTGAATATAGACGAGTTTCATTGCAAGGGATGCAGAGGAAACCCAGCCGAGTTAATGGGTACCCCTAGCGCAGGGGTAGGGCAGTATAACCTAGTCTTCTTTATATTTGCAGACACTACAGCATGGCAGGTTCAAAGGAGCCCACCACTATCCTTCAGCCAAGGTTCATTCGTTCCCTCAACAAGATGACAGATAGACAATAACTATATAGTTCCAGCAGTATTGTGAACGAGCTGATGCTCTGCATGGAGGCTACTCCAAACATGCGTTTGGAGGCTCTTGAGGGACAAGCGAGACTGGCCCGGCGCCAGGGAAACAGACAGCGGCTGAGGAGTGTGGCAAGACAAGCTGAGGACCTACAGTTTCATTCCACAGTGTGGATAGACCAATATTTATGTTCTCTGCAGCGTCAGCCAAAGAAACCGTCTGCGATGCCGTCTGGTCCAGTGAGGGATATACGCCTGGACACCGACCCATCCATTGAACGTCACATGTATGACGCGACCAGAGACATTGTCATCTCTGCGGAGGAGGAAGTCTCCTTATTAGCATCTTCCCCTGGTAGAAGTGATTCCCCACCAATCCAAGAGTGTGATGTGAATGTACTACTTAGGCCTGACATTTCAGGCTGCCCAGTATCCAGACGCCAGATCGTGTGGAGGGATATCCCCGGCAGCAGCATTGTTGTCGAGGAGACTAGCAAGGAAACCACCAAGGAGGAGGATGCTTGGAGAAGATCGCCAGTGCGCTTTCCCAGCCCAGAACCACTGCAGAAGCCTGTAGAAGGAACGCCGACCTCTAAAGCCTTCCCTGTATCTTCAACCCATAGACAGAAGGAGAGTGGCAGTCGTAGAACCTCACCTCGGAGGAAGAAGGAGTCAGCGAGCAAGCCAAGGGATCCATCACGGAGACGACCCAGGAGGAGATCACCTGCGAGACCTGTGAAGAGACCATGGTCCACTGCAGGTGAGCTTTTGTGGTCACTTTTCGTCTGTTGTCAGTGCGTGCGTATGTCAGTAAACAATTTCTTCAAACTACATCTCCTTAACCACTGATCGGAATTTGACCAAACTTCACAGGAATGATCCTTAGTTGGTTCTCTTTCAAAGCTGTTCAAATGGTTCTAGTCCGTTGCACATCTAGGGCACAGGAGCTAAAAATAGATTTTTTTAATGAAAACTTAGAAAAATCTTCATCTCTAAAACCGCAACGCCCTGGTCTTTGATACTCTGTATGTAGCATCATCTAGTGGACCTTTACCAAGATAGTTCATATTATAACCCTGGGGCCATAAAATTCCTATCGCACCGGGACCCACCGGTTTTACATAGACTTCTATATGGAAAACCTTTTAAAATCTTCTTGTCTGAAACCAGACGGCCCAGGTGTTTGATATTTGGTATGAAGTTGCATCTAGTGAACCTCTGCCAAGAATGTTCAAATTATAGCCCTGGGGCAAAAAATGCCCCCGCACCAGGTCCCAACGGTTTTACATAGACTTATACAGGGAAAACCTTTGAAAGACTTCTTCTCTGAAAACGCAATGCCTAGGTCTTTGATATTTGTAATTAAACTTCATCTAGCAGACCTCTACCAAGATTGTTCAAATTATAGCCACGGGGCCAACATTGCCCGCGCTCTAGGGTCC
The DNA here is from genome assembly GCA_963580285.1 of Lucinisca nassula. Lineage (NCBI taxonomy): Eukaryota > Metazoa > Mollusca > Bivalvia > Lucinida > Lucinidae > Lucinisca > Lucinisca nassula. The sequence goes on along the minus strand of OY757021.1, from coordinate 107,915,366 downwards.
ACCGGTTTTACGTAGACTTATATAGGGGAAAATGTTGAAAGTCTTCTTCTCTGAAACTGCAAGGCCCAGGTCTTCGATATTTGCAATGAAGCTTCATCTAGTGGACCTCTACCAAGAGTTTTCAAATTATATCCCTGGGGCCAAAAATGCCCCCGCGCCAGGGCCCACCAGTTTTACATAGACGTATATAGGGAACACTTTTAAAAATCTTCTTGTCTGAAACCAGATGACCCGGGTGTTTGATATTTGGTATGAAGTTGTATCTAGTGGACCTTAACCAAGATTGTTCAAATTATAGCCCTGGGGCAAAAAATGCCAAGCGCCAGGGCCTACTGGTTTTATATAAACTTATATAGGGAAATCCTTTGAAAGTCTTCTTCTCTGAAACCACAAGGCCCAGGTCTTTAATATTTTGTAATGAAGCTTCATCTAGTGGACCTCTACCAAGATTGTTCAAATTATAGCCCTTGGGCCAAAAATGCCCCTGCACCAGGGCACCCCAGTTTGTCTGAAACCAGATGGCACATATGTTTTGAATTTGGTATGAAGTTGTATCAAGTGGGCCTCTACGAAGGTTGTTCAAATTATAGCCCTGGGGTCAAAAATGTCCCCCGCGACATGGCCTACCGGTTTTACATATACTTACATAGGGAAAACTTTTAAAAATCTTCCTGCCTGAAACCAGATGGTCCAGGTCTTTTCGACTTACATGATGGCAAAAAATCCGAATCAAATCCGATACTTCTCAAACAAAACTTTCAGGTACTGCAATCACGTTACGATGATTACCAGCAAGTCTATACTGATGGTTCCAAAGAAGGAGATAAAGTTGGTTGTGCGTATGTTTCTAAAGATACGCACAAAACCATGCGCCTTCCAGATGGTTCATCTATTTTTACAGCTGAAGCCAAAGCAATAGACCTAGCTTTAGATTTTATCAGTTCTTCAACAATTCAAAAAGCAATTATATTTTCTGATTCACTTTCTGTGCTTAAGGCTTTAGACCATTCATCATCTAAAAATCCTCAAATTCAAAAATTGATCGAAAAACATCATGAAATTTCTAAAACACACCAAATCTTGTTTTGTTGGCTTCCGAGCCATATTGGCATTGTCGGCAATGAATATGCTGACAAGAAAGCAAAGGAATCGCTCAATCTTGATCCATCTGTTTTTAAAATTCCTTTTAATAATTTTAAACCATTTATCAATAGATACATCTTGTCGGAATGGCAAGGCGAATGGGACCGTGCAATAAATAACAAACTCCATGCCATTAAACCTGTCGTTAGTACAAAATGCTCTCCTCCACAGTTTTCCAGAAAAGAGGACGTAGTATTAACACGACTGCGCATCGGCCATACTAGAGTTACTCATTCTTATATTTTTAATGGTGATGATCAGCCTTCTTGTGTAGGTTGTGATCAGCCATTCACTGTGAAACATATCTTAATTGACTGTGTTGACTTTTCACCCTCACGTATTTTATATTTCAAAGCTGACACTTTGCAACAACTGTTTCGAGATGTACCTGTTGATAACATTATTTTATTCTTAAAGGAAATTGGTCTTTTTCATAAGATTTAACTGTTTCAGATTTTTATACATTATCATTCTGACTTGTTACTTTTAATATCATCATAATTATTCATGCCGTTTAACCGTTAACCGACTGACGCTTATGACCCACCAGGAAGGTTGACGCGTCGTTAAACACGAAATCATCATCATCATCATCCAGGTCTTTGATGTTTGGTATGAAGCCTCGTCTTGTGGACATCTGACAAGCTTTTTCAAATTATAATCGTGGGACAAAAAAATGGCCCTGGGATCCCACCGGTTTTACTTAGACTTATATAGGGAAATGTTTTGGTCTTAATTCTTTAATATTCGGTAGGAAGTTGCAGATGGCCCAGATCGTTGGTGTTTGGTATGAAGCTTCATTAAGCTGACCTCTACCAAGGTTATCCAAATTATAGCCCTGGGGCCATTAAATTTCCCAAGCAGGACCAACTTGTTTAACATAGACTTATATGTGGAAAAACTTTAAAAATCTTCTCTTCTGAAACCAAAAGGCCCAGGTATTGTATTATTTGTAAGACTGACTACTGGTGCACTAGGACCTAACTGGTTTTACATAGACTTATTTATGTAAAGCCTTTAAAAACCATCTCGTCTGAAACCAAAAGGCCCAGGTATTGTATTATTAGTAAGACGTTACTACTGGTGCACTAGGCTCTAACTATCGGTGTCCAAATAGTAACATACAAGTCTGTATTGTATTGTATACAAGCTCTGTATTGTCACAGGGAACCACTGATTCCTATGTCTACTCTTATTTTCTAAACATTGTTTATGATCATCTGGGGACAGGTGAGCGATACAGGGCCGTCTTGCCCCTCTTGTCTTATGTGAGGATGCTATTACTACCTTTAATTTCTGGTTCTAGTCAGCTCTTGGAGATTATTATGTTTTATGGCTGAGCTTCACATCTGATACCATTGATTTCGAGAATGGTACTTAGAATGTTGAGATGCATAATGCTGAGATGACTTAAAATTTGTTGGAGAAAATCTTCTCAGAGAGAGCTATGCCTTGTGGTAGGAGTGAGGGGTTCTGACTCCGAACTGGGTTGAATGTCTTCACTAAGTAGATGAAACCAGACGCTCCAAAGAAGCAAGACACTGCATGCAAGACTGTAAACCAGTTAATTTGTAAACCAGACATTTTCATGTGTTGTCGGTCTAATCGTTATAAAGGTGGCCGTTGCTAAGACAAGTTTCCCTGCTACGTTGCGATACTAGATTAAAACTTAAGCTATATGTGCTCAGCATGTTTTAGTTTAATGCATAAAAGAAGGAAGGATTCATTATGATTCGGGTGTTTTGGAGCACTTAGGCTACCGCCGAGACCATATGACAGTATTGTGCACACACTACATTTACAGCAAACGACGGAAGAAGTAACAGGCCAAAATGCATTCATGATGGTCATGATAATACAATTAATGTTGAGATGTATAAATGGCACTTGAAAAGCTGTTTTACGTATCGAAGCCAGTGCAATGATTATCCTTATAAAACACTCATTTTTACAGTACGAAGAAGAGCTTGAATATCATATGACAATTTCTGTGGGCCCCGCCAATCAGGGATTGGAAAAATAGATTGGGCTGCACGGTGCGCCCACGCAGAGCTCAAACCGACCACACATGAATACTGGTAAACAGCTTAGATGGTCTAAGCCTGCCCGGACAATGTGGTGCAAGTCGGATCGTCCATGCATATAAACTGGTTTCAATGGGTGGCAAAGCTTGAGATGTCATTTCACATTAATGTCGAGTAAAAGTCCCACAAAGTTGGACGCAACTTCTCCAGTTGACCTATATAGTGTTGACGGGGACGTTAAAACTCAAATCACATTAAAGATATCTTCTTTGGGTATCTATATAACGACTGAAATGAGGCGACAGTTCTAACTGACATCCATTATCTCTGACATCAACAAGACAATGAAATGAACACTTTGTAGGGCAGTGTAAACAATTTTCTGCTTTTTTTATTCCAAGACATGAATTGCGGAGCACTCGTTGGAGCAGCCTCAATGAAGCGGCTCTAAAAAGTAAAAGTCTTTTAATCAATATTCGCACCAGAAATAAGAAAAATATCACAAGCAGGGGTTAGTTACTGATTTAATTTAGAGCAGAAATAACAAAAATGTAAAAATTCTGTCTGCAAGATGCCCTTTCTGCAGCAATGAACAAAAGCATCATCTGATGTAAAGAACACTACCATAACAGATCCGTGTCAAATAGTGCAATCTTTCCTTTCTCCAAACTGGAGCTGAAAATCGGAAAATTGCTGTCATTTATGCTGCTAACATAGGTTGTGGGTGCTTGTTAGAACCGCCTTTTTAAGGCGGTTCTAACGAGCACCCACAACCTATGTTTTGAAGCCTTAATCAGAAAGTTCATGCATACCCCTATAAATTCCTATTTTCTCAGTATAAAGAGGGATTTACCGTAGTGCCCATTACACGGACTTCCTTAACGTTAATGAGTGATGATAACAACCTAAAGGAAAGGTGGGTCGAACCACGCAAAATTTGACCAATATTGCTTTATGAACTGAAAAATATATATACGTTTTTAGACAAGTGAAAATGTATGCTTATCACCGTGAAAGTACGTGATAATCTTCACACGGAAAAGTGGAGGTTCAAATGGTAGGTCTTTTATTTGTGCTTCAAAACATAGATTGTGATCACTCACAATAGTCAATCATTTTCACCAGAAAAAAATGCAATTTTAAACCCCCAAATGACACATTTTCACGCATTTTTTTTTTTTTTTTTTTTTTTTTTTTGCGAGGTTTCAAATTGAATTACATGCAAACTTGAACCATTAAGGCATCCCAATTTTTTTAAACATCGATTTTGTTAATAATTAATTGTTATTCAACAAGTTGTTTTTCGTATAATCACATTTTTGCTAGAAATGATTCCATTAACAAAATGCAATAAAGCATAATTACAAGAAAGGTGGCAAAAAGACTAATGCTCGATGTGCTTGATGGAAAAAGAAAGAAGTTCTAGAAAAAAAAAAACTAGTTTGGTATCGTAAAAATGAGAAGCCGCCTCCAATTTTGAGGGACTTTTACCGGACACTGAGACGAAATGACACCTCATGCCCTGTCGCCCAATGAAACCAATTAGAGTTTATTGGCATGGACGGTCCTAAATCTCTTGTTTCAGCTCTGTGTGGAAGCACCACACAGCCCATCTATTTTTTCAGGCCCCGATGGGCAGGAGCCGAAAGTGGATAGTATGAAAAATCAATTTGGTCTTATCGTGTATATCTGGTAGAGGTCTGGTCGCTCCATCCTGTAATCCGTCTGACGTCATGGTCCGCTTCTCTGAGATAGTCTGAAAAAGATGAATATAAATCTATATATTTTAATTGTTATCTACACATTTTTTATATGATTTTTTTTCGTGTGTGTGGGGTGGAGGCAGGTGTAGGATGCTGCAAGCATGATTAGAGTCTCGGCACCAGAGCTGAGCTGCGACATGGCCGAAGAAATGAGTCTTACTTTGCTTTGCTACATCAGGAAAACATGTCCATTATGAAACAATGGCGTTCAACATGGTGTCAGAACTGATAAATATAAGGTAAAACTGTAACATCTTTCTTATTTCTCATTTCAACATTGATTGTGAATGCTCGTTAGAACCGCCTCAAAGGGGAGATTCTAACGAGTACCCACAATCTAAGTTTTTAGATAAAATAAGGCAGATAATGTATACCCACGTAAACCTCACTTTTTCTATATTAAGTGGTGTTTAGAGGTGTCTTCGTTTCAAGGACCTGTTATCGTGGTGACATGTAGAGGGTTCTAACGAGAATCTACAATCTATGTTTTAAGCAGAAATAAGAAAATTAATGTCTGTAAACCCTAGTTTTAATATATAAAAGTGAGGTCAAAATTATTTGATGTAGTATATTCTCCAACACCAGACCGAATAAGACTGCATCTAGACAAACATCACGAAAACACGCCTATACAATTTTGACCCCCTCGAACCCAACTTTTATACAGTAAAACTGGGGTTTGCAGGGGTAAACCTTATTTTTCTTATTTCTGCTCTAAGATATAGATTGTGGGTACTCGTAAAAACCGTCTCAATGAGGCGGTTCTAACGAGTACCCACAATCTATATTTTGAGCAGAAATAAGAAATATATATTCCAATTTTCCATCTGAAAATTTTCATTTTTTCGGCGATAAATGTGTCAATGTATTTATATAGGCATGTTTTCGTAATCTCAATTGGCTGCCAAAAAGTAATGCGCCTCAGTATACACTGAAATTCCGCTATTAAGACCACCTAAAATTAAGACTAATTTTGCTTTAAAAAGCTCATTTTGAAGACTGCACTTAATCTCCTTTTGTGTTTTTGCTCACAGTGTCCTCTGGTCGGGTACCACCTTTGGGACTGTTCAAAAGTGGTCTTTAAGGCCACTTTTGAACAGTCCCTAAGATGGTCTTAATATAGGAATTTTATTGTATATACGGGGACTGTAAATGGAAGATATGTCTCTTTTTTTACGTGAACAAGTCCGTAAAAAGAAGACCCCCCTAAACCCCTCTTCATATAGAGAAAACTGGGGTTTACGGGGATAAATACCATTTTCCTTATTTCTGTTCCAAGACATAGGTTGTGGGTACTCGTTAGAACCGCCTCAATGAGGCGGTTCTAACGAGCACCCACAATCTATGTTAAAGGCAGAAATAAGAAAGATGGTATCATTTTTACCCAAAAATTGTTACTTCTGACACCATGTTTGGCGCCATAATTTCACACGGACATGTTTTCCTAATGCAGGATACTAACCATCCTCAGTTTATTAGATTGTATAGTTTCATCAGCGTTCGACTGAATAAGAATGGCTACACATTCAGGGAATGCAATTATTTCATAATCACGTTAAAAAGGCCATGCAAGTAATACCCCTCTAAATCCAACTTCATTTTGGTAAGAGTTGATTTGTTTGTTTGTTTGTTTGTTTGTTTGATTTGAGGTTTAACGTCCCCGTTAACACTGTAAAGGTCATTTTGGAGGCGTTGCTTCCAATTTTGTGGGACTTTTACCCGACATTGAGATGAAATGACATCTAAAGCCCTGTCGCCCAATGAAACCAATAGGGTTTATTAGCATGGACGGTCCGCCTCGCACCGCGGTTCCTGGACAGGCTTGGTAAGAGTTTAGCTTATAGGGAAATACATTTTTTTTTAATTTCTGCCCAAATGTATTGAGCGTGGGTACCTGTTAGAACCAACTCAGGCGGTTCTAAACCGTGAAGCGCTTCTAATCCGCCTATCTAGGTTGTTATAACGAGCGCCCGCATTCTATGTTTGATGCAGAAATATGGAAAATATCCAACTCGAAAACATGCCAATATAATTTTGACCCCATTGAACCCAACTTTTATATAGTAAAACTGTGTGTACATGAGTTTACCATATTTTGCATATTTCTGCCCTAAAATGTAGATTGTGGGTACTAGTTTGAACCGCCTCGATAAGGCGGTTCTATCGAGTACCCACAATCTATACCTTAAGCAGAAATTAGAGAAATATCACAAATTTTCATCTTATAATTTTCATTTTATCGGCGATAAAATTTACAATGTATTTATATAGGCATGTTTTCGTAATGGATTTTATATGGAACCATAAATGAATCCATTATGTCACACGGTTGGTTTTCCAAAAGCATTATTTCCGTCACCCCTAACCACTCTGAATGCATAAGTTATGTTATGTGTTGCGGTTTAACGGCCCAGTTAACTGCTAAAGTCGTGTTGGTCTGATCAGTTATCTCCACTGTCCATGGAAAAGGTCTAATCTGAGTACCACTTAACGGTTTACCAGTACTAAACAAGATCGCCGCACGACAGTCACTGACAACAGCCGATGGAACCGCCGAGTCCTCAAGCAACAATCCCAGCAGGCACATGACGTAATTGATGCGTCACATCAACGTTGGTTCAACGTCGGGACGTTTATGTAACGTCACATCAACGTCGATGCAACGTCATGGCGTTGCACCGACGTTGATTTGACGTTGCCGTAGCGACGCGTGCCTGCTGGGATGTATCTTAAGCCGTCTCCAAATAAATTGTTCTTTAGAAACAGCGAGGACATGATAACACAGTAGAAAACAGTATAAAAGCGAACAACCGGTAGCTGCTAGCTGCTGTAAGTATTGCAGACCCTAGCCCTACTGACGCCAAAGCAGTAGAAGGCCACGACACTGAAAGCTACAGTCAAATGTCACAGAAATACCTGTTTGTTGATTTTCTCTTTGGTTGGCGTACGCCAACCAAAGAGAAAATCAACAAACAGGTATTTCTGCACCTAGTGCTCTGGGATACCTTGGAAATCACAGCATGTCATGATGACGTCACAAACTAGTAGAATGATGTCATATCAGTTTAAAGCGGTGCATTTTGGGATTTAAAAACAGCTTCCAAAACATACGGAACCCGGGAAGGGACGTTTCTGTTCCAGTATCTAGCAGAACAGAAATTAAAGCAATAAAATTAGAGTGGAAAAGAAAACAATAAATATGTCGTTTAAAGGATATTGATATATACTATGTCGTTTATTTCTTGTTTGTTTTTCCACTCTGAAAAAGTAGGTTGGAATTTAAAACCATAAAATAAGAATGGAACACAAAACAAAAATATGACGTTTAAACGGCATATTTCTTGTTTCCTGTTCCACTCTGAAAACGTAGCGTGGAATTTAAAACAATAAAATTAGAATGGAACAAAAAACGAAAATATGTCGTTTAAACGACATATTTCTTGCTTTCTGTTCCACTCTGTAAACGTTTTTTTTTTTTTTTTTTTTCACTCTAAAAAAGTAGGGTGGAATTTAAAACAATAAAATAAGAACGGAACACAAAACAAAAATATGTTGTTTAAACGGCATATTTCTTGTTTCCTGTTCCACTCTGAAAATGTAGCGTGGAATTTAAATCAATAAAATTAGAAAGGAACAGAAAACAAAATTATGTCGTTTAAACGACATATTTAGCTTATGTCGTGGTCTGTTGTCCGTCGTTTTCTTTTCACATTTTTTATATCTCCTCCCGAACTGGAAGTCAGACTAAGCTGATACATAATGTGAGTCATCCTGGTGACATGGAGATTAAGATTCGCAAAATATGGTTCCGTTCGGATTTCCAAGATGGCCGCCATGGCGGCAATCTTGAATTTCTTCGAACGAAATCTCCTCCAAAACCAAAGGTCGAATTGAGTTGAAACTCGATGGTAGGCATCGGGATGACGCGGAGATTCAGACTTCTTAGAACCATTCTGTTCTGATATCTCCGATGGCTGCGGTGTTGGCCATCTTGAAAATCTTCAAACCACATCTGCTACAGAATGGCCTGTTGCGGTGAGGTGAAATTGGTACTTGTCATTTAGGTGACATGCAGATTCAGAATTGCTAAAATTGTTGCATTCTCATATCCCAGATGGCGCCCATTTTGAAATTCTTCAAAGCACATGTATAGTAATTACATATAAGCTTTACAGTGAGGGGCAGCTCAGGTGTTGTCAGTATAATATGTCATACTCGCTGAGTCCACAAGACAATTCACTATTGTGGTTTTCTTTTGCAAGCGGCCATATACACCTTAGCTTTGTGTTGTAGTTGTATTCGCTTGATTGGTTGACTTTGTTTACTTTTTAATAACAGAATATGCCAAAGGCAGTTGCAAACGATAGCTCTGGCCTGCCAAACTATACACTTCCACTCTGCATCAACATCATTTCTTCTTGAATCCTAAATCAGACGAAGTTGTTCAGAAACTTAATCAGTAGCATCAAGATTATTAAAACATGCAGATTCAGAATTGCTAAAGGCAAGGTGATCTGATAGACAAATGACAACCAAGACTCAATGTAATATATGATCAGCCTCATCCAGGTGAGCGATTCTGGCTCACTTGAGCCTCTACTTCTTGCTTTCTGTTCCACTCTGAAAAAGTAGCGTGGAAAAGAAAACAAGAAATATGCCTTTTTTAACGACACTTTTTTTGTTTTCTGTTCCATTCTAGTTTTATTGTTCTAAATTATACCCTACTTTTTCAGAGTGGAAAGGAAAATATTTTTGTTTTCTGTTCCATTCTAATTTTATCATTTCAAATTCCACGCTACTTTTTCAGAGTGGAATAGAAAAGAAGAAATATTTCGTTTAAATGACATGTTTTCGTTTTCTGTTCCATTCTAATTTTATTGTTTCAAATTCCACCCAAAACAGAAAACAAGAAATATGTCATATATATTTTTTTTGATCTATTCTAATTTGACTGTTTTATATTCCACCCTCCTTTTTCAGAGCGGAAAAGAAAAACGACATATTATGGCGTTTCAAACGACATATTTCTTGTTTTCTTTTCCACTCTAATTTTATTGTTTTAATTTCTGTTCTGCTAGAACTGGAACAGAATTGTCCCTTCCCGGTTCCGTAATAATCAAAACAAAATGATCAATGGTATTAGAAAATTTTCCAGTGGAGAAGGTAAAACAAGCTTTATCTGTTTCTTTTTAACATGTGGATGCTACTTTACCATTTGTTTGGAGAAAATGTTATCGCTCCACTCACGCAAAACTGACTCTAGAATGCTGTTGACAATGTTTGCTTACCAGCTGAAAAAGCGTAGAAATTAAGACTAAAGACAGAAAAGAGAAAAGTTTATCTCCCTCTTTTTATCATAATGAAAGATACTTGGACTGGATATTTTTTTTCTTTACAATTCATATAGAATCATGGTGTGTCTTCCACCTGTAGATGCATTCTAGGATGCACTTGGAAAACTGCACCATCTCCACATTTCATATTATTCACACTTAAATGTTATCATGTTACACATGCAATTTGAACTGAGCTGCGTCATATGAAGCACAAAAGTGAAGGCAAGGATCAGGATTTGTTTGTTTGTTTGATTTGAGGTTTAACGTCCCCGTCAACACTGTAAAGGTCATTTTGGAGACGTTGCTTCCAATTTTGTGGGAGTTTTACCCGACAATGAGATGAAATGACATCTCAAGCCCTGTCGCCCAATGAAACCAGTAGGGTTTATTAGCATGGACGGTCCGCCTCGCACTGCGGTTCCTGGATAGGCTTAGATCCTCTAAGCGGTTTACCAATACTAGTGTGCGGGCCGGATTCAGCTCTTCGTGGAAGCATCGTGCAGCCCATATATTTCTTCAAGCCCCTATGGGCGGGGCCAGAAGGCAAGGATCAGGAACCCACAACTCCCATCAGAGATACCAAAGGGAAAGAACCACAAACATGAGACAACTGGAACCTAATGGAAACATCAATGACGGAAAAGCCAAAAGGACAGCTACTTTCTCACAAAATGGTCAGTTGGCTGTCCAAAACAAAAAAATATAAGCGATACACACACTCAAAGACAAACCATACTAAAAATCAGTGCTTCAGCTGAAGTGCACGACCCGCCGGATGCTTTTAGCTTGATGAGTGTTACCATATATGGGTATGGCGGCCATTTTGGTCATGTGACCTGGACCTAAAACGGTTCCCCCAATAAATGCGCCTTATCGTAAGGAGCAAAAATATATCTTATACTTGAGTACTGTATTCTGAATCGTTTGCAGGATAAAATGCATTCTCACTTTTCCAATACAAAAGCATATGTGTCAAAGTTTGACCTAGGCAAAAAGAAGGTCAAGGTCAACCCAGGATCACCATTTTAACAATTTATATTGGGCCTACGTCCCAGATGCTATTTATCAAGTTTCGTGGAAATCTGCCCAGTGGTTCTGGAGAAGACTATTTTTGAAGGGTTTTTACCATATATGGCTTGGCGGCCATTTTGGTCATGTGACCTGGACCCCATTAGCAAATTTTGGTTTCCCCCATCCCAAAGAGGCTCCATATGAAATTTGACTTCAATCGGCCCAACGGTTTCCGAGGAGAAGCAGTTCGAAAATTTTCACATTTTTCGCCTCGGCGAGGCTATACTAAATGGAATATAATATTTCGCAAGTTCATTGGTTAGATCTCATTGATATCTATTAGTATGCCAAAAATTGTTTAAATATTCCAAGCGGTTAAGTCACTATCACCAATTTTCACAAACGGGTTACGGACGGACAGACAGACAGACCATATATGGCTTGGAAGCCATTTTGGTCATGTGACCTGGACCCCATGAGCAAATTTTGGTTTTCCCGATCCCATAGAGGCTTCATATGAAATTTGATTTCAATCTGTCCAACGGTTTCCGAGAAGCAGTTCGAAAATTTTCACATTTTTCGCCTCGGCGAGGCTATACTAAATGAAATGTAATATTTCCCAAGTTCATTGGTTAGATCTCATTGATATCTATCAGTATGCCAAAAGTTGTTTAAATATTCCAAGCGGTTAAGTCACTATCACCAATTTTCACAAACGGGTTACGGACGGACCCAAAGAAGGTCACGGTCAACCCAGGGTCACCGTTTAGCAATTTATGATTGGCCTACGTCCTAGATGCTATTTATCAAGTTTCGTGGAAATCTGCCACGACTATTTTTGAAGGGTTTTTACCATATATGGCTTGGCGGCCATTTTGGTCATGTGACCTGGACCCCATGAGCAAATTTTGGTTTCCCTATCCCATAGAGGCTCCATACGAAATTTGACTCCAATCGGCCCAACGGTTTCCGATGAGAAGCAGTTCGAAAATTTTCACATTTTTCGCCTCGGCGAGGCTATACTAAATGGAATGTAATATTTCGCAAGTTTATTGGTTAGATCTCATTGATATCTATCAGTATGCCAAAAATTGTTTAAATATACCAAGCGGTTAAGTCACTATCACCAATTTTCACAAACGGGTTGCGGACGGACAGACTGACAGAATGACCGAATGACAGAATGACACGGTGATTTTAGGGCACTCTTAGAAATCAACCGACTTCAGTCGGTTGCTTTTTCTGCGGGTCGTGCAATAAACCGCGACAGAAGAACCGTCTTGGAACGGTCAGTGAAATGATCACACTTGAGGGCTTAAATTGATTTTACGCGGCCGCAATCATTGAATCTTCGCAATTACTTACATCTCGATTTAGACAAATAATTTGTTCAGTCCGCTTGAAGGCCTTTAAACCAATCAGTACAAAATCTCCGAGAACACAAACATCCACAGAGACGAAACAACGGGGAGGACTGGACAGCAAGAAAACACTGAAAAGCTGGATCAAAAGAAAAGCAACAGTTAGACTCCTATGTTTCCGACCAGAGACAGAACATAAACGCAGATCAAACTCCACCTATGAAGCAAAACAAAACCAACATAATATAAAGGGCTTGAATGGTTTAAATGTACAATGGTATGCACGCAACCTATGTGTATCTTCCACCTGGAGATGCATACTTTGTTAAAAATGCGATTACAGAGACAGAGCACGTTCTCTGGTTTTCCCTAGATATTCATTTACATTGCGAAAACACGCCTATACAAATATATTGCAAACCTAACCGCCGAAAAATAGAAAATTTTAAGATGAAAAGTTGTGAATTTTTTCTCATTTCTGCTCAAAATATAGATTGTGGGTGCTCGTTAGAACCGCTTCATGTATTTTTATAGCAGAAATAAGAAAAATATCACACTTTTTCATGATATTTTTTTATTTCTGCTCAAATTATAGATTGTGGGTGCTCGTTAGAACCGCCTCGATCGATCAGGCGGTTCTAACGAGCACCCACAGTCTATATTTTGAGCAGAAACAAGAATATAACATCAAAACTTTTCATGATGTTTTTCTTATTTCTGCTCTAAAATAAAGATTGTTGGTGCTCGTTAGAACCGCCCCGATCGATATATATTATCACTCTATACTTTGAGCAGAAACAAGAAAATGTCACAACTTTTCATAATATTTTTTTTTTCTTATTTCTGCTCAAAATATAGATTGTGGGTGCTCGTTAGAACCGCCTCATTGAGGCGGTTCTAACGAGTACCCAAACTCTATATATTAGAGCAGAAATAAGAAAAAAAGTTTATCCCTGTAAACCCCAGTTTTCTTATATACAAGGGCGTCGATATTAAATAGGCGTATTTTTGTGATGAACAGACACAAATTCATACTCTAGGTCAAATTTTAATGTAATGCCATCAAATTGCAGTCAGGTGTCAAGAAATGAACGACATGAATTATGCACGCAATGTTGTTTTCATAACTCAACAGCTGTTTTTGTTTTCAATTGTCTACAACATGTAAATAAATGTTTTGAAAATGGATTTTAGCAGCTAACTACCAGATTTAATTTGCTGCCATGTAACGGCAGCGCAAGTTTGTCTTAGTTCAAGAATATTACCACTAATCAAAAAACCAACAGAAAGCAACAAAAACATGAAAGAGAAAGACATACAGACAAGGTACATCATGTAATAGGTCCGCGAGAGGAGACAATATTCGGGAAGACTGATTTACTCCTTCGCAACCACCCAGTAAGAATACACACCACGTGAATGCGTCCGTGAAATGGACACCCCTTAAACCCCACAGAGAACACTGTGCTTTACGGGATATACATTTTTCTTCTTATTTCTACTCCAGACATATGTAATGGGTACTCGTTTGAACCGCCTCAATGAGGCAGTGTTTGCAGTATAAATTTGAAAAAATATCACTGACTTTCATCGGAATAGTAGCCATTTGGGAGGTGTGAAAAAAATGCACTATATCACACGGGTGTTCTGTTTGATTTAAGGTTAACTTCCCCGTCAACAATGCCTTGGTCATTTTGGAGACGTTGCTTCAAATTTGTGGGACTTTTACCCGACATTGAGATGAAATGACATCTCAAGCCCTGTCACCCAATGAAACCAATATGGTTTATAGGCATGGACTGGCCGACTCGCACCGCATTGCCTGGACAGGCTTAGATATTCTAAGCGGATTACCAGTACTCGTGTGGGGTCGGTTTCAGCTCTGCGTGGAAGCATCGTGCAGCCCATCTATCTCTTCAAGCCCCGATGGGCGGGGCCGAACGCACGGGTGTATTATGATAATGAATTTTCCAGTAGACATTTGGCAGCCATCAAGCTGATGCTCCTGTTTAGCAAGTACAGAGCAGGTATCCGCTTGAAGAGTCACATAAAAGTGCAAAATTGCAAGAATCAGTTGTTATTAACCCTTATCTTGCTGAATATTCATTTAAGTCACACCCATTTCTGTCTTTCAACCAATCAAATTATTTGATGAAATTTACTGCTACACATTTATTAACTGAATGCCAAACAGTGTAGATCCTGATCAGATGGCTTCTTCAGATCTGATCTGGATCTACACTGTTTCCAAAGATAGGGGTTGTCGTGAACAGCAAGATAAGGGTTAATGCATAATTTTCCGTGCATTCAAATTTGGTATTTCAAGTCCCGTTCGTAATCCTGAACCATGATAATGCTCAGCAAAAAATGAGTGTGTTACCTGAGGGGTTACAAAGGCATGAGATGCTGTATCATGTATCGGAAATTTTGTGAGTCAGCCAACATACGCCCTCAGCAATAGTTACAAATTATCACTAGCATAAGTCAGAAATGCACCTGCTCAGTGTAATACATACTTCAACCTCGGGCGCAATTTTTGCTTCTGACCTTAAAACACTGTCAAAACGCAACTTGTGATATGAAAGTACTTGCGCATACATATTAGGTTTTCAGAAAACAACCATAACAAAAACACTCCTATTCAAATATAAGGAACGTTTTACCACACAAAAAAAAAATCAAATAAAATATTCTGGTAATTTCCAAAATCATAGACTGTGTAGGGGGCGATTCTAACAAGTACTCAGAATCTATGTTTTTGACATTACGAAAACACGCCTATACAAATACTTTGCAAATTTTACAAAGGAAAAAACGAAAATTGTAAGATGAAAAATAGTGATATTATTTTTCCTTATTTCTCCTCAAAATATAGATTGTGGGTACTCGTTAGAACCGCCTCATCGCAATCTATATTTTAGAACAGAAGTAAGAACAAAATAAGGTTTATCCCTGTAAACCCCAGTTTTACTATGGGTTCAAATGAGTCAGAATTATATAGGCATGTTTGCGTGGTGGAGCGGAAATAAGAAGGAATATATATACACTTGTCAGCAGTATGCTGACATACTCAAAAGCCATTCATTGACCCATTGTATACCGGTGCGCTCTTCCATTGCTATATGTTTGACAAGTCCATTTGTCATTTAAGGGGTGTCAGGCCTTTTTTACAACTTTTTTATTCCTTTTTTGACAAAACATGCAGTCATCAAACATTGCAGATCCTTATCAGACGCCAATTTGTCTGGGGCTATGCTTTTTGCCAGGCTACCCTTTTAGGTGTTTCCCGCCTAGAAAGGGTTAAAGCCGAATCGTGGACTCGGGCATAGGAGAATCAGATAATGTACTTGCCTGGTTGCATGGGTAAAAAAGAATGCAGTTAAGATAATTTTTGAAAGAGATGCGTTGCGTTTGCCCTTCCGTTTTGCTGTTTGTCATGCTGGTGATTCAGATTGTTTTCCCCGTTGTGTGTGTTGCTCCTTTTTGGTTGGGTCTTTGGTTAAACAAATACTTGTTTGAACCACAGTGAAAGCGGATCCCGAAAGGTTAACTTTAAACCACCAGTAATATTTACTGACCGTTCCAATTCGGTGCTTTTGCTGTGGTTCCTTCATGTTTTGTGTTGGTTGTTCTGATTATTTCGCTAATCATATATGTTGTTACGTTGGTGACTCTTTTTGGTTACGTTTGTCCTTCCAGTTTAATGTCTGTCATGTTGGTGATTCTGATTCTTTCCCTTACTCCTTTTAACTTAGGTTTGGATATTTTGAGTCACCACCTGTTTGGGGAAAGAGCTACTTACTCGGTTTACCAGTTATTCGTTTTGTTTACTGTTGTCACTCAATGTTTCGACTTCTTTCCCTAGTGATATTGTGGGTAGAATTTTGGATCTGATTGTATCAGTTCCTGATCGTTTCTCTTTTTTAATATTTTTAACGTTGTGCCTTATTCGCAACTGTTGTTCGCGTTTGTAGTGTCTATTTTTAACGTTAGCGCGGGGGCACTTAATGTAGCAGTTGCAGAGCTACACTGAACGTTATTTTTCAATTAGGTTTCCAAGTTGCTCTGCTTTTCTAAAAGACTGTGATTACATCTGAAGGATGCAGAGTATGAAAAAAAATATTATGTCCCCCGTTAGAAATTGATGAAATCCATGTGAACAAACCTTTACGCCATCGAAATTAATAATGCTGAAACTGACATCCCAGCAGCCCAGAAAGAAAGAACGTGTGACCTTAATATTGTAATTAATATAAACAGTGACATACACAGTCATACACACCCGCACCGACGCACATTCCCACAATTCCACAACAGGGCATACGCACGCACACATGCACAGAAGGGCACACGTAAAATTCATGTTATTTAAGGAAAATGGGGTTTCAATGATAGACCGTATTTCCAAAGACAACCATTGCTGGTACCCATAAGAACCACCTCAGTTCCGACTTAGTTTATAAACTCAATGTTGTTCTAGAATCTCTTCTGCAACAAGGCCTATTGGAACTCGAATTTTATGGTGACTTAGTATATAAATTCAGAAAAAAATATATACTGGCACTGATTTCAGTACCACCTGAACTTAAAAATTAAATTTTCTTTTTCTTCTGTGCTTTTAGCGACAATCATTAAATTAAATGTAGTTTCAAAGCATCTGGCTTCAACACAGGAAACAAAGATTTTAGAGGTATTTTGTGGGTTTAATGGGTATAATATTGGGTAGGTTGGAATGTTATTTTGTCATGTTGTTCACTTGAAATTTGTGTTCAAATAGGGTGCGTTGTTGCTAAGTTTCTTTTCAAACTGTTATTAATATAATCCAGGTTTACATATAGTAAACAACATGCGAAAATACAAAACATGTAAATATCAACGATACATGGCATGAAAACTAAAGTTCAGTGAAATAAAAATCGTTCCTAAACTGAAAAAAATAACACAGCGTACACGTATATCCTCTATTTCATTACTTATTTTGTCATACATTTTAATATGACAATGTACGTGTACAATAAAACTCAGATAATGTAATGAAATAAGCAACAAAGAGCTATTTTCTTAGCACACGGTCAGAATGTATAGAACTTATAATGAAAGGCGAGCGCACTATGCAATGACCAGACTGCTTAATGTTAAGATTTAAAAAAGGCATTTTGAACATATTTGAGGGTCACTGATGAGGCCTAATTGGCCAAAACTAGCTAGTCTAGCCCAGAAAACATGACACTCTAGATTTTTCTGTTCTGTGGTGTATTCCTTGCTTCCAAAGGATAACCCTTTAATATAACATATGGGCCCCGTCAAGCGATTTTGGTACTTATCGCCTATGCGAGCAGCGAAGGTTCAGGCGAGCCTGCGCATCCGCGCAGTCTCGCCAGAACCTTCGCTGCTCGCTCATACAAGCAGTAAATCAAGAGAAACCTTCAGACATAAAGCCATATCCCTGGCCCCTCTGAATGGCTGGGCATGCGCGGTTAAAATTTGTCATGACGGAATGCTCGAAGACACTAATTCGCTTGGCGGGGCTCATATTTGCATGGAATGATTCAGTTTGGTCATTATTGACATGACCCGGATGTTCGAGGCGTTTTACCTTCTTCTTCTCCTTCAAGTACAGTACATGCCGGTCTCGATAGTTCAGTCGGATGCGCGTCTGACTGGTGATCAGGAGGACGCGGGTTCGATTCCTGCCGGGATCGGCAACATTCTTTTGCGGAGATTGATCATGAAATCTTTTCTACGATCATGCTCTCTCTTCCGCTGATTCAAGAAGGGCAGTTGTCAGTTTCTGGCAAAAGAATGTGCACTGTACTGGTTAACCGCTCACGTATAAGCCTGCCCAGGAAAAGTGTGGATAGAGAAACTGACCGGCTCAAAAATTACATAAAATAGTGTTGACTGGGCCGTTAAACTCCAAAACAAACAAACAAATCAAGTACAGTACAGGATCCACTTTGAAGCATTGTGGTACTTTAAGGAGCTCTTTAATGGTCAAATGTCAACTCTTCTAGCAAGGCCAGTACATACTGTAACGTTCATGACCAGCCTGCACACAAAGCCCATATTTATTCGTTTCATTCTATGCATTTGTCCTTGTACGCATGTACATGCGGTCTGTCCGCATTGTTTGGGTTTTACCGCTACAACACCTTTATAATTTACTTCACCCATACCTGCGCGGCATGTTTCGATGCCTCGTTACTTACTGCATAAACTTGCAGCGGTGTGTGTGTGTGTGTGTGTGTGTGTGTGTGTGTGTGTGTGTGTGTGTGTGTGTGTGTGTGTGTGTGTGTGTGTGTGTTAACGTCGCTTTTAACAATTTTTCAGTCATATCACCTCGGTGTCTGGTTGCGACAGGGAGCTCAATGCTCACTTTTATAGTGCTGCCTCACTGAAGTATCATGTCCCAGACACATTACATGATACCACACCCAGTCACATTATCCTGACACTGGGTCGACCAGTCCTAGCTCTACCCCGTAAATCTGAGTGTCAAGCGAGGAGCAGCTAGTACCATTTTTAACGACATTGGTATGTCGCGGCCCGGGATCAAACCCGTGACCTCCCGTTCCCCGGAGCGGACACTCTACTAACTGAGCTATCGAGGCCGGTTAACTTGCAGCGGTAACTTTTCATGTTCAGTCCTTTTGAGCCCCTGATATCGTATTATTTTCCTGAGTCGATTCGTTTCTGACCGATGGCCGCCATGTTTGTTACTTGGTTCTTTCTTTCGACAAACGAGAACGCTTCGTTCGGTCATGTGAGCGCGTGAGGTCGTCTCGATAGAATCCCGTGACGTCAAATGTGGATGGTGTAAAGGTTGGAGCCGTCACTGGCTCTGGTGTAAAGGTTGGAACCGTCACTGGATCTGGCGCACTGTTGTCTGTCTAGAATGTGCGCTCTTAAGCCCAACACCAGATCCGTTGCTACCGTAGCAGACGATAACCGAGACCACCTGCTGTTGCGGCCTTAAATACCACCATTGATGGGTGACAGACCCCCTTCTAGAGGGATGAATTAAAAATAAGAAGTAGTAGTCTATTATCACATCTGGTTGCAAACTCACCACCATATTTGTTGGCTATTTGAAACTGAAAAGTGAGCCTAGAATCGCCCAGGCGCACTCCGCCCACTAGGTTTCCTTTAGAATAGCCCATTATTATTTTTAAGCTATATTTTAAATTTGTCCAGGGTTGTAGTGGTAAATCTCTGTGTGTATTTCTTAAATTTATATAATTTTCTAATAATAATCCATCAAGAAATCCTGATATAAGGGGCAATATTCTGTGTAACCATCAACTTGTACAGCTTTCTTTAAGAGTAACTCATCGAGCTGTTCTTGTGGTTTCGACCACCAGGTTCTTAAAGCCATTTATTCTTAGACAGTGTGATACACCGTGTGTTCATAATTGTTTTATTCCCCCTGTGATATACTGTCCATAGCAGATCAAAGACGGCCTTTAATAGGGTGATTAGTAGCTCCTGTTGAATCCCCTGACTGAGGCACTAAAGAGGAAAATCAATAAGGTACACTGTAGTTAACAGTTAGTCAAGGAGGCCCCTTACCTGTTGCAGACAGAGGACTTCTCCTTAGTCAGCACTGAGGGCTACATAATATTATGTAATGAAATGACAGTCCTCAATAATCAAGAATAAATGCCTTTAAACCAACAATGAAACTTAAGATAGAGATAGGTAGATAACTTGCTGCTTTAAACCTATTTAAACAGCCAAGATAATGATATTAACGTTTTCAAGTGTTATTATTATTATTGTCTTTCTCACTGAAAACAGTCCAGTCTCCAAGCGAACACACAGTTCTGTAATTCTAGGGTCACAAACAGCCTTTGTCGACATGCTGAAAACAGTCCAGTCTCCAAGCGAACTGTAATTCTAGGGTCACGAACAGCCTTTGTCGACATGCTGACTCCATCACCATCCCTTAATATATAATACTTTCAATTGCATTACGAGAACACGCCTATATAATTTTGACCCCCTCATACCCCACTTTTATATAGTAAAACTGGGGTTTAAGGGGTATACATTATTTTTCTTATTTCTTCTCAAAAACATAGATTGTGGGCCTCGAAGAGGCGGTTCTATCGAGTACCCACAATCTATGTTTCCAGCAGAAATAAGAAAAATATCACGATTTTTCGTGTTAAAACTTCTAATTTTTGGCCAAAAAATTGGCAATGTATTTGTATAGGTGTGTTTTCGTAATGGTAACTGCGAGCAGCTTTTGAAAATATTTCGATCTGCTTTGTGTCTTACAGAATGCTCTTTGGGTATCCCTGTACCCAGTTTCTCAAATCTAATGAAGGAGTGAGACATATTAACAGAATTTCGATCGTTTAGTATGAAAAAAAAATGTATTTTTGCAAAAGCTATAGACCCACATATACGAGTGCATTGAATGGTGTGCTTTCTGCTCGTGTCTCGTTAAGCGAAATGTAAAACTTATTTGAACAAAAAGGCCCAGATGTTATATGAGCCGGGGCATAGTATTTCCTGAAACTCACATGGGCGCCCAGCGAAGACATAGATCAGCCTGCGCATCCGCGTTGTGCGCTCTAAGGATAGCTTAGAGCCCAGTACTAATTCATGCGGCGCCAGAAGTCTCTTCAGACTATAAGGATGCGCAGGCTCATCTGCTTCTTCGCTGGGCGCACGAGTAAATTGTAGGGAATGCTGTGCCCCGGCTCAATTATAATAAAAACAACTTATGCGAGCAGCAAAGACTGTTCAGCCTGTGCACTGTCAGAATATTTTGCTGAATATAAAGACAGACTTGCAGTTGTTTCCCCTAACAGTTGTCTATTGTAAGTACACCTATAACGACTTGTTTAGAAGAAAATTCAAACCCAACAGAGGATGTCCAATGTCTGTAAACGTTAATGTATACCCCTGTAAACACAGTATCTCCTTAACATGTGGTCGGCACCTAGATTTGACATTGATATTTGAAGCTGATGAACGACTATTTCTGTTATTGTCTGTTATCAAACCCAAGCTTCTTAACAGGGATTGTTAAAGTTTTCGTGGAATTCTATCAACGTTCTGTATTATATGGTCCATTAATCCGATTATGGTCACTAAGTGTCACACACTTGAACCCTTTCTTAGCCGCAATTATCCAAAATGTGCGAATGGCAAAACGTATGAACATAAGTGCCATGACACAGTCTGAGCAAGGCCTTTCTTCTGTACCAAAGTGAATTCCGCTATTAAGGCCAGCTTATATTAAGACGTATATTCTTGCTTTAAAACATACTAAATTGCGTTAACTTCTTTCTTTTTTTTTTGTAACTGTTCAAAAGTTAACTTACCGAAGATGGCCTGAATATGGAAATTTTAGTGCACATAAATGTAGTTGCTTATTGACTTAAAGTGTCTACTGGGTGAAAGGAGAGCCACTCATCTGACTGAGATAGTACCCAGGCTGATTTGTCTCCCCTGAAAATCTATGTCTGAAGACACGTGTTTCCTTGACGCGACCCATGCATGAAAGAAATTGAGGCGAAATGTGATTAATTTGACGAATGCGTCAGGCCACGACAAACAATAAACGAACACACGCGAAACGAAGACGCCTATAAATTCCACATCATATAGTGAGAATACGGGTTCACCGGGGTTCTGTTTTCCATATCTTGCTCAAACATATATTGTAGGCACTCATTAGAACCGCCTTAATGAGGCGGTTCTAATGAGCACCCGCAATCTTTTTGTGAGGAAGAAAAAATAAGAAAGATATAACGCATTTATAAAACTGCACTTTGTCACACGGGTTCCTATATTAAGGCCACCTTTGGGACAGTACAAAAGTGGCAAAACATGAGCCTATGCAGTCTTGGCAGTCTTTTCCTGAGGCACACACCAGTCCCGATAATTGTTGAGGTGAAGATCCATTGATATATTATCATTATGTACTTTTATATGAATTTTTGTATGTCATGAAATTTCTTAAAAATAAATAAATATAAACATTAACATGTTTAATGAACATCGCTGTAAACCCCACTTTAATATACAGAAAATTGGGGTTCACAGGGGAATACAACATTTTTCTTGATTCTGCTCCGCCTCAAGTCTGGCTATATATAAGAAAATTAGCACACTTTTTAAAAATGACTGTTTTTGAGAAATAAAAGAGAGCACTATTGCAATAACACGTCCGTGTGACATAGGCTCTCTTTTATGTCACACGGACGTGTTATTGCAATGTCTTGTAAGGCGAATTGGAACACCTGATGGATATTTTTGTCATTTTTCAAAGGGAGACAACTTTTGGCACTTCTTGTTCGCTTTTCTATAAGCCCTGTCCCACTGAAAAAGGGGGGTCTACTCTTAAAGGAAAGAATTTGCTCCTTCTTTCCTTTAAGAGTTGACCCCTATTGACATGGGCGACAAAAACTTGAAGGAGTTGCCTCCCGTGAAAGTTTACTTATTCCTCTTACATTGTAAGCTGTTTCAAACTTATTCCCCTTAAACTGTTTCAGTTGAAAATGCATCTTCAGAAATCAGTGTTCAGTGAAAACTCGAATCAGCATTCCCCACCAATTCACGAATGATTTTTTGATTGTGGATTGTGTTGGGGTTAACACCTCAACCTTCTGGGTCATTTTTGTCGTCTCCGAAAGAAAGGGAAAAAAGATAGACAAAGAAGATAAAAGAGATGGATAAAGAAGAAAAAGGAAAGTGAAAGAAAGTTAAGAAATAGGATAAATAACAACAGCTCCTGTTGAAAGGATAGCAGGTCTTGCCCAACTGAAAGACATATGTCGGTTGGGAACAGCAATGACGTAAGATAAAGACACCTTCGCCTCACCCAAACACCCCAACAAATTTCCGGACTGGTTGCCAAATAGTGAAACTACTGATTTAATGGATCTCTATCTCCCAAGTTTGCACTCTGGTTCAGCAGGATAAGCTTTGGGCTAGTTGCCACACAGCTTGCATGTCCATTATGAAAACACGCCTATACAAATACATTGTAAACTTTACGTACCACCCATAAACACAGATTTAAATATGAAAAAAAAATGTGATGTTTTCTTATTTCTGTTCAAAATACAGATTGTTGGTATACGTTAGAACCACCTCTTCGATGCGGTTCTAACGAGTACCCACAATCTATATTTTAGAGCAGAAATAAGAAAATAAGGTTTACTCCTGTAAACCCCAGTTTTACTATGTAAAATTTGGGTTCAAGTGAGTCAGAATTAAATAGGCGTGCTTTCGTGATGTCCAAAAAAGAACATTTCTACGTGGCTCGGACCATTGTAAAGATACGTCTGCTGGCATGTAGCTGGGTCTGGATATTATAGGTTTTGTTATTACCAATTTCTTCTAAGTGCACAAGTGAATGATGGCGCATGACGGCTAGAGCTAAATGCGTGGAAGTCGCATTACCAATGCAGTTCTTCACATTAGCAGTGGACTTAAGATAAAACGATTACGTGTTTCTCGCTGTCTTAGATACGGGTAACGGAGACATCTACTTGAGAAGCAACTGTTTTTTTCATTAGGTTCGAGTGTGTTCTGAGTTTTACGTCCCATAAACAGCTCAGGTCTATGAAGACATGACCTCGATTTAATGACTCGTCCGAAGGTCTGGAGAAGCCCGGAATCGAACCCACGACCCCTGGTTTATGAGACGAGTAGCTTATCCACTACACCATAGAGGCTCTTTATTATCAGGTTGATAAGTCGGTGTAATAAACATAATCTCTACAAACTACCTTTATATAGAGAACTTTGGCTTTACATGGCTATATATTAGTTTCCTAATTTTCGCTCAAAACAGCGATAGCTGGCACTCGTTAGAACTGCCCATTGAGTATATGATAGAAAAATATAAAAACACAACACGCAAACAAACCTATATAGTTTTGAACCCCTTGAACCCCACATTTATATTGTAAAACTGGGATTAACAAGGGTAAACCTTATTTTCTTATTTCTGCTCTAAACTTTAGATTTAGGGTTCCCGTTAGAACCGCCTCGATGAGGCGGTTCTAACGTGTACCCACAATCTATATTTTGAGCAGAAATAAGAAAAATATTACAATGTTTTCAGCTTAAATTTTTCAATTTAACGGCGGTTAAATTTACAGTGTGTTTTATAGGCGTGTTATCGTAATGAACAATTCATCTGAAAAAAGTCTTGTTCTGGGGATATGAAGGCGCCATGTTCCGACACGGGTGCGTTGCCGCAATGCAATTCATTACACAGTCGTGTCAGTGTGATGTGTTTTAAATTTATTATGTTTTGTATTCGAACAACGTTGACTCAACGTTTAATCAATGCTAAAACCGTATTCAACATTGATTCATCATTGAGTGCCTGTTGGCATTGTTTTTCCTCTCGATGCCAGTGCTGTGCTGTGTTTGACTGTTACTACCCAGCAGGCACATGACGTAATTGTGACGTTATATCGACGTCAGTGCAACGTCATGACGTTTATGCGACGTCACATCAACGTGGATGCAACGTCATGACGTTGCACCCACGTTGATTTGATGTTGCCCTAGCGACGTGTGCGTGCTGGGTAGTTCTCTCTCTATATACGTAGATAGCAAGACTTTAAGCATGAAAAATATTAGAGCTTGAAATTACAAACCATTCAAAAGTAATACCAATCCTTGTTTTCTCTGCAAAGAAAGAGATGTTTGAAAAAAAACAAACCCTTGCAAATGTCGAGACATTCTGAATAAAACTTTTTCATGCCATATTCCTATCTCCAGAATCTTT
Source organism: Lucinisca nassula (assembly GCA_963580285.1). Classification (NCBI taxonomy): domain Eukaryota; kingdom Metazoa; phylum Mollusca; class Bivalvia; order Lucinida; family Lucinidae; genus Lucinisca; species Lucinisca nassula. The sequence continues at coordinate 107,889,965 of OY757021.1, read as the reverse complement.
CATCTGAGGTCTAAATAAGAACTGACATTTTATGGTTTAGACAAAATAAACTTATGCCGTTTTCAGTCTTATATTCGGAATCAATGCTATTAAATGCTGTTCCTTGTGGAATCCGTTCGATTTGGTCAACACAAATTTGATAAATAGATTTTAGGCGGGCGGAAGCTCGTCTATAGTCGTCGTACAGCATCAAAATTTGTGCACCTCTTTAGACATTCCTTCTTGTAGTTCTCCGCTCAAGAAAAAAAAGCATATCTTAATTAAAAAAGAACACACAATGAAACCAATCAAGTTAGGCTGGACTGTTTGAAAAATGACAAAGTTTGTAAAATGCTTGTTAGATTTCACAAATACCCTTGCGCTGAAGGCTGAGTAAAAGAAAAATCGGCACTATTTTCCTACACCGTTGCTTTTTAGTCCCGAAATCATTCCCTTTCATCTCTCCGTTTCCTAGCAATGGTATTCGGTGTCCCAATTCTTACAGAAATGCGTTTTTGTTCAAGTCACTGACAGCTGGCAAACAGTACAGATTCTGATTAGACTGCTCGTCCGTCACACGCCGTCTGATCTGGATCTATAAGGTTTGAGTCAGTATCTATACCTGTATCGGTATCTGAAGCGATGTACAGGGTTGAAAGGGTTGACACGCTTCTCTGTGATTATATACAGTCGAACTTCAATGGCTCGAACACCTTTGGGATCTCGAAAATCTGTTCGAGACAGAGGTAGTTCGAGCCATTGAGGGTTACTGTCAGGAGGCAATATACTTTGGGACATCTTTTCGGTGTTCTAGAATTGAAATGTATGTAAATAAAAATGTATGCTGTGTGTACTCATTAGAATCGCCTCATTGAGGCGATTCTAATGAGTTCACACAGTATACGTTTGCAAGATAAAAGACTAAAATCTCCTAAATTATCACCCACTATTCCTTATGTAGAGGAATTCCCAAGGGTCTCAAGAACGGATTCGACTCAGCCATGGTAAACGAGCCATCGGTGTTCGAGCCATCGAAGTTCTGCTGTATGTGATTACAGACCGACATCAAATTACAAAATAGAAAAGGTTTCGTACTTTAAGCAAATAATGAAGATATTGATCAGACGCCATATTCTGTGGCCTTTAATTAGGATCTTCGGTGTTTTCGAATGCCCCAGTAAAGGGACGCTTGGCATTTAGGCCCCAAAAAAAATAGGTGTGTTTCCGGTTTCCCGACCTTACCTAAGTTTTAGGCCCGACCCTAAATTTTTTATTGCCAAAAAAAAAAATCGCGGGGCGAAACGACTCGTAAAAAAAATCGCAGGGCGAAACGACTCGGAACTACGCGAGCGGTTGCGGTTTATTTGTTTTAATTCGGTCAGTTTCTGAGCGTTTCGGTGTTTACTACTCTCAAAATGGCACCGCAGTTGGGCGCGATTTCACTTCTTGCATTGAAATATAAGAAATGTGAGCATTTGTCGGCACCTAAAACTTGTTTTGAGCTCGTTCCTCACAAGAAAACGATAAATCAAGTTTTCGAGCTACACCATCCTCCCACTGGAAAGGATGGTAGCGTTATGGGGTCGGGTATAAAAGCCAAGGCCGCGCCGGGCCGGGCCGAGCCGTCGAGCCAAAAATTCCCGATCCTAAGATTTTATTTTTCGGAATTCTAACCGAAGAAGAAATGTTAGTGGTAAATATTAATATGATAATGTTAATTATATCAAATGTGATACTCAGCATAGTTTTTGTTCTTTTTGGTGCCCTAATTTTTGTTTTATTGCAATTTTACAATATTTTAGGGGTATAAAAGCCAAGGCGGTTTTTATCGTACGTTTTGATCGAATTTGAATGAAATAGACGTGGGTGTGTGAAAAAATGTACATGACAACCCCCAAAAAGTATTTTCTAAACCCTTTATTGTAATAATTCCAGTCAATTCCTTTTAGTATCTGTAATAAGCGTATTTTTGGTGGTTTTATGTAGGCCACGTCGTAATGAACCGCAACGGACGGCAATGTCAGATAAATGATAAGGGCTTTTAAATATACTATCTGAATGGTAGGAACTAAAGATGGAGCTTTATGAAACTCATCATATTTCTTAATCATGTTTTAGACATAGTAATTATGTTTTGATACTTATCTATTGTATTATTATTGCTTATTAATATGCTTCAGTCAGACAGCTTACTGTGGATGTGTAATGGATGTAGAAATTTGTTTCCATATAAATGAGTGTGCACATTCTTTCGCAAAAAAACTGACAACTGCCCTTCTTGAAGAAAATATTTCATGTTCAATCTCCACGAAAGAAGGCTGCCGACCTCAGCAGGTATCGAACCCGCGTCCTCCTGAACATCAGTCAGTAAAGAGCTCCTACTGGCAGTAAAAAAGTAAACAGAACCCTGCAGGCACACAACGTTGAATCAACGTTGTTTCAACCTTGATTCAACGTGGAGTGCCTGCCGGGAACATTTTTTGAAACTTTTTTCTAAAAAAAAAGTTTGGTGGACAAGATTGTTTATTTCCCTTACAAAATATCCCAGTGTCGTTTTAACGACATCGAATCAACGTCGTAAAACCCTGAACTCCTTGACCAATCATTGAAACAACGTCGCATATACAAACGTTGTCCACTGGGATAACGGTCTGATGTCACTTAACAACATGGGTCGTCATTCGACTCGGATCATTTCGGTCGTTGTGTGCCCTCACTTTCGGTCCTTTTCGGTCGTTTCCTGTAATAAGGTAAATCTAAAAATAGAAACAAAAATAAAACAAGAAATTCGATCAATTAAGGTGATTCTGATGAATATATTTGATTTTATCACGAACACATAATAAGTATAAACTAATTCAAATATTATAAGGCCAAAAAGATGTAATTTAACCGATGAATTTGAAAGAAATTCGGAATTGTCAATACGTTTTCGCCGCCTTGGCTTTTATACCCCTGGATTTCGAAAAACAGTTATTAAAAGATAAATAAGCAATGTAGATAAGTGAAACTACTTGTAGTTATAACATATCTAATTTATAATAATTTAGTCACACATTCATCAAAATATATATCTTACTTGTACCTAGAGACAAAAAATAAAATTTTTGGTAGGCTCGGCCCGGCGCGGCCTTGGCTTTTATACCCGACCGCGTTATGGTTGCCCATTGTAGTATCGACCTGAAGAATTCAGAATCCTTTGAGGTAAAGTATGTTTTCAATCGTATTTGGGGCACTTCTTTAGGTCAGTACCTTGTCAGGCTAGGGGGAGCGTCTAGTCCTGCAACGACCAAGCATCGACGGCTCTGTGAGCACAGTATGGGAGCGGAAGAGATTGAAGCCCTTCCGGATTCAATTGTTTCATCCGCCGAAGGTGCAAAGGACAGTGTAGCTCAGTTTACTTCTTTGGTGAGAGCTAGGGACTAACTTCCCTTTTCACAGGTCCTGGTGAATGGATGTCATTTGACGTGTCACCAGTAATATTAAAGTTCAGGATTAGTTGCCCTACTTACATTTAAAGACAATCGACCCACCAGTACTCTCAGTGCTTTGATTCAAATATTTTTTATGAACCATACAATTGAGATTAATTCTGCTGAAACACAGCAACTTCTACAATAAACCAGCACATCCACATCCAGATAACATACCTATGTGACTAATAACTAGGTATATTACATTTTTGGTGCTTTTTTTAGTAATGTTCGAAGGAACTAGAAATGAGCCGTGGCACGACATTTTGGTCCTTATCGTCCTCCGTAATTGCATTCTTCACATTCGCATGCTCAGCCATCTAGAGGAGCTAAATGTCTAATTTTTGGTCTGAACCTTTGTCTAGTTCTATACTACATGTGTGCGAGCAGCGAAGGCTCTGGCGGGACTGAGCATCCAGCCCAGTCATGCCTGAGCCTTCGCGGATCGCATATGCGATAAGTACCAATTCAAATGCGCATGCTAAGCCATCTAGTGGAGCTAAATGTCTAATTTTTGGTCTGAACCTTCGTGTAGTTCTATACTACATGTGTGTGAGCAGCGAAGGCTCTGGCGGGACTGGGCGGATGCCCAGTCCCGCCTGAGCCTTCGGGGATCGCACATGCGATAAGTACCAAAATCTCATGTGCTGGCTCAAATAATATTTCCCTAGAGGAAAATATGACTTACGACAGGGATTTATTTCCTTTCGAACGTTATCAAGCACAGTGACGCGCCAAAATTTGGACAAATAATGTAACGTCGTAACGCAAATTACGCCGGTTTTAGACGTTTGAAAGAAAACAAACGGCTAATTTGATAAATGTTATATATAAATTAATGTATCTTTAGTTTAAAATACGAGAAATATATCCCTGGAGACCTGCAAATCTTATAAAAAAAACTCGTGCTATCGCACTCGTTTGTTTACTTGCTTTGCAAGTCTCTCGGGAAATATTCCCGTATTTTAAACTAAAGATGTATTAATCTCTATATTACTGGGTATACAAATTTATCATATTTCCGTTCTTAACCAGAGATTGTTGGTACTTGTTAGAACCACCTCATGGAGGCAGTTCTAATGAATACACACAATCTATGTTTTGAGCAGAAATAAGAAAAATATCACAATTCTTCATATCAAAATTTTCATGTTTTTTTTTTTTTTAAATTACAAAGTATTTGAATAGATGTTTAATAACCTCTTTTCCTACATCATGGCTGATATAAGGATGTCAGGCCTCCTGCAGTATATCGTAGGATGTACATGTGTAGGGACCATCCTAGAGGTTGCCGACGGGGAGAAGTTTGCCATAATTTCTGGATTTCAAGGCTAAGTTTTGGTCCAAATTTTAGATTCTCCTACATAATCTATACATTTTCACTTCTACCTTAGCTCAAGATTGTGAGAAGTCAGCTTGCTTAGGGAGAATATTTCACCCAAATACCCCTCAAGGATGGTCATAACAAATTTTTGATATACAATTGCATGTGCATCAGAAATCACATTTCACCTTTGGGAAAATGTTTCTAGAGTTGACTTATATAAGAATGGCTTTCCTCAGACATGGCATAAGCAAACAGTGCAAGCCCACAGTAGACTGTAAATGATGATAATTGTGGAATAATTTTCCTTATTTCTCAACGAAAATATGTTGCAGGTATTCATTTTAACTGTCTTGGTGAGATGGTTCAAATGAGTACCCACATGATGTCCTTGAGACATGAGGAAAATTATCCATGAATTAACACCATTTTTCGATATGAGTCAAATAATCTTGAAAGGGCCGTAAAGCCAAAAGCAAAGAATTCTAAGATTTGCTTTGCCCTGGCTCAATTGTAATGGAAAAAATAAATACATAGAATATAATTCATGTTTCAGTTTTTATTTGATTGTACCTTTACATCAAAGTTTATGCATCTTTAAATACATGTAGTTCCGCAGAAATGCTCTATACAGTGAATAAACAAAATAAAAAATTAAGATAAAAAAAAAATTAAATCGACCTTCCCCACCTAATTTTTTTCAAGCTGAAACCTGAAACACACCTATTTTTTTTTTTTTTTTGGCCTTATGGGCAAATAAGCTGCAGAATCTGTGAACCTTGGTGAGACGTATCAGTCAAAGTTGAAGTTCATTATACACGGCATCTGATCAGGACCTACACTTTTTAGTTTAAAATGCAGAATTAAAGAGTCTGACAAAGAAAATTTAGCACTTTTGCGTCTTTTTATGTCCCCACTTCCGGCACGAGTCCTTTTAACAGACTGGGAACAGAACAGAACTTTGTTTAACTAAGTGCTTTTCAGGCCGCTCACAGGTGGCATAAAGTTGAGCTCTTATCTCTAATTTACGGTATTAGCATGAAAAAAACGAACAGGCTCGTTTGCGTTTATATATTTATGTGTTTATTTATTTATTTATTTGTTTGGTTTTAAATTTCCTCCGTCGGATTAGGCATGTCTCCCTTTTCGACTGAGCCATTTTAACCCTCAGATATCTGGTGAACTCTTGACACTGTAGTATAATTCGGTCTAATAAATCACTCTCCCTCAGTATTTTGAATTTATTTGGAAACATAAAGTTGTATGAATAAAGTTTGCCAAGATTGTGTTGAAAACATCAGTTCTATCACGAGTGCGATGCGCGAGTTAAATTTCGGATGTTTTCAATACGCAGAATGAAAATGTGTACGTGATAGTCAGCAAAATTCAGATACAGGAAGGTAAACTAGTACTGTCAGTGAAACAGACTAGGGCCCCGGCAGTACCATCAGAGGAGATGGATTTTTCTAAAGGGCCATAACTTTTAGAGTATTGAAGCTAGAGTTACGTAACTTGCTATGTAATTGTGTAATGATATTTTGACCTTATATCTAAAGTTTGAAGTTGATGCATTTGAGGGTTTGTAAGTTATGAATAAAAAACGAAATCGTATTACTTTATAGCTTCATTTTCATTTGGATATCTATATATTGGTTTTGAAATTAAGATGAAAACAAAAGACGAAAAAAGCTGATTTTTTTTCAAAAGGCAATAACTCTCAGAGTATTATACCTAGAGTTAAGTAACTTATCATGAAACTTTTTAATGTTGGTGTGACCTTACGTTTAAAGGTTGAAAATGATGCGTTTGAAGATATTTATATTAGATTCGGTACTAAGTTATTTAGACAAATTGTGGGCATTCCGATGGGTACGAATTGCGCACCTCGTGTGGCTTATCTGTTCTTGTATTGTTATGAAAGAGACTTCATGTTGTTGCTTTCCATTGATAACCAATCTGAAATTATTGAAGCTTTTAGCTCCACTTCTAGATATTTAGATGATTTATTAAATATTGATAATACCTATTTCGATGGTTTGACCAGTCAGATTTACCCCCCAGAACTTCAGTTAAATCAAGCAAATTCTTCTGATACCGAGGCCCCGTTTTTGGATTTACATCTATCTATTGTAAATGGGTTTGTTTCATGCAAAATTTATGATAAACGCGATGACTTTGATTTTGAGATTGTAAATTTTCCTTTTTTGGATGGTGATGTTCCTCGTGCGCCATCCTATGGTGTTTATATTTCGCAATTAATTCGATTTGCTAGAGTGTGTAGTCATGTAACTGACTTCAACACTCGTAATAAATTATTAACGGCTAAACTTCTTAATCAGGGTTATCGGTACCATAAACTACGCAAAGCCTTTTCAAAATTTTATAGACGCCATTCTGATTTAATTTCAAAATTCAATATTGGACTTAAATCTCTTCTGCAACAAGGTCTATCGGAACCCGAATTTTATGGTGACTTAGTATATAAATTCAGAAAAATATATAACCGCAATGACTTTAGCACCCAATTTCGTAAAATCATTCTTCGATATAAAAAGATTGGGTACAACATGGATATTACACGACAGACTGCATGCATGGTAGTTAACCCAATCACGGTTGGCAACTTTGCTTCCCTCTTTAATTGCACGCCGGTGGGTCAGGCCTCAGATTCTATGACGGTACCAACGTAAAGGCTTATTGAGAATTAGATAGATCTAATTCAAGGTAATGTGGTTGGTGCCTGATGCTCTGTCTCTGGTCGGGCCCATCGGAGTCTAACTGTTGGTTTTCTTTTGCTCTAGCATTTCAGTGGTTTCTTGCTGTCGAGTCCTCACCGTTGTCTCACCTCTGTGGTTCTTTGATTATTTGTGTTCACGGAGATATTGCACTGATGAGTTAGGTGGCCTACATGCGGACTGAACACATTATTTGTCTAAATCGCGGCGGAAGTAAGGGCGAGGATTGAGGCCACGTAAAATCGATTTAAGCCCCCCAGTGGAAATCTTTCCACTGACCGTTCCAAGGCGGTTCTTCTGTGGCGATTTATTTATGTTGTTGTTTGTTACTTACTGTGTTTACCACTTGTGTCTTTTAATTTTGGATGACCATATGGCCATTTTGTGGGAAAGTAACTGTCCTTATGGCCTTCCTTTGTTTAGGTTTCCATTATGGTCTGGTCGCTTAATGTTTGTATTTCTTTCCCTTTGGTGTCTTTGATGGGTGGAGTAAGTTAATTGTATCCATTCCTAATCTTTGTTTTACTTCTACTTTGTACGTTATAAAGAAAAAACATGAAAAATGTTGATTGAATATCTATAGCGGTTTTAAAATAAAGAGGAAAAAAAAAGACGAAAAAAGCTGATTGTTTCAGTTTTTCAAAGGGCTATAACTCTGAGAGTACTGAAGCTACAGTTACGTAACTTGCCATAAAATTGTGTAATGATAATGAGAGCATTTTTTCAAAGTTTGAAGTTGATAGGTTTGTTGGTTTATAAGTTATTAAGAAAAAAAAACATGAAAAAAATGTGGAACTTTTTAAGTTTTTCAAAGGGCAATAACTCGGAGAGTATTGTAGCTAGTGTTACGTTACTTACCATGACATTGTGTAATGATATTGCGACCTTATATTTAAAGTTTATGCGTCCGACGGTTTGTACGTTATTAAGAAAATGCATAAAAAATGTGGACGGACAGACGGACGGACGGACGGACGGAAAGACGTACAGTCACGGTGATTACTATAGGGCACCCGCAAATAAATTTGCAGGGCCCTAATGAATAAATGAATAAATAAATAACAGTTTCTTCCAGCTAGAAAAAAAGAGTCTCTGGACATGCATCCTGTATGTGTTTTGTTATTTTTAATATTATTATTATTATTATTATTATTATTATTATTATAATTTTTAAAATAGCCCATTTCAAAATACACTCAATATGATAAATTCTAGAGCAGTTACATGTACTGAGCGTAAAAAAACTGTAGTCATTGATTTTTATTTATTTATTTTTCTTTTCAAGTTTTATTTAGATAAATCCGATGTAAAATTTCATTCAAGAGCGTTGTAAAGCAATGTCATTCCTCTCTGTACTTTCAGTACTTTGATTATTTTTGCCACCAGTATTGCAATTGACTTTTTTATGAGCCATACCAACTTGAAAAAAAGAAAGACCGAAAACGTGCCTGTGCACAGTGAAGACAAAATCAGACAGCACATCAACATGGACTGATCCAACTTTTCCCTTACCGCCTGAAAACCCCCCCCCCCCTTTAAATTCCACATTATATGGAACAAAATGGAGTTTACGGGGGTATACATTATCTGCCTTCTTTTTGCTAAAAACATAGATTGTGTGTACTCGTTAGAACCGCCTCAATGAGACGGTTCTAACGAGCACCCACAATCTATGTTGAAAGAATAAAAATGAAAGATATCACAAGTTTTGCTTAATATTTGCCATTCAGTTTCCGACACCATGTTTGACGCCATTTCACATGGATATGTTTTCCTAATGTTTCTATTTTCTCCCCTGGGACAAGTACTTTACCCACTTACGTAAAGTTCATCACTTGCATTCTTGCTTTGGACGAGTTCTTGTTGGCAAGGTAAGCTTGCAGCTGTTTACAAGCTACCTTGTGGACTGACCAATGAGCTGCCTGGCATCCTTTTGAACAATATCGGGTTGCTTTACAAGAAGAACAACGTTTTAAAACCTCCGTATCAAAGGGACACAACTTTCGTGACTTCCGGTTCGTTTTTCTATCAACCCTGTCCCACTAAAAATGGGTCTGAACTTCGTCCTGCTGAATAAATTAATTTCGTTTCCATTGCTGACTTCCAACAAATGTAGTGTATCAATTCAAATTCCCTTAATGAATGGCAAACAGTATAGCTCGCGATCAGATGGCTTCAGAAGCTATCTTATCATGAACCAGGTAGGTAACTCAACGGCAAATGTCATACTTTGAAAACGGTCTTTTTTCGTGCCCGGTCAATAACTTTCTTATTCCTGAATTGATTTTGAAATTACCGGTACTTGGCAGAAATGTTAACCATCATGAGATGATGTGTCGCGTGCAACACACAGGTCGTTACCTCCAAGGTCAAGGTCATACTTAGAGGTCAAAGGTAAAAAGGTCTTTTTTCGTGTCATTTGTACGTTCAATAGCATTATTATTTCCGGAGGGACGTTTTAAAGTTACTTTGCAGAAATGGCCATCTTCATCAGATGATGTGTCGTTCACAAGACCCAGGTCAGTACCTCCAATGTCAAGGTCATACCTAGAGGTCAAAAAGAGGGAGACATCTGTTTTTCGTAGAAAAACAAATTATAGTCATCATTATAGTTCACTGTATTTGAAACTTATCAATTTTTCTTATCCTCGATAAATATTATTTATAAATTTCATTTAATTTTGAGCCGCGAGAAGTCTTCTGGCTTGCGACCAGGGGCCAGTTGTTCAGAACTAACGACGTCGTTAGTTAACGTATCTTTAAAACTTTGATCATTTGATATGGCAAATACGCTGATACTTTTGCTGAAAAAAGTGAGCAGCTTTTGCATCCGCAAAAGCTGCTCGCATTTTTTTCAACAAAAATTCAAAAATTTTAGATATTGAACTTGCTAGGACACTTAACAATATGAGCACTAACGAGCTCGTAAAACTAACGATGCTTTGAACAACTGGCCCCTGGTAAGACAAAAACTGGGCTGCTGAGCCAGACCGATTTGCATAAGTCATGAAAGTTAAACATAGAAACTCATTACGACATCACATCCGTTTGACATAGGGCACTCTTTCATTTAGTTAAAACAGTAATACATCACGAAACACGCCTATACAAATACATTGTAACCTTTTTCGCCGAAAAACTTAAAATTTTAAGATGGAAAATTGTGATACTTTTCTTATTTCTACTCGAAATATAGATTGTTGGTACTCTTTAGAACCGCCTCATCGAGGCGGTTCTAACGAGTACCAACAATCTATATTTTAGAGCAGAAATAAGAAAAATAAGGTTTACCCCTGCAAACCCCAGTTTTACTATATAGAAATGGGGTTCAAGTGGATCAAAATTATATAGGCGTTTTTCGTGATGTTTCTGATCAAAATTTGTCACATTTTCCCTAACTCCAAACATAGATTTTGGGTGCTCTTTAGAACCGCCTCATTTAAAGGCATTTATTCTTGTAAGGTAGAACACACCGTGTGCTCATAATTGTTTTATTGCCCCCTGTGATATACTCTCTGTAGCAGATCAAAGGCAGCCCCTAATATGGTGATTAGTAGCTCTTGTTGAATCCCTGACTGAGACACTTAAGGGGAAAATCACTATGGTAAACTCTAGTCAACAGTTAGTAAACTATTGATTTTCCCCCAAGGAGGCCCCTTACCTGTTGAAGTCAGAGACCTTCTCTTCAGCCAGCACTAAGGGCTATATAATATTATGTAATGCAATGATGGTCCTCAATAAACAAGAATAAATGCCTTTAAGAGTACCCAGAACCTATGTATTGGAGCAGAAATAAGCAAAATCATGTAAACATCAATTTTCTCTACTTAAATAGAAGTGAAGGCAACGATCAGGAATCGATACAATCAACCCACAGCTCCCATCAGAGACACCAAAGGGGAAAAAAGCACAAACCTGAAACAACAGACCTAATGGAAACTCAATAGCGGAAAGCCAAAAGGACAGTTACTTTCCCACAAAATGGCCAATAGGCTATCCAAAATAAAATAATATAAGCATCACAGACACCCAAAGACAAACCATAACAAAAATAAACCGCGACAGAAGAACCACCTTGGAACGGTCAGCGGAATCGAATTCCACTGGGGGAGTGGGGGGGGGGGCTTAAATCGATTTTACGTGGCCACAATCCTCGCCCTTACTTCCGTCGCGATTTAGACAAATAATTTGTTCAGTCCGCATGAAGGCCTCCTAACTCATGAGTGCAACATCTCCGTGAACACAAATAATCAAACAACCAGAGAAATGAAACAACGGTGAGGACTCGACAGCAAGAAACCACTGAAATGCTGGAGCAAAAGAAAACCAACAGTTAGACTCCGATGGGTCCGACCAGAGATAAAGTTGGGTTTAGATGTGTGTTCATTACTCGGACTTGTCTACATGATCATAGCAGAAGCACTGTCATATTCAACTCCCGAACAGAACATAAAGGCGCTGATCAGACTGCGCGTTGTGCAGGCTGATCCGCACTTTTGTTTTTCGCGCACATGTCATGCAAGATGTGTTCTCACGACGCGGCTTATTTAACGCCATTTAACATACAACATTTCACGTATATATACGCGTCTTTAGGCGTCATCAGAAAGAACTGAATATAATAAAGTTTTACTAATAGGCCGCTGTCCAGTATAGGTCCCCGTGCTACCCCCCCCCCCCCCCACAGGACAAAATCCCATTGGTCCCAAAATCTTCCTTAGGGTTTACTGGTTACGAAAAAAATTGCCACCCAAAATAAAAGCGTTCCCTCTATGCATTATGTCACCGTTTCCATGGTAACCCATTATATTTCTAAATAAACTTGGGGATCTTGATACAATCAACCATATCTTGGTTATTATTAAAGATAAACCAACAAAATTGGTACCAAAATGTTTGGGAGACAATGTGCCTTGCTCTGATGTAATGATATGCTAATAAGCTAATTTGCATATCTATGAATATTCATTAAAATAACATTTTTCGGTCAAAAAATACAAAGAATTTTCGATTAAGAGTGCACAACAAAGACTATGATAAACCTATTTTGATACGCAGGCTGGTCAGTCTTTGATGGGAGCATAGGCTTATTGTAGGAGATGCTGTGCCCCGTCTCCGTAATGGTAACGTCAAGGTATATCTGATATTATTAGATCGAAGCGGTGTATTTACCGGGCGAAATAGTTACGCCGTACTGATTGGTTGTTTTTGAAACGCGAATCAGTCTGTGAATGTGCACTATCTGCGTTGTCGACACTCATGTTTGATTGGCTGGTCAACAATCGCGATTTACACGCAATATCGCGTTATTCATAAAAAACAATTGATTGGCTAAAATGTCATTCGCAAGTGAAACGCGCCAATCACGATTGCGAATCTCGCGCGTTACAAATGCGAAACAAATGTGCGTGCGCTGTAAAGTTTTTCTCAAGCTTTTCTGTAGATATATTATTTTAATTTTGGGCCGCGAGAAAGCCAATCACGAAAACACGCCTATAAATTTCTGACCCCTCTGAACCCCAATTTCATATTATATAGTAAAACTGGGGTTTACAGGGGTAAACCTTATTTTTTCTTATTTCTGCCCTAAAATATAGATTGTGGGTACTCGTTAGGACCGCCTCAATGAGGCGGTCCTAACGTGTACCCATAATCTATATTCTGAGCAGAAATAAGAAAAATATCACAATTTTTTCATCTTATTTTTTTTCGTTTTCTAGGTGATAAAATCTACAGTGTATTTGTATAGACGTGTTTTCGTAATGTTCTGGCTTGCGACCAGCTAAGACAAAAAACCGGGCTGCTGAGCCAGACCGATTTGCATAAGTCATGAAAGTTAAACATAGAAACTCATTAGGACAACACAGCCGTTTGACACAGGGCACTCCTTCATTTAGTCAAAACAGTAATACATCACGAAACACGCCTATACAAATACATTGTAACCTTATTCGCCGAAAAAATTAAAATTTAAAGATGGAAAATTGTGATACTTTTCTAATTTCTGCTCGAAATATAGATTGTTGGTACTCTTTAGCGGTTCTAACGAGTACCAACAATCTACATTTTAGAGCAGAAATAAGAAAAATAAGGTTTACCCCTGCAAACCCCAGTTTTACTATATAGAAATGGGGTTCAAGGGGATCAAAATTATATAGGCGTTTTTCGTGATGTTTCTGATCAAAATTTGTCACATTTTCCCTAACTCCAAACATAGATTTTGGGTGCTGTTTAGAACCGCCTCATTTAAAGGCATTTATTCTTGTAAGGTAGAACACACCGTGTGCTCATAATTGTTTTATTGCCCCTTGTGATATACTCTCTGTAGCAGATCAAAGATAGCCCCTAATATGGTGATTAGTAGCTCTTGTTGAATCCCTGACTGAGACACTTAAGGGGAAAATCACTAAGGTAAACTCTAGTCAACAGTTAGTAAACTATTGATTTTTCCCCAAGGAGGCCCCTTACCTGTTGAAGTCAGAGACCTTCTCTTCAGCCAGCACTGAGGGCTATATAATATTATGTAATGCAATGATGGTCCTCAATAAACAAGAATAAATGCCTTTAAGAGTACCCAGAGCCTATGTATTGGAGCAGAAATAAGCAAAATCATGTAAACATCAATTTTCTCTACTTAAATAGAAGTGAAGGCAACGATCAGGAATCGATACAATCAACCCACAGCTCCCATCAGAGACACCAAAGGGGAAAAAAGCACAAACCTGAAACAACAGACCTAATGGAAACTCAATAGCGGAAAGCCAAAAGGACAGTTACTTTCCCACAAAATGGCCATTAGGCTATCCAAAATAAAATAATATAAGCATCGCAGACACCCAAAGACAAACCATAACAAAAATAAACCGCGACAGAAGAACCACCTTGGAACGGTCAGTGGAATCGAATTCCACTGGGGGAGTGGGGGGGGGGGCTTAAATCGATTTTACGTGGCCACAATCCTCGCCCTTACTTCCGTCGCGATTTAGACAAATAATTTGTTCAGTCCGCATGAAGGCCTCCTAACTCGTGAGTGCAACATCTCCGTGAACACAAATAATCAAACAACCAGAGAAATGAAACAACAGTGAGGACTCGACAGCAAGAAATCACTGAAATGCTGGAGCAAAAGAAAACCAACAGTTAGACTCCGATGGGTCCGACCAGAGATAAAGTTGGGTTTAGATGTGTGTTCATTACACGGACTTATCTACATGGTCATAGTAGAAGTACTGTCATATTCAACTCTCGAACAGAACATAAAGGCGCTGATCAGACTGCGCGTTGTGCAGGCTGATCCGCACTTTTGTTTTTCGCGCACATGTCATGCAAGATGTGTTCTCACGACGCGGCTTATTTAACGCCGCATTTGACATACAACATTTCACGTATATATACGCGTCTTTAGGCGTCATCAGAAAGAACTGAATATAATAAAGTTTTACTAAAAGGCCGCTGTCCAGTATAGGTCCCCGTGCACCCCCCCACCCCCCCCCACCCCCCCCCCCCACAGGACAAAATCCCATTGGTCCCAAAATCTTCCTTAGGGTTTACTGGTTACGAAAAAAAATTGCCCCCAAAAATAAAAGCGTTCCCACTATGCATTACGTCACCGTTTCCATGGCAACCCATTATATTTCTAAATAAACTTGGGTATCTTGATACAATCAACCATATCTTGGTTATTATTAAAGATAAACCAACAAAAATCGGTACCAAAATGTTTGGGAGATATTGTGCCTTGCTCTGATGTAATGATATGCTAATTAGCTAATTTGCATATCTATGAATATTCATGAAAATAACATTTTTCGGTCAAAAAATACACAAAAATCAAAGAATTTTCGATTAAGAGTGCACAACAAAGACTATGATAACCTATTTTGATACGCAGGCTGGTCAGTCTTTGATGGGAGCATAGGCTTATTGTAGGAGATGCTGTGCCCCGTCTCCGTAATGGTAACGTCAAGGTATATCTGATATTATGAGATCGAAGCGGTGTATTTACCGGGCGAAATAGTTACGCCGTACTGATTGGTTGATTTTGAAACGCGAATCAGTCTGTGAATGTGCACTATCTGCGTTGTCGACACTCATGTTTGATTGGCTGGTCAACAATCGCGATTTACACGCAATATCGCGTTATTCATAAAAACAATTGATTGGCTAAAATGTCATTCGCAAGTGAAACGCGCCAATCACGATTGCGAATCTCGCGCGTTACAAATGCGAAACAAATGTGCGTGCGCTGTAAAGTTCTTCTCAAGCTTATCTGTATATATATTAATTTAATATTGGGCCGCGAGAAAGCCAATCACGAAAACACGCCTATAAATTTCTGACCCCTCTGAACCCCACTTTATATTATGTAGTAAAACTGGGGTTTACAGGGGTAAACCTTATTTTTTCTTATTTCTGCCCTAAAATATAGATTGTGGGTACTCGTTAGGACCGCCTCACGTGTACCCATAATCTATATTCTGAGCAGAAATAAGAAAAAATATCACAATTTTTCATCTTAATTTTTTCGTTTGCAAGGTGATAAAATCTACAGTGTATTTGTTTAGGCGTGTTTTCGTAATGTTCTGGCTTGCGACCAAGTATTGCACAAACTGGCCTGCTGAGCCAGACCGATTTGCAAGAGTCATGAAATTTGAACATAGAAACTCATTACGACATCACATCCGTTTTAGTTAAAAAAGTTTAGTTAAAACAGTAATACATCACGAAAACACGCCTATACAAACACATTGTAAATTTTTCCTCAAAAAAATGAAAATTTTAAGATGAAAACTTTTGATATTTTTCTTATTTCTGCTCGAAATATAGATTGTTGGTACTCGTTAGAACCGCCTCATCGAGGCGGTTCTAACGAGTACCCACAATCTATATTTTAGACCAGAAATGAGAAAAATAATGCTTACCCCTGTAAACCCCAATTTTACTATATGAAAGTGGGGTTCGAGGGGATCAAAATTATATAGGCATGTTTTCGTGATGTTTCTGATCAAAATTTGTCACATTTTCCTCAACTCCAAACACAGGTTGTGGGTGCTCTTTAGAGCCGCCTCATTTAAGAGTACCCAGAACCTATGTATTGGAGCAGAAATAAGCTAAATCATGTAAACATCAATTTTCTCTACTTAAAGTTGGGTTTATATGGATGTTCATTACACGGACTTATCTACATGGTCATAGTAGAAGTACTGTCATATTCAACTCTCGAACAGAACATAAAGGCGCTGGTAAGACTGCGCGTTGTGCAGGCTGATCCGCACTTTTGTTTTTCGCGCACATGCCATGCAAGATGTTTTCTCACGACGCGGCTAATTTAACGCTGCTTTAAACACACAACATTTCACATATATACGCGTCTTTAGGCGTCATCATAAAGAACTGAATATAATAAAGTTTTACTTACTTTCTACTTACCTACTTACGTATTTTTTCTAGCTTTAAATCGGCTTATTCGAAGATTTAAAAGGACCATCAAAACGCAAAATTAAGGAAAAAAAACGATTCTTAATTACAAAAGACTCTCCCCCGCCAATCTGGGCTTGAAGAAATAGATGAACTGCATGGCGATTCCACGTCGAGCTGAAACTGAACACACAAGTGTACTGGTAAACCGGTTAGAAGGCCTGTCCTGGCAAAGTGGTGTGAGTCAGACCGTCCAATGCATATAAACCTTTAGGCTTCATTGGACACCAGGGCTTGAGAAGTCATTTCATCTCAATGTCAGGTAAATGTCCAACCAAATCGAAAGCAACGTCAAATGACCTCAATAGTGCTGACAGGGACGTTAAACCTCGATTCAAATAAAAGAGTTACAATAAACATCAATTATTGTAAACTTAAAAACAATTATGCGAGTAAAAAAATTAAATCAGGTAGAACGAAATCCTCTCCTCGTGATGACGTAAAGCCGCATGATCCCACACGAGACCAAACAGCCATAAAAATACGTTTAGTTACTTTATTGTACCAGAAACCCCAAAACGGGTACCTTAGCAAACAGTGCAGTCCCAGATCAGACGCCGCAGAACGCGGCGTCTGATCAGGGCCTCCACTGTTTTCTAAAAGTTCAGTCATTTTCGAAATAAATTTTGATGAAAACACAACCTGACGTCCCTAAATTTTAAAATGGACACCTGCTGTATAAAAGGATGAAGATTCCATTTGGAACAAAAAGGGCGAAGTGAGCACCGTCACTAGAAAAGCTGTTTTGTTTTTGTTTTTTTTTTTGTTTTGTTTTTGTTTTACGGCCCTTTTCAAGATTACTTAACTTACATGTATATGGAGCCGATCGCTAATCAGAGAAAGGCTACAACCCGAGTAAAACCAACCTTGGCGTCTCACATGTGACCCAAGCCAGGCTCGAACCACAGCGGTGAGAGACCTAACAATTAAGAATCAGCGCTCTAATCCGCTAGGCCACGGAGGCCCAATTTCTTGGTTTGTGACAAGGGAAGACACAAACCAGCCTACTCGGCTACAGGGGCTGGCTAGGCATAATGATAACACATCCGTGTGATACAGTACATATTTCAAACCTCCAAAAAGGCCATTTTTCTGATTAAAAATGTGTGATATTTTTCTTATTTCTACTCCAAACATAGGTTTTGGGTGCTCGTTAGAACCGCCTCATTGAGGCGGTTCTAAAGAGTACCCACAACATATGTCTTTGAGCAGAAATAAGGAAAATAATGTTTAGCCCCGTAAACCCCATTCTGCTCTATATTAAATGGGGTTTAGAGGAGTCTTTATTTCACGGACTTGTTCAAGTGATGGAGTTTGGACATTTTATACATACTGAAACAAAATTCTTTGCCTTTGCACTATAGTTTGATCAGAACCTTTATTGTTCGCAAATGCCCCCAAAAAGCATGTTTTCCAATAATGTGACATATGATAATTGGATTGAGGAGTTGGGATTTTATCGGAAACAACAAAAGGATAACGGTGGGAAGCGCTCAGGAAAAAGTTGCCGACGGACATACGTGTACATGGTTCATAAGTCTTTGCTGTCCGTTATATGGGTTCCTGTTGATCAATAACCTGACATACTGAACCCCGTAGACAGACCGGAGTCTTAGTAACCGAAACCTGTTTTTTTTTTTATTATTATTATTATTTCGGCTTAGTTACCCATTATTCAATGTCAGCGACAAACTGCACAAAAGCTCCTGCAATAAGCTTTCAAATCGGCTTTTCGGTATCTGCAGTTTACTGAATGCCCCCATAAATGATGATTAATTACGCTATTTTCTGGCCAAATACTGGGATTGTAATGCCTTGTTTTCATAATTGAAATCGAATTGTAGGAAGACATTCACATATCATTGATGGAACTAATGTAGGCGGTGTTGGTAATGTTCATGTTTGTTCTGATAGTGTGTGTGTGTGTGTGTGTGTGTGTGTGTGTGTGCGTGTATGCGCGCGCATGTGTGCGTTCGTACGTGCGTGCGTGCGTGCGTGTGTATGGAAGTCTGGAGAAGCCCGTAATCGAACCCGCGACCCCTGGTTTGTGAGGCAAGTACATGTAGCTTAACCACTACACCACGGAGGCTTCTGAAATGGATTTATCAACAAAACTGCGATACCTTAAAGGCATTTATTCTGTAACAGAAGAACACACCGTGTGTTCATAATTGTTTTATTGCCCCCTGTGATATACTGACTATAGCAGATCAAAGGCGGTCCTTAATAGGGTGATTAGTAGCTCTTGTTGTTTCCCCTGACTGAGGCACTTAAAGGGAAAATCAATAATAAACACCAGTCAACAGCAAGTAATTTATTGATTTTCCCCAAGGAAGCCCCTTACCTGTTGAAGACAGAGGACTTCTCTCCAGTCAGCTCTGAGGGCTACATAATATTATGTAATGAAATGATAGTCCTCAATAATCAAGAATAAATGCCTTTAACTTCCAAGACTAACTTCAACGCCCCGCCCATCGGGACTTGTTTGTTTTGTTTGCTTGATTTGATGTTTAACGTCCCCGTCAACACTGTATAGGTCATTTTGGAGACGTTAGTTCCAATTTTGTGGGACTTTTACCCGACATTGGGATCAAATGACATCTCAAGCTCTGTCGCCCAATGAAACCAATAGGGTTTATAAGCATGGGCGGTACGACTCGCACCGCTTGGCCTGGGCAGGCTTAGATCCTCTAAGCGGTTTAGTAGGACTCGTATGCGGTAGGTTTCAGCTCTGCGTGGAGCCCGGATAGCTCATTTGGTAGAGTGTCCGCTCCGGGGAACCGGAGGTCACGGGTTCGATTCCAGGCCGCGACATACCAAAGTCGTTAAAAATGGTACTAGCTGCTCCTCGCTTGGCACTCAGATTTACGGGGAAGAGCTAGGACTGGTAGACCCAGTGTCAGGATAATGTGACTGGGACATGATACTTCAGTGAGGCAGCACTATAAAAGTGAGCATTGAGCTCCCTGTCGCAACCAGACACCGTCGTGATATGACTGAAAAATTGTTGAAAGCGACGTTAAACCCGAATTCACACACTCACACGCGTGGTGCATTCATTTCGGGGGCGACATCGGGGCTTGGAGAAAAAGATCAGGCTGCATGGTGTTTCCGCGCTAACAGAACTTGAGTTCTGGTAAACCGCTAAGAAGGTCTAATGTTCTGAAAAAAAAAGGTAATCCTTTGGCAGCATGGACTGCAGCACAGAACTGAAAACAACGGAGCGTGAAAGAAATTCTTGGCCGGATTAGCTAGTTTCGGTCAATTAGGTCTTATCAGTGACCCGCAAATATTTTCTAAATTCTGCTGTGAAATCAATGATCCAAAAGGACTAAAGTTCCACACTATTATGAAGGGCAGGGAGACTTTTTACGGCCGCCAAATATTCCATTTACACAAGCTGCGGTGAAGTAAAATGTACTGAAAAGGGGATAATCCCTTGGAAGCAAGGGCAGACCTTGCTTCCAAAGGATTATCCCCTTTTTCCCTTTTGAAAACAAACATGGGTGTACCGGGTTTTTCTGGACCAGACTAGCTAGTTTCGTCAAATTTAGGCCTCATCAGTTGCCCTTAAATATTTTCTGAGTTCTGCAGTGACATCACTGATCCCAAAGGACAAGAAAATATAATTCATGCTACAAGCCTGCCGCGCGTCGGACCGCTCCTTAAACCTAGCTGTTTCTTTGGGTGGTAGGGCTTGTCAGATCGAACTTTGTCTGAAGCACAATATGATAACACATGCGTGGGCTACAGTTGCGTTTTTATATCTGCACAATAGAAGTGAAGGCAATTATCAGGAATCGATACAATTAACTAACAGCTCCCATCATAGACACCAAATGGAAAGAAACACGAACATAAAATAACTAGACCCTGATGGAAATATCAATAGCGGAAAGCGAAATGGACAGATATTTCCCCATCAAATGGCCAATTGACTATCCAATTCAAAAGGATATAAACCACACACACACACATTTAAAGACGAACAATAACAATAATTAACCGCGACAGAGGAACCGCCATGCAAAGGTCAGTGAAAGGGCTAAATCGATTCCTCACCCTTATTTCCGTAGCCATTTAGACAAATAATTTGTTCAGTACGCATGTATGCTTCCTAACTCACCTGTGCAACATCTCCGAGAACATAAATATCAAACAACAACAGAGTTGTAAAACTAAATTTTTCAGATAAAAAAGATATATATCTTATTTTTGATCCAAACTTAGACTGGAACCACCTAAATGAGGCAGTACATTTTATGTTCTGATCAAAAAGAAAGAAAATATATACCCTTGTATACACCACTTTAACATAATAAAGTGGGGTAAAGAAGGGTATTCATTGCACTGACTTACGATGGGTCTTCATTACGATAACACACCCGTGCGACATAGTGCATTTTTCTTCACATCTCCAAAATGGATAATTTTCTGACGAATATCAGTGATATTCTTCTTATTTATACTTTAAATATAGGTCATGGGTGCTCGTTAGAACCGCCTCATTGAGGCGGTTCTAACGAGTACCCACAACCTATGTATCGGAGCAGAAATAATATAAATAATGTATATCCCCGTAAACCCCAGTTTTCTCTATATAAAGTGGGGTTTGGGGAGGTTCATTTCATAGACTTGTTCACGTGATGCGCAGATGCAGGTTTCTGAAAGACGGTCCAACCTGTACGAGCAATTTATGCGAAGAAGAGTGTCGGCCACTTTTAAACATTTTTGTTACATACGGCGTGCAAACAAACTGACCGATACCTTGCTCTGGGTTTTCGAGAGGCCACAAAAACATGCGTTTTTTTTTTTTTTTTTTTTTTACAGGGCCGATCTTGTTCATAGTTCATGTACCGAAAGCTCTCTTATCATCACGCGAACAAGTCGGTGGGGTGAACACTCCCCTAACCTCACTTTATTTAGAGAACACTGGGGTTTACGGGGCTATACATATGCGTTTTTCTGATTTCTGCTCCAAAATATGGGTTGTAGGTGCTCGTTAGAACCGCCTCCCCAAAACCTATGTTTGTAGTATAAACTAGAAAACAAATCACGGATTTTCATCAGAAAAGAAGCCATTTTGGAGATGTGAAAAATGCACTATGTTTCACGGATTTGTTATTGTAATGTAATACCGGCCCCGATAGCTCAGTGGTAGAGCGTCCGCTTCGGGAATGGGAGGTCGCGGGTTCGATCCCCGGCCGCGCCATACCAAAGGCGTGAAAAATGGTACTAGGTGATCCCTTAGCTGACGCTCGCATTATCAGGGGTAGTCCTAGGAAGATAAATGAAGGCAGGTAAGTATTTGTTAGAGGATACTTTGTTTGTCGCAATAAAAGCTCTACAGAGCTTATGTTATTTGTTTCGAATATGCGACGTTAAATAAAGCTTCTTTATCTTTATCTTTAATGTAAATATTTCCCCAAACACCAGGTTAAAACGTCTGGGTCATAAACATCCTTGGTAACCCCACTTCATAAAAAGATAAGTGGGGTTTACAAAGGAACACGTTTATTTCCTTATTCTGGTTTTAAAGCATAGATTAGTGAGTAGTAGGTAGAACTATCTCTTTCAGACTGTTCTAACGAGCACCCACAGTCTAAAAAATTATAACAAATCGTTAGAACTGCCTCCGCACAATCTTTGTTCGGAGCATAGAAAAAACAATTATCAACACTTTCCATTTGATAAATGCTAGTTCAACAGATATGAAAAAAGCCATTGTACATGTAGCATGCACAATCTAATGAGCATCCACGATCTATATTTAGACTTGAAAAACAACCATATTCTTCGCATCTGGAAGAGAAAATGAAGTCAATTTTGATACTGTTGGGTCCATTGTTTCTGAGATGGGAAAGTTGTCCTGGACGCAGAAATGGGTTGTTTTTATTTAACCCTTAAATTCCCGTACTTTCAGCAAACCATTTAGACACTGGTAAGATGATGCGGCGTCTGATCAGGGTCTTCACTGTTTGCCAATGCCCCAGCACATGCACCGAGTCAACGATTGACAATAATCTTTTTTTTAACCCATTCAGTACCAGAAACCCCTGAAGGGGTTCCTTGGCAAACAGTGTAGGCCCAGATCAGACGCCGCAGAACGCGGCGTATGATTAGGTCCTACACTGTTTGCAAAAAGTTAAGCCATTTTCCAAAATAAATTTTGAAGAAAACACAAACTGACACCCCTAAATTTTGAAATGAACCACTGCTATATATAAGGAGGAAGATTCCATTTGGTACAAAAAGCGTTAACACAGCACTCATTTGTTACAACGACAAGAAATTCGCGGCTCTTTTCTAAAAATAACATTTTCTAAAAATAACCGTTACCTGGCAGTGATAGTCACTCGGACTTCAGCAGCATTTTAAACCTTTGGATCGATTGTTTGTTTTGGGTCGATTAACAAATACTCGACTAAAAAGACGCCATTTTAACACACCGATGTATTTGTTTGCATTTTAAAAATTATGAGCAGGATAAATAACATTCTATGTTGATCTAATCAGGTAAATTGCTTCGTTCATTTATAGTTTAATATTTATAAGCATTATAAATTTCATGTTCGGTTGAGTTGAGCATGAAAAAAAAATGTTTATAACCCCGGGACCTCGGGACCAGTTCAATTAAAGAACTTTATTAAATAATGAAAACTGATCGAAAAATAGTAATTGCGATCAATACATATGAAATTTATGAAACAAGCCATCGGCGAGTTTCATGAATTTCATATTTGTTTGCTTGATTTGAGGTTTAACACTATATTAAGGCCATTTTGTGGACTTGTGGGACATCGAGATGATATGACATCTCAAGCCCTTCCGCCCATTGAAACCAATAGGGTTTATTTGCCATGGCATGTACTGCCCCAAAATATGGGTTGTGGGTACTCATTAGAACCGCCTCCCCAAAACCTATATTTGTAGTATATATTGGAAAAAATCACGGATTTTCATCAGAAAAGTAGTAGTGGTTTACCAATACGTGTGTGCGGTCGGTTCGTGGAAACATCATACAGCCGAATCTAATTCTCTGAGCCCCGATCGGCGGGGCCCAATGAATTTCATATAAAATGATCACAAGTATGAGATTCTTGCCATCATATGCCCTTTTTTGTAATTTGTAGCTCCTACAAAAATCATTGCATTGTTTACGGCCCCCGCCCATCGGGGCTTGAAGAATTAGGTGGGCTGCATGATGCTTCCACGCAGAGCTGAAACCGACCCGCGCACAAGTACTGGTAAATCGCTTAGAACATCTAAGCCTGCCCAAGCAAAGCGGTGCGAGTCGGACCGTCCATGTTTATAAACCCTATTGGTTTCATTTGGCGGCAGGGCTTCAGATGTTATTTCATCTCAATGAACGGCGGCGGTCGTGAGCTGCGCGCCTTTGATGGGCCAAAGACGCATAACTTGAAACCCGCGACTAAAGTAGCTGAAGTGTTCATTGCATCCAGTAAACGTCTGATACCTGATTGGGTTCATGAATGTCGTCATCGGAAAAGTATTTACTGACTGGCAGTCCATCCCGTCCGTAAGAATAATTCGACGTGTTTGCAATGCATCTTTCATTCTGTCAATCCCAGGTCTTGGCGAGTGCATAAATGTTATTATTGAAGTCCGAGGCATCGACGTCTCCGCCTTGAGCAATCTTGGACCATAAATTCTGCATGCACGATTTGAAGCTTTGAATTTTATGTTTTTCTTTTGCTCAAGCATTTCAGTGGTTTCTTGCTGTAGAGTCCTCACCATTGTTTCATCTCCGTGGTTGTTTGATTTTTGTTTTCACGGAGATGTTGCACTGATGAGTTAGGAGGACTTCGTGCGGACTGAATAAATTATTTGTCTAACTCGCGACGGAAGTAAGGGCCAGGATTGTGGCCACGTAAAATCGATTTAAGTCCCCCCTCCCCCACGCTGGAATTCGTTTCACTGACCGTTCCAAGGCGGCTCGTCTGCCGCGGTTTATTTTTGTTATGGCTTGTCTTTGAGTGTGTGTATCGCTTATATTATTTTGTTTTGGATAACCAATTGGCCATTTTGTGGGACAGTATCTGTCCTTTTGCTTTCCGCTATTGATGTTTCTATTAGGGTCTAGTTGTTTCATGTTTGTGTTACTATTCCTTTGGTGCCTCAGATGGGAGCTCCGGGTTAATTATATCGATTCCTGATCATTGCCTTCCCTTCTATTTAGTATATAAATTCAGACGAATATATACTTGCAATGATTTCAGTACCAAATTTCGTAAAATCAGTCTTCGGTGTAAAAAAAGTTTGGGTACAACATAGATATTATAGGACAGACTGACATGGATATGGTAGTTAACCCAATCACGGTTGATAACTTTGCTTCCCTCTTTAACTGTACGCCGGTGGGTCAGGCCTCAGTTTCTATTTCGGTTCAAACGTAAAGGCTTACTTATGTAATGTTGGTTGATACCCGATGCTCTGTGTCTGTTTGGGCCCAGTACAGTCTAACTGTTGGTTTTCTTTTGCTCTAGCATTTCAGTGGTTTGTTGCTGTCGAGTCCTCACCGTTGGTTCATCTCCGTGTTAGTTTGATTTTTGTGTGTTCGGAGATGTTGCACTGATAAGTTATGAAGCCTACATATGGACTGAACACATTATTTTTCTAAATCGAGATGCAATCAAGGGTGTGGATTGTGGTCGCGTAAAATCGATTTAAGCACCCCGCCCCCCTCCCACCCCCACCCCAAAGTGAAATTATTTCTCGTTTCACTGACCGTTCCGAGACGGTTCTTCCGTCGCGGTTTATTTTTGTTATGGTTTGTCTTTGCGTTGGTGTTTTGCCTATATCTTTCTATTTTGGATAGTGAAATAGCCATTTTGTGGGAAAGTAACTGTCCTTTTGGCTTTCTTCTATTGATGTTTCTGTTAGGGTCTAGTTATTTAATGTTTGGGTTTCTTTCCCTTTGGTGTCTCTGATGGGAGTTGTGGAATTTATATCGATTCCTGATCATTGCCTTCACTTCTATTTGATCCTTGCTTTCACTTCTATTTTAAACAGTCTAATTAACTGTTTATATTCGTCAGTGAAAATGTTTCCAGGGGTCTTTATTAGAACAGTCATTTCCGCAAGTGTATACAATTACTGTATGAAACGACTTTAAGTCATACACTTGAATATCACCAAGAAGATCATCAATAGTAGCCCCGCTTTTAACATGCTTCTGGACGCTCTTGATCAACCCTTTTGTGTTAACACCGTGAAGAATCGAATCTCCAATGAGAAGGACCTTCCTTCTACATACCTGAGGACTCCGTGTTTTTGATGTGCTTTCTGTTGTAAACCCTGCGATCTACCATAAGTTGTCCGACGGTCGCTGAAAGACGAAGTATTTCTGTCATTTCCGTGGAACTAGCTGACGAAGCATAAATTGCCTTTGGATATGTTTGTGCTTGTCCGGATGTAATGTTCGATCTGGTAGATATTCCCTTGCCTGTCGAAGAAACAGTGTGATGTGTCTCTTTGCTAAGATCAAACCAATCCAGAATGTCGGTGCTGTCTTGACGGTTAATTAACTACAATGCACGTCTGGCTACTAATTCCACTAGCTGGTGTGGTCCAGGGAGGTCCCGTTGAGCAACCGATGCATATGACGTCTCGCGTGCCATCCTATCTAACGAGATGACTATGCTTGTCCGCAAATCCTATATTTCATTTTCGATGCTTGAAACAGGTGTCTGTATAAACAGATGCGGTAGCGATTCCATCTCGTCTAAACGCTTAATGATGTCTATTACTGGGTGTAATTTCAGCGGTTCTTGTCTGTCTGTTGACTATAGGGTTGCTAGTATCATCAGCTAGCCTGGACGTTATGAATTTTCTCCCTGTGCGCCGTGAACCTGCCTCTCTTCTTCATTTATATACGTTCGCGTGTACATCATTCTCGCAAGCTTCGGGAAGAAGTCTTCTCGCCTTATTGTGCGCCCTACTCCTGTTATTGATAGTTTATGTGGAGTTCTCAATAACCAGTTCGCATTTTTAAGCTCGGACATGTGTTATGCATTTTACTTCATTACAATCCCTCTCGATTGGCAATGTGACTGTATCCAAAATAGTGTGTAGAAAACCCTGGAAACAAAAGTCAACTTGGTACAGCTGCCGTCTGCTATGGTTTTTTATCATATGACGTCGCGTCTGAGAGTGTAATAACGCCATGTAATATATTTGATAATCCACTAGATGATTAAATATGCAAATTAGCTAGATACGTCCCGTAACGTTACATGTACGACGTCCTTAAAGACGTCGCGTTTACTAATGGCGGAATATGGATATTTTTGTAAACAATCGTAAATAAAATGCGTTTTAAACGTCATATGATAAAAAGAATCTTGCATTCGTGCTCATGTATTATTGAATTTATTAAACTCGTTGAGAAAAAAGGGATAAAATGCTCGGCAAAGCCTCGCATTTTATCCCTTTTCCTCAACTCGTTTAATAAATTCAATAATTATTGAATTTATTAAACTCGTTGAGAAAAAAGGGATAAAATGCTCGGCAAAGCCTCGCATTTTATCCCTTTTCCTCAACTCGTTTAATAAATTCATTAATACATGAACACTCATGTAATATCCTCTATGTAATATATCCCTTCCAGCGGATCGTCATAGCCTGTAGCCTCTGACTCATCTAGAGCTATAGTTAACCGAGACTCAAGTCTTTTAGTGCTTCATATCACTAACCAGTGGAGCATTCATCGTTGGATTCCAACAGCGTTGGGCTTCCGGCGTTTGATTCCCCTGAAATAGAACCTGAACCGAGGTCGGGCCTATCGGAGTGTAACTGTCGGTTATCTTTTGCTCCAGCATTTCAGTGGTTTCTTTCTTTCGAGTCCTCACCGTTGTTTCATCTCTGTGGTTGTTTGATTATTTGTGTTCACGGATATGTTGCACTGATGAGTTAGGAGGCCTTCATGTGGACTGAACAAATTATTTGTCGTAATCGCGACGGAAGTAAGGGCGATAATTGTGGCCACGTAAAATCGATTTCAGCCCCCACCCCCACCCACAACCCCCCACTACCACCAGTGGTGTTCGATTCCGCTGACCGTTCCGGGGCGGTTCTTCTGTCGCGGTTTATTTTTGTTATGGTTTGTCTTTGGGTGTTTGTGTAGCTTACATTATTTTATTTTGAATAGCCTATTGGCTATTTTGTGGGAATGTAACTGTCCTTTTGGCTTTCCGCTATTGATGTTTCCGTTAGGTCTGTTGTTTCATGTTTGTGTTTCTTTCCCTTTGGTGTCTCTGATGGGAGCTGTTGGTTGATTGTATCGATTCCTGATCATTGCCTCCACTTCGGTTTTGTAATGTATCCTTTCCATCGGATCGTCATAACCTGTAGCGGCTGACTCATCTAGAGATATAGTTAACCGAGACTTTTAGTGCTTCATATCACTGACCAGTGGAGCATTCATCGTTGGATATCAACAGCGTTGAGCTTCCGGCGCTTGATTCCCCTGAAATAGAACCGAGGGCAACAACATCTAGTGTTCCGAGGGCAACAACATCTAGTGTTCCGAGGGCAACAACATCTAGTGTTGCCCTTCCCCATTCCTCAAAATTGCTGATATTTTTAGAGTTTTGTAGATTACTTGGCGATTTATCCATTCTATCATACAAAAGGAGTTACAGGTTTAACCCTTCTCTTGCTGAATATTCAATTTAGCCACACCATCCATTTCGGACTGAACAAATTATTTGTCTAAATCGCGACGGAAGTAAGTGCGAGGATTGTGGCCACGTAAAATCGATATAAGCCCCCCAGTGGAAATCCTCCACTGACCGTTCCAAGGCGGCTCTTCTGTGGCGATTTATTTATGTTGTTGTTTGTTACTTACTGTGTGTATCACTTGTGTCTTTTAATTTTGGATGGCCATATGGCCATTTTGTGGGAAAGTAACTGTCCATATGGCCTTCCTTTGTTTGTTTTTCTTTCCCTTTGGTGTTTTTTATGGGTGGAGTAAGTTAACTGTATCAATTCCTGATCTTTGTTTTACTTCTTCTTCGAACCAGTCAGATTACTTGATGTAATTTATTCCTACAAATTTTGTTTGTTTGTTTGATTTGAGGTTTAACGTCCCCGTCAGCACTGTACAGGCCTTATTGTAGACGTTGCTTCCAATTTTGTGGGACTTTTACCCGACATTGAGATGAAATGACATCTCAAGCCCTGTCGCCCAACGAAACCAATAGGGTTTATAAGCATGGACGGTCCGACTCACACCACTTTGCCTGGACAGGCTTAGATCCTCTAAGCGGTTTAAATACCAGTACTCGTGTGCGGTCAGTGTCAGATCTGCGTGGAAGCATCATGCAGCCCATCTATTTCTTCAAGACCCTATGGGCGGGGGCGAAATATTCCTACAAATTCATAAACTGAATGCCAAACAGTGTAGATCCTGATCAGATGGCTTCTACAGAAGCCATCTGATCTGGATCTACACTGTTTTCAATGATAGGGGTTGTCGTGAACAGCATGATAAAGTTTCAAAGCAGTTTTAAAATGAAAATATTTTGCTTCGATAAATGCACAGACTGCTTCCTACGTGTATCCACTATCCCCGGTCTCCCCTAACCAGCAGATATCTCTGTACAAGTTAGTCTCAAGAGTTCACAGGGAATTCAAAGTATTGCAAATTTCAACATTTCTATCAACTTAATCTAATAGAACGAATAATATTCCGGTTTAGCACACATACCCACTTCTTTTACTGAGTGTTCCTTCTCAGTTTCGGCGAAATCGAAAAAAAAATATTTTCTTGAAGAACACAGAAATTCTCAAACATAAATGCACACCGGAATTAAGATTTTACGATTATCCGCTTGATTTTTTCTTTAGAATGATTTTTTCAACGCTGATGGTAAGCGTAATTATTTTTCATTTTTAAAGCAAGAGCGCTTTAGAAAAAACAACATGACGCCATGGCGCCAAAACTAGTATCATTAATCAGTACAGTGCACATTCGATGCCAGAAACTGACAATCGCCCTTCTTGAATCAGCGGAAGGGAGAGAATTTCCACGAAAGAATGAATATTGCCTTCCCGGCAGATATAGAACCCGCATTCCTCCTGAGCACATGTCAGACGCTAATCCGATAGACTACCGAAGCTGGCTTGAAAATGTTGATACCCAGCGGACCAACATTGGGCCTACAACGATACGACGTTGTGGACACATCGTATCGCTGTAGGCCCGACGCTGGCTAGTTGGGTACGTGACATTACACGATACATAATATAATAACGTTTTTGGCACTATTTACGATGTTAATGAATAATTTAAACACCCTAAGGAGTTGTTAAACAACAAGCACTCCTCAAATAACATCTAATTATCTGACAATTATAATTTTACAGACCATATCGAGCCAGCTTAGAGCGTAAAACTATCATGACAAGAATTTGAAGATCAAATTATTAATTTTGAAATTTGTTCAGGATTTTATTGCCCATTCAAGGGGATTGCATTTATAAATTACTGAATTACTTAAAGTATTTGAATTATTAATTATATTTTGTTACATGTATCATCAAGAACAGGCAACATCTCACTATTTTAATGAAAAGTCATTTATATAGTTTTCTATCAAAAAAAAAGCAAAGTGGCAAACAAGCGTACGTTATTTATTTCTACAGAATTTTTTCCATGTGCGACTTCATCAAAGATTTGAACATCAATAACGTAACGTACGGTAGCGGGACCTGAAAAGTAACTAGCGAAAAAAAAAATAAATTGATAGTGTGCCTTATGGTGCAAAGGTAGATTGACAGGAAATTCAGGTAAAACAAATCAATATCAACATGCGAACCTGAGCGCAACAAACCCCACTGCGAACACTCGCGAAGATCCGGATGACATCACGTTAACAAGTCCATGAAATGAACGCCCCAATAACCCCACTTTATAGAAAACAAGAGGGCCCAGAGGGCCATGATTCGCTCATCTGAATGCCTCTGTCTCTAGTGCATTCCATTTTTAGCTCTGGAGGCCATCTTTTTAGTCAGAGCGGACCGATCTTAGCTATTTTGGTATGGTGTAACCTAGGCAACATTCCTGTGAAGCTTGAATCAAACTGACCCAAGGGTTTAGGAGGAGTTCACGTTTGAAGCAAATTTACAATGGTTTTTCTGTTTTAGCTCTGGTGGCCATATTGATCATCAGAGCTGGATCGTTTTAGCTATTTTGGTAGAGGGTAATCTAAGCAACATTCCTACGAAGTTTGATAAAAATTGGCCCAAGGGTACAGGACGAGTTATCGTTTGAAGGCTTTTTTTTCCTATTTTTAGCTCTGACGGCCATCTTGTTCATTAGAGCAAAATGATTTTAGCTATTTTGTAGGGAGTCACCTAGGCAACATTTCTGTGAATATGAATCAAATTGGCCTGAGGGTTTAGGAGAAGTTGGCGTTTGAAGCAAATTTACAATGTTTTTCTTTTTCTATTTTAAGCTCTGGCGGCCATTCTGTTTATCGGAGTGGGCTCGTTTTAGCTATTTTGGTAGAGGGTCATCTGAGCAACATTCCTATGAAGATTGAATGAAATTGGTCCAAGGATACCGGAGGAGTTGTCGTTTGAAGATTTTATTCTATTTTTAGCTCTGGCTGCCACTTGGTTCGTCAGAGTGAACAATTTAGCTATTTTGGTAGGGAGTCACCCATATAGCATTCCTGTGAAGTTTGAATCAAATTGGTCCAATGGTTTAGGAGGAGTTCGCATTTGGCGCAAATCTACGATGTTGTTCTATTTTTAGCTATGGCGGCCATTTTGCTCAGCAGAGCTAGATAGCTTTAGCTATTTTAGTAGTGGGTCATCTAAGCAACATTCCTGTAGAGTTTGAAAGAAACTCGCCCAAGGGTACAGGAGGAGTTTGGAGATGTTTTTTTTTTTTCTATTATTAGCTCTTGCTGCCATCTTGTTCGTCAGAGCGGAACGATTTTAGCTATTTTTGTAGGGAGTCACCTACATAACATTCCTGTGAAGTTTGAATCAAATTGGCCCATGGGTTAAAGAGGAGTTCACGTTTGAAGCAAATTTACGATGTTGTTCTACTTTTAGCTATGGTGGCCATTTTGCTCATCAGAGCAGAACCGTTTTAGCTATTTTGGTAGAGTGTCTTATGAAGTTTGAATGAAATTGGCCCAAGGGTACACGAGGAGTTGTTCGTTTAAAGATTTTTTTTTCTATTTTAGCTCTGGCGGACATCTCGTTTGTCGGGGCGGAACGATTTTTGCTATTTTGTTTGGTAGGGAGTCACCTAGGCAACATTCGTGTGAAGTTTGAATCAAATTGGCCCAAGTGTTAAGGAGCAGTTCGCGTTTGAAGCAAATTTACATTTTCCTATTTTAGCTCTCCTAGCTATTTTGCTCATGGGAGCAGAACCGTTTTAGCTAGTTTAGTAGAGGGTCACCTAATCAACATTCCTATGAAGTTTGAATTAATTTGACCTAAAGGTACAGGAGGAGTTGTCGTTTAAAGATTTTTTTCTATTATTAGCTCTGGTGGCCATCTGGTTTATCGAAGCGAAACGATTTTAGCTATTTTGATAGGAAGCCACATAGGCAACATTCCTGTGAAGTTTGAATCAAATTGGCCCAAAGGTATAGTAGAAGTTGTCGTTTAAGTGTTATTTCTATTTTTAGCTCTGGCGAACATCTTGTTCATTGGAGCGAAACGATTTCAGCTATTTTGGCAGAGAGTCACCTAAGCAACATTCCTATGAAGTTTGATTGAAATTGGCCAAAGGGTTTAGAAGGAGTTAGCATTTAAAGCAAATTGTTGACGCCGCACGACGCACGACGGGCGACGGACAACGGACATTGACCTATCAAAATAGCTCACCATGAGCACTCATGTGAGCAAAACAAACTGGGGTTTACGGGGGTATACATTAGTTTCTTGTGCTCCAGGACATGGAAGGCGGGTACTTGGTACCTAAAACAAGCACCGACAACCCATAATAGAGCGGCCTCAGTGACCTACTGGATAAGAGCGCTGATTCTTAATCATAAGGGTTCTCACCGCTGCGGTTCAAACATGGCTCAGGTCACATGTGAGAAGCCAAGTTCTGCAACGGAAGGTCAGATGGTTTTCCTTCGGGTATTTCGGTTTTTGCCCGCCTCTGACTAACAATCGGCTAGATATGAGTAAAATAATCTTGAAAGGGCCGTAAAACAAAAAAAAACTATAATTAAGAATAACATCTCGCATTTTCATACATTAACCGTTTTTTAGATGTGAAAGGTTGTATTATGTCGCACGGACTTGTTATTGTTATGAGCCCGCGCAAAGACACAACACTATCGGCGTCCCATCCCCCATCCCGCACCCCGATAGGCCAGACTGCATGTAAAGGCAGGTCTAAATCGACGACGAGCGCCTTTTTTTACACAGAACCTCACTGCATGGAAAATCCAGCCTGTTGATTTGGAAAACTGTTGGATCAGCAGATCCGTGTTTTTTTTGTTTGTTTTTTTGTTTGTTTGTTTGTTTTTTTTTTTTTTTTGTTTTTTTTTTTTTTTTTTGTTTTTTCGGGGGGGGGGGGGGGGGGGGGGGGCTTTATCCGACATTGAGATTAAATGACATCTCAATCCCTGCTGTCCAATGAAACCAATAGTGTTTATATGTATGGGCCTACTCGCACCAGTTTGCCTGGACATGCTTAGACCTAAGCGCTTTACCAGTGCGCTCGGTTTCAGATACATGCGTGGAAGCATCATGCAGCCCAATCTATTTCCCCATAGCCCCGATGGACAGGACTCGCGCAGTCTGACCAGAGTCTTCGTTGTGCGCTCTGAGGTTAGCCCAGGGCCAAATGCTCCTTCAGGCAGCAAGAGAAGTGTCTGGTCAGACTATATGGATCCGCAGTCTGATCCGATTCTTCGCTGGGCCTATATGTAAATTGTAGGAAATTTCGCGCCCCGGCTCTATTTATTGGTTGTTAAAGTGACCGACTATAATGATATCTTGTATTGTTGCTCTTGTGCCAGGCGATTAGAAAACCGCTTGGGTCACTTGCGAGCATCAAAGTTGTAAATCAGTTGCATCAAAGTTGTAAATCATTTGTATCAAACTTGTAAACCAATTGCATCAAAGTTGTAAATCAGTTGCATCAAAACGCCATATTTACGAAAACACGCCTATTCAAATGTACTGAAAGACTATCAAATAAAAAATGCTGTTTTTTTTTCTCATATTTCTGCCCGAAATATAGAATTTGGGTATTCGTTAGAACCGCCTCGTCGAGGCGGTTTAACGAGTACCCACAATCCATGTTTTGGCTTCTATTTTCTCATATTTCTGCCCGAAATATAGATTGTGGGTGTTCGTTAGAACCGCCTCGTCGAGGCGGTTCTAACGAGTACCCACAATTCATGTTTTAGAGCAGAAATAAGAAAGAAAAATAGTGTACACCCCTGTAAACCCAAGTTTTACTGAATAAAAGTAGGGTTTTAGGGGGTCAAAATTATATAAGCGTGTTTTCGTGATGGCAGGGAGGCTCGAGCATACCACTATCGTCATGCTATGGTATACCTATATCCTTTACTGAATAAAAGTAGGGTTTTAGGGGGTCAAAATTATATAAGCGTGTTTTCGTGATTGCAGGGAGACTCGAGCATACCACTATCGTCATGCTATGATATACCTGTACCCTTTATGCTATTGTGCGCCGATAAACATGAGCACCCCAGCTGACTCAACGTTTATTCAACGCCGCGTGCCTGCAAGGTGCGATTCAATGCCAATATTGTCTCCGTTCTGTGTGTCAGATGAAATCCATTGGAAGGGCAAGAAATGAAGTTAACAAAAAAAGACATGGTGCTAGTGATTTATTTCCCCTTCATCCTGAAACAAATATTATACATAATATCCTTAAATGTTCTCCAACATCTCGACCTTATGAATATGTTCTAGAAAGGAGTATCCTTTGGAAGCAAGGAATACACCACAGAACTGGAAAATATGGAGTGTACGTTTTCTGGGCCAGACTAGCTAGTTTTGGCCAATTAGGCCTCATCAGTGACCCTCAAATATTTTCGAAATTCCGCAATAGAATCAATGATCCCAAAGGAAAAGAAAATATAAACTACACTATGATTTAGGGCAGGGAGACTTTTTACAGCCGCCACACATTCCCAGACACGAGCTGTAGTGACGTTGGCTACAATGCATCCAAACAAAGCGGTGGATATAAAAGATAATCGAATAATGGACTTCTGTTCCCATAATTACTTAACGAAACGAAAGTATTGAACATTTGCTAGAACCACCAAAGCGGTTCTAACGAGCACCAACAATCTATGTTGAAAGCAGAAACAAGAAAGATGATATAATTTTTACCTAATTCTTCTCATTTCTGACACCATGTTGGATGCCATTATTTCACATGGAAATGCTTTCCGAATATTTTTTAAAATAATATTCTGGAAGATATTCATCAATCAGTCACACCTTGGACTAAGTTCGTCTTTTGTTTCTTCCCATCACGTGAACAAGTCCGTGAAATGAAGACCCCCTAAACCCCATTCTATATAGAGAAAACTGGGGTTTACGGGGGTAAACATTATTTTTCCTATTTCTGCTCCAAGACATAGGTTGTTGGTACTCGTTAGAACCGCCTCAATGAGGCGGTTCTAACGAGCACCCACAACCTATGTTTGCAGTATAAATAAGAAAAATATCAAGGATTTTCATCCGAAAAGCAGCCAGTTTGGAGATGTGAAAAGTGCACTTTGTCGCGCGGGTGAGGTACCGTAATGATTGAAATTGCCGTTACATCGAATTTTATCGCTATATCGAATGTCGGTATAAAAGGGTTGACTGTATTTGTAATACTTAAACGATTCAAGAACTAGATTTCTACGTAGGAAGAGGGAGAAAAGAGGGACGCATAGTAAATTAGTTCTAGTTTACTAAATATGTTACCCTCTATAGATAAGGTTGATTATTATTATTATTATTATTATTATTATTATTATTATTATGATACAAGCCTTAACAAGGTTAAGCGGACCCCGCCCACCGGGGCTTGAAGAAATATATGGGCTGCACAATGCTTCGACGCGAGCTAAATCCGATCCGCATATGAGAACTGGTAAACCGCTAAGAGGATCTAAGCCTGCCCAGGCAAAGCGATGCTAGTCGGACTGTCCATGCTTATAAACCCTATTGGTTTCATTGGGCGGCAGGGCTTGAAATGCCATTTTAGCTCAATGTTGGGTAAAAGTCCCACAAAATTGGAAGCAGGGTCTCAAAAATGACCTTTACAGTGTTGACGGAGACGTTAAACCTCAAATCAAACGAACTATTTACCAGGTTAAGAATGTTGTATGAAA
The DNA here is from genome assembly GCA_963580285.1 of Lucinisca nassula. Lineage (NCBI taxonomy): Eukaryota > Metazoa > Mollusca > Bivalvia > Lucinida > Lucinidae > Lucinisca > Lucinisca nassula. The sequence goes on along the minus strand of OY757021.1, from coordinate 107,853,613 downwards.
TGTTTTTTTAGAGAGTTTTACGTCCCACCAACAGCTAAGGTCATACGGAGACGGGACCTCGGTTTAAAGACTCATCCGAAAGTCTGGAGAAGCCCGGGATCGATCCTGTGATCCCTGGTTTACAAGGCGAGTAGCGTAACCACTACACCACGGAGGCTTCTGTGTATGAAATGGTAATGAATGTACTATGGTTAACATAATTTTCCCTTTCTTTTTTCTGGCTCAAAACAAGATCTTGGGCACCATCACGAAAACATGCCTATAAAATTTTGACCCCTTGAAACCCACTTTTATATAGTAAAACTGGGGTTTACTGGGGTAAACCTTATTTCTCTTAAATCTGCTCTAAAATATAAAATGAGGGTACTCGTTAGAACCGCCTCGATGAGGCGGTTCTAATGAGTACCCACAATTTATATTTTGAATAGAAATAAGAAAAATATTACAATTCTTCATCTTAAAATTCTCGTTTTTTTTGGTGGTAAAGTTTACAATCTATTTGTATAGGCGGGTTTTCGTAACGTTTTGATGAACCGCCTCACAAAGCAGTACATGTACGATAGCACATCCGTGTGACTTAGTGGATTTCCTATGAAACTTTTTGATTATACTGTAGTGGCAGTCTTTAGACATCACGAAAACACGCCTATATAACTCTGATCCCCTTGAACCCCACTTTTATATAGCAAAACTGGGGTTTACAGGGGTATACCTTATATTTTTTTTATTTCTGCTCTAAAATAGAGAATGTGGGTACTCGTTAGAACCGCCTTGGTGAGGCGGTTCTAACGAGTACCCACAATCTATATTTTGAGCAGAAATAAAAAACAATACAACAATTTTTCATCCAAAAATGCTCGTTTTTTCGGCGGCAAAGTTTACAATGTATTTATATAGGCGTGTTTTCGTTATGGACGCCAATTGTGGAAAACGGCGGAGCCGGGTACCTGAAGAAGAAGTGCATCGAGAAGGAGATGCTCGAAGAGAAGACTTGCGACTCGTTGGGTCTGGGTGGAAGATTCTGGCGAAAAGTACGAACAGGTAACTGGGGGTGCAGGTACAAATGTAAGACACCCCAAAAATTACTTTGATTGTACCTTTGTCCCGTATGCCTTATGTAGCGGCAATCGTTGTGTAAATGCAAATGGTCATTTGTTACTGAAAAAAAAAGTCTCTTGTTGTGGCCAAAATCTAGTCAGCTGCAAGGCCGAGAAGATACATGAAAGCTTGCCTCAACTTTACCTTGGGCCCCATTTTTGAGAATTGGGGGTGGGGTAGTGAAGTGTGCAAAGCAGCTTTGAGGTTGCACTGTTGAGTTAACAGGCCTTCATGCGGACTGAACAAATTATTTGTCTAAACCGCGACGAAAGTAGGGCGAGGATTGTGGCCACGTAAACTCGCTTTCAGCTCCCAGTGGAATTCTTTTCACTAACCGTTTCAAGGCAGTTCTTCTGTCGCGATTGATTTTTGTTATGGCTCGTCTTTGGGTGTGTGTATCGCTTATATTATTTTGTTTTGGATAGCCATTTGGCCATTTTGTGGGAAAGTAACTGTCCTTTTAACTTTCCGATGTTGATATTTCCATTAGGGTCTAGTTGTTCAATATTTGTGTTTCTTTCCCTTTTGTGTTTCTGATGGGAGCTGTGAGTTAATGTTATAGATTCCTGATCATTGCCTTCTCTTCTGTTTTGAGGGTATTTATATATATGAGAACAGGAAATGATAAAACATTGCAACTTGATATTCATGGCATTCCAAAAAAGCAAACGTTAGAGGCAGATATGTGCAATATAAAGGTCTAGGAGCCATTCCTGTTTACCTTCAGTTTGTATCGGATCAAGGTCAAGGGATAAATCAGGAAAGATATACGAAATAATTGACAGTTTTTACAGGCAGTATAATTGCTATTACGGGAGGACTTTTTTTTCTGTCTGAACTGATCACTCACACTTGATTTGGTTGTTGTGAGGACGAAACGGCGTATGGGCTGGTAGCTGGTGGGAAACCATTTTAAGGTAAGTTGTCGAGTTAGTTCATTGACATCGCTGAATACTCCTGGTGCTCATTACGAAAACACGCCTATACAAATACATTGTAAATTTTAACGCCGTAAAAATGAAAAATTTCAGGTGAAAAATTGTGATATTTTTTCTTATTTCTGCTCTAAAATGTAGAATGTGGGTACTCGTTAGAACCGCCTCGTCGAGGCGGTTCTGACGATTACCCACAATCTATATTTTTGAGCAGAAATAAGAAAGATAGGGGTAACCCCTGTAATCCCCAGTTTTCCTATATACAAGTAGGGTTCAAGGGGGGTCAAAACAATATAGGCGTGTTTTCGTGATGTGGGCGCGTAGTGCACGACGCTAAGGTGCCAAAGGCCGGGGTGATTTCATGAATAAATAGCGGTCCCCATTGTTTGAAGATACGAGCTATATGTGAAAGAGAACTCCGTGTAAGCAGTCGTGTCTTGGATACATTACGATAAAACACCCTTGCGACATAGTGCATTTTGTTCACATCTCCAAAATGAATATTTTTCTGATGAAAATCCGTGTTTTTGCTTATTTTACTGCAAACATAGGTTGTTGGTGCTCGTGAGAACCACCTCATTGAGTACCCACAACCTATGTATTGGAGCAGAAACAAGAAAAATATGTTTAACCCCCCCCCCCACACACACACACACACACACGCACACACGCACACACACACAAACACCGTAAACCCCAGTTTTCTCTACATAAAGTGGGATTTAGGCTGGTGTTCATTTCACGGACTTGTTCAGGAGATGTCAGCGGAGACTTTCAAAGTCCGGGGGTCAATGACCTAGTCTTTGGTAGTAGTGGTAAGCCGGCTTTGCGGTCGAGGTTCAAATAGAATGGTTGTCTGTCTTTCAGGAGAGTCATACTCTTTGGATGTGACATGTGACTGGGTAATAACCTGTTTGCAATCAAATTTCCCAGAAAAGGATAGCCAGATATGCCAAGCTGTCGGCGATGCAGAAATGCCTTAACTGGAAAGCCAGTAAAAAAACCAGTCCTTGCAAGTTCATAGTAGGAGAAAGTCACCGCAATAGTAGTTTTATAGTGACCAAACAGTACAGAATCAGACAAATCTACTGTTAAAACGTTTCTCCACGCAAATGTCCAAGTGAACAAATTTGACCTTGACTGGTCAAGGTCAATCTAAGGTCGTCGTTTTAACAAACTTTGAAGGGCCCTGAGTCCCCGATGCTGCATACCAGCTTTCAAGGTCATCGGTTATTCAAATCCTGAGTTTGAACCATATATTGGCATGGCGGCAACATTGGTCATGTGACTCCGATCCAAGGATAAATCTTAATTGCCTCATCCCGTAGAGGCTCGGCTTGTAATTGTTTCAATTAATTAAACAAGCAAATTAAGTTGTGAAGAAGATAAAAATACTGAATATGAGCCATCCAAGACAAAGGTCAGTAAATGACTTTGACCATTGTAATTGATAAACGTCCATTTAGTTGATTGCAAATATTAATTCTGATGCCATAGGCTACAACAGATTCAGGAAAATCCAGTGTTTGCCTTTTTCCATGCAAATGTCTAAATCACCAAATTTGACATTGACGTAAAAGGTCAATTAAACAAACTTGGTATGGTCCAAGTCCCTAATGCTGTATACCAAGTCAGAAGGCAATTGACGGTTCACTTCCTGAAAATAAGATTTTTAAGGTTAAACCATATATGGGCATGGCAGCCATGTTAGTCACGTGGCTCAAAGGTCACCAATCAATCTTTATTTCCTCATCCCATAGAGGCCACACATGTAAGTTGGTTTCAATTAACCCAGCAATTTAAGTGAAGAAGAGAACATAGTGAATCTGACCCATGTTGTTTTCCATTAAAATGTCGAAGTGACCAAACTTACCTTGACATAATAAAGCTCAATGTCAACCAAAGGTCATAATTTGAACGAACTTGGTTGGGTCCAAGTCCCGAATGCTGTGTATCAAGTCTGAATGTCATTGGCCGTTCGGTTCCTGAGAAGGTCTTTGAAGGTTTTTTTAAGGCTTTTGGATGTCATATTAGTCAAGTGACTCCAATCTCACCAGTTTACTTTATTGGTATATCCCATTAAGGCTTCACGCGTAATTTTGGTTTCAGTCAACCCAGCAGTTCAAGTGGAGAACAAGATAAAAATACCTTGACATTGGAATTAATAAACTGCCATTCAGCTTATTGTAAATATCAATTCAGATGCCACAGGCTAAAACAGAAAAGCAGAAAAATCAACGGTTTTCCTTTTTCCATACAAATGTCTAAGTGACCAAATTTCACCTTGACGTTAACATGTCAAGGTCAACTAAAGGTCATGATTTTAACAAACTTGTAGGACCAAAGTCCCCAATGTTGCATAACAAATTTCAAGGTCAGCTGCTGTTTTGTTCCTGAGAGGAAGATTGTTGAAGGTTTTTAACATATATTGGCATGGCGGCCATATTGATCACGTGACCAAGTCTTTACGAACAATCCTTCGTTGTTCCTTCCCATAGAGGTTCCAGGTGTAATTTCATTTCATTCAGAGGAGATATTATTTGAAAGTGTTGACACAGACACAGGCGCAGACGACGACGGACTACTCCAAGCGCGTCTGAAGCCTTCGGCTCAGGTGAGTTTAAAACGTGATTATTACTCAGTTCATCGTCATGATGGTTGTGATAGCCTCATCAATTGGTCAGATCGTAATTTTGGCGGTCAGTTCGGACGTACTGCATGGTTAACTAAAACAAAAACTTAAGTTGGGTCCTGACCTGTTTTCAGAAACTGAAATGTTACTTTTGGTACGTCTAATGACATTCATTCACCAAGACCTGTAAATCGGGACGTTAATGCCTAGTTCTCGCCGAAGAAGTAAGCGTAGCTACTTTAGCCTTTGCACCTTTAGTGGATATAATCATTGAATATGGAAGAACATTTCAATTTCTAATGGTCTGAGGGAAAAATGACCCTTTTGAAATATTAGTGTACAGCTACCAACCTTCTTTGCCTTAGCATGAATTTTATTCCATCTGTGGGTCTTCCTTCTTATCTCTGGAGTGATCCAAGGAATGGAAGAAAACATCCTAAGTAGAAGTAAAACAAAGATCAGGAATTGATACAATTAACTTACTCCACCCATAAAAGACACCAAAGGGAAAGAAATACAAACATTAAGCGACCAGACCATAATGGAAACCTAAACAAAGGAAGGCCATAAGGACAGTTACTTTCCCACAAAATGGCCATATGGCCATCCAAAATTAAAAGACACAAGTGATACACACAGTAAGTAACAAACAACAACATAAATAAATCGCCACAGAAGAGCCGCCTTGGAACGGTCAGTGGAAGATTTCCACTGGGGGGCTTAAATCGATTTTACGTGGCCACAATCCTCGCCCTTACTTCCGTCGCGATTTAGACAAATAATTTGTTCAGTCCGCATGAAAGCCTCCTAACTCATCAGTGCAACATCTCCGTGAACACAAAAATCAAAGAACCACAGAGGTGAGACAACGGTGAGGACTCGACAGCAAGAAACCACTGAAATGCTGGAGCAAAAGAAAACCAACAGTTAGACTTCGATGAGCCCGACCAGAGACAGAACATCAGGCACCAACCGACATTATCTCTCTAATTTTCAATAAGCCTTTACGTTGGAGCCGTCATAGAATCTGAGGCCTGACCCACCGGCGTGCAATTAAAGAGGGAAGCAAAGTTGCCAACCGTGATTGGGTTAACTACCATGCATGCAGTCTCTCGTATAATATCCATGTTGTACCCAATCTTTTTATATCGAAGAATGATTTTACGAAATTGGGTGCTGAAGTCATTGCGGTTATATATTTTTCTGAATTTATATGCTAAGTCACCATAAAATTCGGGTTCCGATAGACCTTGTTGCAGAAGAGATTTAAGTCCAATATTGAATTTTGAAATTAAATCAGAATGGCGTCTATAAAATTTTGAAAAGGCTTTGCGTAGTTTATGGTACCGATAACCCTGATTAAGGAGTTTAGCCGTTAATAATTTATTACGAGTGTTGAAGTCAGTTACATGACTACACACTCTAGCAAATCGAATTAATTGCGAAACATAAACGCCATAGGATGGCGCACGAGGAACATCACCATCCAAAAAAGGAAAATTTACAATCTCAAAATCAAAGTCATCGCGTTTATCATAAATTTTGCACGAAACAAATCCATCTACAATAGATAGATGTAAATCCAAAAACGGGGCCTCGGTATCAGAAGAATTTGCTTTATTTAACTGAAGTTCTAGGGGGTTAATCTGACTGATCAAACCATCAAAATAGGTATTATCAATATTTAATAAATCATCTAAATATCTAGAAGTAGAGCTAAAAGCTTCAATAATTTCAGATTGGTTATCAATGGAAAGCGACAAAATGAAGTCTCTTTCATAACAATACAAGAACAGATCAGCCACAAGAGGTGCGCAATTAGTACCCATCGGAATACCCACAATTTGTCTAAATAACTTAGTACCGAATCTAATATAAATATTGTCAAGTAGAAAGGTGAGGGCATCACACACTTTCTGACATGACCAAAGTGTATAATTCTTATGCTCTTTAGAAGTGAAAAATGCATTTCTGACATTACATGCAAGATAGAGAGAATCTTCTCTGTGAAAAGCCCATTCAATTAAATCATTAAGCTTTTCTTTTATAAGATTATGAGGAAGTGTAGTGTAAAGAGTGGAAAATCGTAGGTAGACAGACTAGAAGCACGAAACTGTCTAGATTTCAATTTATTTAAAACCTCATTCGAATTTTTTATAGACCAAAACAGATTTCTTCCTGATCTTTCAAAGACTTTATCACAATATTTAATTACATGCGTTTTAATAGCAGTAAGACAGGAAGTTAATAATTTAGAAAGGTCAGTGGTAGTGCAAGAACTAGAATTTGCAATAAACCGTGCTTTGTAAGGTTTTTTATGAAGTTTTGGTAACCAGTATAGCGTAGGAAGCTTGTCTTGGCCTTCGTTAACACACACAGCAAACTTGGTGGCTGAAAGACAAACATGTTTATCTACTATAGCTCTCTCTTCAGCTAAAGGCTGAAGTTCATAGGCCTTAGTACCACCAAGCTCCTGCTTAAGCGTGTTAACATAGTGGAGCCGTCACACAACGACGACGTTGTTAGCGGCCTTGTCTGCAGGGGCCAAAACAAACTTCTTATGAAATTCTTGAATACCTAGTTTAAGATGACGTAAAGACGTCTTGGGCTTAGGAGGTAATAAGTTAGTATTTTTAGAATAGAAAGAAATGCGTTTATTCACTAGTCTTAAAATGCTAAGTTTCCAGTCCTTTAGGGCTTTATACTCAACATACTCTCGCTTACACCATCGATTACCGAATTCATTCAAGGAAGCAGCGATTTCATCTCTACATTTACTGAAATCAATTTTAGAAGGAAACCGATATTTCGGTCCTTTAGAAATTATATTCCTTATCCTAGAATCAGGAATAATTTTCAAATTGCCAGTAATTACATGACCAGCAGCAGGATAGCAATACTTTGAGTTTTTACAATCACATGAATCAGGAGTATTAGTATCAATATCAAGATCTGAAACAAGTTTATTGAAATTAAAAATGATAGATCTAACAGGTTTGTTATATTTATAGCAAATTATAGGTGTTTCAGTATTTTGAAAATAAGCAGGAATGGAAGAAAGCACCGATCTCTCACGGAAGATACTGGGCAAATCTATAAAATCCATACCCTTATTAATGAAGGATATTTTGAAGAAATGGCGTTTATGATTAATTTCAGAATCAATGTAAGGACGGAGAGTATGCTGAGTATAGCCTCTAGTTAAGAGAGCCGCATCATATAACTGATGAGAACTATCGTAGAATTTATTCGCCTCGGTGTCCAGAAGACGTAAAACAGAAACGGGTAATGAACTTAAAAATGAAAGCATAGAGTGGCGTCCATGATTTAATAAAATAATTGACAGTCACTTCAGTCTAGTATTGTTTCGTTTAAACGCACGCGATTTACGTTTAAAGTTACCATTTTTCCTGGTGCCGTGAGAACTAGTTCTGCGTTTTCGACAGTCCAGTAGTGAGAAAATATCAAAGTCCGGCATTCTGGAAATATTACTCTCATGATAAATGTTGTCATTAAATCCCAGTGGAAAAGGGGTCTGTAAAAATTTAATCCATTTCAGTTCAGCTTCATGTCTTTTGATTATTTTGAATCTAGATGTAGAATTTGCATCGTAATAATGTTTTTCCACTGGTTGTATAATAATGTTATTTACAGAATGACCTGTACGTCGAAAGTGACGGTACAAGAAAGTGTCAGTTTTCTTAGGCTTACTCATTCTACGATAATGCTCGTTCAATCTAGTTTTAAGCATGCGGTTAGTTTGACCGACGTACTGCATATTACAGTTTGCAGCACGTCAAGTAATTAGATAAATTAAATCTGTAGACTGTCATGTCAAATCAGACATGTTAACTACAGAGAAGCGTCTACCGTTTACAGATGAAGTAACGGTAGACGCAGTGCTTAAATGCGAACAACATCTGCACCTCTTGGCATTGCACTTAGAAATACTAGGATACATTCCACTTCTTTTCCACGGATTAGTATATTTTCGAAGGATGGGTGATTTGAGAGGAGATAGTCTTATACGAAGACTACTCCCAAAAACATTGGTATTGCCTGCTCCTTTGAGATTAACTGAAGTTACAGAAGACAAATTTAAGGGTCTAACCAATACCGAAGGCAACATAGTATTAAAGTTCTTAATAGAATGGGGACTCCGTACAGAAGAAGCAGAGTGTAACCTAAGGCTACTAATTTTGAGGGGATATTCTTATCAGCTGAATCTCGAATGCAGACGTTATCAGATTAAAGTTTACCTGAACTAATCGAGCATCTGAGTGATCAATAAAGTACTCGTATTTCTCCTTTTAAATTTTTAGAGACAATACCCTTATTGTTTCATACCTTTTTGGTTTGAATGCATGTTTATCCAAGCTTTCTCTGCGGCTAGAATGTCGATTTTCAAAATTCACGGACAACTTATTGCTCACTCAGTTTGTCCAATCAGAAAAAGAGATGCATCTGAACGCTTAACATTTTCGCCACCCTAAAACATTTTCTTTAAACGTTGGCGGCACAAACCTTAGTTCTATAGTAGCAGACCGTGGAGTATATACCATTGCATGCATTGTTCTGAAGCAGCTGCCATTATTTCGATAATTGTTTGAGCATTCCTGATTATATGAACATAGGTTTCGGATTCTTCAAGTAATTTATATTTGACATCATTATTTATTCAACAATATAGATCACCTATATTTGCTCCAATGTATTAACATTTGCCGGGTCCATTAGAACATGTTTCAGCTAGAGAAAACAGGGCATGCATCCTAATTACTTCTTCTGTACCTCGCATATACTAATGCCTGTATTGATATGGCTCTGTCCAAGTGGGGAAGACATTTTATTATCCGTATAAATGAGAGCTCTGCTCAGTTCACTGGTGCAAAAGTATGTTTCGCAACCGATGTGACGCTTTTTTCTGTGCATCAATATTTCACTTAACACGGATTGACGATTGGCTCACATAAGTGAAACAACCCCTAAAGCTCCGTAAAATTTAAATCTTAAAAACCTGAACAAGACACTTTTTATACAAATGAGCAGTTTATAAACAGACAACGAAACTTAGTTTGTCTGTACATTTCGAAAACACGCCTATACAAATACATTGGAAACTTTACCGCCGAAAAAACGAACATTTTAAGATGAAACAATTGTGGTATTTTTCTTATTTCTGCTCTAAAATATAGACTGTGGGTACTCGTTAACACCGCCTCAACATTTGTGCTCAAAATATAGATTTTGGGTACTCGTGGAGGCGGTTCTAACGAGTACCCACAGTCTATATTTTAGAGAAGAAATAAGAAAATTAAAGTTTACCCATGTAAACCCCAGTTTTACTATATAAAAGTGGGGTTCAAAGGGTCCAAATTATATAAGCGTGTTTTCGTGATGCAGGATGAATATTTTCAAACCGACCTGGTAAAGAGTTTTGAATCCAGTCCAAAGTGTTCTAATCACGAGAAAGGGTCCATCGGAACGCTTTACATCGTCACTGCCATGAAAAAAAAAAACACTTTCTTTAATCGTTGTTGGCACAAACCCTGTAAGAGCGGCCGCGGAACCAATACCATTGAATGTGTTTTTTCTTAATCTGCTGTCATGATTTCGATAAATGTTTAAACATTCTTGATTATATGTGTGTACGTTTTGGATATTTCGACAGAACTATATTCAACATCGTAAGTTGTAGTCTTAGCTATTAAAAAATAAAGATCACCTATGCTATTCAAATATATTGACAAAAGCTGGGTACATCAGGTCATGTTTGAACTAGAAGCCGTAGGGCATACATTCAAACTGTTTCCTCGTTACCTGACATATATTATGCCTGAAACAATGATCCATGCATTGATATCGTTCTGAACGGGTCTCCGTGTCCCAGATGGGACGACGTGTGACACTTTATCATCCGAATAGGTGAGAGCTCTGCTCAGGTCACCAGAGTAAAAAATGTTTCGCAATCGATGATGCGCTTTTTCTTTCTGCACAATCCAAATTTCACTTAACACTGATTGCCGGTTGGCTCACAAAAGTGAAAAACTCGTTACATTAAAGCTCCACAAAATTTAAATCTTAAAAAAATTGAACAAGGCACTATTCATATAAATGATCAGTTTATAAACAGTGAAAAGTGAAACTTCAATGACTGCAACACAGATTGCTCGTCTACAATCATGACCATTACAAAACACGCCTATTCAAATACATTGTAAATTGTACAGCCGAAAAAATATCAAAATATTTCAGATGAACACTCAAATTTCGGTTATTTCTGTTCAAAATATAGATTATGGGCACATGTTAGAACCGCCTCATCGATGCGGTTCTAACGAGTACCAATAATCTATATTTTAGAGCAGAAATAAGAAAATATTATTTTCCATGCAAAACCCAAGTTTTATTATATAAAAGGGGGTTCAAGGGGGTGAGAATTATATAGGCGTGTTTTCGTGATTACTGAGTCTTACCCTTTGTTTAGCCCTCAGGGAATTCTTTAAACAGTTACAGATACAAAAAGTAGTGAACAGTAATTTTTTAGATTTTCCTCTTATCTATCTTGCATATCAGTATATATTAGAATCGCTCGATTATTTTGTTTGGTTTCAGGTTTAACGTCCCCGTCAACACGGTATAGACTGTATAGGTCCTTTTAGAGACGTTGCTTCCAATTTTGTGACACTTTAATCGACATTGAGTTGAAATGACAACTCAAGTCTTGTCGCCCAATGGAATCAAAAGGGTTTATAAGCACCGCTTCGCCTGGGCAGGCTTAGATATTCTAAACGGTTTATCATTACTCGTGTGCGTGGCAGCATCAGGCAATCCATCTCTTTCTTCAAGCACTGATAGGCGGGGGCCGCATCGATAACGCAATTCCCACTAGTACGCATAACAGACCTTTGTATTAAAGAACATAAAAAAAATATTTTTAAATTATTCCTGTTATTCTCCCATCCTGGCGTTCTGAATATCCCGTGGTGGCTCGAGCGGATTTCATGGTCGTTCGAACTATTGAAGTTAAACTTTAATTAATGAGCGCTACACCACCTCATCATCACTGTGATCACTGACTCGTGCAGCACAAAGTTTAACATGACTGAGTTCCTTTTCATTATCAATGCTATCTTGCCTTTGCAGAAGTGGTTTCAGCTCCTCGGTTTGATTGATTGTCTGAATTTCGTCTTCAGCAGCAGTTATGATAATCTTAACATGATCAGGTGTATCTTTAAGCTGAATATCCTCTACAGTATCGTCTTCATTTATTCTTCTTGTATCTCTGACAGACTCACTATCACAATTATCGTCGTCTTCTTCCTTCTCTTCAACTATCGGGTCTCTAACATCATGTTTAGCTGGTGCAGATGTCTGTCGGGATACGGCCGTGATGGGAGCCACAGTAACTGGTATGGGCTCAGACAATGCTTTAACAAGCGGTTTATGATGAGCAGTTTCAAAGAACCCATTGAGCATGCCACCTAATGCCAAGGATGCCATCGATGTTATTGTAGACTGTTTTCTCAATGTTGCTGAAATAGAAAGAGAAATACTCAACACTGAACGTTATTTATAATAGCAACACGTGTTTCTTACACGCATCTACAATAAGACCCAAATGGCTGGAACACAGATGCCTACTTTTAAATGAGTTGGACTCAGCCACGGTATTCGAGATTTCGTTGTTCAACCCATTGAAGTTCCACTGAACTTTCCAAGTAGAAGCCTTTATGAAAACAGCAACAACTTTTACTGTATGCAACAAAGAGACATAACGAAAACACGCCTAATTAAATATTCTGGCCAAATCATTACGAAAACACGCCTATACTAACACATTGTAAACCTTACCGGCTTAAAAAACGAAAATTTTCAGATGGAGAATTGTGATATTTTTCTTAGTTCTTCTCAAAATATATAAGGTGGGTACTCGTTAGAACCGCCACAATCTATATTTTAGACCACCTCATCGAGGCGGTTCTAACGAGTAGCAACAATCTATATTTTAGAGCAGAAATACGAAAAATAAGGTTTACCCCTGTAAACCCCAGTTTTACCATATAAAAATGGGGTTCAAGGGGGTCAAAATTGTATAGGCGTGTTTTCGTGATGTATTCCACCGAAAACATGTAATTTTTCAGATAAAAAAAATCCTGATATTTTTCATATTCTGCTAAAACCATACACTCTTGGAGAGGCGGTTCTAACGAGTAGCCACAATCTATGATTTTGAGCTTATAAAAGTGGGGTTTAAGAGGGTCAGAATTATATTGGTGTGTTTTCATGATGACATAGCACAAGATGAGGTTGATAAACAAGGAAACTTCTGGGATAGCAGTACAACAACATGGCTATGCAAATATATAGAAACTTTTACCACCAAGAAATGAAAATTTTCATTTAGCTTCAGTTTGCAAACATTTCGGAAAAATTTAGAGAGAAAGGGGGTCTTTCAAGGTATAGGAAATTTGCATTGGTTTCTGTCCACGCTTGGATTTTGATGAAATTATGCACAATAATTGCCTGGGGTATAACCATTATAATTACGATGCATTCACTTTTAAATTTTATTTCCGTAGTAAATTTATTACATATTTTATGAAGTCTCTATCACAACAGAGAGTACTCTCATATAAACTTGTCTACAGTACTGAGAGATTCATATATCTCTTGCTGCTATGTTTTATGAAATAAAGCCATAATTGGTGAGTTAGTTGATTCTATGAATGACCTCATATATCTAGTAATAGTGGCTGGGCATTCAGTTTTCTTTGATAGTGTCCCCATATTTCAGCTCCTATTTTTGTATTCATTAAAATTTATATGCATTTTTACCATGTTCCAATTTTTGTCAAGACACCATTTTAGCATAAAAACTACCCACATATCTTAGAAACGTGTTAATGAATTTTGATGGAAATTGAGGACCGGTAACATTGTGTTTTTTAACAGACTGAATACTGATAGTCCTGATTCAGCAAAATGTGAAATTATATGATTATCATGTTTTGGTCATGCTGTTTAATAATACTTTACTATTGCTTTCAATTTGGATGGCTATAGTATAGTATGGTCTGTGTAAGTAGTTCATAGCATAATTATAAGTATTATTTTAAAACATCCACTTCAGTAAATTTGCCCCCTAACGTCATCAAACGCACCCATGTAATCATGTGCACAGTTTTCCTTCTGTCTTTCTTGTCTAATTTGGTAATGGTGCAAAGGTGATGTTTAGATTTAACATTCAAATCAACAACATACCAGTCACTTTAGATGGTGCTTCAGATTTTGTGAGATTTTTTATCCAACTGCAGATAAATGACTCTCAATTCAAACTGGTGTTTGTTTATTTAACCCTAACTGTCCATTTAAAAAGAAAGGTTTACTCTAGGGAAAATCAATAACACTTGAGATAACTTTTCCTGGACATTAAATTTTCAGAATTTGTATCTGCATAGGCACTAGCCAATCTATCTTTTTTGTATAGCCCCATATGAACGAAATCAAACGGCTTCCTGAAGCTGTATTCCAAAGCCATTTGAATTTGCTTTTAGAATTCACATGGTCGTACATTTGTTAGTGTTCCAAAACTTATGTGATCATGATTGTGTTGTCTATATATTTGTATAGGTCTTTCACTTCATTTACCTATCTCAGCAGTTGTTGCAGTAATTACAAAGCACATTATGTAAGATATCAAGAAGCATTTAAACTGTTGATAATAAGTATTCAATCTGTGAGTAGTTATCGCATTACTCATATGATTTTAAATTATTTTCAGTAAATACATTGTGATGTTTTTTCTGTCCAAACACTGCAATGCTCTTTCTAAGCTGAGAGATACATTGCACAGAAATGTACTGGTAATTATTAATGAACAAAAAGCAAGGAAGAACAGTGCTTAAAAAAATAGTGAACTTGCATTCAGCAGAAACATTCAAGAAGTGGTTGAAAGTTTTACAACCAGAAACAAATACTAAAAGCTCGCTTCCGATAAATTAACCACTATATTGACAAAGTAAATAGAAAAAAAATTACACACTAAAGAAACGTCAACAATTACAATACCAATGCAGAAAAGATATATTTATGCATGTGTACTATAAGGAAGGAAACTGTTTCTCTCCCTGTCTAATAGCAAAATTTCTCTAGGTCATGGGACAGTTTTGTTTACACCAAATATTCTGCGCCTTATCCATCAATGATATCTTTTGCAACAGGAACTCAATGTCATTGACATTTCAATTTTTGGAAATACTAACCAATAATTACTGTAACTTTTTGTTAGGATAATAATCCAGCGTTCATAAAGACAGGGTATATCTAAGGCTTAATCTGGCCATGGATTTATCAACAGAACTAATTTTACTAGTAACAACAAACTACTGACTATTGCGTCCTTGCATACCAGCTTGGTATGGAAATGAAAATAATGGATCTCCTTGCCTTACACTTATTTGAGTAGCATGACTTATGCAAAGTCATTTAATAAAGTTGCACATGTTCACAATAATTTTGCCCCTAATAAAAAAAAAACAATACATGTTGTTAAGCCTAATTTGTTAATTAGAATACCTTTTGGTTTAGTGTTTTACTATCTACTATTTTGGATAGATCATAGTGTATAAATAAATGGAAAATATCAGAAATGCATGATATTTTAATAGTTTCTAAGCTAGATCAGCTCCATATGTATTCATTTTGATTTGTATTATCTCATTTTTATTACGTAAGTGTTATGAATTGCCTTTTTGTAAGGTTCTTGGATGATTTCAATAAATTTGCAGAAACGACTTACATCCATTAAAGGTGTAAAACTACAGTGTTACTGGTTTTTGATTTTCATGAAATTTGGCATAGCTAAAGAAGATACATATGGCAAGTTTTCCTAGCAAAATGAAATCTTGACAAAGACTAAAACATATTTATCTTAGGGATTGAATTTTGATAATTTTTTAAAATTTTAATCAAAAAATGAGATTTTTGATAATTATTTTATCAGAAAATGTCAACTTTAATTAATTCAAAAGGTTTTTTAGTACCAAAGGAATGCCTATGGAGTTCTGCATTCAATCCAGTTCACAAATCTTGAAACTAAATAAAACATAAGATTTAAGACGCACTTATTTAGAGACAGATACCAGCTCATGGAACGAGTCAGTTAGAGTGGCCTCCTGAGTCCTACTTTGATTTATATAATTTATTAAATACATTTTTATGGGTTGTATATGCTGATTTATTAATATACAAAGTTTAAAGAAAAAACATGCATGTGCACAAATGAAAGACCCCCTTTATATTTTATCATGAACGTACACATCAGAATTGGCCCGCCACGGTAGCTCAGATGGATGCGCGCCTGACTGGTGATCAGGAGGACGCGGGTTAGATATCTGCCGGATTGGGCAACATTCTTTCGTGCAGATTGATCTCGAAATCTATTTTACGGCCATTCTCTCCCTTGCGCTGATTCAAGAAGGGCAGTTGTCACTTTCTGGCGAAAGAATGTGCATTGTACTTGTTAATCGCTCACGTATATGCCTGTAAAGGGAAAGCGTGGATAGGTAAACTGGCCGGGTCAAAAATGACCTACATAGCGTTACTGGGCCCTAAAACTCCAATACAAACAAACACATAAGAATTACCTCGGTGGACCGATTCTATACAGCACACACACCATTACGTATTTTTATAGAAAATTGGAAAGCATCAGGAAAACACGCCTATATAATTCTGACCCCCTAAAACCCCACTTTTATACAGTAAAACTGGGGTTTACAGGGGCAAACCTTATTTTCATATTTCTGCTCTAAAATAAAGATTGTGGGTACTCATTAGAACCGCCTCCATGAGGCGGTTCTAACGTGTAACCCCAATCTATATTTTTATCAGAAATAAGAAAAGTATCACAATTGTTCATATCAAAATTTTCATTTTTCGGCAGTTAAATTTACAATGTATTTATATAGGCATGTTTTCGTAATGGATATTCCTCAATTGTTACAATGTTCCTCCTGATCTGGAGCTATGATAAATACTCAGTGGCTTGCGCCCCGCACTTCGGGGCTTGGAGAAATAGACTGGGTTGCATGGTGCTTTCGACTAATGCTTTGTTTGTTTGATTTGACGTTTAACGTCCCCGTCAACACTGTAAAGGTCATTTTGGAGACGTTGCTTCCAATTTTGTGCGACTTTTAACCGACATTGAGATGAAATGACATCACAAGCCCTGTCTCCCAATGACACCAATAGGGTTTATCAGCATGGACGGTCCACCTCGCACTGCGGTTCCTGGACAGGCTTAGATGCTCTAAGCGGTTTACCAGTACTAGTATGCGGGCCGGATTCAGCTCTGCGTGGAAGCATCATGCAGCCCATATATTTCTTCAAGCCCCTATGGGCGGGGGCCATCGCGCAATGCTCAAATCGACTGAACATGAATACTGATAAATTGCTTCGATCTAAGCCTGCCCAGGAAATGTGATGCGAGTCGGGCCGCTCCTTACACCCCGGTGGTTTCGATGGACGATAGGGTTGGGTTTGAGATGTCATTCCATCGCTTGAGATGTCATTCCATCTCAATGTCGGGTAAAAGTCCCACAAAATTGGAAGTAATGTCTCCAAAATGACCTAAATAGTGTTACCCCAATACTCAGTTACTCAAATTACCCACATCTCGAACAAACCTGATTGCTTCTAAGGTGTAAACATCACGAAAACACGCCTATATAATGTTGACCCACTTGAACCCCACTTTTATATAGTAAAACTGGGGTTTCCGCGGGTATACCTTATTTTTCTTATTTCTGCTCTAAAATATAGATTGTGGGTACTCGTTAGAACCGCCTCGACGAGGCGGTTCTAACGAGTGCCCACAATCTATATTTTGAGCAGAAATAAGAAAAATATCACAATTTTTCATCATAAAATTTTCAAATTTTCGGCGATAAAGGTTACAATGTATTTGAAAAGCCATGTTTTCGTAATGAATCCGTTTAACATTACGATAACATATCCATTTTACATGGTGCATCCTTTTATATATCCAAAACGGTTAATTATCTAATGAAATTGTGTTATATTTGTAACATGTTCCTTATTTCTACTCAAAACAGTCGTGAGTACTTGTTGAGAAACGAAACAACGAAAGTGCATGCACATAAAATTGATTCATTCTGGTAGGGTGACAATCGCGCAATGCTGAAATCGACTGGACATGAATACTGATAAATTGCTTTGGTCTAAGCCTGCCCAGGAAATGTGATGCGAGTCGGGCCGCTCCTTACACCCCAGCGGTTTCTATGGACGATAGGGTTTGAGATGTCATTCCATCGCTTGAGATGTCATTCCATCTCAATGTCGGGTAAAAGTCCCACAAAATTGGAAGTAATGTCTCCAAAATGACCTAAATAGTGTTACCCCAATACTCAGTTACTCAAATTACCCACATCTCGAACAAACCTGATTGCTTCTAAGGTGTAAACATCACGAAAACACGCCTATATAATGTTGACCCACTTGAACCCCACTTTTATATAGTAAAACTGGGGTTTCCGCGGGTATACCTTATTTTTCTTTTTTCTGCTCTAAAATATAGATTGTGGGTACTCGTAAGAACCGCCTCGACGAGGCGGTTCTAACGAGTGCCCACAATCTATATTTTGAGCAGAAATAAGAAAAATATCACAATTTTTCATCATAAAATTTTCAAATTTTCGGCGATAAAGGTTACAATGTATTTGAAAAGCCATGTTTTCGTAATGAATCCGTTTAACATTACGATAACATATCCATTTTACATGGTGCATCCTTTTATATATCCAAAACGGTTAATTATCTAATGAAATTGTGTTATATTTGTAACATGTTCCTTATTTCTACTCAAAACAGTCGTGAGTACTTGTTGAGAAACGAAACAACGAAAGTGCATGCACATAAAATTGATTCATTCTGGTAGGGTGACAATCCCCCCCCCCCGCCCCCCCCCCCCCCCCCCCCCCCCCCCCGTATAACAAGACAAGTCATATACCAAAATGTTCGTCAGGATCAGTAGTATCTGAAACTGCCGGCATAAATTGGCATAAATGATGGCGAGCTGAGAAATCCAAGATGGCGTCCAATATGGCCGCCAAAGCTGTAAATTCCAGTTTTTTGTAAAATATGAATATAAATACCACAAATCATCTTACAAACTTATTTTAATTTATTTTTCTGGTGTAGAAAGAAGGTTTGTGCTAGAATATGGATCAACTTTTTAGGTTTGACTTTAAAACCGGTGAAATAAAGGATATTTTATTGTTTTTGTATCTTGTTTCATAGGTGGTACATAAAAGCAATTCTGATGTTTCAAAATTTAAACAGTTTTTACATATATATTGTTTTATTTTAACTAAGACACTATTCTAAAATACATTTAACACTATTCTAAAATACATTTATGGTTGGTTATGACTTTTTTACCATCAATTTAGCCCCAGGATTACCCCACCCACTCAGTTTACCAGTAAAATTCATTCACATAAATGCTCACACACAAGGGATTTGTAGGCGTGTGCTCCATTTTAGACAATTAAGTAGTAGAGGACATTCACAATAATGCTTAGTTCTGTTTTCATATTGTCACGAAAACATGCCCATATGTTTTTTACCCCCTTGAACCTCACTTTTATATAGAAAAACTAGGGTTTTCAGGAGTAAGCATTTTATTTCTAATTTATGCTTAAGGACATAGCTTGTGGGTGTTTGACAGCATCGCCACGTTGAAAGCGTTCTCACGAGTCCCCACAATCTTTGTTTTGAAGAGAAATAATAAAAATATCATTTTTATCAGGATTTGTGTGTGGGTGGGTGGGGTGATGATGGGGTATCTGTAGTAAAATCTTCTATTGGACATGAATTGTGCGTGTTTTCGTAATGTTATATTATGTATTGTTTTAAAACTGTCATAGTCCTCGGTATAAACATGAGCTGGTATTGTTTTGTTTATATGATTTGAAGTTTAACGTCCGTGTCAACACTGTAATGGTCATTTTGGAGACGTTGCTTCCAATTTTGTGGGACTTTTATTCGACATTGAGACGAAATGAAATCGCAAGCCCAACCGCCCGATGAAATCGATACGGTTTATAAGCATGGACAAGCCGACTCGCACCGCTTTGCATGGGCAGGCTTAGATCCTATAAGCGGCTTATCAGTACTTGTGTGCGGGTCGGCTTCAGCTCTGGGTGGTAGCATCGTGCAGCCCATCTATTCCTTCAAGCCCCGATGGGCGGGAGCTAGTATTGTAAACAAGTTCTTACAAATGTAAGTTTTTGTTTGTTTGTTTGAATTGGGGTTAACGTCCCCATCAACACTATTAAGGTCATTTTGGAGACATTGCTTCCAATATTGTGGGATTTTTACCCGACATTGTGATGAAATGACATCTCAAGTCCTACCACCCAATGAAACCAGAAGGCTTATATGCATTGGACAATCTAACACACACCGCTTCGCCTGGGCAGGCTTAGTCCTTAAAAGCGGTTTACCAGTACTCTTGTGTGGTCAGATTCAGCTCTGCGTGAAAGCACCATTCAGCCCAACCTATCTCCATGCCCCGATGGTCGGGGGCGACTTACAAATGTTAGTTTGCTTGTTTGTATTGGGGTTTAACGGCCCAGTCAACACTATTTAGGTCATTTTTGAGCTTGTCAGTTTACTTATCCACACTTTTCCTGGGCAGGCTTATACGTAAGTGATTAACCAGTCCAGAAACTGACACCTGCCCTTCTTGAATCAGCGGAAGGGAGAAAATGACCGTAGATAAGATTTCATGATCAATCTCCACGAAAGAATGTTGCCGACCCCGGCAGGTATCGAACCCGCGTCCTCCTGATCACCGTTTAGACGCTTACAAATGTAAGACCTATCCAAACATGTTTTTCTACTTGCAAGCTTGAGTACATTGTTGTTTGTTTTTGATTGTTTGAATTGATGTTTAACGTCCCCGTCAACACTGTATGTCATTTTGGAGACGCTGCTTCCAATTCTGTGGGGCTTTTACCCGACACTGAGATGAAATGACATCTCAAGTCCTGTCGCCCATTGAAACCAATAAGGTTTAAAGAGTACATTGTTGTACTTTCTATGAGCAAATGCAGTCATCACTACACTGATCAGGCTATTTACAACCATATAAGTTAATAGCTGGGGGCTGCTTGTGTCTGTGTTATGAGCTGTGGAATAAACAACCCAGTTACAGGATCAACCATATGCCCTAGGTCTATAGGGCTAGACAAATTAATCTTAGATTTTATAGCTCCCCCATCTAATCAGTAGCTGATATGTACACCTGTACAAATGGAGCCAAAAAACTATTAGTTGGTGGTAGATGACTATGTCTAACTCTGGATTTTTGAGGCATCATTGTTGTCTAATGTGTTTGTCTGAACAGCAAACCTACAGAAAAATTGCTGCTGCCCTATATGGCTCTGAGACATTTGACTCAATACCAAGATCTGAAATCTCTTGAAGCTTGAAGTCTGATTTAGGTATTCTTCTTACCTATACTATGTAAAGAAGAGCCGGTATCACAACCTGTAAGGCAATACAGACAGCATAACTGCATTTTCATTTGGCTTTAGCTTCCTGAAAACAGAGTGGACTGCAATACATGGTGCAGTCAGCATGAATACCCTTCCTGTCTGTCTTGAAGAATATGTTATCAACATTAAGCTGGCTAAAGTGAAGCAGAAGTAGAAGGAAAACATGGGTATATGGACTGACCAGAACAGCTGTGTTATCTCCCAGAGAATCTGCAAACAGCAGGTGCTAAGTCATTCTACTATCGGTTTCTTTATAGTTGTAATTGAGTTAATGCTGAGCAGCAACAACCTCACTGCATACTTTCAGAGATTTGTTCTCAAAATAGAAGTAAAGCAACGATCAAGTATCGATACAATTAATTTACACCTCCCATCAATGACTCTAAATGGAAAGAATCACAAACATGAAGTAACTAGAACTTAATGAAACAACAACAGAGGAAAGCCAAAAGGACAGTTACTGTCCCACAAAATGGCAAACTGGCTGTCCAGTTACATGTATATTATAGGAATCACCCACACTGAAGTTATGAACAAGCCCTTATAAGATGGTTTTTATCACGACCTATTACTGCTAAGTATGCCATGCATAGTTGCAAGCTCTACTAAACACCATACCAATACACAGGCTTATAATAAGACTATTAACAAGATGCTGGATTTATTTCACAATGACAGTTTAAAATTTATTGAACCATTTTCCCTGACATTTGGACAATTTTGTTTGTTTGTTGTTTTATTTGAAGTTAAACGTACCCATCAACACTGCATAGGTCATTTTGGAGACGTTGCTTCCAATTTTGTGGGACTTTTACTCGACATTGAGATGAAATGACATCCCAAACCCTGTCGCCCAATGAAACCAATACAGCTTATAAGCATGGACGGTCCAACTCGTACCGGTTTGCCTGGACAGGCTTAGATCCTCTAAGGGGTTTACCAATACTCATGAGCGGTCGGTTTCAGCTCTGCGTGGAAGCATCATGCAGCCCATCCGTTTCTTCAAGCCCGATGGGTGGGGGCCGAAGACATTTGAACAATATAGCTACTAATGATGAAGTTCCTCAAGAGATAAAGAAGTTTGATAAGTTGCCATAAAATGGGTCAAAAGCCATTAGAGTCATTCATGCAGGAAAGGCTCATACCCATAGCTTGCTAGGCAGTCCAAAGAACAGTCTTATGAGCCTTTGTCTGGGTCAAAACTCCTGACTAAGAATGATATCAGGTCAATGACACAGGTGTCTGGGGAAACCAGTCTGAGGAACTGACTGCCGCCGGTGAAGAGATATAATTATGCTTTCTATACATCAATTCATTCATTCAATGTCTTGTCTTTCAAAAATGCGCACGATCACGCGAGTTTGTTTACAGATGGAGAATGTTTGATGTCTTATCAATAAGTCGGATTTCCTTGAAAAACTAGAAGGACGTGCTGGTTGTATAGTATTTGACGGGATGTCTATGTTGCAGCATTCATCATGTCTCAAACTGACATATCAACAGATGACTGCTATGTTTTGGTCTTATGGTCTTCTTACCATTATTTGGGTAGCTACCATTCACGTCAGTTTTGACAGGAATGAGGCAAACAGTCTCAAATCACAAACCCAATAAAAGTGTGGAATGAATGTTTCTTCACACGCGCCTGTGTCTTCGAGGAAAAATATAGTAACTGGTGATTGATAGATACTTTCAAGCAGTAAAAGTAAGAACGAACTGACAATACTTTACACTAGGTACCTTAACGAAAATTGCCATGAGCTTCTTAAGAAGAATGCTACTGTTGTTGGTGCAGGTTGACTTAAGAACAAGGCTCTGAAGTTTCCGCTGATGTTGTTTCTGTTCATTATTCCTACCGTGAAGAAGCTGATAGTAGAATGATTTGCAACTAGCAGTTGCAGGTTCTCTTTGAGTTAACACAGCCCTTGTTGTCAGTTTTGATACCGAAGTTTTCTTTCTACTTGTGCATCACTTTAACCTGCTTTATGCTGATGACAGGTAGAAAAGGTATTCCAGTTCACGCTGTAGCCAGATGAAAGGGCAATTATGCTGTCTGTGTTGCCTTATGGGTTGTGATACCTGCTCTTCTTTACATAGTACAGGCAATTCATGTTCTGCCTAAACCAGACTTCCAGCCTCACGATATTTCAGAACTTGGGACTGAGTCAAATGTCTCGGGGCTAGTTAAAGCAGCAGCAATTTTTTTAGCGCACATGTATGCATATCAGCTACCGATTTGATGGGGAGCTATAAAATCTAAGATTAATTTGCCTAGCCCAGTAGACCTAGGGTATACAGAGTAAACCGCTAAGAGATTCTAAGCATGCCCAGGAAAAGTCGTGTGAGCTGGACCATCCTTGCATATAAAACTTTTTGGTTTAAATGTGTGGCGGGGCTTGAGATGTCATTTCATCTCAATGTCGGAGAAAGTCCCACAAAAAATTGGAAGCATTGTCTCCAAAATGTAAAATGACTGATACAGTGTTGACAGGATGTTGTACCTCAAATCAAACAAAATATAACCTAATTGTATAGCATATACTCTTTATAACACGTTTTTATCACACAGTTTTGGATATAGCTCTTTATAACCCCCAAAACCTAGCCAGTTACACAGCGAAAATGACAATAAAAGTCATTTTAGATCAAATTAAAACACTATTTTGCTATTTTGTTTGGATGTAGCACTGCTTAATTAAGACGGTTAATGCTCAGATCCAGAAAACAGTGTCATAAAGAGGTATTGTATCCTAATGGCTGTTCATATAATATAGTATGAAAACAGAACTAAGCTTCAAGGCTCTCTCATACTTGTTGTTTAAAATGAAATCCCCACCTGCAAATCCCTTGAGTGTGAGAATTATGTGAATGAATTGTACTGGTAAACTGAGTGGGTGGGGTAATCCTGGGGCTAAATTGATGGTAAAAAAGCCATAACAAACCATAAATATACTTGGGAATAGTGTTAAATGTATTTTAGAATAGTGCCTTAGTTAAAATAAAACAATAGATAAACAACCACTGTTAAAATTTTGAAACATCAGCATCGCCTTTATGTACCATCCTATGAAACTAGGCACAAAAACGATGAAATGTCTTTTATTTCCACGGTTTTCAAGTCAAAACTAAGATGTTGATCAATATTCTAGCACAAATCGTCTTTCTTTACCAGAAAAATAAATTAAAATAAGTTTGTAAGATGATTTGTGGCAATATTATGTGAATGAATTTTACTGGTAAACTGAGTGGGTGGGGTAATCCTGAGGCTAAATTGATGGTAAAAAGCCATAACCAACCATAAATGTATTTTAGAAAAAGTGTTAAATGTATTTTAGAATAGTGTCTTAGCTAAAATAAAACAATATATATGTAAAAACTGTTTAAATTTTGAAACATCTGAATTGCTTTTATGTACCACCTATGAAACTAGACACAAAAACAGTAAAATATCATTTTTTTCACCGGTTTTCAAGTCAAACCTAAAAATTTGCTCTATATTCTAGCACAAATCATCTTTCTACACCAGAAAAATAAATTAAAATAAGTTTGTAAGATGATTTGTGGTATTTATATTCATATTTTACGAAAAACTCGAGTTTACAGCTATGGCGGCCATCTTTGACGCCATCTTGGAAATCTCAGCTGGCCATCATTTATGCCGGCAGTTTCAGATACTACAGATGCTGACGAACATTTTGGTATATGACATGTTTTGTTATACGGGGGGGGGGGGGGGGGGGTATGGGTAACTACCAGAAATAGTGGACTTTTTGGCCAATTGTCACCCTACCATTCGGAAAAGTTTCATTAATTCTTTCTGCAATTTTCATACCGATAGCCTTGTTTGACCTTAGCAGTCAAGAATTTGCTTTGATTATCGAAATCGTTACATGTGAACCCAGCAGGCACACGTCGCTAGGGCAACGTCAAATCAACGTCGGTGCAACGTCACAACGTTGCTCCGACGTTGATGTGACGTTGCATAATCGTCATGACGTTGAACCGACGTCGATGTGACGTCACAAATACGTCATGTGCCTGCTGGGAAAGAGCTCTAGTGGAACGAATAAGTTGAGCTATGTAAACACCATCAGAAAGACGTCGCGGTACATAAAGAAACGAAAAAGTAACAATATCCAATATACGTGTATCACGTTTTTTAAATCAATTATCAATAGAAAGACATTGATTTGAATGAAATTGGTCTAGTTATATAATAGAAGCATTTTGAAGATTTCGTTTCTTTCTTTTAGCTTTTGATGGCATCTTGTACAATGGAAAATAATTTTAGCAATTTTGGGAAAATGTCATCAATGCAACATAATAGACGTGAAAGCAATGATCAGGAATCGATAAATTAACCCACAACTCCCATCAGAGACACCAATAGGAAAGAAACACAAACATGAAATAACTTGACCCTAATGGAAACATCAATGGCGGAAAGCCAAAAGGATTGTTACTCTCCAACAAAATGGCAATCCAAAACAAAAATATATAAGCGATACCCACACTCATAGACAAACCATAACAAAAATAAACCGCGGCCGTAATTCCGTCGCGATTTAGACACATATTTTTTTCAGTCCGCATGAAGGTTTCCTAACTCATCAGGGCAGCATCTCCGAGAACACAAAAATCAAACAACCACAGAGATGAAACAACGATGAGGTGAAGACTCGACAGCAACAAACCACTGAAATGCTGGAGCAAATGATAGCCAACAGTTAGACTCCGATGGGCCAAACCAGAGACAGTGCACCAGGCACAAATTAAGGCGTAACTATACCAAATTTAGTGACACAGAGGCCTTTCTGATAATTAATCTTCATTAGAGTGTCTAAACCCCAAAGTTTTGAAACTGAAACGGATGACGGACAAGACCCGGCAAACACAGCACTTCCCACTCCGAACACACATCGACCGACGTAGCTTATGAGACAGGTAAACTGGAGGCATCAGGCAAGAGACGACTACCCTAGGACTTATAGGCGTCCCCCACCGAGCCAACATCAGCAAACATGGCCCACACTCCACGGAAGTCCCGGGCATCAAGAAGGACATGTTCAAAGTAGAGAGACTTGCAAAATTTTAAAATATAACAAATAGTGGCAACCAAATCCGCTAAGATACATGTCTCACCTTACAAGTCAGTCTTAGTTTTAGAAAAAATAGAATTTTATACTGCAAAAAGTTAAAGATATAATATAGTTATTAAAATCAGTACTTGAGTACTGACGTCAACACCGCAGTATCAACCTCAGCAATAAGGAACTGATACTGAGTTGATGATACCCTCGGGGACGGAGATACCGACCCAGTGATTGCAAACCGTTATTACGTACGTAAATAGGCTCTGAATGGTTATATCCTTTAGAAGCAAAGAATACACCAAATAAACGAAAATAGAAGACTCGGTTTTATTGAGTCTGTTCATGACCAGTACGGAAATATGCAACAACGGCCACGCCCTCTAGCGCCGACATAAGCAGAACTCTGTTTTCAAAATGATTCGAAATGAACTCAATGCTGCTTAAGGTCCAGTCAATATAATTTGCACTAATTTACGGGCAGACGTATCACGGCTTTTACGCTGGAACCGCAATAGAATCTGAGGTCTGACCCTCCGGCGTGCAATTAAAGAGGGAAGCAAAGTTATCAACCGTGACTGGGTTAATTCTAGGCATGCAGTCTGTCGAATAACATTTATGTTGTACCCCATGTTTTAATATCGAAGAAGGATTTTACGAAATAGGGTACTGAAATCATAGCAAGTATATATTTTTCTGAATTTATATACTAAGTCACCATTAAATTCGGGCTCCGATAGACCTTGCTGCAGAAGAGATTTAAGTCCAACACTGAATCTTGAAATTAAATCGGAATGGCGTCTATAAAATATAGAAAAGGCTTTTGTTATGGCTTGTCTTCGAGTGTGTGTGTCGCTTATATTATTTTGCTTTGAATAGCCAATTGGCCATCTTGCGGGAAAGTATCTGTCCTTTTGGCTTTCCGCTAGTGATGTTTCCATTAGGGTCTTGTGTTTCTTTTCATTGGTGCCTTTGGTGGGAGCTGTGGATTAATTGTATCGATTCCTGATCATTACCTTCACTTCTATTTTGCGTAGTCCTCGACACCGACAACCCTGATTAAGAAGATTAACATTTAAGATTAATTACGAGTGTTGAAGTCGGTTACACGAACAGACACTCTGCGTAATCTTGTGAAGTTTGAATGGAATTGGTTTTTAACTGTTTTAGCTCTGGTGGCCATCTTGGTTATTTGAGCAAAAAGGTTTCGCTAAGTTGGTACAGAATCAGCCAGGCAACAATCTTGTGAAGTTTAAATGAAATTGGCATAATGGTAAAGAGGGAGTAGTCATTATATTTTTTCTGTATTTAGCTCTGGTGGCTATCTTGTTCATTGGAGTAGAAACTTTTAGCTTTTTTAGTATTAGGCTACCTAAGTGACCATCTTGTATAATTTAAATGAAACTGGTTTTAGTATTTCAAAGCAAATTATTGACTCCGCATGGCGGACGACGCAAAATGAACGACGGTCATTGGCTGATCACAACAGCTCAACACTTCGTGCTCAGATGAGCTAATAAAATACCTGTATGCTGCCTTATTTTCCATTTAGGAATCCCTTCAGTTTCACAGTAAGATTCTATCTTGGTCAAAATGCCCTGAAACAAATGTAATTTGTTAAAAAGTTAAGCTACAGGCACTGTGTCGACAGGTTGCATTGCAAAATGTACACCGTTTAATACGCTATACCACATACAAAAGAAGAAAACCCACTAAATAGCATCCTAAGAAACATTCAACATACATAATTACATACTGCAGAACATTCAACAACCAAACCACATACTGAAGAACATTTAACAAAAAAAGCCACATACTGTAGAAATATTAACATATATTATCACATACTGTAGAACACTTTTACCTAACAACGTACTTCCTGGGGATTTATATCTATTAGTCAATACATGGTTAGTGTCTTTAATAATAAAATTAAATTGTCGAGCCTTAGATAATTTTATAGGGGCGAGCCTCAGCGAGACCCTTTAAAAGTGTCGCGGGAAACCGATTATATCTGGTTATTTAAGACATTTATATCATGTATTTTTCAAAAAAAAACAAGGTTAGCAAATTTCATTTTAAAAAGAATTAGGCAGTGTAGCATATTCAAAAACGACAATCAGCGCAATGGCGCGGACATGTAGCATATGTGACGCCAAAGAGTGCAACGTCTCTGACGTCACTGCCACACAGACACGTCATAAACAACATGGTCGCTCGAATAGAAATTCCTCGACGCATTACATTCTGTATGAAAAGCTGCATATAAATAGTTTAATTTAGCTTTTGAAATTATTTTCGAGGCTTAGACGCAAACGCAGTATCAATGTGCAATTATTCAAATGAACTATTCAAACTATTGAAAGCACGCGAATGTAAGAATCTAGCTGAAATTTCTGAGTGTTTGAGTGAGTCTTTAGTGTTTTACGTCCCATCAACAGCTAAGGGCATACGGAGACGGGACCTTTGTTTAAAGACTCATCCGAAAGTCTGGAGAAGCCAGGGATCGATCCTGCGACCCGTGGTTTACAAGGCGAGTAGCGTAACCACTACACCACGGAGGCTTCTGAAATTTATGAACATTTATTTAAACAAATGTAGCAAAGATGCACTTTGCTTGTTTTCCTGGGTATGAAGGCTTGCATGTTTTCGTTTACATTTGCAAAATTGGTACCTGAAAAGTAGGTCCGGTCTGTAGACGGTCACTAGACGTATCGAAGGTCATTTGGAGGCATTACAGGTCACTACCGATTATAGCGTGCAGTTATTCAACCCGCTTTAATAGGCACATGTAAATAGAATGGCTGATTGCGGTATAAAATTCAACGTTCGAAACGTCAACGTTACATGCGTGTTTCTTGCACACTTCCTGTTCTTTTAATGGCTTGAGCTAGCTATAATCATTTAGGCGTGTTTCTTTTCGTAGCTGCTATGCTTAAATAAGGTCGAATGACAAAACATAAATCTTCACGTAGGGCCTATATAATACATACCTCAAACTTTTCTTCTTTTTCCTTTAACTCTTTTAATTCAGCAGCTATAGTTTTCTTCTCTTTATACAGCAGCTTTAGTCTAAAATGTTCATGATCTATAATGGCGACGATCAGACCTAAATGACAAGAAACAACAACATTTGTATGTGAAACACTAATGCCCCCGGACAGCGTCCGTGTCAGTCACAAGGTCAAAAAAATAGTCTTGTCACAAGAAATACACATGTTCAATATAAGAGCCTTATCACTGGCCAATGAAAAGATATAGCCAATCTTCAAGTTGTTAAAAAGTAGGTCAATGTACCAAGGTCAAAAATTATAACACAACTGCAAAGACCGTGTGACAAGGAATGCACACGTTATAGCCAATGTTAAGGTTTTTAAAAAGTAGATTTAAGGTCAAGGTCAAAAGGTCAAAAATTATGATATCACTGGAAAGGTCTTGTGACAAGAAATGCACGTGTGAAATATGAAAACCCTATCACTTACCAATTGAACATAAAAGCCAGTGTTACAGATTTTAAAAAGCAGACCAAACGTCATTGTCCAGGCCAAATGGATAGACACTATGGTACCACTGGAAAGGTGGTGTGACACGTTATACACATGTGAAATATGAAATCCCTATCATTATGCTTAATGTTCAAGTTTTTGAGACGGACAGACAAATAAACCAAAAACTATATGCCTGCGAATCTTTGATTCTAGGGGCAAAAAAGCTGCGATTAACAAACTTGGTAGGATGAAATCTTATACAAAAGACATGAAAACTGCAAATGATGCAAAAAGAGCATGTTCGAACACTGACATTTTATTACCACTTGCCGGGAATCGAACAAAGACATCCAGTATCACAGGCAATGTCATTTACAACTAAGCGACCATGATCCACACACTGTGTAGGTCTTCGCAGGTTGTGCATGTGCGAAGTCTGTTGTGCATGTGCGAAGTCTGATCTACATAAAAGTGTTAGGTGTTTGTACGAGCAAAATACTTCTGCTTTCGATATCTAGAATGGCCTGTATAACTGAGCAGACCGGTTTCAACGGTGTCTTATCTGGTTGCAGCCGCGAAAGACAGGATTCCTGGTGACGCGGTTCATGTTCATTTTTTTTTTCGTTAGATACAACGGGACGAGAAGCAGTCTACCCATTTTGATTGAAAGTATATTCGCATTTTACATCACGAAAACACGCCTATATAATTCTGATCGCCTTGAATCCCACTTTTTATAGTAATCTGATGGGAGCTGTGGATTAATTGTATCGATTCCTGATCACTGTCTTCACTTCTACTTTACAAGGGGGAAACTAATTTTTCATATTTCTGCTCTAAAATATAGATTGTGGGTACTCATTAGAGCCACCTCGATGAGGCTGTCCTAACGTGTTCCCACAATCTATGTTTTGAACAGAAATATTTCATTTTGTGGTGGTAAAATTTACAACGCATTTGTATTGGCGAATTTTCGTAATGACAAGTTGTCTTTTGAAACGAAGAACAGTTTACAAGTACGTAGCACTCAACATTCATCACGTGAACAAGTCCGTGCGATGAAGACTCCCTGAACCCCTCTTTATATAGAGGAAACTGGGGTTTAAGGGGAGTATACATTATTTTTCTTATTTCTGCTCCAAGACATAGGTTGTGGGTACTCGTTAGAACCGCCTCGATGAGGTGGTTCTAACGAGTGCCCACAATCTATATTTGGAGCAGAAATAAGAAAATTATCACATTTTTTCATCATAAAATTTTTTTTTTTTCGGCGATTAAGGTATCAATGTATCTGTATAGGCGTGTTTGCGTAATGCATATCATTATCTTACTTACTGTTCACAACCCGGATCACTCTCCATGGCAACAGGAAGGAAAGGATGAAAATATTGTCTTGTATTCTGTATATCGTCAGTCCCTTGATGAACACCAGGTCCAGTGTAAACGATCCAATCACAATAAACCCATCAAATACCTTGGAAAATAACAATTTTGAAACTAATTCATCACGTGAACAAGTCCGTGAAATAAAGACCCCCTAAACCCCACTTTATATAGAGAAAACTGGGGTTTATAGGGTTAATAATTATTTTCCTTATTTCTGGTCCGAGACATAGGTTGTGGGTACTCGTTAGAACCTCCTCATTGAGGCGGTTCTAACGAGCACCCAGAACCTATGTTTGAACCGCCTAACAAGCACCCACAACCTATGTTTGAAGTAAAAATAAGAAAAATATGACAGATTTTTATCAGGAAAGTAGCCACTTTGAAGATGTTAAAAAATGCTCTATGTCGCACGGGTGAGTTATCGTAATGTTGTAAATAATAAATTTTCTTATATATTTTTGCATTGTGTTTAAATACTTACGAGAAAATAATGAACTTATAAATTTTGCACTTATTTGACAGCTTACAAAGTAGCTAAAAGTGTTCAGTAGTATCCTTATCATGTTTATGCTGCTTTCTTATTTTTTTTATTTTTATTTTTCTTCCTTTCGAAAAAGTAATTTTGCTCGTTATGAGCCCCATAAATGCAAATAAATTGCTTTTCATTTGAATGGTGTTTGTTTTGGTTTGAAATTTTACGCACCCATCAACACAATCTGTATCATTTTACAAACGTTGCTTCCAGTTTTATGGGACGTCTACCCGAAATTGACATGAAAATATTTCTCAAGTCCTGTACCCAAACCATATGCAGTGATGATCCGTATTACACCACTTGTCCTTGGCAGACTTAAACTAAAACGGTTTACCAGTACTCATGTTCGGGCGGTTTCAGTTCTGAGCGGAAAACACCATGCACCCCAGGCTATTTCTCCAAGCCCCTATGAGCGGGGCGATCCATTTGAATGGTGTATTAATATTCATATTGTTGTTTGGTTCTCACAAGTAGTTCTGTATGATTGCTTCCCATTTGTATGTCAAATCGTTTGTATATTTTTCATCTCACGTGAGCTATATAAAGTCCTACCTCAAGTTTATTGTTGAAAAATCGTTTACCCATGCAGAATACCTTTACCAATGTCTGAAACAGATCGACAGTAAATCTATACAAGTGAAATAACAGCAATTATCATATGACGCAGTGGATAACGTCGTGTAACAAAAATCGTATGACCACATGTGTAATAACACTTTGGCAGGATTAAGTAACGTCATGACGACGTCCATGTCAACCATGCATTTTTGTGGAAATATTGCCAAATTTAAAGCCGATTAAATACAATTTAATGTGGTCATATGATAAACAGAATCTTACACTCGTGGTCATTTCATATGATATTTATGAAACTCGCCGAAGGCTCGTTTCATAAATATCATGTCAAATGACCACTCGTGTAAGATCCACTATGTGTATAGGGTTATTGCACGGTAAATATTGTCCCGATTTTCGCAAGCTCGTAATTTTCAATAGCTCAACGGACGACAATATCCAGAAGTGTCAGTGCAATAACGCTGTAATTATATAGCTATGGATATTTTGCGTCATAACCAGCTGTTTTGCCTCAAAATTAGAATTTTATTTGACTATGTACAAGTAGCGTCATTGTCGATGCAATGTCACCTACCGATAAAAAATGAAGGTTTCCAAGTAAAAAAGCAATACCATAACATAAACAGGCCTTTTTCAAATATAATATTTAAAATTTCACACCAAAACATCAACATTTTCAGAAGGAACATTCTGCTTTTTTTTTAATACTGCTGCTCAAAACATGGATTGCGGGTACTCGTTAGACCCGCCTCCGCGAGGCTCTTCTAACAAAGTACCCACAATTTATGTTTTTGAGCAGAATTAACCAAAATAATATATACACCTGAAAATCCCAGTTTTACTGCATGAAAGTGGGGTTTAATGGGGCCAATATATATATAGGCGTGTTTTCTTGCTGCGATTCGTAACGCATTTGATACGTTCACTAACATGCCTTGTCGCATGAATTATTTATTTGCAAATGCGATAATGCCCTTTTCTCATGAAACTGGTCTAATTTTCTAAACTCCTGAGGAGCAAATTCTTTCCTTTAAGAGTAGACCCCTTATTCCGTGGGACATGGCTTACAAAAAAGCGAACAGAAAGTCCTGAAAGTTGTCGCCCTTTGAAAAATAAAGGGAAAATCTGCCAGGTGTTCCAAATACCCTCAAGTATTTTATTTAAATGCTCAGTTGTCAAAAACGGTGTTGTAACTTACGTGAATCTGACACAAACATTAGATTTATTTAATCTACTCATATGATTTGTTTTGTGCGGTTTGCCATCTTACATTTATTGTAAATAAGAGTTATACTTTTGAAGTTAAATTAGAGTTCAGTAACCGTTTTATTTCCTTAATGAAAACAAAAATGCAAATCATTAGGCATTTGTTTAGAAATATATCATTTGAGGGATAGGGACTACATACACTATAGTTGTCCCGCAAGGAATACAGGCTTATTCCCATGCTAAAATCAGCCTACGTGTTAGGAGCGTAGAGTGCAAGCCATATATACAGGATGTATTTTTTTATTCTCTTGGAAATCACCGAGCCCTTTCGAGATCTTAAAGCCTGGATGTGTCTTATCTTTCAAACAATGAAGATCCAGATCAGATGGCTTGATACATTAACAACAGTAACTGTAGCAACCTATTTTCAGAAGACAACTATGTCTCCTCAAACCATAAATATGACCCAAGCAAGTATATGACCTTGGAAATGAGACCAAGGCCACAAAAGTTAAGTCAAAATAGAAGTGAAGGAAATGATCAAGTATCGATACAACTGACCCACACATCCCATAAGAAACACCAAAGGGAAAGAAACACAAACATTTAATAACTAGACCTATAGCGGAAAGCCAAAAGGACAGTTATTTTCGCACAAAATGGCCAATTGGCTATCCAAAAGAAAAAGAAAAAGCCATGCACACACCCAAATACAAACCATAACAAAAATAAACCGCGACAGAAGAACCGCCTTGGAACGGTCAGTGAAAAGAATTCCACTGTGAGGGGGGGGGGGATTAAATCGATTTAAGTCTTTGTAATCTGTACATGGTTTCGCAAACATTTCCCCGTCGGTTAAAGAGATATAGTACAGAAAAGCAAAGAAAAATTGAAAAATACCATTGAAAAGTAGATTAAGATCGACAAATTCTAATGAAAACTTTATGTTCACCAAATTTTGTCTGAATCTATCCATACCATATGTTCAGGGAATTAGTGCAAAGAAAGGAATATTTGAACTCGAAAGTTTTTGCTCTTCTGCGATCTTAAAACTTTTGTCAAGGTTAACAAAATTTTGATTGTAGAAATAAAGTGATGCACTAATTTTGATGAAAATACGTGCATCTATTCAGTGGATAGGGTGCATGCATGCTAGTTTGGCCCAAATCAAATAGGACAGTTTTAGGGAACTTATGTCTACCTGCCCTACATCATAGTGTAGTTTATATTTTCTTGTCCTTTGGGATCATTGATTCCATTGTGGAATTTTGAAAATAATTGAAGGTCACTGATGAGGCCTTATTGGCTGAAACTAGCTAGTCTTGCCCAGAAAACATGCACACTCCATTTTTTCAGTTCTGTGGTGTATTCCTTGCTTCCAAAGGATAACCCTTTCATAGAACATATTATGACCTTCAAAAATGAGATAAATGTTCTGAAAAAAGGGTAATCCTTTGGAAGCAAGGACTTCAGCACAGAACTAAAACCATGAAGTGTACACGATTTTTCCGGAAAGACTACCTAGTTTCGGCCAATTAGGACTCACCAGTGACCCGCAAATATGTTTTAAATTCCGCAGTGAAATCAATTATCCCAAAGGACAAGAATATAAGAATCTTATATGGGTGCGAGGAGTGGATGGAAAAATCCGTCCCGAGGGTCACTGTCCGGCATCATGAGGCTTGCCGAGTGATGCGGGACAGTGATCCCGAGGGACGAATTTTTCTATCCACCCCACGCACCCATATTGGATTCTTTTTCTTGCATAACTTCCATTTCTTAGCGCGGATTTTTAATGCTGCAGTCACTTCGGTTACTAACGTCCGCCATCTTGTGTTGACTATGCAGGAATGTAAAGTGACGTCACGGATCGTGCATGACGTCAACCTTAACGACGGCGCATACAAGGTCGTAATCAACCAGTGCATTTATCAAACACGCGATTATATTCAATTTTGGGTCGGAACACCAGGGTCAGAACATAAATTTCTATCCCAGGGTAAAATCGCGAAATTCCTTGTCTGGTGTGCAAGAAAATATAATTCACACTATGATGTAAATGTCACAAAATCTCATCAAATCTTTCGTAGGTTGCGATGAAATATTGCAACAAGTTTAACTACAATGCATAGGTTTGTTCAAAAGACAGGGTGCAGACAAGCTAATGTTTGATCCCAATTTATGATATATATTGTACCAAGTTTTATATCAATTATACATACATTCAGGAGAAAGGTTGTGAAGGCCACCATCTACGTCACCTCGCTGACAGGTAAACATTGACTATCATGACCATGTGGATGCCCATGCTGACCTCAATCTTCGCTGACCACGCATGTTATATATAAGGGGTCAGTTGATGACACACATTATT
The DNA here is from genome assembly GCA_963580285.1 of Lucinisca nassula. NCBI lineage: Eukaryota > Metazoa > Mollusca > Bivalvia > Lucinida > Lucinidae > Lucinisca > Lucinisca nassula. The sequence continues at coordinate 107,817,704 of OY757021.1, read as the reverse complement.
CACTTTTGTGCTAACAAAATACAATGTTTTCAACAAAAACTACCGGCATGTTATATAAGTTTACACAGTTTTCTTGTAAATATAAGATGACACCTACCTCAACTACAAGTATAGCAAGTAAAGTAATGCTGGCTTTGTGAAGTCCATGAGCAATATCCTCCCAGACAGAATGACCATGGCTGCCATGGCTATTATCATGTTCGATGTGCGGATTAGCAATTTCATGATGACTTGCATTAGTGAACATCGAATAAGAAACCGCACTACCAACGTTACGTTTGATATGCGTATATGCGTGATTATTTGAGTGGTCATTATGCGTTTCATGGCCATGTTTGTTCCATACGCAGTCTGCATTTAAGAGTTTCTCATACAGATGATCTATGTCGTGCACAGTTAAGTCAGAAAGTTGATTAGGATATTGCTCTTTCATTTTGTGAACGAAGATACCAGAAGTCTCTTCTGTCTTGTGTAGCAGATCTGAAATTGAAGATTTTTGTTCAAGCGAAAATGAATATAATATTGTCCAATGTTTTTTAAACATTTATGCAGTTGAATAAATATATCATATTCTTCTTCCCTCATTTTACTCTTCTGAAAATCGCTTTGGATAACTGGCTATTGCATATTTTTCATGCTCTCATTATTGCAGTCATCTCTTTATTTTCAATGCACATGTTATTATTTGTATCGAAATTTCCTAAAACATTTAAATGGAAGGGATTAATACATTCCGTTATAGTGTGAGAGTTTTTCAATTTGAATTAGCAGTTGAACTACGTATACTTACGAAGAAGCCTATTATTTTCTCGGCAGCCCCAATTTTTAATCTCTATAAGATTTGCCCCCGTCCATCGGGGCTTGGAGAAAAAGATTGGGCTACATGATGCTTCCACGCAGACCTGAAACTTACCACACATGAGTGCTGCAAAGTGATATGAGTCAGACCGTCCAATGCATATAAGGCTTTTGGTTTTATTTGGCGGCAGGACTTCGGATATCATCTCATCTCAATTCCGGGTACAAGTCCCACAAAATTTGAAGCAATGTTTCCAAAATGACCTAAAGAGTGTTGACGGGGTCGTAAAACAACTATTCAACCAACTCTATCAGATAATATTACCGGACCAACAACAATGTTCGAATTGTCGATGACATATTTCTCGCAGATAATGTAAGAAATTAAATAGACTAATTTCGACATTTTAAAACGCCCTGGTTAAATTACGGTTGCCATTAAACTTATGATCCACACAGCTTATTCTCATGCAACATTGAAGCTTTGTTGTTTATTATCGTCTTGTCTTAGTGTAACCGTACATTTGTCTTGATATAATGGATAGCAAAACTGACTCGCTTGAGCACTACCCAGCAGTCAAGCAAGACTGAAAACGATAGTAAGGGATAGATAGAAGATTTCCTACCTTTGACCAAATGGATACCAATAATGTATTCCAAGACACTTTTAAAACAGAAGTCAAGACAGCAATTAAAAGCAGTGGCACATTTAATGAATATGAAGAATGGGGTCTTCCAGCACAAATCTGCTGCAGTCAGCAAGACAGACAATGAAATAGTAAAATAATCTTTACTTGTGCGATAATGGCTGCTAAGAATGCATTCCCCGGGCACTATTTAAAATCGAAAAAGAAACCAAATAATAAACTATTAAGAAGTGGTCGGCTAGATTCACAAAAATCTAATAACAGACAAAATCATCTTTACATTTGATATAATGGATGTAATGGACGAGTTCCCCGTGCGCTATGCAGCAGTAAACACCATTGCTAAGGACAACAATCAATAGACAAAAGAATCCCTGCTTTTGTGGTAAAAGGAATTCAAGAATGAGTTCCACCGAGCACTAAGCGGTAGTCAACAATAAATCTACAGATATAGAGGATCTTACACCCATAGGCATTCCTTATAAAATTTATTAAACAAGTCTCCGGCGAGTTTGATAAATTTAAATGACCATGAATGTAAGCTTGTGTGCATCATATAGCGATTCTAAAAGTAACAAAGAATTTTAAAAGAAATCAAATGACTTACAGCGCTGTTGGGTCGATTAAATATTGTTTCTGAGCGAGGGGAAAGTAGTCCTCAACGGAGAACTGGACTGCTTTGCTCAAAGCTTAAAATTCCCGTATTTAAAACAAAGAGTTTAGTGTTTAATACACGTGTAGTCATATCATTTGTTTCATGATATCAACAAACATGATATCAAAACAAAAACGATAATGTACTAGCCTTTCCTTTGATATTATGGACATCAAGCATGAGTTCCCCGAGCAGTCGGAATGGTCAACACCAATACTCAGGACATCAATCAATAGATAGAAGTATCCATAATTTTGATATAATGGATATCAAGAACGAGTTCCCCGGGCACTGAGCATGGTCAACAACAGGACAACAATAAATAGATAGAAGTAGCCATCACTTTTCAAAAATGCGTTCGCCGAGCACTTAGCATGGTCAACAACATTAATCAGGACAACCGTCAATAGATAGAAGTATCCATAACTTTGATGGAATGGATATCACGAATGTGCTCCCCGAGGACTAGTATAGTATAATCATACGAGTTATTGCAACACGATAAGCAATGAAGTAAGGCCACAAGTTCTCACAACATTTGTTAGGGCCCTCCCCCGAGGCATAAGCATGGTCAGCAGCAATAATCAGGTCAACAGTTCATTGATTAAAGTATCCTTACCTTTGATATAATGGATATCAAGAATGAGTTCCCCGAGGACTAAGCAGCAGTCAATAAGATTAATAACAACAACAATCAGTAGAACGATCTTGGAATGTAAGATGATTTCTCCTAGTCGTCTGGCTCTGGAAATAAGCATTGAACCGTTACTATCTAAACGTCCTCTGAATTGATAGCCACATCAAGTGAAAAAAAAACTCGTTTTCGGCCATATCATGAATATCCCCCTAAACCCCACTTTATATAAAGAAAACTAGATGCTTGCTGGGGTATACATTATATTTGGCTTCCAATTTCGACAGTGAGATGAAATGACATCCCAATCCCTTTCGCGCAAAGAAATCGCTAGGGTTAAAGGACTCGACTCGCACCACTTTAGAGCTTCTAAGCGGTCAAGCTAGGCCGGTGTCAACTCTGCGCAGAAGTACAATGCAGCCTAATCTATTTCGCAAAGCCCCGATGTACTGAAAAAGCGGTCGAAATAAGCAGTATGCAGCCAATCACGACTGCGCCCTGTGGTCTACTATGGGGATAATAGATTGCAATTGTTTAGGTCAGAGTAAAACAAAGTCTCGAACATTTGATTCCAGTGCTTGATCCAAGGCTTTTCTTTCCCCTTTTTACCGGTACCCAAGTTTTCATCAACGTGCAGCACTGCTGATCACAAGCTCAAATTATCCCAACTGATTTATCCCTTTATATATATTAGCACACAATACTGCCGTACTGGACGTAATAAGCGCACATGCTATGAGTACGTTTTGGAACTTCGCCGCTTGAAACAAACTCTAGTTCGGTCTAACTTGCCTTCTGCGTTTGAGCCAAAGCTTTTCTCTGCTTCTCTTAAATAGTAATTAAAAAGAAATTTAAAAACAAATATTTTAGTATGAAGCAGAGTGAAAGCAGATGTAAAGAGGGTCATTTTATAGAGAACCGCATGAAAAACTTTCCCCTTCGTTCTAAAGCCACGCTGTTTTATATTTGATACATACCTTTATTCCTCTACGAGTAACATCCCTTGAATTTTCTTTGATTTTAAACCATAATGCAATATTCTGTGATATCATAGTGGCTTTAAACGTTTTTAATAATTTTAACCTGCCATATTTTCCATTTTGCAGTTCCCTTATGCAGATTTCTGATGCCCTTTGACTACTGTGAATGTTGTTCATGATTTAGGATAGAAATAAGAAATTTGATTTCGAAATTCAAACATAAATTTACATTTAAAGTACTAGATAAAATGTTTAAAACTACCATTTCATTCAAAATTCCATTTAAACTAGTAAATGCATGTGGTTTTACATGTCTTTTAAACAGATCAGTAAGTGCTGCACATTATTTCATCCACTTACAAATACAGAAACTGGAATTTAAATTCTTTTTAAAACATACTTAAAGTTTGAATTTAAGGTTTGCAATTGAAATTAGGAGAAAACTGGGTTTGCATATCAGTTGAGATCAGTTTCAAGAATTCAAATCTGTGATTATACAGTTTCCGAGGACAACAAAACTCAAGGTATTTGATATTTAAAAATTAAAAAAAAAATATGTGCCTCTATGACATCATAGAATAGCTAATGAATATTAAAGAGACTGTGTGAAGTTGCACTGTTTCCATGAAATATTTCACACTTCAGAATGAAATATCTTAGAAATTATTAAAGATAACTTCATGCAGTTTTCGCCCTTCGATTTCTTGAACCAATGGCATTTTTTAAATTTAATTGATTTCTATATCTTTGTATATGACCTTTTAAGGTTTTGCAACGAAATGACTATCATACAAAAGTTAATTCTGTTACACAGAAAAGTGGAGTCAATTATTGTGGGTGTCTATATAAAGCTGATCTTCCTTTCTTGTCTCTTTTTTCCATTTATTTGATGTTTTTGTCCTTTAAGTAATATTTCACTCGTATCAGACCAAGTTTTTAAACCACCTGACCTTCCGTTGCAGAACGTTGTATCTCCCACGTGACCGAATCGTGGCTCGAACTCAGGACAGTGTGAGACCTCATGTATGTAAGAATCAGCGCTCATTCCCACCCACTAGGCAGTTTCGGACCTTTCCCATGCAAAAGATGCCACTGTTTATCTTTGAAATCATTCTTACTGCCAAATGAACAATTTTAAAGCATCCTTTCCAAAACCTCATATGTGCATGCGGACTGAACAAATTATTTGTCTAAATCGCGACGGAAGTAAGGAGGATTGCAGCTGCGCAAAAAAAAATAGATTTAAGCCCCCTTTAGGAATTCGTTTCACCGACCGTACCAGGGCGGTTCTTCTGTCGCAGTTTATTTTGGTTATACGAGGGTAGGCGGAAAAGTTCTGAGCCTGACCAAGATCCAATGGTTTGCCCATGCTGAAAGAGCCTTATTTTTCAACATAGTCTCCCTTCCTGACCACACACTTCCTTGGATCCCAGTGGTATAGAAGGTCTCATCTTGGTCCCTGAAAAACTCCACAGCAGCTATCACCTGCTCGTCTGGCCGATAATGGTGCCAAGCCAAGTGCTTTTTCATGTTTGGAAACAGGAAATAATCTGATGGAGCTAGATCAGGTGAATACGGATGGTGATCGACAAGTGTGATGCCATAGTCATGCACAGCAGCCATTGCGACAACCGATTTATGCACAGGCGCATTGTCCTGATGGAACAAGACCCCTTTTTGTCAATTTTCCGGGTCGTTTATCCTTAATTGCTTTTCGCAATTGTTTTAGCAGATCTGCATAATACTCCCCATTAACTGTTCTGCCCTTTTGAAGGCAATCTATGAATATTATGCCCTTGGCATCCCAGAACACTGTTGCGATCACCTTTCCTGCAGAGGAGACGACCTTTGCCTTCTTTGGAGGGGGTGAGCCATGGTGCTTCCATTGCATGGATTGTCTTTTGGTCTCTGGCTCAAAATGATGGACCCAACACTCATCCTGAGTGACAAAACGTTCAAGAAAACCATCTTGGTCTGCTTCAAAAATAGCCAAGTTGGCTTGTGACAGGTTCAGTCTGGTCAACTTTTGGTCAGGCGTCAAAAGCCGTGGCACCCATCTGGCGGAAACCTTCGACATTCCTAATTCACTGTGTAGAATGTTCTCTACTCGTTCACGGGAGATGCAAACAGTGTTAGCTAACTGATTCACAGTTAAACGCCTGTCATCCATCGCGGCCCTGTGCACCTGGCTGATGGTTTCCTCAGTTGTTGCCGTTGTGGGTCGTCCACACCGGTCATCATCTTCAAGGCTGTCCTTGCCCATCTTAAAATTTGCTGCCCACCTTTTCACGGTTGCATACGAAGGAGCATCACCCCCTAATGTAGCAACCATATCGGCATGAATGTCCTTAGGAGCTAACCCCTTTTTATGGAGGTACTTGATGACACCACGATGCCAGATTTTGTCCATTTTCTCAAAAACGTGCTAGTTTCAATTTTCAAAGTCTAGAATTTTTACGTTATTGCAGGTAAACTTGAACTCATTTGAGTCAAATCAAGTAATAAAGGTTTGGATTTAATGAATACAAAATTTCATGGCTCTTCGATGCCTGCTTCTTGGTCAGGCTCAGAACTTGTCAGCCTACCCTTGTATATTGTTTTTGTTTAGTGTGTGTTTCGCTTATATTATTTTGTTTTGGATAGCCAGTTGGCCATTTTGTGGGAAAGTAACTGTCCTTTTGGCTCTCCGCTTTTTGTTTTTCCATTAGAGTTTGGTTATTTCATGTTTGTGTTTCTTTCCCTCTAGTGTCACTGCTGGTAGCTGTGGGTTTAATTGTATCGATTCCTGATCATTGCATATACTTCTATTCTTTCAGCTTGATTTTGGAGAACAGCTCGCCACACAACTTTCGCTGTTCGGAAAGGCCCAAGAAGGGCAGTTGACAGCTGCTAGCAACCCCTGAAACAGTTTCAGTATAAGTCTCTCCGGAAATGTTTGCTTCTTTAACTTCGATGCAATGTCATAGGATCGTATCGACCTCTTGCTTAGGCTCATGTTGCCCGCTGGGATGAACACATTTTGTAAAGGAACCAGCCAATGCCCATGAGATATGGGTCATTATCACAAGTGCAACCAGCACAGACTCAAGCTAGTCTGCCGGCCCCCGCCTATAGGGGCTTGAAGAAATATATGGGCTGCATGATGCTTCCACGCAGAGCTGAATCCGGCCCGCACACTAGTACTGGTAAACCGCTTAGAGGATCTAAGCCTGTCCAGGAACCGCGGTGCGAGGCGGACAGTCCATACTAATAAACCCTATTGGTTTCATTGGGCGACAGGGCTTGAGATGTCATTTCATATCAATGTCGGGTAACAGTTACACAAAATTGGAAGCAACGTCGCCAAAATGACATTTACAGTGTTGACGGGGACGTTAAATCTCAAATCAAACAAACAACTCAAGCGAGTCTGCGCAAACTGCGTAGGTCTGTGCCTTTGTTGCTCTCAGACACGTAGAGGAGAAGCGCAAGTGGACATTTGTCTTAGATGGTTTGACACTGACCATTGACTCATTTGACCTATTTTCTTTACACGTTCATGTATCTGAAAATAATTAAAATCAACTGTCTATTAATGGCAGATGTTTTTAACTTAAAAAAAAAACTGGGATAGCCTTCCTTTAAAAAGGAATCTATATTCTTATTTGTGACAAAGGTTGTGGGTACTCGTTAGAACTTCTCAATTAGGCGGTTCAGATGAGCACACAACACCTATGTTTGGGAAATAAATAAGAAACATATAACGCATTTTCATATAAAAGTAATGATATGTTATCTGAATTAACCCTTTTTGCACCAAATGGAATCTGCCTCCTTATACACAGCATGAGTCCATTTCAAAAATTTTGGGATGTCAGGTTGTGTTTTCATCAACATCATTTTGGAAAATTTATGAACTTTTAGCAAACAGTGTTGGCCCTGATCAGACGCCGCGTTCTGCGGCGTCTGATCTGGGCCTGCACTGTTTGCCAGGTACCCAGTTTGGGGTTTCCGGTATAAAATGGGTTAAAACTTTTGTGTCGGATCCTTTTTAGAATCACCTCAATGAATAACATTATCTCATACTTATCTCTGATACCTCCTTATCCGTAGCTATGCCGGTGTTCCACTCAATATAGCTGCATGCGTTGATCATAATATTATGACGTCGCGTCTGGGAATGGAATAACGTCATGTATTGTTTGTTTGTTTGGTTTGAGGTTTTACGTCCCCGTCAACACTATATAGGTCATTTTGGAGACGTTGCTTCCAATTTTGTGGGACTTTTACCCGACATTGAGATGAAATGACATTTCAAGCCCTCCCAATGAAACCAATAGGGTTGATAAGCATGGACGATCCGACCCGCACCGCTTTGCCTGGGCAGGCTTAGATCCTCTAAGCGCTTTACCAGTACTCGTGTGGCGGGTGGGGCTCAGCTCTGCGTGGAAGCACCATGCAGCCTATCTATTTCTTTAGTCCCCGATAAAAGGGGGCCGCGCCAGGTACTGTATTCGGCTATCCAATAATGGATAAAATATGCAAATTTTTAGATAACGTTACCCGTACGCCGTCCTTTACTAATGGCCGAATACTTACATTTCTGAAAAAAGTCGTGAATAAAATGCGTTTTAAATGTCATATGATAGATAGAATCCTCCATTCGTGCGCATGTGTTATTAAATTTATTACACGAGTTGTGGAAAAGGGATAAAATGCGAAGTTTTATGTATTATGAAACTTATCAAACGCATCAAGGAAAATGGACAAAATGCTCGACGAAGACTCGCATTTTATCCTTTGTTTCTCAACTTTTTTCATAAATTTGAAAATACATGAACACTCATGTAAGACTATAAGAATCTGATATGGGGTTCTGTTGTAGATGAGCGTTTCCAACCCGAGGGATGACCGTGCTGAGCGGAACCGAGGCTTCGCCGAGGTTCAGCTCAGCACGGTCATCCCGAGGGTCGGAAACGCCCATCTACAACAGAACCCCATATTGGATTCTTTTTCTTGCACAACACCTCCGGTTAGTTTTGACAGCTCGCACATGTATATTGTTTACAAAATAAAAGTAGTGCGGAAGTAGTTCCGGCAGTTGAATAGAATTGAAGCGCATTTATGTTAGTTGCCTGGGTCGGAACACCAGGGTCAGAACATAAATTTCTATCCCAGGGTAAAATCACGGATTTGCTTGTCTGGTGTGCAAGAACATCTGTTCTGTAAGGTTGTCTTACTTTTGAAGCTGTGTCCCCTTGATCTCACTCTCGTCATAGGCTATTTCCTTGTCAAGAACTTTTTCTTTTTGGCTTAGTTTCCTCTTGGCTTGTTCTGTCTGGAAGTTGGAAGCTCGTCTAACATACTCCTGAAAAAAGACATATCACGATCATTAGCTGGTTCCGGAACGAGACAGTTTTGTTCCATGAAAAGGTGAACCCAATCACGCACGAGCTAGAGCATAGCAAAAAACTTGTAGAAGACGTGGAAGCTCGTACTACGATAGCAAGTCCGAGGGGACGAAGATCTCATCAAACCCCATTTTATATAGAGAAGATTGTTTGTTTTGTTTTTTTGTTGTTTTTTTTTTTTGGTGGGGGGGGGGGGTACACATCAATTGTCTTGTTTTTACTCAAAACATATATTGTGGGTACTCGTTAGAAAATATATATTGTGGGTACTCATTAGAACCGCCTCATTGAGGCGGTTCTAACGAGCACCCACAACCTATGTTGAAAGCAGAAATAAGAAAGATGTTACAATTTTTACCTAATATTTTTCATTTCTGACACCATGTTCGAAGCCATCATTTCACATGGACATGTTTTCCTAATGGTCTTGCATTCTCCTGAGACATGAAAGATCAAGACGACTAGCCGGTTATGGGACTAGACATTACGCTGACATATCCGTGAGGCTTCATGATAACAAGTCCATGAAATGAACACCCCTCTAAACCCCAGTTTATATAGAGAAAACTGAGGTTTACGGGGGTAAACGCTGTTTTGCTTATTTCTGCTCCAAGACATAGGTTGTTGGTACTCGTTAGAACCGCCTAAATGAGGCGGTTCTAACGAGCACTCACAACCTATGTTTGGAGAATAAATAAGAAAAATATCACAATTTTTCATCGGAAAAAGAAATATGAAAGAATGCACTATGTCACACGGCTGTGTTATCGTAATGGTTAGAAACATTTTATCACTTCACATCACGAAAACACGCCTATAAAATTTTTACCCCCTCGAAGTCTACTTCTATATAGTAAAACTGGGGTTTACAGGGGTATATCTTATTTTTCTTATTTCTGCTCTAAAATATAGATTGTGGGTACTCGTTAGAACCACCTCATCGAGGCGGCTCTAACGAGTATTCACAATCATATTTTGAGCAGAACTAAGAAAAATATCACAATTTTTCGTCTTACAATTTTCGTTTTTTCAGCGGTTAAGTTAAGCGGGTTTTCGTAATGACTTTATAGAGTGAACTGTGCGGTTCATAAGGGTATACTATATTTTCCTTATATCTGTCAAAAGATAGATTACTCGTTAGAACCGTATCAAAGAGGCGGTTATTACGAGCATCCACCATCTATGTTTAGAGCATCATTAATTTGTACAAAAATGCGACTACTTTAGTTATGAAACTTGCGGGAAGCGCGAAGTTGCACGGATGCGTTTTCTATTTGAGAAAGTGAAGCATATCCTTGCACAATTACATGTACGATACGAGTTTAAATATTTTTATTTACATGACCAAATACTAAAAGGGTATTTTATCTTATCCCCTTAAGCTGCTTAACATAAGTACTGCATGAAACAGAATGAAAAAGCTGTCACAAATGTCATAGATCAGTAAATTAGGTTATCAGCATCTTTCCTTCAATAGGACCGAACGAATTGAATTATGATTTTTCGAATGAGGTCCTTGGGGCGACCACTGAGTTATATCCGGAGTTATGTCCATGTGAAATAATGGCGTCCAACATGGTGTCAGAAATAATATAATAAATTTGAGGTAAAAATGATAACATCTTTCTTATTTCTGCTTTCAACATAGATTGTGGGTGCCCGTTAGAACCGCCTCCGTGAGGCGGTTCTAACGAGTACCCACAATATATGGTTTTGCACGGAGGCGGTTCTAACGAGCACCCACAATCTATGGTTTTGAACGAAAATAAGGCAGATAATGTATACCCCCGTAAACCCCACTTTTCTCTATATAAAGTGGGGTTAAGAGGAGTCTTCGTTTCATGGACTTGTTATCGTGATGTTCCTGTATAATACCAGACACAGCCATTCTCGTAATGTGGACTTGGCTAGATTTGATAACTACACGAGTCTAAAAGAACTTAAAAGGAATTTTCCAGGTTTCAGGGAAGCAATAAGATATTTTTTTATATTTATTAAATCAATTTTATTATAAAAAAGGAAATCTTTATTATGTTTTGGCAACCCCACCGTGGAACAAAGAATGTCGCGTGTTTAAAAAAAAATCTTATACTGCAGTCTATGGAACATACAGGCATGCTATTTAAATGCAGTGGGAAGCGATAAGATATTCATACGGGCCTCCGTGGCCTAGTGGTTAAGAGCGCTGACTCTTGATCATTAGGTCTCTCACCGCTGTGGTTCGAGCCTCGCTCGGGCCACATGTGAGACGCCAAGTTCTGCAACGGAAGGTCAGGTGGTTTTTCTCCGGGTACTCCGGTTTTCGCCCACCTCTGATTAACGATCGGCTCGATATGAGTGAAATAATCTTGAAAGGGCCGTAAAACCAAAACAAAAAAGAAAAAAAAAAGTTATAGTCATACATACTTATAAAGGTGAATATTTTTCGTGAATCTACAAAACAACGAAATGTTTCTAGTCTCAATGGTAAACAAGCCTTTTTAGTATAAAAAGCCAGTCATTTCAAACAGCCGAATGCCCACGGACACTGATGATTTTCGGCAATTTCCGGCCAATGAAAGATTCTTATTAACTGTAATGTTTAAACGAAAATAAACCTGTATCACGGAATAGTATAAAATTTAAAGGGCACTGAGATGCCAGAAATCAAACTTTTAATCTATACGAGGATCGAAAACTAAAGAATTGCGTTGTTTTGTGAAGTTTAAAAATACATAGGTTAGATGGATCTCATTTCCCTCGCAGTAGACATTAATTTATCTGTTTCACAGTCTCTATATTTATCAAAAACATATATATGTACTTTCGGACAAAAGTTAAGGATTACTTCCATTATGAATTAGTGTTAAGTTCTATCACCTCATCCTGAATTTCGTATATTGGCCATCAATGTTCTCAAACACATTGAAGAGATGCACAACTTCCATTTCATTATGAAAACACGCCTATTCAAATATATGGAGAATTTTTACCACCAAAAAATGAAAAAATTCCGAAACAAATACCGATATTTTTCACATTTCTGCTCTAAACATAGCTTGTGGATACTCGTTAGAACCGCCTCGCTGTGGCGTTTCTAACCAGCACCCACAAGCCATTTTTTTAGCAGAAATAAGAAAAATAATGTATACCCCTGTAAGCCCCCGTTTTTTCTATATAAAAGTGGGGTTTGAGAGGGTCAAAATTATATAGGCGTGTTTTCGTGATGTCATTGAACAGTTTAACCGGCCCCGATAGCTCAGTTGGTAGAGTGTCCGCTCCGGGGAACGGGAGGTCACGGGTTCGATCCCGGGCCGCGACATATCAAAGTCGTTTAAAATGGTACTAGCTGCTCCTCGCTTGGCACTCAGATTTACGGGGAAGAGCTAGGACTGGTCGACCCAGTGTCAGGATAATGTGACTTGGTGTGGTATCATGTAATGTGTCTGGGACATGATACTTCAGTGAGGCAGCACTATAAAAGTGAGCATTGAGCTCCCTGTCGCAACCAGACACCGTCGTGATATGACTGAAAAATTGTTGAAAGCGACGTCAAACCCGAATTCACACACACACACACATACACACACACACACACACACACACACACACACACACACACACACACACACACACACACACACATTGAACCGTTCTTATGAAATCTGCGTATTTAATGCTACAATAGAATGTCGACTGAAAACCTTATTTTGGACATACAAAGTATCCTATTTTGCTATATAACGTTTATAAAGTCAATCTTTGTGTACAAATTTGTTAAAGTAAAACGTTGCCAAAAACTCAAACACATGTCTATAAGCCAATGAGTCGCAACGAACGAAAGAGAGAACTGATAATTAATTACAGTTATGCTTATTTTTGGTGGATTGTTCATCAATTTACTCAAAGTTACTAACTACAGAAGCTTTCCGCGTGCTAATGCCCACATGACTATGGCCCAGCACGTACAAGATCAAGGTAATGGTTTTCTCCCTGTGACTTCAAAGTGCCGTGTAATTGTAAATTCTGGACTTGGCTTGATACTGAAAGACTGGCAAATAATGTAGAACCAGATCAGACGCCGCTGATTGCGGCGTCTGATCAGGGTCTACACTGTTTGCTAAAACCTGGAATTTAAGGATTAAACATAACAAAAGAACAATTACCCCAGCCTACATTTAGAGACAATCGCTACCGTACGGTGATAATTGTGATGTTTAATTTTTGTCAAAGTGTATTCATGGCCCCGGCTCTGTAAATCATGGTTTACATTAAGCGTTGGAATTTTAAACTCTGTCATGTGAACACGTGCTATCGGGAAGTAGAAATGCATTTCTTATATTTTTGCACTTCCCGTCATAATGAAGCGTAATAACTGAAATAATGCTATAAAAATGTCTTTCGAAACTAGCTAACATTACAGCTTAGACAAGAGTTGTCAGAAGACAACATAGCTTGCCTTTGGGGGCTTAAGATGGATGAGGGCAAGTTATCAAATTTGTTTTCTTCTGTAAAAAAGCCCAACAGACTGCAGCAAATGAAAGAGAACCAAAAAGTACCCCTAATCATCCTGTTTTCAAGCCTTTCCACTGTAAAAACGATGAAAAAGAAGTCTATATTTAATAAAAAAAATTCTATAAACTTCCAAGTAATAACAAGGCATCACAGACGATACAAATCCCCTCGTGCAAGACAAATTAAAAAAAAAGCCTAGCCTAGCATTTGTGTAAAATTACATTTTATTGGTCAATAAATGTAGGTACTTAAAAGTGATGACATTTTTTTTATAAAAATTGCCACATTGACCTTGACTTTGAGCCCCAGGCCCTGAAAGTTGAACTGACTCGAGATATTTTCATACCCAATATTTGTATGAAGCTATCTTATAATCCATCAATAAATGTGGACATTAGAGCAATGATCAAGTTTTTTCTAAAAAATAGCCACAGTGACCTTGACCTTCAGACCCTTACCCGGAAAGTCAAAATCACTCAAGATATCATCATACCAAACATTTGTGTCAAGTTAGATTAAAATCCATCAATAAATGAAGGTGCAAGAGCGATAACAAAGTTTTTCTAAAAATAGCCACAGTGACATTGACCTTCAGCCCCAGACTCTGAAAGTCAACCTCACTCGAGATATCATCATACCAAACATTTGTATAAAGTTATATTAAAATCCATCAATAAATGTAGGCACTAGTGCGATCACAACGTTTTCTTTTTCTAAAAATAGCCACAGTGGCCTTGACCTTCAGCCCCAGAGCCTGAAAATCATTCGAGATATCATCATACCCAACATTTGTGTAAAGTTCTATTAAAATCCATTCATAAATGTAGGCACTAGGGCGATCACATGTTTTTTTTTTCTAAAAATAGTCACAGTGACCTTGACCTTCAGCCCCAGAACATGAAAGTCAAAGTCACTCGAGATATCATCATACCCAATATTTGTTTGAAGTTATATTAAAATCCATCCATAAATAAAGGCGCAAGAGCGATGAAAATGATTTTCTAAAAATAGCCACAGTGACCTTGACCTTCAGCCCCAGACCCTGAAAGTCGAACCCGCTCGAGATATCATCATACCCAATATTTGTGTGAAGTCATATTAAAATCCATTAATAAATTAAGGTGCAAGAGCGATGGCAATGTTTTTTCTAAAAATAGCCACAGTGACCTTGACCCTGTGACCCTGAAAGTAGAGACATTGACCTTAAGCCCCGGACCCTGAAAGTCAAACTCACTCGAGATATCATTATACCCAACATTTGGGTGAAGTTATATTAACATCCATGAGTAAATGCAGGCGCTAGAGCGATGACAATGTTTTTTTTTCTAAAAATAGCCACAGTGACTTTGACCTTGAGCCCCAGACCCGCTATGTTTAAAAAAAAAAATGCCTCCCCCGGGATTTGAACTCACGCAGCTTGCAGGTAAACTTTAACACAGGGAAATAAGGGAGGTATTACAAAGGAAAATATTAACTTCTCAAAAAGTCCAATTTAAGCCAAAAAACCTGAAAAATGAAGTACAATGATAATGTTAAATAAAACCAATTGTTAATTATATATTCAAAATAAACTTGTAAAACATCACATATAAGAGCTTGCAGGTAAACTTTAACCAAATGCGGACGCCGACGCTGACGCCGACGCCGACGCTGACGACGGACGCCCGGGGGTATGGCAATAGCTCCCCCTTACTTTCGTAAGGCGAGCTAAAAATAGGAGTCTTAGTTGAATTGATACTCGTCATATGTTATTTAAATTCGGGTTTAACGTCCCCGTCAACACTATTTAGGTCAATTTGGAGATTGTTGACCTTCTAAGCGGTTTTCCAGTACTCATGTGCTGTCGGTTTCAGCTCTGCGTGGAAACACCATTCAGCCCAGTCCATTTCTCCAAGCCCCAATGGGTGGGGGCCAGACGCAATGAATATACCACAGAACTAAAAATTGTGTGGTGTAAAAGTTTCTATTGGCAGGACTGGCTAGTTACGGCTAATTCGGCCCCTCAGTGACCCGCAAATATTTTGAATACTCTAGAACAAATTCATTGCTCCAAACGACTGGAAAATACGATCTTTTTTTTTTTTTGGGTTTGGGTTTTACGGCCCTTTCAAGATTATTTCACTCATATCGAGCCGATCGTTAATCAGAGGTGGGCGAAAACCGGAGTACCCGGAGAAAAACCACCTGACCTTCCGTTGCAGAACTTGGCGTCTCACACGTGGCCTGGAAAATACGATCTACACTGTAATAAAGTTCAGGAAAACTTTTTTAAGGCCGCCCCACAGATTTTATATATAACAGGGTGAACATTTTTCGTATTCATTAAAGGCATAAATTGCACGACCCGCAGAAAAAGCGACCGACCGAAGTATGAGATCTAACCAATGAACTTGCGAAATATTACATACCATTTAGTATAGCCTCGCCGAGGCGAAAAATGTGAAAATTTTCAAACTGCTTCTCCTCGGAAACCGTTGGGCCGATTGAAGTCAAATTTCATATGGAGCCTCTATGGAATGAGGGAAACCAAAATTTGCTCATGGGGTCTAGGTCACATGACCAAAATGGCCGCTAAGCCATATATGGTCTGTCTGTCTGTCTGTCTGTAACCCGTTTGTGAAAATTGGTGATAGTGACTTAACCGCTTGGAATATTTAAACAATTTTTGGCATACTGATAGATATCAATGAGATCTAACCAATGAACTTGCGAAATGTTACATTCCATTTAGTATAGCCTCGCCGAGGCAAAAATGTGAAAGTTTTCGAACTGCTTGTCCTCGGAAACCGTTGGGCCGATTGAAGTCAAATTTCATATGGAGCCTCTATGGGATGGGGGAAAACAAAATTTGCTCAAGGGGTCCAGGTCACTTGACCAAAATAGCCGCCAAGCCATATATGGTAAAAACCCTTCAAAAATAGTCTTCTCCAGAAACACTGGGCAGATTTCCACGAAACTTGATAAATAGCATCTGAGACGAAGGCCCATCATAAATTGCTAAAATGGTGACCCTGGGTTGACCTTGACCTTCTGTGTGCCTAGGTCAAACTTTGACACATATGCTTTTGTATTGGAAAAGTGAAAATGCATTTTATCCTGCAAACGATTCAGAATACAGTACTTAAGCATAAAATATATTTTTGCTCCTTACGATAAGGCGCATTTATTGGGGGAACCGTTTTAGGTCCAGGTCGCATGACCAAAATGGCCGCCATACCCATATATGGTTACATTCATAAAGCTAAAAGCATCCGGCGGGTCGAGCACTTCAGCTGAAGCACAGGTTGTGGATACGTGCTAGGAACGCCTCACTAAGGTGATTCTAATATGAACTCATAGTCCAAACCAGAAAAAAAAACAAATATAAATAAGAAGTATGAAAGATGAACACAGAAACATAAATAATACGAGGACCATGAGGTCCTGATCGCTCACCTCAACCCTGAGAATTACTTGGTCGATTGTATCATCATCCGGGTGATCATGATCATTGGTAACTATAAATAGGTCAAAGTCAACCTTGGTTAATCATTAGAGCCAACTTAGTGCATATACTACTCCATATACCAAGTTTCAAGACAATTTGTCAATCATTTCTGGAGAAGAAAATTGTTCAAGTTTTTTACCATATTTGAGCATGGTGGCCATTTTGGTCATGTGACTAGAATCATTCAAACAAACTGTCAGTCCACCATTGTCAATCTAACTGAAATTGGCCCCGGTGTTCAAAACAAATGTCCTTTAGGCGGAATGGCAACACCTTCAGGGGAGGCAACTCTTGCAAAAAGATTTTTGTCTCCCATGAAAATAGAGATCAACTCTTAAAGAGTTGATCCCTTTTTCTCCGGGACAAAGCTTATAGAAAAGCGAACAGGAAATCCTGAAAGTTTTCTCCCTTTGAAAAATGGCGGAAAAATCTGCCAGGTGTTCCCATTCCCCTTAAAATGCCGATGAACTTGCAATCCCAGTGACCTGTGGCCAAGGTCGCCGAATGCCCTTGACCTTTGGCAATCATAGACACTCATATTATACCTACTCTTATGTCATAGCACAATATTTTTTAAGAAAAATGACATGCTTAAGGAACCAAATTTGACATTTTAACAAAATAGCTCTAGTTCAACCGAGGGTCATCATTTGAATAAACTTGGTAGTAAACGGTCCCTTAATACTAAGTATTAAGTTTCAAGACAACTGGCCAAATGGTTCTGGAAAAGAAGATTGTTTTAGGTTTTTACCATATCGGAGCTTTGCGGCAATCTCGGTCATGTGACCTGGGGCATCAAATAAACTTTCATTCCTTCATTGTCAGGAGGTGACATATGAAATTAAATTGAAATTGCCCCAACAATTTAGAGAAAATGTCCTTTGAAATACAGTTAACCCAAAGCTCCCTTCAGAGACACCAAAGGGAAAGTAACGTAAACATGAAATAACTAGACCCTAATGGAAACATCATTAGCGGAAAGCCAAAATGACAGTTACTTTCCCACAAAATGGTCAATTGGCAGATATAAGCGATACATGCACTCAAAGACAAACCATAACAAAAATACACCGCGACAGAAGTGATCTTGGGACAAGCTCGCCCAATGACCTTGGCCTAAAGCATTTAAGAGTATACACATTCATTTTGTACCTACTCACATGTCACCCACCACAATAGCTTCCGAAAAATGCATTGTTTTACCTTTTTTCCCTTGAAAAGCCTAATGAACCAAATTTGACCTCGTCGTAAAATATGTCAAGGCCAACGTAGGGTCATCATTTGAATATGATTGGTATAACTTGGTCACCTGATGCTATGTAACGAATTCCAATGTGGTTCTTGAGAAGAAACATTTTAAGGTTTTCAGCATATTTGGGCACGGCGGCTATCTTGGTCATGCGATCTGAACCATTCGAAGGTTTTATTCCCCTACTGTCAGGACGTTGCATATGACATTTAATGGCTGTTTTAAGGAAACTGTCCTTCGAAATGTTGATGGACCTGCAGTCCAAATTACCTTCGGTCAAGGTCGTCGAATGTTTCGAGAAATGCATTGTTTTTCTTTTTGCCAAGAAGCTTATGCGATGCGCTCTTGCCTTTACCCATTGAAATGCCGAAGGGCCCTAATTTTACCATGTAGTAAAAATAAATCAAAACAACACCCTAGGGCATCAATTTTTGCAAAATTTTAGTACTCCATTACACGATGCTATATACCAAGCTTTAAGATAATTTCCCCAATGTAACTTATGGAGAAGAATAATTTTTTTACGTTTTTACCATTTTGGAGCATGGTGGCCATCCTGGTCATGTGACATGGATCATTCGATTACTTTTGTTACCTGATTGTCAGGAGGTTGCCCATTATATGAGCCAGCGCACGACAAAACCTACAATAAGACCTACACACCCATCCACTATGACAAGACATTTTGCTTATGTCTCTTCACATAGATATTAGCCTACAGTAGGTACATGCGATCAGCGAGGACTCTGATCAGACTGATCTGAGTCTTCGCTGGTCGTACAAGCTTTCTTGTAGATTTTGTCATGCGCTGGTTTAAATGTAACTTAAATTGGCAGAGCAGTTTCAGAGAAAACATCCTTTGAAATGTCGATGGACCTGCAATCCAAGTGACCTTGGGCCAATGAGACCGAATGACCTTGACATTGAGAATTCATAGACATTAAAATTGTACCTACTTTCATATCATTGACCAGAATACTTTTCGAAAAGTGCATTGTTTTACCTTTCTTTCCGATTCAAAAGCCTAATGGACCAGAGATGACCCTTGTTGTAAAATTGGTCAAGGTCAATCTAGGGTCATTATTTGAACAAACTTGTCAGTACTCAGTCAGCTGATACTACACACAAAGTTTGAAGGCCACTGATCGAGTGGTTCTGGAGAAGACGATTTGTTAAGGCTTTTAAATATATTTGGGCATGGCGGTCATATTGGTCAGCTAACCCAGACCAGTCAAAACAAACTTTCGTTCTCCCACTGTCAGGAGGCTGCACATGAAATTTACTTGAAATTGGTCCAGCGATTAATGAAAACACACCCGTACGACACAGTGCATTTTTTCACACCCCCAAAAAGGCTTTTTCTGATGAAAATCCTTGATGTTTTTTTTTCTTATTTTTACACCAAACATAGGTTGTGGGTGCTCGTTAGAACCGCCTCGTTGAGGCGGTTCTAACATGTACCCACAACCTATGTCTTGGAGCAGAAATAAGAAAAATAGTGTATACCGTAAACCCCCGTTTTCTCTATATAAAGTGGGGTTTAGGGGGTCTTCATTTTACGGACTTGTTCACGCGGATTTCAGAGTAGAAGTCCTTTGAAAATGTTGACGGACGACGAAGGCCTACCATCCTATAAGTTCCCCCGGAGCCGCTGGCTCATGGGAGCTAAACATAAAATACTACTGAGTCGGCTAATGAGAACAGCAACAAATGTCAAAATTAACAGGCTTGAATGAGCAGCCATGTGATAGCTATGCCGACCTGCAAACACTCGAAACATATCATAATAATAATAATAATTGTAAACATTTTTGTCTCTTCATCTGAAAGTATCATATCTCTTTTAAAAAACTATTCTTTCTGCATTGCATTCGGTCGATTGGGAAAAAAAGAAGTTATTTCATGGCAGTCAAAATTATTGCCCCGAGGCGCTGTGGACGACCTGATGCACTACTATCCGAAGCCGGAGGCCATGGGCAATAGTTCATCAGGTCGTCCACTGTACCGAGGGGCAATAGTTTTGACTTTACTCCAAACTGCTATGAAATAACCGTATAGGGCCTACTGCATAGGGCCAGGAGGCAAAAGAGACTATTTTTCGTTTTATTGAAATCCAAGTTCACGTATCTCCAAACTCAGGCTCAATTCAAACTTTTTGGGACTTGCTCAGCTCTTTGCTTCTGATTTTTCTTAGCTTTCATATAGAATACATATATTGTTTGGGTTGAAGTTTTACCTCCCCGTCAACACTATTTAGGTCATTTTGCAGACGTTGCTACCGATTTTGTGGGACTTTCATCCGACATTGAGATGAAATGACATCTCAAGCCAAACCGCCCATAGAAACCGCTAGGGTTTAAGGTCCAAAAGTGGTCTGTTATTAGGAGACACTGTCTGTAGAAATATCCGAAATCTTCTCAGTAAGGTTTTAAAAGTACATGTAGAATTGTTTTTATTTTAGAAGGTCACAATAGCGGATTTTGTATTTATTGCAACATTATCAAAAATGCCTGCATATTAAGCAAACGGTAAAGACCCTGATCAGACGCAAGACCTCAGTGGGTGGTTTTAGTGCCGAGGACTCCACATTACTGGATTTCATTGACTGATTGTGACGCAGTTCAAATGACACGTAAACTATTGTGGTTCATTCTGTAACGTCTCTCAGAGAAGGGGAAAAGATACAGAAGAGATAACTACGAAACCCGGGAAGGGACATATTTTTTTTTAATATGTTGTGCGAACAAGATTTTATCTTGTGCGGACATCAAAATTTATCTTATTCGCACAACATATTATCTTGTTTGCACAACAAAGATCTTCAGTTGTGCGAACAAGATATTATCTTGTAGGGGACAAGATATTGTCTTGTTCGCTCAACATATCATCTTGTCCGCACAACATATTAAACACATTCATGTCCCTTCCCGGGTTCCGTAGATAACAGACCCTGAGGATATCAAAGAAAGTCCAGGGGAGGAACAAGAAAATGAATGAAAGTGAAGAAACAGAAGACAGCATTCATCCTCTACTCTTACCTGCTGTTTGCTCAACTACAAGCAATATCAGTTGGACGCCCCAGTGACGTATTCGTCTCACGCAACCACCACAACATTTTTTAAAATCTCCTATATTTATAAATGATATTGGTTCGGTTTGGTTTGAAATTTAACAATAAAATCAACACTATTATTGTAATGTTTAGCAGCGTTGTTTACCCTACCGCACTTCTTCCCTGGCAGGCATTACGCAAACACGCCTATACAAATACATTGCCACCTTTATCGCCGAAAAAAATGAAAATTTTATGATGAAAAATTGTGATTTTTTTCTTATTTCTGCTCCAAATAAAGATTGTAGGCACTCGTTAGAACCGCCTCATCGAGGCGGTTCTAACGAGTACCCACAATCTATATTTTAGAGCAGAAATAAGAAAAATATGGTATACCCCCAGAAACCCCAGTTTTACTATATAAAAGTGGGGTTCAAGTGGGTTAGAATTATATAGGCATGTTTTCATGATGCTTATCCTAATATCACTTACTTTTGCTACACGTAGTTTGTTCATCGTTTACTTTTTCACCTTCTTTAACTTCCTCAACGTTAAGCTGCAAATATTTTTATTTGTTGCATGAAATCGTTGGCGTGATTGCTAATTGTTTCGTCCGATCGAGAATCAAATGAACTGCAATTTGGGGTTTATACATGTGTTCTCACTTATTGTTTTGATAGTGATTTAGTGATACATTTACTGATGCATAAAACATTGTTTTAAGACATTCTGTCATGAAATATTGACAGCTGAATGCACATTATGAAGACAGATTACAAAACGATATGTGTTACGTCGTCACTTCTTACACTTTATTGCCTTGAATATGGGTCATCGCGTCTCCATGATGACATTCTATTACTACATGTTTGTTTTGTTTGTTTGATTTGAGGTTTACCGTCCCCGTCAACACTGTATATGTCATTTTGGAGACGTTGCTTCCAATTTTGTGGGACTCTTACCCGACATTGAGATTAAATGACATATCAAGTGCTGTCGCCCAATGAAACCAATAGGGTTTATAAGCATGGACGGTCCACCTCGCACCGCTTTGTCTGCTAAGCGGTATACCAGTACTCGTGTGCAGTCGGATTTTGTCTTCAAGCCATATTATTTCCGGTATGCTAAAAATTGCAACATATAGTCAATTTTTTATGACGACCATGATTTTTTTTTCGGGTGAGGGAAAGTGTGAGCCACTGAGGTCACTCGACCCAAAGCCTATATAATTCAGACCCCCTTGAACTCCACTTTTATATAGTAAAACTGGGGATAACAGGGGTAAACCTGATTTTTCTGATTTCTGCTCTAAAATATAGATTGTGGGTACTCGTTAGAGGCGGTTCTAACGAGTACCAACAATCTTTTTTTTTTGAGCTGAAATAAGAAAAATATCACAATTTTTCAGCTTAAAATTTTCCTATTTTCGGCGGTAAAGTTTACAATATATTTGTATAGGCGTGTTTTCGAAATGGCCACGTCAAGGGGCGTAATGTGAATAATTTAGGAATATCTTCCGATCTGATATAACATACCCATATAAAATTTGGGTAATTTTTGCAATCATTACACACAACACACATTGTTTTGGGCGATTCTAATGAGTTACACTCAACATACATGTTCGTGATAAAATAAGAATAATCTCCCCATTTCAGTAACACACCAGTACGGCATAGTGCATATTTTCACATCTCCAAAATGGCTAGTAACTTTCTGAAGAAAATCCGTGTTTTTTTTGTGTGTTTTTTTTTCTCATTTATTTATGATACAAATTTTAAAACTTTTAGCCTTGATGAAAATCTTAAATTCTTAATGCAAAGATAAGATATACAATTTCATGTAGGGGTAGCAGTTTCGAAAATGTTCAATAGAAGGAAGATGTTTTTATAGTCAAAGTTTTAAGTAGTTTTTACTCAAGTGTCTTATAAGTCGAAAACGGCTAGACATTAATATTTATATGTTTTTTTTTTTTGTTTTTATTTATAATTTGTATACAGTGTATATATTGTTGTATGCTACTAAAATAAATAAACTTACTTACTTATTTTTATGCTCCTCACATAGGTTGTGAGTGCTCGTTAAAACTGCATCATTGAGGCGATTCTAACGAGTACCCACTACCTATGCCTTGGAGCAGAAATTGGAAAAATAATATACACCCCCGTAAATCCCAGTTTTCTCTATATAAAATGGGGTTTAGGGGGATTTCATTTCACGGATTCTTCATCAAGAAAACACGCCTGTATAATTTTGACTCCCTTGAACCCCACTTTTGTATACTAAAACTGGGGTTTACAGGGGTAAACCTTATTTTTTCTTATTTCTGCTCTAAAATATAGATTGTGGGTGTTAGTTAGAACCGCCTGGGTGAGGCGGTTCTAACGAACACCAGCAATCTATATTTTGAGCAGAAAAAAGAAAAATATCACAATTTTTCATCTGAAATCTTGCGTGCTGAATTATCCATAAATATTTGTTATCTGGCGGTATCGAAAGAATACACAATAAACGGGACAATTGGGATCCTCGTGTCTCATGTCAAATCAAGGAAACTAACCTGTACTGGCAGTTTTTCAGCTCCAAAAATCCCGAAAAAAATCAAAACAACCTCAAAATGACCCAATTGGTTTGAGTTTCTTAAATTTGACATTGGAGGAAAGAAAAAATCATTTATCTACTTAAATTTTCAGTCACATTTTTCATTGCATAATGAATATTTTAAATACTACAGTTTAAAATCAGATACTGTTGCCTATTTTTGCTAGTTTACCATTGAAGTACATTAGAAATAAGGTCCTATTTCTATTCTAAAATTGATCAATTTTAATTTGATGAACTATGTATAAAATTATATTCAAATTAACGGTAAAATATTGATTTTTTTATAATCTTAAACCACTTTTTCGCCATCTGCCGTTACGGTAGTAATGTAAAAAAATATGTAATAGAAACATGTTCCCCATTAACTTCTATACACAGGTAATTTAGTGGATATAATTGTCCCACATGTTTCATGACAGAATAAGAATGATCTCCCTTATTTACTTATATATTTCATACATAACTAGAAATGCGCCCACAGGACACGGATCCCCACGCCTGAAAATATGTTTAAGTTTCTAACGCACCCAAGCACAATTGACCTCTAAGTATGACCTTTACATTGTAGGTACCAACCTGGGTGTTGCGCGGGACAACTTGTCTCACGGTGGTTAACATTTCTGCAAAGTAATTTCAAAATCCATCCAGAAATAAGAAAGTTATTGATCGTGTTTAAGTTTGGGACTCCTTAATGGCCTTTGACCTCCAAGTACAACATTGAACCTGGTTTTTGCACACGATACATCGTGTCATGATGATTAACATTCCTGCCAAGTAATTTTACAATATATCTAGAAATAACAAAGCCATTGGCCATGTTTAAGCTTCGGACCTTTTGTCGACCTTTAATATCCATATACGACCTTGACCATGGAGGTACGTACCTGGGTTTTGCATGAAAAACATCGGATTCGTCGTCTCATAGTAGTTAACGTTTCTGCCAAGTTATTTCGAAATTCATCCAGAAATACGAAAGTTATTAACCGTGTTTAAGTTTCGGACCCTTTTTTAACTTTGACCTCTAAGTACGACCTTGACCTTGGATGTTCGGACCTGTGTTTTTGTGCGTGACACATTGTCATACGATGGTAAACATTTCTGCCATTTACTTTCAAAATCTATCCAGAAACATGAAAAATAATGACCATGTTTAACATTCGGACCCTTTCTTTCGACATATGTCTTCTATGTACGACCTCGACCTTGGATGTTCGGACCTATGTTTGCGCGAGACACATTATCTCATGATGGTTAATATTTTGGCAAGTAATTTCAAAATCTATCCAGAAATAAGCAAGTTATTGACCATGTTGAAGTTTCGAACCTTTTCTTCAATATTTGATCTCAAAGTTCGACCTTGACCTTGGAGGTACGGACCTGTGTTTTACGTGTGACATTGATCTCCGTACCTGGGTTTTGCGCGAGACAAATCGGACATATTGTTTCCTGATGGTGAACATTTCTGCCAAGTAATTTTAAAATCTATCCAGAAATTACACAAAGTTATTGACCATGTTAAAGTTTCGGACCTTTTCTTTTACATTTGACCTCTAAATACGACCTTGACCTTTCTGCCAAGTAATTTCGAAATTTATTCAGAAATAAGAAAAATATTGAACGTGTTAAAATTTCTGACCCCTTTTTTCACGACCTTGACCTTTGAGGTTTGGAGCTGGGTTTTGCGCGTGACACATTGTCACATGATGGTTATTATTTCTGCCAAATAATTTCAAAATCCATCCAGAAATAAAAAAAAAAGTCATTGACCGTGTTTAAGTTTTGGACGGACGAACAGGTGCAAAAGTGGGGGTATACAAATCGACTATTGGAAGAAGAACAAGTTCGAATCAGTCATGGTAAACATTCCACTGTTTTTCCAGCCTCAATGTAATGCTTTCTGTAGGAGCTGAGTTAGAAAACAAGAGGGCCAAGCTGGCCCTGTATCGCTGACCTGTCACCAGATGATCATAAGCAATGTTTGGAAAACAAGAGTTGGCATTAGATGCTGGACTTTTGAGTCAGTGGTCCCCTGTGACAATACAGAGCTTACTTGTATGCCACTATTTGGACACATTGTGGACACTGATAGTCAGTTCCTAGTGCACCAGTAAGAGATGAAGCGGCTCAGTCTTACTAACAATATAATACCTGAACCTTCTGGTTTCAGACGAGAAGATTTTTAAAGATTTTCCCTATGTAAGTCTATGTAAAACCGGTGGGCCCCGGCGTGAGGGAATTTTTGGCACCAGGGACAATCTTCTACTAGAGGTTAGCTAGATGAAGCTTCATACCAAACACCAAAGACCTGGGCCATCTGGTTTCAAATGTAAAGATTTTATATGGTTTCCTATATAAGTCAATGTAAAACCAGTGGGCCCCGGGTGAGGCTATTTTTGACCCCCGGTTATAATATGCACACTCTTGGTAGAGGTTCCTCTTGGTAGAAGTCCACTAGACAAGGCTTCATACCAAATATCAAAGACCTGGGACTTCTGGTTTCAGACAGGGAGATTTTTAAAGGTTTTTTCCTGTATAAGTCTATGTAAAACCGGTGGTCCCTGGCGCCGCGGCATTATTCACCCCAGGGCTATAATTTGAACAACATTGGTAGAGGCCCACTTGATACAACTTCATGTCAACTTTCAAACAAATGGGTCATCTAGTTTAAGACAAGAAGATTTTTACATGTTTTCCCTATATAAGTCTATGTAAAACCAATGGGCCCCGGCGCGGGGGCATTTTTGGCCCCAGTGCTATAATTTTAACAATCTTACTGCTAGATACTAGATACATCTTCATACAAAATAGCAAATACCTGGGCCATCTGGTTTCAGACAAGAGGAGTTTTAAATGTTTTCCCAATATAAGTCTTTGTAAAACCGATGGGCCCACGCGCGGGAACTGTTCTGGCCCCAGGGCTATAATTTTAACAATCTTGGTAGCGGTCTATTAGACAAAGCTTCATTCCAAATATCGAATTCCTGGGCCTTTTGGTTTCAGACAAGGAAATTGTTAAAGGGGTTCCCTATATAAGTCTATTTAAAACCAGTGGGCCCTAGCGCGAGAGCATTTTTGGCCCAATAGCTATAATTTGAACAATCTTGGTAGAGGTCCAATAGATACAACTTCATACCAAATATCAAAGACCTGGGCCATCTGGTTTCAGAAAAGAAGATTTTCAAGGTTCCCTATATACGTCAATGTAAAACCGGTGGGACCCAGCGCGGGGGCATTTTTGGCCCGAGGGCTATAATTTGAATAATCTTGGTAGAGGTCCAATAGATAAAGCTTCATACCAAATATCAAAGACCTGTGCCTTGCGGTTTAAAACAAATAGACTTTTATAGATTTTCCTAAGTCTATGTAAAATCGGTGGGCATTTTTGTCCCCAGGGCTATGATTTGAACAATATTGGTAGTGGTCCACTAGATACAACTTCAAACAAAATATCAAACACCTGGGCCATCTGGTTTCAGACGAGAAGTTTTTTAAAGGTTTTCTCTATATAAGTCTTTGTAAAACCGGTGGGCCCCGGCACATGGCCAATTTTGGCCCCAGGGCTTCTTGGGAGAGGTCCACTAGATGAAGCTACATACCAAATATCAAAGACCTGGGCCTTGCGGTTTCAGAGAAGAAGATTTTTCTAAGTTGTCATTAAAATATCTATTTTTAGCTCCTGGTACCTAGATGTGAAACGGACCGGAGCCATTTGAACAACTTTGAAAGGGAACCACCTAAGGATCATTCCCTTGAAGTTTGGTCAAAATCCGATCAGTGGTTTAGGAGGAGATGTCGTTTGAAGAAATTGTTTACGGCCACACGGGCGCACTGACGACGGACGAAAAGTGATCACAAAAGCACACCTTGTCACTACATGACAGGTGAGCTAATAAAAAGAAACATAACGAAAGCACGCCTATACAAATACATTGTAAATTTTACCGCCGAAAAATACGAATGTTTTAAGATACAATACAATGCAATACAATATCTTTATTGTTTCGTCCCCACCTTTGGGATATTCACAACATATTCTATAAAACAATGCAATATGGCATGCAATAATTACACAATGTAACGATATATACTTAATGGGCACGCAGCGCCGAAACGTCGAATCAACGCTAATTCGTTGTCGCGACAACGAATCAGCACCAATTCCACTACGTCTACACGTCCGAGAAATGAAAAACCCTTCAAACCCCACCTTTAGAGAAAACTGGGTATACTTTAGACTTAAGATCTTCGACCAAAAACACCAGCCTTGGGTACTCGTTGGAACCGCCTCAATGACGCGGCCCCAACGAGCACCACTGCCCAAGTTCCATGCAAAGGTAAAAAATCAGCGCATATTTTATCTACAAACCAGTCTTTTTGGGAGCATGAGAGAATGCACTATGGCGTACGGACGTGCTACCGCAAGATGAAAAAATGTGATAATTTTCTTATTTCTGCTCTAAAATAAGAAAAATAAGGTATACCCCTGTAAACCCCAGTCTAACTGTTGGTGTTCTTTTGCTCCAGCATTTTAGTGGTATCTTGCTGTCGAGTCCTCACCGTTGTTTCATCTCTGTGGTTGTTTGATTTTGGTGTTCACGGAGATGTTGCACTGATGAATTAGGAGGCCTTCGTGCGGACTGAACAAATTATTTGTCTTAATAGCGACGGAAGCTTTAATCGCTTTAAGGGCGAGGATTGTGGCCACGTAAAATCGATTTAAGCCCCCCCCCCCCCCCCCCAACAAGTGGAATTCGTTTCCGCTGACAGTTCCAAGCCGGTACTTCTGCCGCGGTTTATTTTTGATGTGGTTTGTCTTTGGGTGTTTGTGTCGCTTATATTATTTAATTTTGGATAGCCTATTGGCCATTTTGTGGGAAAGTAACTGTCCTTTTGGTTTTCCGCTATTGATGTTTCCATTAGCGTCTGTTGTTTCATATTTGTGTTTCTTTCCCTTTGGTGTCTCTGATAGGTGCTGTGGGTTAATTGTATCGATTCCTGATCATTGCCACCACTTCTACTTTACCATATAAAAGTGGACCAAATAGATCTGGAAAAGAAGCTTTTTTAGTTTTGTACCATATCGGGGCTTGGCGGCCATCTCGGTCATGTGACCTGGAGCAATCAAACAAACTTTCATTCCTTCATTGGCAGGAGGTTACACATGAAATTAAATTAAAATTGCCCCACCAATTTAGAGAAACTGTCCTTTGAAATGTCAATGGCCCTGCAATCCAAATGAACTTGGGCCAGGCTCGCCGAATGACCTTGACCATAAGCATTTATATGCATTCATTTTGTACCTACTCACATGTCACCCACCCCAATAGTTTTCGAAAAATGTATTGTTTTACCCTTTTCCTCATCCAAAAGCCTATGGAACAAAATTTGAAGTTGCCTTAAATAGGTCAAGGTCCACCTATGCTAATGATCTTGCAACCTTAATAGTGCTCAGTGACCAAATGTTACTTAAGTTTCAAGAAAATTGACATAGTGACTGTGGAGTAGGATATTTTTAAGGTTTTTACCATACGGCATGGCGGCAAGCTTGACCATGTGACCTGAACTTCGTTACCCTATTGTCAGGGGCTTGGCTCAGCATACTTTGAGAAAATGTCCTTTGAACTATCGATGGCTCTGCTATCCAAGCGACCTTGGGACAAGGTCGCCGTATTTCCTTTACGTGTAGGATCCATGGACACTCATTTTGTACCTGCCCTGATGTCATTAATCATACACTATGTTTCGAAAAATGCATTGCTTTACCCTTTACCAAGAGCTTATGTGTAATGAGCTCTTGCATCTACCATTGAAAAGCCGAAGGGCCCTAATTTTACCATGCAGTAAAAATACGTAAAAAAAACAGCCTGGGGCATTAATTTCGGCAATTTTTGTAGTACTCCATCACACGATGGTTTACAATTATATTCCCAGCGGTTATGGAGAAGAAGATTTTTCAAGGTTTTAAGATAAAAATTTGTGATAATTTTCTTATTTCTGGTCAAAAATAAGAAAAATAAGGTATACCCCTGTAAACCCCCAGTTTTACCGTGGGTTTCAAGGGGGTCAAAATTATATAGTTGTATTTTCGTGATCACACTCGTATTCATTTTACTTGAAACGCCGAGGGCTCGCTTCATAAAACATATATGAAGTGACCATCCATTTGAGACCCTGACGTTTAAAAAACAATGTGAAAGGTCTTCGGGACTTCATAAACTAATTACGACTATTTGGTGGTAATTTAGCGTTAATCACCGGTCATTATGAGAAATATTTATTAAATGCTAAATAGATGTGACATGATAGTGTGAAGTCTGGTTAAGGGTTGTTGTAGCACTGTAAGCGAAACATAGTCACTCTGCTATTTGTGGATCGATTCTTTTATCAGTCAACCCAAAGCTACTAACTACAGAAACATCCGACTTGCTACCGTCCACATGATTCGCTGACCAAGCAAAAATCCAGGTAATAGTTATTTATAACATTGCTGTTCTTCTCCCTGTGACGTCAGAGTGTGAGTAATCTGTAAAATCTAAACAGCTCTGGTGTACTGGTTCAATGGCAAACAGTGAAGACCCTGATCAGACACCGCAGACTGTTTGCTAATAGTACATGTAATATAGGGTTAAACGAAACAGTCTAAGTCCTTTTACAGGACCATTTTCCCATCCTGCACTCAGAGACAATCTACTCGCCAGTGCTTTGATTAATTCCGCAATGTGTCCAATCTTTTTCTGCATATATTATTTGCACCAGCTCATTATCGCAATGACACAAGCACGAAAGCATTTTAATACTCGCATACGCGTAGAAGCCTTCACACAGCTAGCACGCAATAGCAGGTCAATCTCGGGCCAAGAGCGAAACGACGTTGTCAAGTCGTATCGCTGCCGGTCCTACGTTGGCCCGAAAGTCTTTGCTGGCTGGTAGTTAGCTTCAAGCAAGAAGTCATGCGTCAAGTCATAGTTCAATCATAGTTAGTTTCCTCGAAACAAACGCCTCATTGAGGTTGAGTATGATTTTTAGCATGAATAAGGAAAACAATGTATTCCGTGGTAAACCCGCATTTTCTCTACCTCTCATACAGCTTCAAACAAGCAGTCATGCGTCAAGCCATAGTCCAAGCATAGAGCTTTTTTTCCTTGTAACAAACGCCTCATTCAGGTGTCTCTATATTTTTAGCAAGAATAAGGAACGATAACCTCACGAAAGCATGCCTATATGAGCCCCGTCAAGCGAATTTGTGTCTTCGAGCATTCCGTCATGACAAATTTTAACTGCGCATGCCCAGCCATTCAGAAGGGCCAGGGATATGGCTTTCTGTCTGAAGGTTCCTCTAGATTCACTGCTTGTATGAGCGAGCAGCGAAGGTTCTGACGAGACTGCGCGAATGCGCAGGCTCGCCTGAATCTTCGCTGCTCGCAAAGGCGATAAGTACCAAAATCGCTTGACGGGGCCCATATTCACCTTATTTGCATTATCTGCTGGTTCCTTGTCTGAACGTTATCAGTGTTGGAAAAACAGGTAACCAGACCCCCCTGACCTTAAAAGGTCAGGGGGTCTGGTTACCTGTTTTACCAATACTGACAATGTGCAAGCTGGGAGCCAGCAAATAATGCAAATATGGTGAATAATTCTGCCCCACTTTGAACCCCAATCATGCGGGACAATTGTTATCCATTTAATTACCTGTGTCCGATTAAAGTTACGCGACAAAATATAAAGAAGTTAAATATGACATAAATTTTAGCATTACTTCGCTAGATAGCGAAAATGTGGTTTAAGATTATATAAATTCAATATCTTGCCGTTAATTTGAAGATAATTTTATATATATTTGATCAAATTAAGATTGGTCAATTTTAGAATAAAAATAGGACCCTATGTCTAATGTATTTCAATAGTAAATTAGCAAAAATACGCGACAGTATCTGATTTTAAACTGCAGTAATTAAAACATTCATTCTGCAATGAAAATGTACGGAAGCGTAAAAGTCTCATTAGATCACGACATATATGTCATCATCCCAGGAAATTATATGTTGAGATAAAGATTTATTCGTCAGAAGTGAAGAGAATTACCTTCACTTATAAACTTGTTTATGCATTTTTGTTGTTAGATGATCTCGAGATGTATATTTATTATACGTATGTATGGAAACGACAATTTAACATAGTATTTATTGCATTTCGAAATTAGAAAAACATTTTATAGCTAAATAAAAAATGTTGAGATACACTTATTTGTCATCTTCTTCCACAAATATATTTTGGCATGGCATTGTATTTCTCAAGATCTTTTGGAATTTATCTTATGTTATCTATATATATGCGCTCATTTTGAAATAAAATACCCATTATCCTGAAACTTTAAATGAATTTCTAGCGTCATTAGTCTATGTGCAAGAGACAAGAACCATAACTGTGGCTTTACTACTTTCTGAATTATGGCCCTTTGAACAATGAAAACGATGGTTTTAAGTTATTCCGTTATCTTAATTGTTTGAAATGCTAAGCATAATTAAGCAATTTGAAGAAGGCAAGGGCCATAACTCTGGCTTAACTTCTCTTGGCGTGACAGCCCTTTGGACAATGAACACAGTGGTATTCGTTATTCCCTGTGTCTGTCATTGTTTGATATATTTTCATCAAACTTTACAGAACTGAAGGTCACCATAGGATGAAGTAGATGTGCAAAGGACAAGAACACTCTGACTTCACTACTTTTTGGAATTATGGCCCGTTTAACATCGAAAGTAGTGGTTTTGTTTATAACGTATGCCTCATATGTAATTTGAAAGTATTGTTTTCGATATGTTTCGATATTTCATGACCCTTTACAGAAATTAAAGCACCTTAAGACGAGATGCAGAATTCAGGAACCATAATTAATATTTCCTCATTTCGTGAGTTATGGCCCTTTGAGCTCTTTTAAATGGTTACTTTTTTCCTGCCCCAATGCTGTTCTGTAATTTGGGATTTTCATTTCAAAAGTAGTAAAACAGTTCTTGTTTTCTGAAAATCGTCTCATGCGGCTTTACATTTCGGCAAAGTTTCATGAAAATATCTCCACTCGTTTTCAACTTACAGAGCGTATACGAGTAAATAAAAAAAATGTATTCAATATTCAGAAGGCCATTACTACATAACCAAGCAACCAAGTATTATGGTTCTTGTCTTCCATATGCAATCATATAGTGATTTTCAGTTCTGTAAAGTTTCAAGAAAATGCATGAGACGGTTATAAGGTAACTCAAGGAATAACTAACCACTGTTTTCGTTTTTCAACGGGTCATATTTTCAAAAGTAGTAATGAGTCAGAGTTATGGCCCTTGTTTTCTGCATATCGTTTTGCATTTTTGTTAAAACACTGTTTTCATTGTTCAAAGGGCCATATTTCCGAAAGTTGTAAAGTAAGAGTTATGGTTCTTTAAATTTCTTCAACACGTCGCTTTGCACATCTGTTAAATCCACGCTTTTCACTGTACCATGGACCATGGTTCCGAAAAATGTAAAGTCAGAGTTATGGTTCTTGTCTTCGGTACATTGCCTGATTGTGCTTTGCTTTAATTTAAATTTCAGAATAATAGGTTATTCTTTCTAAAATGACCACATATAAATAAGAATCATAAGATAAATTTTCAAAAGATCTTCAGAAACATAATGTCTTGTCAAAATACATATTTGGAAAAAGATGACAAATATGTACTTCTTAACATCTTTTATTTAGCTATAAAATGTCTTTCTTAACTCGAAATGCAATAAATGCCATGTTAAATTATCGTTTCTATACATACGTATAATAAATATACATCCCGAGATCATCTAACACTAAATATGCAGAAACTAGTTAATAAGTGAAGATATTTCTCTAAACTTCTGAAAATTAAATCTTTATCTGAATATAAAATTTCCTGGGATTGTGACATATATGTCGTGATCTAATGAGACGTTTGCGCTTCCGTAAAAATGTGACTGAACATGTAAATAGAAAAATGATTTTTCTTTCCTCCAATGTTAAATTTGAGAAAATCAAATAAAAACAAATTGGGTTATTTTGAAGTTGTTTTAATTTTTTCGGGATTTTCGGAGCTGGAAAAACTGCCAGTACAGGTAAGGTCCCTTGATTTGATATGAGGCATGATGATCCCAATAGTCCCGTATGTTTATATAGTAAAACTGGGGTTTACAGGGGTAAACATTATTTTTCTGATTTCTGCTCCAACATATAAATTGTTGATC
Source organism: Lucinisca nassula (assembly GCA_963580285.1). NCBI lineage: Eukaryota > Metazoa > Mollusca > Bivalvia > Lucinida > Lucinidae > Lucinisca > Lucinisca nassula. The sequence goes on along the minus strand of OY757021.1, from coordinate 107,783,472 downwards.
CTCGATGAGACGGTTCTTACGTCTACCAGCAATCTATATATTGAGCAGAAACAAGAAAAAAATCACAATTTTTCATCTTAAATTTTTCTTTTCTTTTTTTCGGCGATAACATTTACTTTATATTTGTATAGGCGTGTTTTCGTAATGCTAGTGAATTCCGTGGTAAACGCTTTGCTCTACATAAAGTGGGGTATACAAGTTTATTCATTGCTCGGACTTGTAACATATGGCGCAGGAAGTGAGGCTGGATGCGGATGGGGGCCTATTTGGACGAAACGATATTGTTAAACAAATATTTTGGCTGTTTTCACTCTTGCGCGTATGAATTCATTTTTGCTCAGCGGCCGTCAAGAATAGTATATCCTTGAGTAGAGTGCGAGAAAAGAATTATGTAATTACTTTCATTTTTGTACAGTACAAAATTCCGCTGTTAAGACCATCCACTGAAATTGAGACTAATTCTTTTTTTTTTTTTTTTTTTTTTTTAGCTTATTTAGTAGGTTGTAGTTATTCTTTCATGGTGTTTTCTTCATACACTGTCCTCTGGCTAGAGACCACTTTTGAACTGTCCGAAAGGGGCCACCTTTGTAAATGTTGAAAAGTGGTCTTCAAGACCACTTTTGAAAAGTGCCGAAAGTGGCCTTAATAAAGGGGTTTTACTGTATTTGTGCCAACTTAACTGGCGCTGTGTTTTCACTCTTGTGCGTGTCTGTCATTAAGAATTGTATTACTTGAAAAAGAATAAATTACCACGTGATAATTGAGCCCCGCCAAGCGAATTTGTGTCTTCGAGCATTCCGTCATGACAAATTTAACTGCGCATGCCCAGCCATTCAGAGGGGCCAGGGATATGGCTTTCTGTCTGAAGGTTCCTCCTGATTCACTGATTGTATGAGCGAGCAGCGAAGGTTTTGGCGAGACTGCGCGGATGCGCAGGCTCGCCTGAACCTTCGCTGCTCGCATAGGCGATAAGTACCAAAATCGCTTGACGGGGCCCAATTAATGTTTAACAGATGGACTTCTAAAATGTATTCGTTCCAACTTAACAAGCGCTCTTATAACACTTTTGCTGACATATTCGTTACATGTAGTACAATGGTTAATCCATCTTTTTTTCACAGATGTTAATGTGCATGTTATTTACATAAAAAATATAAAAACTCATAAACAAGATATTCAGATAAGGGTGTGTTCAGAATATAAATTTTCACATTTTTCACATATTATGTCTACTACAAAATACAGTAAAATTCCTCTATAAAGACCACCTTTGGAACTGTTCAAAAGTGGTCTTAAAGACCACTTTTGAACAGTCCCAAATGTGGTCTTTGACCAGAGGACACTGTGGCCAGAAAACACAAAGAAATACTAAGTGTATCCTTCAAAATAAGCTTTTAGAAGCAGAATAAGTATTAATTTTAGGTGGTCTTAATAGCGGAATTTCGTACTAATTGTATATAAAACAGAAGGGAAATGCCTAGAACAATAAAACCTCGGTCATCTCAAGCCAATAAAAGAGTTAACGACACCAAGACACCGACGGCGTACAGCAGTATACATTTCATAAGCAACTGCAAACCAATCTCCGCCTTGGGACAACCAGCAGAACAGCCACTGGCGGGGACGAGGGGGTGAGGGATGCGGGCTACAACTCCGGATTTTATGTAATACTAACCCTCGCCCTCGTTTTCAGTCCAGACGTAATATTAACAAGTCGACGCGCGGAGGAACCCAAGCACGTACGTATATAGGAAACATATGGTATGATACAACTATTAACAAGTCGACGCGCGGAGGAACCCAAGCAAGTACGTATATAGGAAACATATGGTATGATACAGGTTCGTGTACACGTATCCATGAATTCAGGTTCAGGATCAACCCATATAAGGATAGCGTCCAACTTTTCGGACATTGGTAAACAGTGTAGACCCTAATCAGACGCCGCAGAACGCGGCGTCTGATCAGGGTCTACTCTGTTTGCTTAAAGTGGATACATTTTTTGTTAAATCGACCACAAACAAAACAAAAATTGGAACATGGGCCACTCCAAACTCATAGGATTGGTCGTGTGCCGGCTCCCTATATATTAAGTAAACAAGTAAAAAGGAACACATGCCTATTTCCAGCGAGCCCATTCCCGTATAAAATCAAAGTACTGAAAGTACTAATAGAAGGTGACGGTAGAAAACTGCTAGTTTTAACATTGGGCCACATCATTTCATTTATCTTTTCTTCTTTTTTTATTTTTAAAACAGGTTTTGTATGATTTTAGTAAAGTGAGGAGAAAAACACGGTGCCATGGAACTGCATGTCCATTAGATGGCAGACCACAGAGGGGAGTCCAAGACGGACCTGGCAAGATGGTGGTGGTCGCTTCCTTTTGCTCAGCAGCTGGTGGCTGTGGTCTTTCGACCACATCACCTGTAAAAACAGCCTGGAAGAAGTTCAAGGATCTCTTTCCGCCATTTCTAGTTCAAGGCATGTGACCTTGTGTACAGTTCTTGTGTGCAGAGTGCAATGCTCCATCCCAGTGAGACTCGGCCATTGACAAAGTCAAACCTCCAATGTCTGCAGTAGAATGACAGGGCAATGATCAGACAGATCTACAATGTCAAGCCCCAAGACACTCAGGTCCAGTGAGTTACATGTACTTGAGGACCTGGACCTTATCCTGAAGGAGAGAAGACTCCACTGGTATGGATATGTAGAACATTCCAATGGTGCAATAAAGATGGCCTGTGACAACCACATACAGGTGGATGAAAAACGTGAGCCTGGGAGGCCCAAGATGACCTGGAAACAGCTGAAAGTGAGAGATTGCAGAGTTGAATCTCTCAGCTATCAACATGATAGACACACCTGGAGATCTGCCATGAGTGCAGTAAGCCAGCTAGCTGGAAGGGGGCTCATATGACTTATGGATGTTGCGTCTGTACCTCATGATTCAGCAAGTCCTCAAGGTGTCCCATTTTTTATGAATTTGACACTACAATGTATTCATCATTGGGGAGGGCCTTTTATTTTTAATATATAGGAAAATATTCTGAGCAAAATTGTGGATATTTGTCATATATATTACTGACATGTTTACCGGCTCCCTATCTATTAAGCAAACAATTACATGTAAAAAGGAACACATGCCTATTTCCCGTGTGCCCATTCCCGTATAAAATCAAAGTACTGAAATTACTAATAGAAGGCGATGGTAGAAAACTGCCTGTTTTAACATTGGGTCATATCATTTCATTTCATTTATCTTTTCTTCTTTATTTAATTTTTAAAACAGTCAATGGTTTTGTATGATTTTAGTAACGTGAGGAGAAGACAAATGAAATGCCAAAAACAAAATTGAGGATCGAACGGTGCATGTTGTGAATCCCTTCTTGTATCAATGAGAATAATTCTGGAGACTCTTACATACATAGACTCTAGCAAACAAGATAATTTACTCAACACTTTATACCTGCTAGGCTAACCCAAATGGCTTTCTTACACCAATATTCTATACAAGTCTTTCACTGGCTCGTTTTTAACTGAGGATTCGATCACAAGTCTAAATATTTGTTGATAACTATGTTTTGTCAAGTCTTTGAAAGACGTCCGTCGACCCAGTGAATCCTGGGTTGAACAAGAGGGCCATAATGGTCCTGGATCGCTCACCTGATCCGTATTGAAGAGATAAAGTGGTTGGCAATATAAGGTGGAGTGGATGGTTTTAGCCATTTTGAGCCCATTCCTGAGGCGAAATCTTCATCAGTGTCCTCAAGATGCGAAGGAGACAGCGTATAGGGGACTTGTTCGTCCAATCTTGGAATATGGCAGTTGCATCTGGGACCCAAGTGGAGTGGACCTTAATGAAGAAATTGAAAACGTTCAGAATAGAGCTGCTAAATTTGTAACAGGAAATTGTTGCTTTAAAACTGGGAGCATGACTGGAGTTCTAGGAAAATTAAGATGGGAGTCTCTCAAGAAAAGGAGAAGAGACAGTAGGCTCATACTCGTATACAAAGGTCTAAAGGGTGCTGCCAGCATTCCAACAGATGGCCTTGTTCCCCCAGCTAGGCACTGTAGAAAGCACCATTCAATGACGTTTCAGACCCATACTGCAAGAACTGACATTTATAAAGAATCGTTCTTCCCCCCGAATCATTAGAGATTGGAATGCCCTTCCCGATTCGATTATTTCGAAAGCTGAAGGTGCTGAGGATTGTGTAGTTAAGTTTACCTCTTTGGTTAGAGCTAGAGACTACCCATATCACAGGTCCTGGTGTATGAATGTCATTTGACGTGTCACCAGTAACAATTCTGATTCTGATTCTGTTGCGAGTGACCCAAGGAACATTCCTGTGAAATTATTTCCAAATCAGTCTACCTATTTGTACGACCCGCAGAAAAAGCGACCGACTGAAGTCGGTTGATTTTCTAAGAGTGCCCTAAAATCACCGTGTCATTCTGTCATTCGGTCTTTCTGTCAGTCTGTCAGTCTGTCTGTCCGTCCGTAATCCGTTTGTGAAAATTGGTGATAGTGACTTAACCGCTTGGAATATTTAAACAATTTTTGGCATACTGATAGATATCAATGAGATCTAACCAATGGACTTGCGATATATTACATTCCTTTTAGTATAGCCTCGCCGAGGCGAAAAATGTGAAAATTTTCGAACTGCTTCTCCTCGGAAACCGTTCGGCCGATTGAAGTCAAATTTCATATGGAGCCTCTATGGGATGGGGAAACCAGAATTTGCTCATGGGGTCCAGGTCACATGACCAAAATGGCGGCCAAGCCATATATGGCCTGTCTGTCTGTCCGTCCGTAACCCGTTTGTGAAATTTGGTGATAATGACATAACCGCTTGGAATATTTAAACAATTTTTGGCATACTGATAGATATCAATGAGATCTAACCAATGAACTTGCGAAATATTACATTCCATTTAGCATAGCCTCGACGAGGCGAAAAATGTGAAAATTTTCGAACTGCTTCTCCTCGAAAACCGTTGGGCCGATTGAAGTCAAATTTCATATGGAGCCTCTATGGGATGGGGAAAACCAAGATTTCCTCATGGGGTCCAGGTCACATGAGCAAAATGGCCGCCAAGCCATATATGGTAAAAACCCTTCAAAAATAGTCTTCTCCAGAACCACTGGGCAGATTTCCACGAAACTTGACAAATAGCATCTGGGACGTAGGCCCATCATAAATTGTTAAAATGGTGACCCTGGGTTGACCTTGACCTTCTTTGCGCCTAGGTCAAACTTTGACACATATGCTTTTGTATTGGTAAAGTGAGAATGCATTTTATCCTGCAAACGATTCAGAATACAGTACTTAAGTATAAGATATATTTTTGCTCCTAACGATAAGGCGCATTTATTGGGGGGAACCGTTTTAGGTCCAGGTCACATGACCAAAATGGCCGCCATACCCATATACGGTAACACTCATAAAGCTAAAAGCATCCGGCGGGTCGTGCACTTCAGCTGAAGCACTGGTTTAGTAGTAGAAGTCATTTTAAAGCTTGTGTATTGTTTCGTTTTGGTAGCTTTTATGTTCAGTGGAGCGAAACTATTTTGGGCAACTGTCAGAGGGTCACCCATGGAAAATTCCTTCCAAATTTTTTTCTTTCTGGGTATGAAGTCTTTTCAAAGTTCTCTTCTAAAGAGCTGACTTGTTGCCTCCACTTCTATTTTGTATGTTACTATCTGGGCACCTTCCGGACATTGAGGGCCATGTCCTAGTGCATGGAGATGAATTTGCTCAGCATCGCATAAACAAGTCCGTAAAATGAACCCCACAACCCCCACTTTATATAGAGAAAACTGGGTTTATGTGGGTATACATTATTTTTCTTATTTCTGCTCCAAGACATAGGCTGTGGATACTCGTTAGAAACGCCTCACTGAGGCGGTTCTAACGAGAACCCTCAACCTATGTTTTGAACATATATAACAAAAATATCAAGGATTTTCATCGGAAGTAGCCATTTTGGAGATGTGAAAATGCACAATGTCGCACGGGTGAGTAATTGTAATGGTCTAGCTTACAATGCCTCAACTTAAAATGCCTCGCTGTGGAAGGGGGTGTGGTGGGACAAGAATTGGCATAAAATGCTAGACAAATGAGTCGTTGGTTCCCTTTGACAATACAGAGCTAACTTGTATGTCACTATCTAGACATATTGTCAGGTCCTAGTGCAGCAGAGGTGAAGCGGCTCAGTTTTATTAATAATGTCACATGGTGACAAAGGAAGGGGTGGTTATGGGTCAGTGGTTCCCTTTGGCAATACAGAGCTGACTTGTTTGTCACTGTCTAGGCACCTTGTGGAAATTGATGGTCATGTCCTAGTGCACCAGACAGAGATGAACCGGTTCAGCCTTAACCCTATATAAAACAAGTGGGCTCCGGGCAGGTCCATTTTTGACACGATGTGGTTATAATTTGGACAATCTTGGTAGAGGGCAACTAGAGGAAGCTTCATTCCAAATATCAAAGACTTGGACCTTCTGGTTTCAGACGAGAAGGTATTTAAAGATTTTCAGTATGTAAATCTATGTAAAACCCGTGGACCCTGAGGCGGGACCATTTTTGATTCCAGGGCTTTGATTTGAATAATCTTGGTAGAGGTCACCCACATGAAACTTCAAGAAAAATATCAAAGACCTGGGCCTTTGGGTTTCAGAGAAGAAGATTTTAAAGGTTTTCCATATATGTCTATGTAAAACCGGTGGGGCAACCTTTGGCCCCGGGACTATAATTTACACAGCATAGTAGAGGACAACCAGATGAAGCACCATACCAAATATCAAAGACCTGGGCCTTCTGGTTTCAGACAAGAAGATTTTTAAAGGTTTTCCATATATAAGTCAAAGTAAAACCAGTGGGCCCCAGGGCGGGGCTATTTTTGACCCAAGGGTTATAATTTGAACAATCTTGGTAGAGGTCTGCTAGATGAATCTTCACACCAAATATCAAAGACCTGGCGCAAGGACTATAATTTGAATAATCTTGATATAGGTCCACAAAACGAAGCTTCATACCAAATATCAAATATCTGAGCCTTATGGTTTCATACAAGAAGATGTTTGAAGATTTTCCCCAGATATGTCTATGAAAACCAGTGGGTTACAGGGCGGGGGCATTTTTGATCACAGGGCTATAAATCGAACAATCTTGATAGAGGTAGTTCTACACAAGATATCAATCAACTCAGCCTTCTGGTTTCTGACAAGACGATTTTAAAGGCTTTCCCAATTTAAGTCAATGTAAAACCAAAGGGCCCCGTGGCGGGGACATTTTTTGGCCCCCAGGGCTATAATTTGAAGTCAGAAAGTCCATTGGTCTCATAGGGTGGCAGGGCTTTAAATTCCATTTCATCTCAATTCTCAGTGTTAGATAAAAGTCCTACGAAATTGGAAGCACGTCTATACAGTTTTGTTTATTTGTTTGATTTCAGGTTTAACGCCCCGTCAACAATTTATAGGTCATTTTAGAGACGTTGCTTCCAATTTTGTCTGATTTTTACCCGACACTGAGATGAAATGGCATGTCAGCCCCTGCCGCACAATGCAACCAATAGAGTTTATATGCATGGATGGTCCAAAGCGTACCACTTTTCCTGGTCAGGCTTAGAATTTGAACCTTTCAGCTGTCTATATACCATGCAGTACTCATGTTCGGTCGATTTCAGCTGTGCGTGGAAGCATCATGCAGCCCAATCTGTTTCCTCAAGCCCGGTGGGCGGGGCGTTATACAGCCTTGACGGGGACGTTAAACGTCAAATAAAAAAAAATCAAATACACCTCTGTAAAAATGGAAATATTCAGATACAGAAAAAGAGGAAACAAAATCTGATATTTGCTGACCTCGGCTCAAAAAAGGAACAAAAAAAACAACAAAAAACAAAGCTCGCGAACTCATCAGAACGGCCTCTACAAGGCGGTTTAACAAGCATCCACCGCCCGGAATAAATATGTAATACCCGTACTGTAAACGTGAAGATTCAGGAGTTTAAGTTATAAAGTCATATTTTTCTGATGGTTTACATGTGTATATTCATGCAAAAGTGAAGGTAACTTCGCTCTATCTGTAGTATAGCAGGTCGTAGTATTCCATTCATACTGTCAACTCATTCATTGAATTATTAATCCGCAATCTAGATTTTGAGCGAGTTCAGTTGACGTACTAGATTTAACAAGAGTTAACTTGACTTGCATCAAAACGAGTAGGAATATTGCGACTGCTAGAGTTAGCTTGGTATGAGAGTTGAAAGCCTTGTATAGCAACAACGAATACGGTGGACAGTGGAAAACTGTAAGTTAAATGCAATCCGAAAATCGATAATTTCCAACTATTTGAAATTTTTGCCAAGTGTTGGAAAAATCACGCCCAACTTGAAAACATGTTTTTACTTTCGATTTACTCGACATTTTCTTGCCATCAGTTGAGTTCTCGATCTGAATCAGAATCGTTACTGGTGACGCATCAAATGACATTCTTCCATAACGACCTGTGAGAACCTAGCTCTCGCCAAAGAAGTAAACATAGCTACAGTATCCTCTGCACATTCCGCGGATGAAATAACCGAATATGGAAGTGCATTCATGTCTCTATTTTTTGGTTCCCTTGTAGATGTCAGTTCTTACAGAGGACACATGAAAAGCCCCTGATTTGTATGTTCTCGGAGATGTTACACTGATGAGTTAGGAAGCCTTCACGCGGACTAAACAAAATTAGTGTATCCCGCGACAGAGGTAAGGGCGAGGATTATGGACATGCAAATCGATATAAGCCCCCCCCCCCCCCCCAGTGGAATTCTTTCCACTGACCGTTCCAAGGCGGTTCTTATGTGGCGGTTTATTTATGCTGTTGTTTGTTACTTACTGTGTATCACTTGTGTCTTTTTATTTTGGATGGCCATTTGGCCATTTTGTGGGAAAGTCACTGTCCTTATGGCCTTCCTTTGCTTAGGTTTCCATTATGGTCTGGTCGCTTCATGTTTGTGTTTCTTTCCCTTTGTGTCTTTGATGGATGGAGTAAGTTGATTGTATCGATTCCTGATCTTTGTTTTACTTCTACTTAGGTCATGTCAAAGTTGTGAATCGAGACCAATCTTAACTACTGGGTTAATTTTACGGATTTTTACTCCGAATTTAGTTGTTTGTGTAATTGGCTTTCTCAGTTTGTCAATCTGCATATCATTTTCACCTATCAAACGATACATGCGCGTCTATTCATTTTTTCTTGAAGCATAGGAGTGATTCGTCATCGAGGGGCTCCAGTGTCGATTGACATACGAAGCATCACCTTCTAAAAAATCAGAAAATTGTTTAAACAGAACCAAAGACGCATCTTAAGGCCTTTTCCAAAACACTCACATGGCATTGACATATCAGGGAGAACGCTTTTACCCCCTCCCCCCCCCCCAGAACTTCAGTTATAGAAAAATTCTTCTGATACCGAGGCCCCGTTTTTGGATTTACATCTGTCTATGTTAAATGGGCTTGTTTCGTTGAACATTGCTGATAAACGCGATAATTTTGATTTTGAGATTGTAAATTTTCCTTTTTTGGATGGTGATGTTCCTCGTGCGCCATCCTATGGCGTTTATATTTCGCAGTTAATTCGATTGCCAGTGTGTGTGTGTGTGTGTGTGTGTGTGTGTGTGTGTGTGTGTGTGTGTGTGTGTGTGTGTGTGTGTGTGTGTGTGTGTGTGTGTGTGTGTGTGTGTGTGTGTGTGAATTCGGGTTGAACGTCGCTTTCAACAATTGTTCAGTCATATCACGACGGTCGATTTGCCAGAGTGTGTAGTCATGTAACTGACTTCAACACTCGTAATAAATTGTGAACGGCTAAACTTCTTAATCAGGGTTATCGGTACCATAAACTACGCAAAGCCTTTTCAAAATTTTATAGACGTCATTCTGATTTAATTTCAAAATTCAATATTGGACTTAAATCTCTCCTGCAGCAAGGTCTATCGGAACCCGAATTTTATTGTGATTTAGTATACAAATTCAGAAAAATATATAATCGCAATGACTTAAGTACCCAATTTCGTAAAATCATTCTTCGATATAAAAAGATTGGGTACGATATAAATGTTATACGACATACTGCATGCATGGTAGTTAACCCAATCACGATTGACAACTTTGCTTCCCTCTTTAATTGCATGCCGGTGGGTCAGGCCTCAGATTCTATGACGGTTCCAGTGTAAAGGCTTATTGGGAATTAGAGAGATCTAATTCTTGGTAATGTTGGCTGGTGCCTGATGCTCTATCTCTAGTCGGACCCATCGGAGTCTAACTGTTGGTTTTCTTTTGCTCCAGCATTTCAGTGGTTTCTTGCTGTTGAGTCCTCGCCGTTGTTTCATCTCTGTGGTTGTTTGATTATTTGTGTTCACGGAGATGTTGCACTGATGAGTTAGGAGGCCTTCATACGGACTGAACAAATTATTTGTCTAAATCGCGACGGAAGTAAGGGCGAGGATTGTGGCCACATAAAATCGATTTAAGCCCCCCCCCCCCCCCCCCCAGTAGAATTTGTTTCCACTGACCGTTCCAAGGCGGTTCTTCTGTCGCGGTTTATTTTTGTTAGGTTTGTCTTTGGGTGTTTGTGATGCTTATATTATTTTATTTTGGACAGCCTATTGGCCATTTTGTGGGAAAGTAACTGTCCTTTTGGCTTTCCGCTATTGATGTTTCCATTAGGTCTGTTGTTTCATGTTTGTGCTTTTTTCACTTTGTTGTCTCTGATGGGAGCTGTGGGTTGATTGGATCGATTCCTGATCATCGCTTTCACTTCTATTATGAAAAAAAACAACATTAGTCAAAATTAATACATTTTTCCGAACCATAGCAAGATTATGAAAAGTTGGCAAACTATTTCGACCGCACATGAGTACTGGTAAACCGCGTAGGTCTTACCCTGCCCAAGCAAAATGATGCGAGGCATATAAATCCTATTGTTTTTGTAGGGTAGCATAGTTTGAGATGTCATTTCATCTCAATGTCGGGTTAAAATCCCACAAAATTGAAAACAACGTCTCCAAAATGGCCTCATTAGTGTTGACTGGGATGCTAAACCTCAACGAACAAACAAAACCCCACCCATGAGAGGTAAATGTTTTATTTGTCAGTTCGTTTTATATAAAAGTCATTTTAGAACGTTTTTATAAATTACAGTCTGTGTAACAACCAGAAACAAAAGGAAATCTCAAAACTCCATCCTCAAACGTGAATTCATTACACTCAGTAGATAGTGTTATATTGCCTGAACAATAGACCGTCCGTCCTTCTGTCTGTCTTTACGACCATGGCTGTTGCATGTTGTTTTCAGAAACGCGCATACTACTACCGGGATCAGAGGTTATAAATTTTTGCAAGCTCGATTCAGTTGAGCATAATATTTATGCTTATAGAGATCATAATACAAACAAACGAGGCAAATATTTAGCTCAGATTAGCAGTGGTTTACTTGCTGGGCAAATTTAAGACAACAAATGCCAAGTTGGCATTTATTACCAGGACAAATTTCAAGATCAAGCGAATTGCGCATGAAAACAAACCTCCGACCAGACAAAACTTATCTTGGTGAATAGATTAATTTAGGCCTGATCAGATGTCTGATCTGGATCTACACTGTTTGGAAAGGTAGGGATTATCGAGGGTAAAATACAGTGAAATTCCGCTATTAAGACTACCTGAAATTAAGACTAATTCTGCTTTAAAAAGCTTATGTAGTAGGTTGCAGTTATTCTTTGTGTTTTCTGCACACAGTGTCCTCCGGTCACGGACTGTTCAAAAGTGGTCTTCAAGACCACTTTTGAAGAGACACAAAGGTGGTCTCAATATACTGTTATAGTCTTCATGAGAGCTTTAGCAAGATACAGTTATTGGTCATTAATACAGCTTACCTATTTTCCAACGCTGTAGGACAGGGGGTGGGGACTTTTAAGACTTCCTGTTTGTTTGCCTATAAATTGCCACCCCCCCCCCCCCACACACACACACACACCTGTAAAAGAGGCGTCAACAAAACGTATTCAGATGTAGTGTATGCAAACTCTTTGACTGTAATGATAAGTACCAATGATTAAGAACGGGTCTCCCTGGCCTTGTTGGAGAGAGCGTTGACTTTTAATCATTAACTTTCTGTCTGATCGCTGTGGTTGGAGCCTCGCTCGGGTCACATGTGAGACGTCAATTTTTGCAACGAAGGGTCATGTGTTTTTTGCCGGTCAGTTGTGTACTCCGGTTTTCACCCAACTCTGATTAATGATCAGTGAAATAAGCGAAAGAATCTTGAAAAGGCTGTAAAACAGAAACAAAAAAGAATATGTTTAAGGGAGATAAATATATCTGAACCGGTTGGTGAAAGTGTCAACATTGCCCTTAGAACAGGGACAAATGATGCAAAGCGCATGTCTGCCAGAGACACTTATACAACAAATTAATCAACTCCACTTTGCAACGCAATTATAAATTAACACGATAACAAGTATGTAGGAAAAAATTATGTTTTCATGAAAATGTTAAATTAGACCTGTCCGAATACGGTCCGTTCATTTTACATTTGTCAATCTCATTATTTTAAAACTTCGTATGGCTTTAGCGTATGCTCTTGCAGCTAAAGTACAATCAAAATACCTTTCAGACCATGACTATTTGTTGGCGACAAGAGTAGTTCTAGTTACTGAGGGCTACTCCAACACGGCACAAAGATTGCAAGGCATATTTTGGAATCATTTGGGTACACCCCGATGTTCTACCCAAAAAGACTGTTGTGTGTATTCATTGGAATCGCCCCATTGAATCGATTCTTAATTCTAATGAGTTCCAAAAAGCATGTTTTGTGTACTCATTAGAATTGCCTCAATGAGGCGAATCTGATGAGTGCCTACAAGATACATTTTGACGAAAAAAGAAGAGAGTCTCACTTTATCATAGTTCACTATTTCTTAAATGGTGCTATGTGAAGAAATCCAGGTGAGGCGATTCTAATGCGTTCCAAAAGGTATGTCGTATATCAAACCTTGACACTTTCCTCTTTAATTTCAAATCGAAAACATTTTTGATCGGGCGACAAAAATAGTCTCAAAACTCCACTGCACCCACAGGAGAGTTGCTGATGTAATGTGGTAATCTATAAATATGGAGTGGCATCGTGGATTGGACTTAGGCAAACTGTGCAGACCAATATCAGACGCCGCAGAGCGGGGCGTCTGATCAGGGTTCACACTATTTGCTTATAGTACAGGAATTTTAGGGATAGGTGCCACAGAATGCAGCGTTTGCTCAGGATTTATAATTTGTTTGCTAAGAGTACAGAAAAGTTAGGGTTAAATAGGAAATGTCAACAATCTAAGTAACCGCCTACACGTAGAGACAATGCCTACAGCGGTGAGTGAGTGAATGTTTGAGGTTAACGTCCCACCAACAGCTAAGGTCATACGGAGTGTTTTGATTTTTATGTCCCCACTTCCGAAGGGACATATAACGTGTCCGTTAATTTTTAGCAGATGGGAAAGCACAGAGTGTACTGGGGCGAAACTACTGATCCCATTTTAAAATTTATGCTATTCGCATGAAAAATGAAAATGAGCATACACGTTTATCTTTCTTTTGTATGCTTTTTCGTCGTCGTATTTGGTATGACCCCTTTTTCCACTTTTCCATTTGAACCCTCTGGGACCTTGTCAACAAAATATCTGAAGAACTACTTGATCTAACGCTGATTCTGTTTGTAATTATGCCTCATTAATCAACTTTCATTAATACTGTCTGACCACTGGAGTTTCGTGCCAACCTAAGATGTTATTTCTAGTTTTGGCGTAATTTCAACAAAGGCTCTCATTAAGGGCGAATTATCCAGTAATATGTGCAACTTCCTCAAAACTCTATTTAAATAATCATATGATGACGTTGATAATTAGTGAATTACGTCGTGTCATAAAAATCGTCTGACCACACGTGTAATAACACTTTTTATTACATACCTTCTATAGGAAAATTACATTAGAATCTTTCAATACAGGCTCATTTTTTCGCTATTTTGATGGCACAGTCACGTGACGGGGCCAAAATCCATATAAATGGATTTTTGGCACTGCCTTTCCATATTGGCACTGCTCCACTCTGTTACTATAGCAATAGAACGTTAATGCCGTACCCCATAAGCTTCAAAATGGCCGCAGAAAAATCACTTGAAGCAATGTCAACCCGACTGCTGGACCTAGACAGGGGGATAGGAGACAGTGATAACAATAGATTTTGAGAAAAGTCTGATATTTCGTGGCAAGCATGAAAAACAAAATACTTTTGAAAAGAAGTTCACTCACGATTGGGAAGCATTATGAAGGACGTTGCTTTCAAGCACAGCAGGGATTTCCCATCATTTGAAACAATAAGGTCTTGCCAACAACCTTAAACGAACAGATCTCTTCACTTATGAGGAGCTGGAAATTGTGCGGAAGAAATATGTGGGAGGGAAAATGTCCCTAAAAATTGTCTTGTATTTTAACGTACACAACCACCGCGACCGACTGCTACACACGGAATCGATTAAGCATTAGCTTGATGAATGACACTAAGAGCCTTTAAAATTAAAATGGTCTTCAAATAAGCACAAAACATTCTGTAAAATACCTTAAAAGCTTTCTTTGAACTGCACAAATTCTGTATTTAAAATGGCGATTTGTTTTTGTTTTGATACTTACAGTTGCGACGTCACTTGTGACGTAATTTGCTGCGCACTACTGTGTTACTGTATTACCTTGAGCATGGTGAGTGTAGGCCTGCTGCTAATCAGTTACATGATTGAAAATTGGAATTTCTTTTTTTTTTTTTTTGGCGGATACCGAAAATATACCCTCAATGCAATTGATGAAACGTTCCCGGCATCAACCTTTAAAAAGTAAATATTCTCTTTGCCTTCATTTCTTCACGTTGCGATATAACTATGCTATATAAATGATGCAATAAAGAGGTTATGATATGGTGAAGGTGTGCCTCTAAGTCATATTGGCACCGGAAATCATATTGGCCCTCGGGCTAAAGCCCTCGGGCCAATATGACATACCGGTGCCAATATGACTTAGAGGCACACCTTTACCATATAATAACCTCTATGTATTGGTGGGATTAAGTAACGTCATGACGACGTCCATGTCAACCACAAATTTTTTGTGAAAATTTGTCAAATTTAAAGGCGATGAAATCCAATTTAAAGTGGTCATATGATAAACAGAATCTTACATTCCTGGCCGAAGGCTCGTTTCATAAATTTCATATGAAATAACCACTCGTGTAAGATCCTTTATGTATAACATGACTATCACTTTGGATAGTAATCTTAAACAATAAATAAATGTAGAGCATTGCCTTCTTTATAGACACTATTTTGTAATTTGTATTGTCTACCTTGAGACATGTATAAAATTATACATGTACATGTGTGCCATCACCAAATATGAACAGAAGTAATGACGTCATATCTTTGATAGGTGGTCTTTTATTAAGATACTAATGAGCAAAAGTACAAATTTTCACCAGGAGTACAAATGTATGTTTGGATCTGCCTTTTCCTAAGGCCATCCGCCATCAATTACCATAGTAACACAATTTTACTTGTATGTTTAAGAAATGAATTTTATTTGTCTGCTGTTCATGGAAGTATGAACGCAGCGGATCGGGTGCAAAGTAAATGTTTTCTATAGGTTTACATTAGAATTTACACTGTAAATGTAAATATGTATGTATAACTTTGGGTCGATTTATAAACAATCGACCATAGAATATAACAAACTTTGAAACATCGTGAAAGAGACGTACCAGAGTAACAATTATATGAGAAATACAGAAGAAGTAAAAAACTCATTGACTCGTACACCTATGGTATTTAAATTGCTTTTTGGTGTCCGAATATACAGGATAAATATAAACCAATATATGACAATGAATATTCTTCTTAATCGGTTTTGACCGGTCCTTTTCCAGTGACAGTAATGTCGGATTTATTTTGTTTGTGGTCTGTGTTTTATATATATATATATAAAAAACTGTTCATACCTGAATCAAACAGTATAGACTCATATTGGATGCCGCAGAATCTGGGTCTACACTGTTTACCAATGTAACTAGAGCCATCGTTATGAAACACAATGCCCCCAACTGCTTGACCCAAACACTGCTTGTTCCTAACAGTAATTGAGATATCTTTTTTTTTGAAATGCTGAAATTTTAGAAGGAACATAACACAAGAAAAACTGAAGTTAATCAGGTTATTTATTTATCACCCCATACAAGTGTTTCAAGTTACAGGACAATAGCTCATACAGTTTTAGAGATACAGTCAAACCTGTCTTTGTGTCCACCTCTATTAAGCGAGTAACCTGCCTTAAGCAAGCATGCATTAAGTTCCCCAAAAATGCAAATGCATTCAAATTCTCATAATCCGTTCATCTACACATCATCCTGAACCAGCCTGTAAACTTTCAGGGCAATAGCTCAAGCAGTGTTTTAGATATCTTGCTTACACGCTTAAAACGCGCAAAATTTCAAAGGGGCATATCTCAAGAAAAAAAATGGATTTTTTGTCGAAAGTTAATCAGTTCATCTTCTCATCATCCCAAACCATTCTGTAAAGTTTCAGGGCAATAGCGTAAACAGCCTTTGGGATATCTTGCTTACAAGATTTCAAAGTATTTTGCAAAGGGGCATATCTTGCTTACAAGCTTAAAACACAAAAAAATTCAAAGGGCCATAACTGAAGAAAAAAAAATCGGATTTTTTTCAAATGTTAATCAGTTCATCTACTCATCATCCTGAACCAGCCTGTATAGTTTCATGGCTATAGCTCAAACATGTTTTGAGATATCATGCTTACAAGCTTAAACGCGCAAAATTTCAAAGGGGCATAACACAAGAAAACACTAGAGCTGTCAGTGAAACTGACTAGGGCCCCGGCAGCGCTATCAGAGGAGTAATAAAAATTTGTGGACGGACAGACGGACAGACAGACGGACAGACAGACAGACAGACGGACGGACGGACAGAGTGATTACTATAGGGCACCCACACTTTCAGTGCGGGGCCCTAAAAATGGATTTTTGTCAAAAGTTAATCAGTTCATCTACTCATCATCCCAAGTAAAGTTTCGGGGCAAAAGTTCAAACAATTTCTGAGATTTCTTGCTTACAAGATTTCAAAGAATTTTTGGCAAAGGGGCATAACTCAAGAAAGGGGTATAAACCTGACGAGAAAAAAATGGGATTTTTGTCGAAAGTTAATCAGTTCATCTTCTCATCATCCCGAACCATTTTTTTAAAGTTTCAGGGCAATAGCCCAAACAGTTGTTTAGTTATCTTGCTTACAAGCTTAAAACGCAAAAAAAATTCATTGGGGCCATAATTGAAGAAAAAAAAATCATTTTTTTTTTCTCAAAAGTTAATCAGTTCATCTACTCATCATCCCAAACCAGCCTGTAAAGTTTCAGGGCAAAAGCTCATACAGTTTTAGAGATATCTTGCTTACAAGATTTCAAAGAATTTTTTGGCAAAGGGGCATAACTCAAGAAAAAAAATGAATTTTTGTCAAAAGTTAATCAGTTCATCTTCTCATCATCCCCAACCATTCTGTAACGTTTCAGGGCAATAGCTCAAACAGTTTCTTAGTTATCTTGCTTACAAGCTTAAAACGCAAAAAAAAATCAAAGGGCCATAACTCAAGAAAAAAATTTTGGATTTTTATCAAAAGTTAATCAGTTCATCTACTCATCATCCCAAACCATACGGTAAAGTTTCAGGGCAAAAGCTCGAACTGTTTTTTTAGATATCTTGCTTACAAGATTTCAAAGTATTTTGCAAAGGGGCATAACTCAAGACAGGGGCATAATCCGTCGGATTTTTATCAAAAGTTAATCAGTTCATCTATTCATAATCCTGAACCAGTCTGTAAAGTTTCAGGGCAATAGCTCAAACAGTTTTTGAGATATCTTGCTTACAAGCTTAAAACCCGCAAAATTTCAAAGGGGCATAACTCAAGAAAAAAAATGGATTTTTGTCAAAGTTAATCAGTTCATCTTCTCATCATCCCCAACAAGTCTGTAAATTTTCAGGGCAATAGCTCAAACAGTTTTAGTTATCTTGCTGACAAGATAAAAACGCAAAAAAAAAATATATAAAAAAATTCAAAGGGCCATAACTCAAGATTTTTTTTTTCAAAAGTTAATCTGTTCATCTACTCATCATCCCAAACCAGTCTGTAAAGTTTCAGGGCAAAAGCTCAAACAGTTTTTGAGATATCTTGCTTACAAGATTTCAAAGTATTTTGTTGCAAAGGGGCATAACTCAAGAAAGGGGCATAATCCTGACGAGAAAAAAAAACAGGGGTCAATTATTTATTCATAAGGAATCCATATATGAAATTTCAAAAACCTAGCACCCATGGTTCTTAAGTTATACTATGCAGTAAAAAAAGCGGGACGGACGGAAGGACGGAAGGACGGACGAATAGGGCAAAACCAATATGCCCCCACAACTTCTTCGAAGTTGGGGGCATAAAAATGGGCTGAAAGCTACTCAGAAATGTGCACAAAGACCACACCCATCTCAATCAAGAAAAAATGGAGGACTGTTTTTTTTTTTTTTTTTTTTTTTCACATTAAAGTACATGCATGTACAAAAACATAAAATAATACGAACACCAATGGCTAGTCAGCAAATATTAAAGGAAATGCAGTGGAAAACCCGCAACTACATCTGAAAATTTGCGTTGTCAGCTGGAGGACTTTTGACACGATAGCTTAACTTCATGACATTGTTGAGGAACTGTGTTCACTTTGTATCTGACGCGTATACATTATACTGATCATTTTATTGGGGAAGATTTTTCCGCCATTTTTCAAAGGGAAACAACTTTCGGAACTTCCTGTTCGCTTTTATATAAGATCTGTCAACACTGAAAAAGGGTTATAATCGTAGAGGAAATAATATCCTTTCCTTCAAGAATTGACCCCTATTGACTTGGGAGACAAAAATACTTTTGTAGGAGTTGCCTCCCATGAAGGTGTTCCCATTCCCCTTAAGACGGTCCTTCTGGTGCAGTTTCTGATAATTATACAAATGGACCTCAACTATTTTGTATCTTAAACCACAACCAGAGCTCGGGTGGGCACTGCCCAATGGCAGCCATGTATTTTAAAATGATATCACTTTAATCTACCAAATGAAACCCCATGTCCAAATGAGCACCCATGTGGACTCAGTATCTGAAACATTAGGCCTTAAATGAAGTAGAGGGTGTGGGGCATGGACCCAATGGAGCCCTGGTTGGTATCACTAAATGCGTCTTATCATAAGGAACAAGAATATATATGGTTTAGTAGTGGGGATCTGTAAGGCCTCTTAAGGAGGGTCGCGCATAATTGACTCTGCCGTAATCAGGTTCGAATTTTTACCTCAAAATGATTTTTGTTTCTATTTAGTTTTCAAAGTGTTTTCTGAGGTTTTTGTAACATTTAATAACCATTGCAATGTGCATTTTGTTATAAATTATTTTGCGACTTCATAGACTACTTTCCGGTCTAGTCGGCATGGCTGGAAGCACAGGAAAATTGAAGGATAAACAGACTAACCCTGTATTTTTCAAGCTACTGGTTTGTTTCCTCCGATTGCAGCCCATCAGCTGTCCATGGCAAATCTGAACTCTCTTTAACGCACAATGTTTACTTTATTTTTCCATTGGTGTCAAAAATATAGCCTCGAAGAGTCTATCAGTTCACATATTCCACGGCCATACTTTGTCAACACATACAAAACAATGAATCAATAGTGACGTTTACTATAGTTTGCGTGACGTCATATTATGGAAAGAAAACACTGCCATATTTGATACCTAAAAGTGCAGACTGTAATGCCTGGCAGCGCACAATATTCTTTTAACTGTCAGTCGCAGTCTCAAGTTCAATTACTGTTAAGCCATCTCAGTGAACAAATAGCCTGTGCCAGCACCCATAATTAGGATCTTGCACTCAACAGGTGTAGGCCTACTGGTAAACTGCTTAGAGGATCTAAGCCTGCCCAGGCAAAGCGGTGCGAGTCGGCATGTCCATGTTAATAAACTCTATTGGTTCAATTGGCGGCGGGGTTTTAGTTGACATTTCATCTTAAGGTCGGGTAATGTCCCACAAAATTGGAAGCGACGTCTCCAAAATGACCTTTAGTGTTGACGGGGACGTTAAACCTCAAATCAAACAAACAATAATCAAGCATTCATAAGCAAAAGGGTGTACAAGAAAAAATCCCTTTGATCTGTTTCGAATATAAAGATGATGGTTTAGGTTGTGCCACACGGAGCCTTTGTATGCCCACACATCCACCATCATAACAGAATTTTGTCAATGTACCGGCTCCAGCCAATCGGGCTGCATGATGCTTTCATGCAGAGCTGAAACGACCGCACGTGAGAACTAGTAAACCGCTTAGAGGGTCTAAACCTGCCCAGGAAAATGGGTCCGAGTCGGACCGTCCATGCATATAAACCCTATTGGTTTCGTTGAGCGGCAGGGCTTGAGATGTCATTTTAACGTCAACATAATATTGGTCATTTTGGAGAGGTTACTTCCCAATTTGTGGGTCTTTTTACCCGACATTGAGATGAAACCTGACGGCCAGTGAAACCAATCTATATGTTTATAAGGACCGTCCGTCTTGCACCACTTTACCTGGGCAGGGCGGTCTACTCGTACTCATGTTTGATTGGGTTAGTATCATGCAGCAGAATCTTTTTCTTCAAGGCTAGTTCGGGGCTATCATGCATTGTACAGACTATATATATGAGAAGTTTTTGGGCGACGCCTTTGAAGTGGTGTAGCACACTGAAGTGATTCAGCTATGATTACAAAGGCCCCCCAAAACAGAACTCTCATGACAAGACATAAAGCACAATGATGAAATGCATTAGGCTGAGAAAAGAGCCTTGAGGAACACCGACCTTCAATTCGAATTCTTCAATGGAACCAACACAAAAACGCATACGGCTCCGCGAATTAGCATGCACCCACTGGACCATTCGAACATTCCACTCCTCCACTTCAAATTTTCTCTGTGCCTCCCAGATGACTTAGAAGCCTCCGTGGTCGAGTGGTTACGCTACTCGCCTTGTAAACCAGGGGTCGCAGGTTCGATTCCGGGCTTCTCCAGACTTTCGGATGAGTCTTTAAACCGAGGTCCCGTCTCCGTATGACCTTAGCTGTTGGTGGGACGTAAAACTGAAACACTCACTCACTCACTCCCTCCCAGATGACTTTCCGAGACACTCAACCAAATGCCTTCTCAAGGTCCACGAAAGCCACTATGTGGGAATGCAACTGCCATTTTGGCTTTCCGCTAGTGATGTTTCCATTACGGTCTAGTTATTCATGTTCGTGGTTCTTTCCCTTTGGTGTGTCTGATCGGAGGTGTTGGGTAATTGTATCGATTCCAGGTCATTGCCATCACTTCTATCCACTTTCGGAAAGTAAAAGGATAACTTATCTCACCTCCCTTTCACAGTTTGCATAAACAGCCAATAGAAAATTAAATAGCGTTTCCGGTCAATATGGCACGAAAAAAAAAAAACAAAAAAACTTGTCAAAATTATAGAAAAAAAATAATTAGAAGTGTTTCTACTTTCCCTATAACATTGGCAGGAACTTAAATGGGAAAAAGGAAATTTTTATATTCTTTTGCATCAGCTTATTGTATTTTTTTTTTTTTTTTTTTTTTTTTTATCAATTTCAACCCATTTCATTAGGGGGTGGGGTAATAAATTGTCAAAAAAGATAGCTAAAAATGTATAATAATGGATCCCAGGTATATTAATAACATACATCTGACATTGTTTGAACGTCTGCGACAATGTTAATGACTTCATATCTTTTAACATGAACAAAACGACAATATGGCTATAACAGAACATGCATTTTTTGGCCAGAAAAATCCATTTTTCACACCATAAAACTTATAAATGAAATTGTGTTTCAATTCTAATGAAATACTTTGATTCATATCACATTAAGGAAGCAAAAGTATGTGCAATAATAAAGGTATAATCCTTGTTCTTGTCATTTAAACAATATCTTAATGCTTTTTTAGCCATTTTTATTGGGGGGTGGGGTAATTTTTTCTGCAATATTTCTCTCAGATGCCTGGTGACATGGTCAAATTTCACGCCTATTTCGTGTATCTAATATTATTACACAATATATGTGAAAATAAGAAAAATCTAAAGACGAAAAATGCATTCTTTTTTCAAATATAGCGAAAATTGCATCTCAAAACAGCAAAACATGCAGAAAAGGACATTTGTAAATAGGTGTTTCGACAAAAATCTGTGAAAGAGTTTGTCTTTCACACATAGGTACGCAAACATGACATTATCCTGCATAGGGTTTTTTTTAACCAAACTTGGAAATATTGTTTTAAACAATTGTTATCGACAATTTGTCAATGACTGGGGTAATTATTGAAACATTCGATAAATTCGAAAACAGTACCCATCTTTAAGGCTAAAAAGCTCGAAAAAAAGCCTGGTGTGCCTATATTTTTATACCGGCAAACGAGTGCAGAGATTTCAAGCTACAAAATATAAGCAAATAAAAAAAATCTAAAGAGAAAAGAATTACTCCCCACCCTCCTTAAGTGGTGGAGGGGTTGGGGCATGCCCTGTAGATCCAAGGAAAGCTCCATATTGTTGTCCCTAAATGTGTCTTATCATAAGGGGATCTGAACTTTTTCTGAGATATATGACTTTTAATGAAGTAAAGCGATGGGGCATGGCCTGGGTATGCCCCAGGGACTCCCAAGCTGGTGTCACTGAATGCGTCTTATCATAAGGAAGATAAATATATATGGTTTAGGGTGGGGCTAAGAACAGTTTCTGAGATATAAGGCCTTTTGTGAAGTGGAGGGGTGGTACAAGGCCCCGGGAGACTCCCAGGTTGGTGTCAATGAATGTGTCTTATCATAAGGAACAAGAATATATATGGTTTAGGGGTAGCCATCTGTATGGTTTCCTAGATATTGTGAGATCATGAAATGGAGGGGGTGGGGCATGGCCCCAGCACATCCCTTGGGACCCCCAGGTTGGTGTCACTGAATGCATCTTATCAAAATGAACAATAATAGATATGGTTTAGGGGTGAGGATCTGAAAAAGTTCTGAGATATATGGCCTTTTGTGAAGTGAAGGGGTGTGGCAAAGCCCCGGTGCATCCCCGAGGACCCCAAGGTTGGTGTCAATGAATGTGTCTTATCATAAGGATCAAGAATATATATGGTTTAGGGGCGGGGATCTGTAAGGTTTCCGAGATATTGGGCCTTTTATGAAATGGAGGGGTGGGGGCATGGCCCCGGCGTATCCCGGGGACTCCCTAGTTGATGTCACTGAATGGGTCTTATCATAAGGAAAAAGAATATATATGGTTTAGGGGTGGGTATCTGAATGGTTTCCAAGATATTGGGCTTTTTATTAAGTGGAGGGGACGGGGCATGGCCTCGGCGCATCCCTGAGGACCCCCAGGTTGGTGTCACTGAATGCGTCTTATCAATAGGAACAAGAATATATATGGTTTAGTGGTGGGGATCTGAATGGTGTCTGTGGTATATGGCCTTTTTTGAAGTCGAGGGGGTGGGGCATGGCCCCGGCGCGACCTGGGGGACCCTCAGGTTGGCATAAAAGCATATGGCTGAGAGAAGTTTACTCAAGAAACATTTCTATAAAAATTTTGTCAAAATATCTGCAATGACTTGGCAGTAAATGCCATTTTTCAATTTTCCCCATTATAAGTCTATGGAAACTCTAAGTTGCCATAGCAACCAAACTAATCAGCTGATTTTCATAAAAAACACAAACTTTCAATCCCCCAGCCCAAGGATGCTACAGATAAAATTTGGGCCCAATCGGCCAAGTGGCTCCAGAGGAGAAGATGTTTAAAAGTGTTGACGGACGACGACGAAGACGACGCAGACGACGACGACGGACAACTGCCTATCCTATAAGCTCCCCCGGAGCCTTCGGCTCTGGTGAGCTAAACAGTGGATACTAGCAAACAGTGCAGGTCCAGATCAGACGCCGCCATAGGCTGTGGGTATTCGTTAGAACCGCCTCAATAAGACCGTTCTAACGAGCACCCATAACCCATGTTTAGAGGATAAATAAGAAAATTATAACAAAATTACATCAGAAAAATACCGTTTTCGAGGTATGAGAGAATGCAGTATGTCACCCGGATGTGCTATCATAATGCCCGAGATAGAATTAGCAAAAGTAAACGCGAGCCTGAGAAAACAGTGGGCACGAAAATGAAGGAGCAGTGTGGTCAGGGTCTACAATGTTTGGCATGTAGTCAAAGTCTTCATACTATTCTGAATTATAGGGCTCATTAATGTGGTGGTGAACTTTTCGGTTCAAAAAGGGTACATTACAATTACGTTAAAATAGAAATGAAGGCAATGATCAGGAATCGATACGAGGACTGTTCAAATATGAATGCAACTATGCACATAAAAATGATTCCGTGATAGATTTCGATGAAAAATTTATTTTGTCCCCTCAAAGTATTCCCCTTTAGCAGATATACAAACTTTCAGTCTTCTGATCCAATCATTGAATGCATTTTGGTAGTCTTTTCGAGGTATACTATGAAGGCACTGGAATATTGCAGAACCGAGGTGTTTGCGCTGTACAAATTTACATTACCTTCTTGACACTCATGGTCCGCTTTGCAATGCATGGTCTTTTGCAATACTTTGTTGCCCATATTTTGTTCTGAATCTTTCGTTTTGGCTCAAAAAAGTTAACCCATGTCTCGTCACCTGTGACGACATTAGCAAAAGACCGTGCATTGTAATTTGGAAACTTTTTAAGCAATTTCTTGGCGCACTGAACGCGTGTCTTTTTCTGCTCATCTGTCAACAGATGGGGAATCCAGCTTGCACAGATCTTTCTCATTTTCAAATCCCGTTTCAGAATTGTATGAGCTGCTCCTAATGAGATGTCAACCATACTAGCTATTTGCCTAGTGGTGTATCGTGCATCGGTAGCAACTATTTCTTTCACTCTAGCAACCATCTTGGCAGATGTTGCTCTTTTCGGCCGACGATCATGTGGTACATCTTCTGTTGGGCCTAGCCCACAGCTGAATTTCTTACACCAACGAAAAACTGTCGGAAAAGACATTTCATTATGCCCATAAACCGAACATATTTCATCAAAAATGTCTTTGCACCGTATACCAAGAATACAACGATTCTTAATATAGGACCGTATTTCAACAGCGTTTTCTGACCTTCTTCCAACCATGTTTTGTATTAGTATACAAGAGTAGACAGTGTTTATCGAACGATATACATGGCTAAAGTGCAAGGATTTTAACAGGTTTTGTATCAATGTATAGGTAAAATGTTTTTCTACGCTTTGATATTTATTTCCGGGTGATTTTTGCATTAGTGCATGAGAAAATGTTCTATTTGCATTCATATTTGAACAGTCCTCGTACACTTAACCCACAGCTCCCATCAGAGACACCAAAGGGAAAGAAACACAAAAATGAAATAGCTAGACACTAATGGAAACACCAATAGCGGAAAGCCAAAGAACAGTCACATTCCCACAATATTGCCAATTGGCTATCCAAAATTAGAAATAAATATAAGCGATAAACAAACTCAAAGTAAACCATAACAAAAATAAACCTAATTCTCAGTAAGCCTTTACCCTGAAACCGTCACAGAATCTGAGGCCTGACCCACCGGCATGCAATTAAAGAAGGAAGCTACGTACATGCAGTGACACGACGAATGGTGAAAAAATTGAACAAAAATGATGAATTTTATGGAATTTCTAAATAATATTTCGCACAGTATAAAAAAACAAATTGATAAAAAAGAAGAAATATTGCACGTCTATTTGATGAAAACATTCACATAAAGTGTCAAGACAAAATATCTTTATATTTTAACTTTTCTATAAATTCTTTCATGAATGTCAAAATCATTAACACAATTGCTTAACCGAGTATATTCCGTAGTTGACACGTATATAATAGAGGTATAGTTACGGAAGACAAAAGGATTTAAAGAAGTCGTAGGAAACATAAAGCACATAGCAAAAAAGTTTTGAAAAGTTTGAGCTAGCGCACAACAAAACCTACGTTAAGGCCTGCGTGACCAGCGAAGACTCAGATCAGCCTGCGCATTCGAGCAGTCTGATCAGAGCCTTCTTTGATCGCATGTACCTTCTGTACAACGAGAGATACTCGGAATCTCTTGGCTTAATCAGAAAGTGAGCAGACTGATCCGGATATTTGGGGGTCGCTCGTCTTTATGGTGGTTTTGTCGTGCGCTTGCTCAAATTTCTTGTTGAAGCCACCCAGTTATTATTCACATTAGAACTATTATAGGGGCCCCGTCAAGCGATTTTGGTACTTATCGCCTATGCGAGCAGCGAAGGTTCAGGCGAGCCTGCGCATCCGCGCAGTCTCGCCAGAACCTTCGCTGCTCGCTCATACAAGCAGTGAATCCAGAGGAACCTTCAGACAGAAAGCCATTATCCCTGGCCCCTCTGAATGGCTGGGCATGCGCAGTTAAAATTTGTCATGACGGGATGCTCGAAGACACAAATTCGCTTGGCGGGGCTCATAGAAAAGGAGTGAACAAAAATGACAGGCTAGCAAAGGGAACAGTTAAACACTATTCCCCAACACTATGACTTTCAACTCGCATTCATAAAGTCTCAGAATATGCATTCACAAACCACACTCAATGGCCAACAGTACCACGGATACCTCACTTCGAAGCATATCGCAAAAAACCCTCGCTGGCATCGTTCTACGTTTAAATACGTCGTTAGAACAGAGCTAATTCGAAGAACAAGAAAGAGTAAGAAATTTAAGATGTTTGAGAGTTTCGCACCACATACCTTTCTTAAATAGGTGAGACAGCGTTGCATTTTTAGTATTAATAAAACCAGTTGAATCAAATGTTATGAAAAGCTCCATTTTCTTTGTAAGCAAGCCAAAATATTCAAGAATAAGTCCGAAGTGGCATAAAAACAAACTTAATAGTCCATCGATTATACTTATTAACGATCTAATTTGGAATAGTCGAGGATTTAGTTGCTTATAGTCTATTAATTTCTTCAATAGTTGTAATAGAAGAATACCAATAACACTATTGACATTAGTAACAGGGGAATTCGGGGTGCCATTCTAAAACACTACCGCAGATCGTTTATTGATCAAAATGACCTTTCTGATGGAAATGTTGCGCTGGACAACATAAAATTGACAAGTATTAGCTTTTACAAAAAGCTTGAGTCTGCACTCAGCATATACTAATTTGTACTGGACTGGAATGTAAAATGACAAAACTTATCACGTGTATGTTGTAATAATTTGTCAGTTAATATGTACGTGTATAACAGTCACAGATTACAAAAAAGGACTTCCAAATCTCCAATCGGACATAAGAACAAAATTACCGATTACAACTACTTGTACTACATGTTTCTTTCATTTCGCATTCTAGGTTAACCCTTTCATTTCGTATTCTAGGTTAGCCTTTTATTTCGCATTCTGTGTTATATATTAAACTTATGAAAAAAATCCTTCCAGCTCGCCGTCTTACAAAAACATGAAAACAACAACAAAAAAAAACTAGATGTGCTGTATTATGAGGGAAAAGTCAACAGCATGTTATCCACGAATATAAGTTTATTTTGCAAGCGTGAGAGCACTCATGTACATGTATGCTCATTTGATAAACTTAAGGCAGCGTTCCGGTAATTATCGTTTTTTATAATTATGACAAATAACTATGATGGCCAGTCAAAAGAAAATTATTCAACGGAGCAAAAGTTTTGGGAGTAGACAATAAGTAACGCGTGTAAAACATTGGCCCAAATGGGTTCAAGCAAGCGATTCCACATCTAAATGCCACATTCTAGGGGTCGGAAAACAACGAAGATAAATTTATGTGAAATTATGGTAACAGAGGTCGTCAGTCTCATGACAAATTGCACTAGCTATAAGAATTATTTAAAAATGACCAGTATCCGAAGGTGTAGTCTATCTTATGCCTTATAAAAGAGTGTTGGTCACAATTGAATTTATTATTGCCTTCCGAGGATCATTAGCAATTGAACTGTCATAACCACCCACTACAATGTTCAGCTGCATTAGGATCCACACCTCTGTTGCACAATGTCAGAAGATGAGAAACTTTTTGATATTGTTTTTATTATCATTATTATTTAGGCGCCAAACATAGATTGTGGAAGGTCGTTAGGACCATTCTGTGGAAAACCCACAATTTATGTTTTGAGTAAGAATAAGTTTTGTTTGTTTGAATGATGATCCCTGGTACCAGTGCTCCAGTTGTCAGGAAGTACGGCATGTCGCATCAGGGACTTGAGCCAAACATAGTGTATTTAAATGATGACTCCTGGGCGACCTTGTCTACTTTCAGGCCAAGATCAAATTTGGTCACATGGGTTTTCGTTAAGAGAAAAGGGTGAATTAAGAGTCAAAACCGTGTATCTGTCGGAAACTAACGCAGCCTGAGGTCTGCAAATTGGCAGATGCAGTAAAATAAATGAGTTAATGAAACTACATGGATTTTTCAATGTCCCGTCATTCTTTGAACGTTGCCCAAAGTCAGTCAGAAATGAAAATTAAAACTTGTTTTTCTAAGAGAATACTGGGCCATTTGTAACCACATATCTAACACAGGAAAGCTTTCAGGAACGAGGAAATGAAACTCTATGAATACGAGTTTGGTTTCCGATCCAATATGTCCGCTATGCCCATATATGGTACGAACACTTTAAGAACAATCTTCTTCTCCACAAAACTGGTCCAATTGCCTTGAAACTTTGTACATGTATGAATCATGATTCTGATTTATCACTGGGGACTCAATGCCACCATAGTTTATTCAACTGCAACTGGTGTCTCTCTCTTGGCCGTGACCCAAATTACGTCAAGGTGAAATTTGGTTGTTATTTTTGTTTAACTACTCGTATTGTGAGTGTATGCAATCAGCTTAATGATTAAATGAAGCTAAATGAGAAATAAAGGTAAAGGTCACTCCGTCACTTTGAAGGTAGATCACTCAGATATAAAGATTAAAATTAAAACTTATTATTTCTTAAAAACCGCTGCGCACATTGAAGTAAAATTTCAAATGAAACTTTCATGGGACGGTGAAAATGAATGAAGTGTGTTCAATTGCTACAGGTCACATGACCAAGATATCCGCCATGACCATGTATGGCACATGTAACAAATCATCAAAAACTGAACCAGCGGGTGAAATGCCTTAAAACTTGGAATGTAGTACTGAGGAATCTGGTCCATTATAATTTGTTCAAATGATGAGTCTGATTTGACTTTGACCCATGGACCATGGATGATAGACGGCACCCATTGACCATTTTACATAAAAACAAACAGTGTGGACCCAGATGTTTGTGGACCCAGATCAGACTGCTCCTAGAGGAGCAGTCTGATCTGGGTTCATACTGTTTACAAAAACTAATTTTAAAGTGCTTGGCAGACGAAAAAGCAGACGACAGTTTGATGGGTTTAACAAATAATAATATCCTTCTCGTTGTGCTGTCAGAGTTCTTTGTAATAAAACATTGGTAAACAGTTTGGACCAAGGTCAGATGCCACAGGACGGAGCATCTGATCAGGGCCTTCACTGTTTGCATACAGTACAGGAGTATACGCATTAGGATAACACTCCCATGTGACAAAGTGCGTGTTTTCACATCTCCAAAATGGCTTCATTTCTTGTGAATATCATTGATATGTTTTTCTTACATAGTTGTGGGTGCTCGTTAGAACAGTCCCATTGAAGCGGTTCTAACGGCTACCCACAATCTCTGTTTGTGGAGCTAAAATAAGAAAAATAATGTATACACGTACCCCGTAAACCCAGTTCTAGTTCTCCATATAAAGTGGGGTTTAGTGGGGGAGTGGGGTGTTCGTTTTCAGAGCTGATGGTTGCACGAAACAGTCGATTTCCGTTCAGGACCTTTTATTTCAGCCTACTATCAGTGACAAACGACCCGCCAGTGCTTACAGTGTTTTGATTATGAATAATAATATAATTCAGCCGGGTCACAGCATTTCCTACAATTTACATGTTCGCCAACCGAAGTCTCAGATCAGCCTGCGCATCCGCGCAGTCTGATCAGAGTCTTCGTTGTGCGTTCTTAGGATAGTTAAGGGCCCAATGCTCCTTCATGCAGCAAGAGAAGTTGCTGGTCAGACTATATGGATGTGCTGGTTAATCTTATTTTTCGCCGGGCGCACATATAAATTGTAGGAAACGCTGTGACCCGGCTCAATTATGTAGTGCTTGAACAACAATGCAGAGAAAATCTTAAAAAACAGCTTTAAACGTGGACAGGTCATTCGTCAGTTTGTCAACATCCTTTATAATATTAAAATTATTCAAAACAAATTCCGTGGCATTATTTGACTACCAGACATTTATATCTGAAAGGTCAGGTTTTGTCACGTAAACACATGATTTATGATATTGTCCGTAAACAGTCGGCAGGAAAGATGTAAACCGAACAATCCTGAGTTTGAGTCTTATCCCCACCATGAAACTTCTCTGCATTACGAAAACACAATACATTGCACACTTTACCGCCGAAAAAAAAATGAAAATGTTAAGATGAAAAATTGTGATATTTTTCTTATTTCTGCTCAAAATATAGATTGTGGGCACTCGTTAGAACCGCCTCGATGAGGCGGTTCTAACGAATACCCACAATCTATATTTTAGAGCAGAAATAGGAAAAATAAGGCTTACCCCTTCGAGGTCTTCGATTATTCCCTCACCATCACGAAAACACGCCTATATAATTCTGACCCCCTTGAACACCACTTTTATATAGTAAAACTGGGGTTTACAGGGCCAAGCCTTATTTTTCACTATTTCTGCTCTAAAATATAGATTGTGGGTGCTCGTTAGAACCGCCTCGATGAGGTGGAATGAAAAGTCATGGAAGGTTTTCATACTTGCTAAGACATTTGAATTTTCATCGCTTGATCGCTGTAAAAATACACTGAAAATTGTAACCAAAAAAACTGGCGAAAACATAATAAAAATAGTAGCACATAATTTTGCGGAACCCAGGAAGGGACATGATTTTTTTTTAAATATGTTGTGCGCACAAGATAATATGTTGTCCGAACAAGATAATATCTTATTAAAACACATTAAAAAACTAGAACTGTCAGAGGATCTGACTATAGCCCCGCTATAGCCCTGTCAGAGGAGAAAGACTCATGAATTAAAGGTAAAGACTTGTGAGAGGGTTAGATCCCTAACAAGGTACCTACGCCTTATAGACTTTTCGCGTTATTAGATCTAAAAAACAGTCTAAGTTAAAAATAAGTTTTGGATAATGAAAAAAACACATGCACATCTTAAGACCTCTATGAAAACACCTGTAAAGTTTCAAAAGGATTGACCTAGAACTGTAAGAGGAGTTGCGGTCACAAGGTAGCTACTCCCTATACATTTTAACATTAGTAGATCTCAAAAATTGTCTTAGTTAAAAAAGGTGAAATAAGTGAAATAAATTATTTAAGGATAATGAAAAAAGAATATGCACATCTTCAGACCTATATGATAACACCTGTAAAGTTTCAAAAGGATTGACCTAGAACTGTAAGAGGAGTTGCAGTAACAATGTAGCTACTCCCTATACATTTTAACATTAGTAGATCTCAAAAATTGTCTAAGTTAAAAAAGGTGAAATAAGTGAAAAAAATTATTTAAGGATAATGAAAAAAGAATATGCACATCTTCAGACCTATATGAAAACACCTGTAAAGTTTCAATAGGATTGACCTTGAACTGTAAGAGGAGTTGCGATAACAAGGTAGCTACTCCCTATACATTTTAACATTAGTAGATCTCAAAAATTGTCTAAGTTAAAAAAGGTGAAATAAGTGAAAAAAATTATTTAAGGAAAATGAAAAAAGAATATGCACATCTTCAGACCTATATGAAAACACCTGTAAAGTTTTAAAAGGATTGACCTAGAACTGTAAGAGGAGTTGCAGTAACAAAGTAGCTACTCCCTATACATTTTAACATTAGTAGATCTCAAAAGTTGTCTAAGTTAAAAAAAAAGGTGGAAAAAGTGAATAAATTTTTTAAGGATAATGAAAAAAGAATATGCACATCTTCAGACCTATATGAAATAACCTGTAAAGTTTCAATAGGATTGACCTAGAACTGTAAGAGGAGTTGCGGTCACAAGGTAGCTACTCCCTATACATTTTAACGTTAGTAAATCTCAAAAATTGTCTAAGTTAAAAAAGGTGAAATAAGTGAAAAAAATTATTTAAGGATAATGAAAAAAGAATATGCACATCTTCAGACCTATATGAAAACACCTGTAAAGTTTCAATAGGATTGTCCTAGACCTGTAAGAGGAGTTGTGTTAACAAGGTAGCTACTCCCTATACATTTTAACATTAGTAGATCTCAAATCTCAAAAATTGTCTAAGTTAAAAAAGGTGAAATAAGTGAAAAAAATTATTTAAGGATAATGAAAAAAGAATATGCACATCTTCAGACCTATATGATAACACCTGTAAAGTTTCAAAAGGATTGTCCTAGAACTGTAAGAGGAGTTGCGGTAACAAGGTACCCACTATCAAATATTACAGACAGACAGACAGAAAGACAGACAGTCAGACAGACAGACGGAATTCCGGACAAGCCAAATCCAATATAGCCCCCAATTTTTCAAAGCGGGGCTATAATAAAAATTCATGTCCCTTCACGGGTTCCGTATAATTTGGCCAACTAAGAAATTTAATTCTTACATAGATACATTTTCCCCGGCAGTCATTTTATGAAAATATGTACGGCTAAAAATGTGACAGAAAAATACCTCTTCTCGTGCTATTAAAACTATTGTACCCCAGTACTTTTGACTTTGTCTTCAGAGCTTTGAACGTTGATTTTATTTAAAAAAAAAATAGATCAGCTCTAGCTGTGACTTGTTGAGTAATAAATCCCAGTTTGTAAAACAGTTGTAAAGTAGATTAAATCATGAGCACGTAGCGCAAGTGATTTATCTTCTGACAACTGACCGATACACTGTGATTTATTACTCAACACCTGCTCTATATTGATTATATTACATTGAAATCGGCAATGCTGTTGTTGTTTCCTTTATATTCTCCCAAACCTTTCGCCATTGTTAGAAAACATTCCGCTAAAATTGTAGAATGTAACACATGCATTTATAAGTCCTTTCGTAACGTTTTAGATGCGATAAAAATGACGTTTAACGAATCTAGGAGTAAAGTCATAAATCGGTGGCTTTTCGCATCACCCTCTTCTTCCCTGTGATTTTTTTTTGGCAGAAGAAACCATAGTTCTTTTCCTTTGCCTATATAGGGCTAGACTAGCTACTAGCCTGATATGTGTTAGTTTGTTTTGTTTGTTTTGATGTTTAACGTCCCCATCAACACTGTATAGGTCATTTTGAAGACGTTGCTTCCAATTTTGTGGGACTTTTACCCGACGTTGAGATGAAATGACAGCTCATGCCCTGTCGCCCAATAAAACCAATAGGGTTAATAAGCATGGACGGTCCGACTCGCACCGATTTACCTGGGCAGGTTTAGATCCACTAAGCGGTTTACCAGTACTCATGTGCGGTCGGATTTCAGCTCTGCGTGAAAGCATCATGCAGCCTATCTATTTCTTCAAGCCCCGATGGGCGGGGGCCGACAAGTCTGATAATAAAAGTCCGATCATGTTTGGTATTTTTTCTTTCATTAACAAATTTATCGACTTGTTAGTAATGGCAAGTCAAGCCCCCGCCCATAGGGGCTTGAAGAAATATATGGGCTGCATGATGCTTCCACGCAGAGCTGATTCTGGCCCGCACACTATTGCTGGTTAATCGTTTAGAGGATCTAAGCCTGTCCAGGAACCGCAGTGCGAGGCGGACCGTCCATTCTAATAAACCCTATTGGTTTCATTGGGCGACAGGGCTTGAGATGTCATTTCATCTCAATGTCGGGTAAAAGTCCCACAAAATTGGAAGCAGTGTATCCCAAATGACCTTTACAGTGTTGACGGGGACGTTAAACCTCAACTCAAACAAACAAGTTGGCAAGTCTATTTGGTAGAGTCTCCAAGCTTAGGATTATAATTGAGACAGAAAGACTAGACTAGCTAAACGTTTATATACTGTTCATTTTAATGCACTGAAAAGATGAATTTAAATCCATATTATTCATTTTAACTACCGGCCTCGGTAGCTCAGTCGGATGCGCGTCAGTCTGGCAATCAGGAGGACGCGGGTTTGATACCTGCCGGGGTCGTGGGAATTCATCATGAAATCTTTTCTACGATCATTTTCTTCCTTCGGCTGATTCAAGAAGGGCAGTTGTCAGTTTCTGGCGAAAGAATATGCACTGTACTAGCCGCTTACGTATAAGCCTGTCCAGGAAAAGTGTGGATAAGTAACCACAACAGATCAACTTGTCCGACTGGAATCAGAAATAAACATGGCTTTCATGGAACACAAAATCCTAGTAGCGGTAGCCCTCGATCTTGAAAAGGCCTTTGACCTCATGTGGTCAACCGGCACCATAACCAAACTAAAAGAATACGGAATAAGCGGAAACATGCTAAAGCGGATCCATAGCTTTCTAAAGGATAGAAAAATTCAAACCCGAGTTGAGGACAATACCTCAGAGGAACTATTCCTGGAAAACGGCTGCCCCCAAGGCTCAGTACTAAGTCCCATACTCTTTAACGTAATTGTTAACACCCTTCACGAGGCCCTGAAACCACATAATAATATCCTAAAGACTAAAGCAATCATATCAAGCAAACGACGAAATCTGAAGACCACTCAAAACAAACTATACCTCTTTGGTAGGGAAATAGAATGGGCCCAGAACATCAAATTTCTGGGCATGATCCTCGACAAACATCTGACTTGGAGAGATCACATAAAAGATCTCAAAGAAAGATGTGAAAAAGACCTGAACCTACTACGAGTAGTGTCAGGGACCACCTTTGGAGCTGATAAAAAGACACTCCTGATCCTATACAAAGCCCTTATTCTTAGTAAGCTAGACTATGGAGCCCAGGCTTACAACTCCGCGTCAGAGAATATCCTTAAAACTCTGAACATCATTCACAACCACGCCCTCAGGATAGCAACAAGAGCATACCGATCTACCCCAATCAACGCACTAGAGGTAGAATGTGGACTTAAACCACTACATCTACGAAGGGAAGAACTCATACTAAAATACTGGGCTAGATCCTCCCCACTTGGCAAATCTCTCCCAGTAAATGACCTATTAATAGATCATGGTTGCTATTCATGTAGGAGAGCCAAGAACTACAACCCATATTGTACGAAAGTCCGTGCCCTCCTGAAAGAGCACAATATACCCGATAAGATCCAGGCACCCAAGTACAGATCCAAATGGGATCTCAAACACAACACACCCTCCTGTTACCTCCATCAGGTCCTGGGGAGGAAAGAAGAAAATACAAATGAATACATGAAAAATAAAAGCCTCTCTTATGTCCGCACCAGCCATGCCGGGAAAACTCTAATCTACACAGATGGCAGTAAGGACCCCTCAACAGGAAAAGCCGGCGCCGCATTCGTTGTCCCAGAGAGAAATCTTCACGTACCGATTAAAACAAACCAACACCTCTCAGTATTCACAACTGAACTGATTGCCATTCACTGGGCCATCTCATGGGCCATCACAGTTAAGACACCCAAAGCCACAGTACTCACGGACAGCCTTAGCGCTATCCAGGCCCTACAGTCAGGAAAATCCAAAACACGACCTGACGAGATTGACTCTATCCTGTCTAAACTAGATAAGGCAAAAGGAGAAGGGCAAGACATTGAAATCGACTGGATCCCATCCCACGTCGGCATCCCCGGTAATGAGGCGGCCGACGAAACAGCCAGATAAGCACTAGATATAGGTATTAAAGATTATACTCTCCATTCAAAACGGGAGATCTATACAATCATAGACACCGCCATAACGAGAAAATGGCAAGCTCTATGGGATAGAAACCCAACAAACACCGGGAGGCATTACCAACTCCTCAAGCCCACAGTAGGTAAATCTGCCCACCAATTTAGCAACAACAGGAAATTAGACGTGGTGCTCTCCCGTTTGAGATTTAACCATAACGGCCTAAATGCCAACCTCACTCAACTAGGAAATACAACGGGTCTATGCAGAAAATGCGATAACTATGAACTAGAGACAACACAACACATCTTGTTTGAATGTGTAACAAATGCCCATGCACGAGAAGAGATAAAATCTGAAATGTTCAAATTAGGATATGAATCGGTACACCTACAGGGAGCGTTCCACTAATTGTTTTCCATAGGCGACAATAGTAACCTTTTACCTGCTCCCACAAAAACTACACATATAAAACTTTTCAAACCTTACTTGTTTATAGAGCCATCCTAGCCCAACAAGTTAATGAGAAAAAATCCACATGTTGGTCGGCTCATTTCCAAGTTAAAGTCAACCATGTTTGTTTATCTGCTAGAACGGAGTAAATAAAACCAACATTTTTAAAGGAGGGGTGACCATATAAAATCAGCAAAAAATTCTTTGAGCTTGCAGATATATTTATAAAACATGCATCATTTTAGTCCCTTATACCTATAATTTTCTCACATTGGAATAAAACATGGGATATATATCCAATGGAAGCAAGTCTGGTATTTAGAACGCAACTAAAAGCTCTGTCCCAAAGTGATAAAACCCGGTACCTCCCAGTATTTAGTGTAATGCTACCTATACCAAACCCTTATTTTCTTTATGTTGCATCAAACGAATTGCCAAATAGAAATTTAGGTCATATGTAATAATTTAGTTATGCATAATAAAAGTTCAGTCGCACAGAATCTTTCAAGTTTGCGAAAAAGTTATCGCTTTCAGATTCAACAATGAAAGCTGAACAAAACACAGTTTTTGAAAAGCGCAAAAGTTTATCTCTTTCTGGAATGGAATCCAGACACCGGCTTGCATCAGTGGTTCTTCTCCAATGTCTTTGGAACAATTCAATCCTAAAATGCACAGAATTGTGCCTTAATAGCACCAATACT
The DNA here is from genome assembly GCA_963580285.1 of Lucinisca nassula. NCBI lineage: Eukaryota > Metazoa > Mollusca > Bivalvia > Lucinida > Lucinidae > Lucinisca > Lucinisca nassula. The sequence continues at coordinate 107,746,263 of OY757021.1, read as the reverse complement.
CATTTTTATGGCTATTTTCACACCTACACCCCCTATTTAAAGTAAAAATGGCATTTTGAGGATATTTTGAGGACAAAAATGCCAAGAAAATGTTTATAAATGCCTTAATGCCATGAGGAATAGCTGAATATATCTGTCCACACCCTTTTACATGAATACAATAAAATAGAACTCATAACGGATGAGAAAACTTATCCGGATATTGCAGCGGGCTGTTCGGAGAGACAATTTTGAAGTTTTGGTTTGGTTTGAGACATAGTCCTAGTGCCATGAAACCTTACACTTATATTCCAGAGGGTGTAGATTCTTTCTTGTGAATGTGCAAATACAATTACTGCAAGTCTTCTTTCCAAACACTTCAATAAAAACTGATTTACATGGCTTCAAAGAACCCCCCCCCCCCCACCAAGAACATAGGTCAGAGGCAAAAATTCATCAAATACATCCAGTTAGACCTAAATTAGCATTACCATCACATTTTTTACAGTATCTATGCCAAAATACATGCCATGAGGATACATTTTATGAAACAGAATTGGACAGAGCTTACAAATGTGTGGAAATAGTATGTAATGACTGAAAACAGGATAGTGGTATACTTTTGCTATAGGGAGCTTTCCACTAAATGTTTTCCATAGGCGACAATAGTAACTTTTTACCTGCTCCCACAAAAACTACACATACAAAACTTTTCAAACCTTACTTGTTTATAGAGCCATCCTAGCCCAACAAGTTAATGAGAAAAAATCCACATGTTGTCCGGCTCATTTTCAAGTTAAAGTCAACCATGTTTGTTTACCTGCTAGAACGGAGTAAATAAAACCAACATTTTTAAAGGAGGGGTGACCATATAAAATCAGCAAAAATTTCTTTGAGCTTGCAGATATATTTATAAAACATGCATCATTTTAGTCCCTTATACCTATAATTTTCTCACATTGAAATAAAACATGGGATATATATCCAGTGGAAGCAAGTCTGGTATTTAGAACGCAACTAAAAGCTCTGTCCCAAAGTGATAAAACCCGGTACCTCCCAGTATTTAGTGTAATGCTACCTATAAGATCTCCTCGCTTCAGCCCCCCCCCCCCCCCCCGAAAACACTGCTCGGCCATAGCCGAGGTGGTTAAGAAAGTCCTTAAAGACACAAATTACTGGGAAGTAATATAAGAAAAACAGCTGTTGTTACCCAAACACCGCGCTTAGGCAACCATCACCTACCGTCAATCTGCACTTGGACCCGAGACGGGGGCGTCAAAGCGAGACACTGTGGTTGCGGCTCATTTGCTTTGCACTTATGGGTGCCCCGTCGAGGCTACCCCCCGTCAAAGGACAAACCAATGACCCTCCCATACCTTCAACATCATAACAGACCACGGGCAAGGGTGCATCATAAGAAAATCCCATAGCCCGAAAACTCCCACGGACAAGCGTGAACCTGCGGCGACAAGCCGATTCGGGACACTGTGGTTGCGGCTCATGTGCTTTGCACTTATGAGTGTCCCGTTGAGGTAACATGCCGCTGCAGGACAGGCAGCCCCCATGGGAAGGGTATTCTTCACAATAACAGCGCCACCCGTTAACTTGGTTTTGAACAAGTTACCCTAAGTGCCGGACCGTGCCTTTGTGGGGGGACTCCCCCCTCACAAGCCCGGCCCGCCCTGTGCACAGAATGGGAAGCCAAAATATGTGACGGACGGCGCAATCTTATTAGCACAAACGCAGTATGCACTAATGACTTTTGTTTGTATTACAGGTACATCTGGGACCCCGGGGGACAAGAAACTAGACACAACTACACTGATCCGAGCGCACACATGGGGTCCCAAAGCACTAATCCGACTTTTCTATTTCAGGAACGAGAGGAGGCTCGACGGAGAGCGTCAGGACAACATCCTGAGGGCACCTGGGAGAAAGCCCGTACTGGGCTCCCCCTAGGTACCAACAGAATGAAGTCCCCGGAAGTATGCAAAGCGAAGGCATAAATACTGCCAGAACAGAGCATACAAACGGGGACAGGTCACGCGCTAAATATCTTTATAGGCGGGGCAACGGCAATATCCACCATTTGCTAGGTATTTGGAAATAGGAAGTCCCTTAAAAATGCCTTTTGGAAGACCATTTAAAAATAAAAATTAGCGGGATTGCAAAACGGCTGATTAGCCTCATCACTGCCTTTCCCAAACAAACACATACCTCCAAACACATCAGGAAGACACACCTGTCCAATTTTGAACCCCACTTGCATAGGCAGGTCTCCGTGATGAGAGCACGGGTACTAGGACTTTTTGCAATAGCCGGAATTGGCTGGTCTATTAGTCACCCATCCTGGCTCACTTTAGATGCCTGTTCAAAATTCAAAAATTCCATGCGTTATCACCCTTTAACAAGCATCGTGACCGAAGGCGTTTTCTTTGCCATGTCAGGGGTGGAGGCAGAGAATAATGGAAGCCGGAACTGATAATGTATGATAGCTTTTTTCCTCGGCCAGACATTCGAAAACAGGGCTGTGCTCTGACACATTTGGCAGTCGAAATTGTCAACACGTCATCACATACTAGAGCCCGTCTTTGGTCTGATTCCTGCACTCAAAATTCTAAAATCGCTACAGAACTGTGTTTCTTAGGACAAACGCTGTTCCTTGGGTGCGATTTGTGCCTTCCTCCGATTAAGAGTTCAGTATATTCCCATTGGTCAGCTGACACCTGTCGAATTGACAAGTGCCAGCATATTTGAGGCCCTGGGAAGAGCAGTTCATAAACTTATCCCATTTAGCGAGATGGGGGTAGCCCCTATGTGCTTTTAGCGCCCGGTTACCTTACAAAATCTATCAAGTCAAGTCAAGTGTGGATAAGTCAACTGACCGGCTCAAAAATGACCTAAAATAGTGTTGACTGGGCAGTTAAATCCCAATACAAACAAACAAATTCTGTTTACCTCCTAATGGCTAGGCTAATATAGGGCTTGGTGTGTTAGAATTATATAGTGTCCCCCGAACAATACTATAGTAATGGGTTCGTCCGTCCGTACGCACGTCCGTCCGTCAGTCCGTCCGTCCGGAGACACTTGTCCCCGCAATTCCTCCTACAGTTTTCAAGGAATTTTGGTGAATCTTTCAGTTATTGTTTCCATGACCTAAAGATGATCATATTTTATCGAGATCATGCTTGACTGAGTTTTACCAGAGTTATGGTCCTTTATCAGTTTTAGTCATTTTATCAACAGAAGTTCTTGTATCCGCAACTCCTCTTACAATTTTCAGGGGATTTTGATGAAACTTTCCAGTTATTGTTCCCATAACCAGAAGATGATCATGTTTAATCGAAGTCATGCTCGACTGATTTTTACCAGGGTTATGGCCCTTTGTCAGTTTAGCATATTTTACATAGTAAAACTCGGGTTTACAGGGTAATACATTATTTTTCTTATTACCGCCCAGGCGGTTCTAACGAGTTCCCACAATCTACGTTTTGACCAGAAATATGAAAAAAGTTTCATAATTTCCATTTTTGTTGCTGGTAAAATTTTCATTATCATTACGAAAACACGCCTATACAAATACATTGACACATTTATAACCGAAAAAATGAAAATTTTCAGATAAGAAAAGTAAGGTTTACCCCTGTAAACCCCAGTTTTACTATATAAAAGCTGGGTTCGAGGGGGTCAAAGTTATATAGGCGTGTTTTCGTGATGATTTTTCGTAATAAAATATTTTCGTTATAAAACCGAGACTCCAGATTACATTTATTCTTTCCTTGTTAGGGCCCCGCACTGAAAGTGTGGGTGCCCTATAGTAATCACTCTGTCCGTCCGTCTGTCCGTCTGTCCGTCCACAAATTTTTTTTATCCTCCATAACTTTTTATTATTCCTGGATGGATTTAAATATTACTTGGCATCATTCTGTCCGTCCGTCTGTCTGTCTGTCCGTCTGTCCGTCTGTCCGTCCACAAATTTTTTTATCCTCCATAACTTTCTTATTCCTGGATGGATTTAAATATTACTTGGCAGAAATGTTAACCATAATGTGATGGAGTGTTGCGCGCAAGACTCAGGTCCATACCTCAAAGGTCAAGGTCATACTCAGAGGTTAAAGGTCAAAAAAGGGTCTTTCCTGTGTCCAATTAATAACTTTGTTATTATTCCTGGATGGATTTAAATATTACTTGGCAGAAATGTTAACCATAATGTGACGAAGTGTCACACGCAAGACCCACAGCCGTACCTCAAAGGTCAAGGTCATACTTAGAGATAAAAGGTCAAAAAAGCGTCTTTTTCATTGGGTCCAATCTATAACTTTCTTATACCTGGATGGATTTAAATATTACTTAGCAGAAATATTAACCATAATGTGACAGTGTGTCACGCGCAAGACCCAGGTCCGTACCTCAAAGGTCAAGGTCATACTTAGAGGTGAAAGGAAAAAAAAACGTCTTTTTTTAACATCAACATTTTCCTACTCCTCTGATAGCGCTGCCGGGGCCCTAGTCAGTTTCACTGACAGCTCTAGTTATTTCTGTATACAGTGTCCTCGAGTCAGAGACCAGTTTTGCGATTGTTCAAGGGTGGTCTTAAAGACCACTCTTGAACATTACCTAAGGTTGTCTTAATGTAAGAATTATTGAATATGCGTAATTTTGGAGACGTTGTTTCTTATTTTGTGGGACTTTTACCCGACATTGAGATAATTTGACATCTCAAGCCCACCCGCTCAAATTAGCCCGTGTCCTGTCGAGCCCGGATATGTCTTATCTTTCAAATAATGTAGATCCAGATGAGATCATCTGATCAGGATCTACATTGTTTGTCATTCAGATTGTGAATTTGTTGCAATAATTTGCACCAAGTACTCTGATTGGTTGATAATCAGTAGCGGGTGTGGCATATTTAAATATTCAGCAGGTCAATTGATACATGTAACATATATGGTTTACGGGACGGTCCCACTCGCATCACTTTTCCTGGACAGGCTTAGAGCTTCTAAGGGGTTAATGTGCGCCCAGTTTCAGCTCTGCGCGGAAGCAGCATATGCCCAATCTTTTCTTGTAAACAAGTTCGTGTAATGAACACCCCTCTACCCCCCCCCCCCCCACCCTTTTTATAAAGAAAATTTGGGATTACATGGTTAGACATTGTTGTTCTCTTTTTTTTTTTTTTTTTTTTTGGTTTTACGGCCTCACTTATTACTAGCCGATCGTTAATCAGAGGTGGACGAAAACCGGAGTACCCGGAGAAAAAACACCCAAACTTCCTTTGCAGAACTTGCCGTCTCACATGTAACCCAAGCCAGGCTCGAACTATTTTTCTTATTTCCTTAAAAACATAGATTGTGGTTACACGTTCGGACCGGCTAAATGAGGCGGGTCTAACGAGCACACACAACCTTTTTTTTGGAGTGAAAATAAATAAAATCACACATTTCATCAGAAATACTTTTGTTTTGTTTGTTTCATTTGAGGTTTAACTTCCCCGTCAACACTGTTGACGTTGCTTCCAAATTTGTGGGACTTTTACCCGACATTGAGATGAAATGGCATATCAAGCCCTGTCACCCAATGAAACGAATAGGGTTTATAAGCACGGACGGCCCGACTCGCACCGCTTTATCTGCATGGGAAAGCTTAGATCCTCTCAGCGGTGTGCGCTCGGTTTCAACTCTAGGTGGAAGCATCATGCAGTCCATCTTTTTCTTCAAGCCCCGATGGGCGGGGGCCAATCAGAAATACTACCTTGGAGAAATGAAAGGTCACACATCAAACATATACCCCGCAAAATAAAATCGCATACAGTAGATATTTGCAAAGAATGGATACTATAGCATGCTGTATTGTAGTGATAAGGGTATGTCAATGTCTGGTAGAAAAGCGTTTGTTTGGATCATATTGGCCTTAGGTCAAAATCAAATGTCACAAACATCCCGCCATTTCTTTTGGCTCTGACACGCAGAACACAATAAACTAATAGAACCGTTTTTGTCACTAGTATTACTCTAACATGCACCATAACGCTGAATCCATCTGACATGACTGGGGCTCCTAAATATGTCTAAAAACACAAACGACTTCCTGAAACGGATGGATTTACTGAACTGAGTGATCAAACACGACAAAGCAATTCGTTCATAGATCCGAAACAAGTTGGCTGCTTTCAAAAAGCATCCAATAGGTTTGGTCTTGTCAGTCTACATTCTGATTTGAGCCAGCTGATATATATCATTATCCCACTTAATGCATTTTTTGAATAAAAATAATAAACTTTAATACAAAACGTGTACATAAAATTTCGAAGTCTGTGACCTTGGTATCAGGAGGGGTAGGTAGTGATGAGTATTCTGTGGTAAATTGTTTAACGCCATGGCAAGTATAAACTAAATGTAACTTACATATGGTTTACACATGTATAGCACAAAACTTAACCAAACGAAAATGTAAACCGAATTTTTCAAAGGGTCATAACTCTGTTAGTATTTGGTGGCATATCTTCACATCTTAGCCTTACTACATACACATTTTAGGCTTGATCGGATGGAAACTGTATAGTAGGAGTTATACGGAAACGAAAAAAAAAGTTTACGAACGGACGGACGGACACCAACCCCATAACTTAATACGACCGTTTTTTTTTTTTTGTTTTGTTTTTCAAACGGGCATATAAAAAGATTTTTCCTAAGTCATCAGGCCTTCTATAGGGACTTGGTTATCTATTTTATTTGTTGTTAACGTCCCTGTTATCACTGTATGAGTCTTTTTGAGACATTGCTTCCAATTTTTTGGGACTTTTACTCAGTACTGAGATAAAATGGGCAGATAAAACTCCTTCTCAAGCCCTGTCGCCCAATGAAACTAAATGGTTGAAATGCATGAACAGTCCGACTCGAGCCACTTTTCCTGAGCAGGCTTAGACTTTCTAGGCGATTTAACACTACTCATGTGCGGCCGGTATCAGCTCTGTGTGGAAGCATCATGCAGCCCAATCTATTTCTTCAATCCCCGATGGACTGGGGCCGATCAGACCTTGGGACAATATATGGGACTGCTGTATTGCTGAACCGCCTAGGAAGATCTAAGCCTGCCCAGACAAAGTGCTGCGAATCAGAAATCTTCCACTGACCGTTCCAAGGCGGCTCTTCTGTGGCGATTTATTTATGTTGTTGTTTGTTACTTACTGTGTGTATCACTTGTGTCTTTTGGTTTTGGATGGCCATATGGCCATTTTGTGGGAAAGTAACTGTCCTTATGGCCTTCCTTTGTTTGGGTTTCCATTATGGTCTGGTCGCTTAATGTTTGTATTTCTTTCCCTTTGGTGTCTTTTATGGGTGGAGTAAGTTAATTGTATCAATTCCTGATCTTTGTTTTACTTCTACTTTGTATCTTAAACCTCGGCAGTTTCTTTGAGTGGTACCTCCGCAAAAACCTGAAATTTGCAATCCTTTTGTATATCTTTCTGGATCACAATTTAATTGTAAAAGAAACTGATTAGTAAAACGTCAAGTATTGAATGGAAATAAAGAACACCATTCTCGGCTTATCAGATACAATAGCTCCCATCGAATGCGCCAAAAGTCTTTTAACAACTCAGTCTGTAACTGGTGGTAGGTCACTTAGTAGTCATGAAGTTTTTGAACAGAAACTATTGCTATCTGTGCTGGGCTCAAGAACAATAAACAACGACCCATCAACGTTATGACTTTGTTTCGCTCACTAAATATTTTATATATTTGGAAGAGTTAGAACCTTCGACCTTGGCACTGCCGTTTATTCTAGTAGCAAAGACATGAAAATGTTTTTACACACCCAGCGATCTTTTTATTTTTGGTTTTACGATCATTTCAAGATTATTTCACTCACATCAAGCCGATCGTTAATCGGAGATGAGCGAAAACTAGAGTACCCGATGAAAAACCTCCTGACCTTCCATTGCAGAACTTCTCATTATGTGACCTGAGCCATGCTAAAAACCTACACCGTTGAGAGACCTAATGATTAAGAGTCAGCACTCTTATCCACTAGGCCACACGGAGGCCCGTTACACCCAGCGATCTTTATAAATGAGGAAAAATAACGTTCTCTGTCTTTCCAACATTTACGTATTATTAGAGCTACCCCCGTACCGAACGATGTTCAGAATATATAAATCTGTTCCTATCTGTGTGAAGTAAACTTTGCAAGTTTTGTTTATTTGTATTTAACGACCCAGTCAACACTGATTTGGGTCATGTTTGGGCCTGACAGTGTACCTATCCACGCTTTTTCTGAGCAGGCTTATCCGTAAGCGGTTTACCAGTTCAGTGCTTATTCTGTTGCCAAAAACTGACCCCTGCCCTTCCTGAATCAGCGGAAGGGAGAGAATGACCATAGAAAAGATTTCATAATCAATCTCCACGAAAGAATGTTGCCGACCCTGGTAGGTATCGAACACGAGTCTTCCTTATCGCCAGTCAGACTGCATCCGACTGAGCTACCGCAGCCAGCCACACTTTGTGAGTAGTAGTAGTTATGTTCTGTTGTTTTTCGTTTCCATGGCCCCATGGACTACATAATGGCATTGCAAAACGTAAAATTTGCGAAAATGACTGCTACTCCTGCAAAAGTAATTTCTCTTTTGATATGTCTAAGGGGTATCCTCTTAAAGGAAAGAATTTGCTCCTGGGGAGTAGATACTTCCCTTTTAGAGTAGACCCCTTGAGGAGCAATTTCTTCCCCTTTTTCAGTTGGACAGAGTCAACAGAGTAGCAGCCATAAGGTCCTTAAAGTTATATTTCCATCACGAAATCATGCCTATAGAATTGTGATCCCCTTTAATATGTTCTATAAAAGGGTTACTAATTGGAAGCAAGGGATACACTACAGAACTGAAAAATATGGTGTGCACATGTTTTCCGGGCCAGACTAGCTAGTTTCGACCAATTAGGCCTCATCAGTGACCCTAAGATATTTTCAAAATTCCACAATGGAATCAATGATCCCAAAGGACAAGAAAATATAATCTACACTATGATGTAGGGCAGGGAGACGTTTACAGCCGCCACACATTCCCACACACCAGTTGTAGTGAAGTTAAATATGTTCTATAAAAGGGCTATCCTTTGGAAGCAAGGAATACACAACAGAACTGAAAAATATGGAGTGTACATGTTTTCTGGGCCAGACTAGCTAGTTTCGGCCAATTAGGCCTCATCAGTGACCCTCAGATATTTTCAAAATTCCACAATGGAATCAATGATCCCAAGGGACAAGAAAATATAATCTACACTTTATATAGTAAAGCTCGGGTTTGCAGGGGTATATATTAATTTCCGTATTCATGCTCTGAGACACTAGATTGTGGGTACTCGATAGAATCGCCTCGTCGAGGCGTTTCTGTCGACTCCCCGCAATCTATGTTTTGAGCAAAAAAGGCAACTTGAATATTCCAATTTTTCTTTTTAAAATTTCTTTTTCTTGGGCCAAAAATCGACAATGCATTATAGTGTGTATAGGTGTGTTTCGAAATACGGTAAAAATGGTAGACTACGGTAGGTGACCTATTAGTTCGAACACCCTAGCAGTTCGAACACCCAAAATTATGTCGAATCTGTGGCTGAAAACTTTCTCATTTAATTCGAACTCCCAAATGTTTCAGAAATCAGAATTTTTAATACTTTGAACACACAAAAAATGCCGAAAAATGCATCCAGAACAAGCATTTCGGACCGTTCCCGGGTTTATCATTACAACATCGTACTGATCGTATATGAGCTAGCGCACGAAAAAAAGAAAACTTAGCATGAAATATGGGCGACTTCCAAAGACTCGGATTAACATGCACTCTGTGAGGCAAATGGTTTTCGCTTCTCTCACTTGGATAGTCCTGTGGTAATCACTAATGGAAGGTTCACACCCTCACCGAATACTGATCAGACTGTGAGAAACGCAGGCAGCAAGTCGATCGTTCAACGCAACACTGGGCTAACTCCATTTTTTTTCAAAAATGACTTTTTTATGCAGTTTGGTCCATTCTATGCTGATACACATCCACATAAAATATTTTAGCCATTCTCATAAAAATAAACCTTAAAAAAGACATTTGGCATTTTGATCTATCTCATTCTTGGTATTTGGTTTAACGCAACACTGATCTAACTTGAGTTAGACCAGTGTTGCGTTAAACAGTTGAAGAAAGCTAATCAATATTATCTTGTGATATCATGATGAGATCATAGGCATAGTAGATAGAACAACTAATAATCATAACAGTTGATGCATTTGTTGGCAAATTTTTATTATGGGACCCCTTTACAGAGGGTCAGGGGATGGGACAGGGTTTATTACTATACCGAAAACCAAATACATGTGTATATAGATCTGCAAGTCATTTGTTCTTTTTTCTGTATGCAGTATCCATGCAATATAACCTATAATATATCATTGTTACCCCCCTGAGGTTGGGTGGTGGGCATACTCTAGGGATTAGACAGCCAAAAGATCATGACTCTAACGAATTTGACAAAATCTAGAGTCCAGGACGGGCCTTAATGCAGAACAAAAATATAGACAATATACATTGAAGGCCCAAATCAGACACCACATTCTGCGAGATCTGTTCATGGTCTGCACTTTTTACTAAAAATCCAGCTATATTTGTTTTGGTCTGACATATACTGACACCCCTTTATTTTGAATGGATTCCTGTTATATACATGGCTGACGATTCTGTTCAGGACAAAACAAGCGCCCCACCAATCTGGGCTTGGAGAATAAATTGGCCTAAATGGTGCTCACATATGCGAAATTAAACCCAAATGGCAAATAATTAAAAAATAAGTATTAGTTGTAAAAAAACTAAGACTATATAATATTAAAGCTCAGACTGTGCTACTATTCAGAAGACTGAAAGTCTGAACAAACCACCCAGTGAAAACTTGTAGACTAGCAAACAATGTAGACACTGATCAACCTCTGTCACGATGTTAATTTTTACTAACTGACCTTTATGGGGACAGAATAAGGCTATTTTTAAGGGACATATTTGCTCCTTCTTGATAAAACTTTTGTTGTGTGTACTTGTTAGAATTATCTTGATGAGATTTTTCTTTTAGTACCCACAACATGACCGATGTTACTGAAAAAAAAAAATCCCTTAATATGTTCATTACTCCATTGTATCTGGAGATACCTGTATGTAAAGTAGGCTGACAACAAGTGGGCACTGATGACCAGTCTCTTTCACGATATTTTTTTTACTCTCACCCTAGTATCAGTGGCTCAGTCCAGCCTCCGTAGCTCAGTCGGATGCGCATCTGACTGGTGATCAGGAGAATGCGGGTTCGAGTAGGGAACATTCTTTTGATGAGATTGATCATGAAATCCTTTCTACGGTCATTCTCTCACTTCTGCTGATTCAAGAAGGGCAGTCATCAGTTTTTGGAATGTGCACTGTACTGGTTAACCGCTTATGTGTAAGCCTGCCCAGGAGAAGTGTAGATAGGTAAGCTGACCGGCTCAAAAATGACCTAAATAGTGTTGACTGGGCAGTTAAACTCCAATACAAACAAACAAAACAAAATCAGTTGGTTGGTTGGTTGATTTGAGGTTTAACGTCCATGTCAACACTGTAAAGGTCATTTTGGAGACGTTGCTTCCAATTTTGTGGGACTTTTACCCGACATTGAGATGAAATGACATCTCAAGCCCTGTCGCCCAATGAAACCAGTAGGGTTTATTAGCATGGACGGTCCGCATCGCACCGCGGTTCCTGGACAGGCTTAGATCCTCTAAGCGGTTTACCAGTACTAGTGTACGGGCCGAATTCACATCTGATCAGGAGTTTGCAGGTCTACAACATTCTTTGGTGGAGATTGATCGTGAAATGTTTTCTACCGTCATTCTCTCCCTTCCACTGATTGAACTATTGTCCTGCTTAACTAGGCTAGGCTGTATCTTTGCAAACAGTGAAGATTCAGATGAGATTCTCCTCCAGATACCATCTGACCTAGATCTTCACTGTTGTCATCATGTAATTTGATTTTTTGATAGTCAACTAAGGATGTGACAAAATTAATTTATTCAGCTGATAGTCAATGAAGGATGTGGCAAAATTAATTTATTCAGCAGAACAAGGGTTAAGAAGGAAAGATGTCAGCTCTCATTGATCAGAAAAGTAAGCTCAGAGCATGGAACTCACTTTAAGTAACTGATTTCAATGGATCAGCACTCAAAGTTGACCTTTTTGCATGTTTGCATTCCCAGTAGGCTCCTAAAGCCTAGAAAATAGAATTGAGCAAAAAAGAGTGGGTACCTTGTCCAGTAATCACTATTTATGTCATGCAGAGCCAGGCTTCCAATGATGAGGTTGCACTGATGAGTTAGGAGGCCTTCATACGGACTGAGTAAATTATTTGTCTTAATCGCGACAGAAGTAAGGGCGATGATTGTGGCCACGTAAAATCGATTTAAGCCCCCCATTGGAATTCGTTTCCGCTGACAGTTCCAAGGCGGTTCTTCTGTCGCGGTTTATTTTTGTTATGGTTTGTCTTTGGGTGTTTGTGTCGCTTATATTACTTTATTTTTGATAGACTATCGGCCATTTTGTGGGAAAGTAACTGTCCTTTTGGCTTTCCGCTGTTGATGTTTCCATAAGGGTCTGTTGTTTCATGTTTGTGTTTCTTTCCCTTTGGTGTCTCTGATGGGAGCTGTGGGTTAATTGTATTGATTCCTGATCATTGCCTCCACTTCTACTTTCCAAAGGATAACCCTTTTATAGAACAAATTTAACATCATTACAGCTGGTGTCTGGGAATGTGTGGCGGCCGTAAAAAGTCGCCCTGCCCTACATCATAGTGTAGTTTATATTTTCTTGTCCTTTGGGATCATTGATTCCATTGTGGAATTTTAAAATATTTGGGGGTCACTAATGAGGCCTTGATGGACGCAACTAGCTAGTCTGGCCCAGAAAACATGTACACTCCATATTTTCCCGTTCTGTGATGTATTCCATGCTTCCAAAGGATAACCCTTTCTAGAACATATTTAACGTCACTACAGCTGTTGCCTAGGAATGTGTGGCAGCCATAAAAAGTCTCTCTGCACCACACCATAGTGTAGTTTATATTTTCTTGTCCTTTGGGATCATTGATTCCATTGTGGAATTTTGAAAATATTTGAGGTCACTGATGAGGCCTAATTGGCCGAAACTGGCTAGTCTGACCCAGAAAATATGTATACTTCACATTTTCCAGTTCTGTGGTGTATTCCTTGCTTCCAAAGGATAATCCTTTTATAGAACATAATTGTATAATGCTGACCGCACTTAAGTACTGGTAAACTGCTTAGAGGTTCCAAACCTGCCCAGGAAAAGTGTTGCAAATTGGACCGTCCATGCATATAAACCATATTGGTTTCATTGGGTGGCAGGGCTTGAGATTTCATTTCACCTCAATGTCCTGTAGGGCTTGATGTCATTTCATCTCAAGGTTGGGTAAGAATCCCACAAAGTTGGAAGCAAGGTCTCTAAAATGACTTATACAGTGTTGACGGGGATGTTAAACCTCAAATCAAACAAATCTAAATGCACCGAGTTCTAATTATGGCAAATATGGTAATATTTTTATTCTGAAAATGAAATACATGTATCTCTGTATAATGTGTCTTAATAACATGGGAAGCCAAAGAGTTATGACAAATGAAATTTGTAGATTAAGTTAGGCATTTTGAGTATTTTGCTCGCGAAGGCTCGAAAAAATGTAAATTCTCCAACTTGTTTCATGAATTAAATATAAAATCATGAATTAAATGTATAATGGCTACTGCTGTAAGATACAGTTTATAACAAGCAGTTAAATGCAAAATTAATTTTAAATTGCATGTCTTACATTTATGTTTCTACATGACATATTGTATTAGATTACAAGAAAAAGAATGGGAACAATGTTATTTTACTGCTTTGCAGCAATAAATATTCTTCAAATACATGAAGGTTTAGTTTTCTTTTTGTACTTTAGATATTGCTTCTGCTCATTATTAATAATTTTGTTTTTGAAAATAGAAAGTGTCAAGAAACACTGATTTAATTCCAGTTAGCCCAGTGTTGCATTAACTTTAATTGCGAAAATTGGATATTTTTAATGGGAAAACAGATCTAACTCAAACTTTGTTTAATATCTCTTTTTCTGTCACATGACATGAATTGCAACATACTTCACTTCAAACTCCTTATTTGACCTTGTAGATCAGCTTTCATTAATACCCTGATGAGCCATTTATGAATTTAATAAACAGAAAAAACTGTCTCCTGTAAAATTTAAAAAAACTGAGTTAGCCCAGTGTTGCGTTGAACAATCGAAGTGCTTAGATCAACCTTGATGAGCCACAGGAGTTTCGCTTATTTATGTTGTGAAATCCCATCGTCTGCATCAGGCTCATGCGATCAGCGAAGACTCTAATCGGATTGCATGAGTACGCTAAGATGTGTCTTCGCTGGTTTCTCAACGACCTGCAAACACTGAACATGCGCACCCACTACCGGTAATCAAGGCAAAGGGTTTCACTTAGCCTTGTGACTTCGTAAGATTTAAGGGTTCAGTAAAGACTGATCACATTGCATTGATGTGCAGGCTGATCCTAGTCGGTGATGTAGCATTGTGGCCTACAAAGGCTTTGATCACCATGCATATGCAAGTGTTTTCGCTTTGCATTCAGACTCTTTGGAGCGTAGCTTCCACTTTCATTATTATTTGTGTGACAGTGTTACCCTTTTTCCATGTGCTGTGGCATTTGATTCAATGCCTCTTTGATAGCAGACGCGCCCCTTTAAATATTAATTGAGAGTTTCCCGCCTTTTTCCACAGAACGTCTTTTAGCACGAGCGAGTGAAATTCATGGTTGTTGCATGCAAAAAGGTAGTTTAATTCAGGTTACCTGGTTGGGCTACCCTGGTCTTCTGAGGAGCAAGTGAAGATGCCCATTTATTTCACGGTGACAAGGTGGAACACGATTAAGAAAATAAGTAATATGCGATGAGCGAAGACTCAGGTCAGCCTACACATGCAAGCAGTCTGAACACTCTTCGTTGTTCGTATGTGCCTACCATGGCCTCTGTGTTAATCAAAGAACAAAAGGTGAAAACTAAGGCCACATTGGCTAGATGCGCAGGCTAATCTGGTCCTTTGTTTGAAACTTTTTTTTTCGTCGTGCGCCGGCTTAAAACGACTGTGTACATTTAACCGGCCAAATCTGCTTGCGACATTACAAACACATTCTAAGCTACCAAGTGCAAGGATCAGTCTGTTCAGATCTCCTATCTCGAGTAAAATACTTATTGCGCATGTGCGTACAGCAAAGACTGATAAGTCTGCGCAGTTGTGCAATCGGGATTGTGTCTTCAATGTTCAAGAGGTTTGAAACGTTTCATCGCGCACAAAGTGAAGATCGCACATGCACATGTTAAAATTGTGTGTGATGTCCGCATTTTCTTTTTCTTGTTACTTGCCTATCTAAATAACATGATGGTTTTGCATCCGCAGTCTAATCAGTCTTCAGCGGACTTCTTCGATGGGCATTGAATTGCTTCATGCCCCCGGCTTACGCTGATTTGAGACAGCTTATGAGTAAACAGAGAACACACAAACAAGGCTGCGCAGTCTCGCCTGGGGCTTCACTATGCGCTTAAACAATATAGGTGTGTGTGTGGGGGGGGGGGGAAGTATCAATGCGCCTAGCTCCACTGGGTAGCTGCACGTGCGGGTTTCAACATCACATCCCATATATACATGTAGCTGGACTTTGTCTGCTGCGGTGTAGCCGGAACAATAAAAAAAATTACATGAGTTTATAGGCAGCGAAAAAATGCCTTATAGATATACAACAACAACAATTAATACAGACCATCAGGAAATTCTTTGAAAAACATATGGGCTTCTCTTAAGAAAAGAATTTGCTCCAAACAAATCAATTTCTGTTATTCCTGAGATCACAAATTGACTCGCCCATTTTAAAGGGAATAGTGATAGTTCAATAGGTGTAAATGTCATTAATGACAATGTGTAACCTTATACTTGTAACTACATGATAAGCTCGCATTCAAAGACCCCCTGCACACATTGACTTATTTATAGATCAAACGGTTCTGCACTGCATAAGTGATATTTATAACTTCTAATCACTTGCGGATTGACAGGGCCGCGGGAAAAAAAACGTAGTTGTTTAAAATATTGAACCCAGCCTGGTCCAATGCATGGAATTCTTTCAGATCAAACAGTTCGAACACTGATAAATTTCCAATCTGATATTTTCTAATAATTCGAACACCCGGATCAGTATAATTCTTTTACTGTTCGAATTAATTGGTCATTTACCGTAACTGCCGCACCTGCCAGGTGTTTTCATTTCCCTTAAGATATTTATTGTTGGAGTTGAAACGCTTGCTTTTCGGTCTGTTTCGCTATTCAGACAGGCTGTTTCCTGTAATTGCAGTACAGTATTGCATCATCGTTAAAGCTGATTGGTTGATCGCGTCACGTGCCCCTCCATGGAACAGTTACAATCTGGTCATTATACCCGGTTTGCCCGCCTCATGGCGACCAAACCAAAAAGGAATATAAATATATGTCACGCTGACTTCTTAGGAACCCGGGAAGGGACATGATTTTTTATTTTTTTATAAGTTGTGCGCACAAGATAATATCTTGTGCGGACAAGCTATTATCTTGTTCGGACAACATATTATCTTGTGCGCACAAGATATTATCTTGTTCGGACAACATATTATCTTGTGCGCACAAGATATTATCTTGTGCAGACAAGATATGATCTTTTCGCACAACATAATATCTTGTGCGCACAAGATATTATCTTGTTCGCACAACATATTATCTTGTTTGCACAACATAGCTCTTGGGAAGTTGTGCGGACAAGATATTATCTTGTGCGGACAAGATGTTATCTTGTGCGGACAAGATTATATCTTGTGCGGACAAGATAATATCTTGTGCGCACAAGATCTATGTTGTGCAGACAAGATATTATTTTGTGCGGACAAGATAATATCTTGTTCGCACAACTTAATATCTTGTGCGGACAAGATAATATCTTGTCTGCACAAGATAATATGTTGTCCGCACAAGATAATATCTTGTGCGGACAAGATATTATGTTGTGCGGACAAGATATTATCTTGTCCACACAAGATAATATGTTGTCCGCACAAGATAATATGTTGTCCGCACAAGATAATATGTTGTACGCTTAAGATATTATCTTGTGCGCACAACTTATAAAATAAAAAAAATCATGTCCCTTCCCGGGTTCCGTAGACTTCTTTGTCAATTTTGACCGTTTCTAACAGCTTTATCAAGGTTATGATTTTGGATGAAAAAATCGCACTGTATGCGTTTTTTTTTTTTTTTTTTGTTTTGTTTTATTATTATTTTGTCGGGTTTACATTGAGGGCGTAAGTCTCAGAATTTTCACGGGTGCGAAGCACAAATGAAAATTCTTATGTTTTCAACACACGTGATGAATTGCAGGACCCGCAGAAAAAGCAACCGACTGAAGTCGGTTGATTTCTAAGAGTGCCCTAAAATCACCGTGTCATTCTGTCATTCGGTCATTCTGTCAGTCTGTCAGTCTGTCTGTCCGTCCGTAACCCGTTTGTGAAAATTGGTGACAGTGACTTAACCGCTTGGAATATTTAAACAATTTTTGGCATACTGATAGATATCAATGAGATCTAACCAATGAACTTGATAATATTACATTCCATTTAGTATAGCCTCGCCGAGGCGAAAAATGTGAAAATTTTCGAACTGCTTCTCCTCGGAAACCGTTGGGCCGTTTGAAGTCA
Organism: Lucinisca nassula; assembly: GCA_963580285.1. Classification (NCBI taxonomy): domain Eukaryota; kingdom Metazoa; phylum Mollusca; class Bivalvia; order Lucinida; family Lucinidae; genus Lucinisca; species Lucinisca nassula. The sequence continues at coordinate 107,728,445 of OY757021.1, read as the reverse complement.
AATTTCATATGGAGCCTCTATGGGATGGGGGAAACCAAATTTGCTCATGGGGTCCAGGTCACATGACCAAAATGGCCGCCAAGCCATATATGGTCTGTCTGTCCGTCCGAAACCCGTTTGTGAAAATTGGTGATAGTAACTTAACCGCTTAGACTATTTAAACAATTTTTGGCATACTGATAGATATCAATGAGATCTAACCAATGGACTTGCGAAATATTACATTCCATTTAGTATAGCCTCGCCGAGGCGAAAAATGTGAAATTTGCGAACTGCTTCTCCTCGAGAACCGTTGGGCCGATTGAAATCAAATTTTATATGGAGCCTTTATGGGATAGGGAAACCAAAATTTGCTCATGGGGTCCAGGTCATATGACCAAAATGGCCGCCAAGCCATATATGGTAAAAAACCTTCAAAAATAGTCTTCTCCAGAACCACTGGGTAGATTTCCACTAAACTTGATAAATAGCATCTGGGACGTAGGACCATCATAAATTGCTAAAATGGTGACCCTGGGTTGACCTTGACCTTCTTTGGGTCCGTCCGTAACCCTTTTTGTGAAAATTGGTGATAGTGACTTAACCTCTTGGAATATTTAAACAATTTTGGCATACTGATAGATATCAATGAGATCTAACCAATGAACTTGCGAAATATCACATTCCATTTAGTATAGCCTCGCCGAGGCGAAAAATGTGAAAATTTACGAACTGTTTCTCCTCGGAAACCGTTGGACCGATGGAAATCAAATTTCATATGAAGCCTCTATGGGATGGGGGAAATCAAAATTTGCTCATGGGATCCAGGTCACATGACCAAAATGGTCGCCAAGCCATATATGGTCTGTCTGTCTGTCCGTCCGTAACCCGTTTGTGAAAAGTGGTGATAGAGACTTAACCGCTTGGAATATTTAAACTTTTTTGGCATACTGATAGATATCAATGAGATCTAACCAATGAACTTGATAATATTACATTCCATTTAGTATAGCCTCGCCGAGGCGAAAAATGTGAAAATTTTCGAACTGCTTCTCCTCGGAAACCGTAGGGCCGATTGAAGTCAAATTTCATATGGAGCCTCTATGGGATGGGGGAAATCAAAATTTGCTCATGGGGTCCAGGTCACATTACCAAAATGGCCGCCAAGCCATATATGGTAAAAACCCTTCAAAAATAGTCTTCTCCAGAACCACTGGGCAGATTTCCACGAAACTTGATAAATATCATCTGGGACGTAGGCCCATCATAAATTGCTTAAATGGTGACCCTGGGTTGACCTTGACCTTCTTTGTGCCTAGGTCAAACTTTGACACATATGCTTTTGTATTGGAAAAGTGAGAATGCATTTTATCCTGCAAACGATTCAGAATACAGTACTAAAGTATAAGATATATTTTTGCTCCTTACGATAAGGCGCATTTATTGGGGGGACCGTTTTAGGTCCAGGTCACATGACCAAAATGGCCGCCATACCCATGTATGGTAACACTCATAAAGCTAAAAGTATCCGGCGGGTCGTGCACTTCAGCTGAAGCACTGGTTATTCTGGTGTTTACATGTATGGAAAAACAACTAAATTTTCTTTTTCTTTTATACACGAATTTGGCGAAAAAGACCTCCTGGCAGCTACAGTGAAAATAACAAGGTCATGTTATTTTTCACAGTGTGAAAATATCATATATATTTTCACAATGAGAAAATACCATCTTTATTTGTCTCAGATATGCATTGATAAAATAAATGACTTTATTATTGCATGGGTATATTAGATTAGATTCTAATTTTAAGATTACCGAAATGCTTGGTCGAAGACTTCGCTTCCGGCTGGAATCGCTAACACGGCTCATTTTTCTATCCATCTTGAATATGAAATATCACCCTTCACACAGAACGACCGTTTCTGACGACAGGGCAAGAAAGCAACCTGTAATATGCTAAAACATCGACTACGAACGAGCCGCGTCACGTGAATTTTTTTACATTAATTGGTGCACCTAGCGAAAACGCAGATCCGTCTGCGCAGATGCGCTGGCTGATCAGAGTTTTTTTAACATTATTGACCAAAAGCATCCTGAAGTAACATTATGACTGAGCGAAATTTGCAGGTTGAATTTGTGTTTTCGCTTTGTGCACATGTCCTGAAGATACTTTTCGCCGAAAGCAGCTGAAATGATTAACTGCCAAGCTAAGGTGAGCCATTGCAATGTCTAATATTTTCAGAGTCACCCGCGGTCCCTCTATCGATTGCCTGGCAGGTATAACTGACTATTTAGAACATGTATGATTGACCATACTGTGTGCATATGCGCACGCCAATCTGTATTTTCGTTGGTCAAATGTTTTCATGCAGGATTGGCTGTGACTCGGCTTAATTAAAATACATTATAAATGAGCTTAACTAAACCAGAACAACAAATAGGAGCCAGGGTACGACAAAACCTACGTTAACTCTTGTACGAACAGTGGAGACTCAGATCAGCCTGCGTAGACGCGCAGACTGATCTGAATCTTCGCTGTTCGGGTGAGCCTTTTAAACACCCCTGCTGTCCAAAGATCAAGCGTAGACTATGGTAAGACTGGCTTGATGTACATGCTGATCTGAGTCTTGGCTGGTTGAACAGGTCCTATTTCAGATTTTGTCATGCGATGGATCAATCTTAATTACATAAGACAGAAAGACACAGCCAAGTTTGACCGAAAATACAAAAAAGAAGTGACGGCAATGAACAGGAATCGATACCATTAACCCACAGCTCCCATCAGAGACACCAAAGGGAAAGAAGCACAAACATGAAACAACTAGACCCTTGTGGAAACATCAATAGCGGAAAGCCAAAAGGACAGTTACTTTCCCACACAATGGCCAATTGGCTATCCAAACAAAATCATATAAGCGATACACATACTCAAAGACAAACCATAACAAAAATAAACCGCGACAGAAGAACTGCCTTTGATCGGTCATTGGAACGAAATCCACTTGTAAGGTGAGAGAGGGGGGTCTTAAATCCACAATCCTCACCCTTAATTCCGTCGCGTTTAGACAAATAATTTGTTCAGTCCGCACGGGGCCCCCTAACTCATCAGTGCAACATCTCCGTGAACGCACAAAATCAAACAACCACAGAGATGAAACAACGGTGAGGACTCGACAGCAAGAAACCACTGAAATTCTAGAGCAAAAGAAGATCAACAGTTAGACTCCGATGCGCCCAAGCCTGACTATTACTTTTGGCCAGGCGATACAAAATCGGGGTGTTCGCATGCATGTACTACGCAGAATATAATTCATAATGCGCTCTTGCTGCTTGTCCCAGGCAGACTTTCATAATGATGTGATAATTCATATAATACGCCAGCGCAAGACAAATCCTACAAGAGGACCAGTATGACCCTTGAAAATTCAGTTCAGCTTGTGCATCAGATCAGTCTGTCAAGCGTCTCTGCTTACTGTTCCTTGGATCACAAGGAGGTTGTAGAAGACTCACATGAACAAAGAAGACTCTGATCAGACTGCGCGGATGCGCAGGTTGATTTGAGTCTTCGCTGGTCGCATCGATCTGATTGTAAGTTTTGTCATGGACAGACTTTAACGTTTTCATTTGTAACGTTAAGTAAAACACGTGAATGACAAATACCTTCTTTTAACCCATTGTATGTGGGAAATCCCCCAAGTGGTACCTTGGCAAACAGTTCAGGCCCAGATCAGACGAGGGCCTGCATTGTTTGCTTTCAGAGTTTTCCGTCAAAAATAGTATAAAAACAAAAAAATAGGCCTGACACCCCTTATTTGACAAATGGACTTGTCCAACATATAGCAATGGAAGAGTCCACTAGCATACAATGGGTTAACCCATACACGACAGAAATTCCACTAAATATGACGGGCCCAATTCAAATGTAAGGGTTGTCCGCTGTGTTTGTGTTTGTTGTTACTTCTTTAAGACAAAGATTATATTTTAGCAAACAATGAAACCTGAGATCCGACGCCTGATCTTGGGCTACACTGTATGGCAATGTCGTTTTTTTTTTTTTTTTTTTTTTTTGTTTGCGACGGGCAACGATCAGGAAACGATACAATTACCTCACATAGCTAATCAGAATGAGAATCAGAATTGTTACTGTTGACACGTCAAATGACATTCATACACCAGGACCTGTGATGTGGAAGTTAGTCCCCAGCTCTAACCAAAGAGGTAACTTTAGCCACTCAATCATCAGCACCTTCAGCTGTCGAAATAATCGAATCGGGAAGGGCATTCCAATGTCTAATGGTTCTGGGGAAGAACGACTTTTTATAAATGTCAGTTCTTGCTGTAAGGGTCTGAAACGCCAACGAATGGTGATTTCTACAGTGCCTAGCTGGGGGAACAAGGTCATCTGTTGGAATGCTGGCAGCACCCTTTAGACCTTTGTGTAAAAGGATGAGCCTACTGTCTTTTCTCTTTTTCTTGAGAGACTCCCATTTTAATTTTCCAAGTGTTCCAGTCATGCGCCCAGTTTCAAAGCAGTAATTACCTGTTACAAATCTGTGTTCAAGACACCAAACGGCAAGAAGCAACTTCACCACAATGAAAATGCCACAAGCGGAAAGCCAAACGTGTTAATATGGTACAGGAAAAAGTGGGTGAAGAGACTAAAGCAACTTTCATGTCTTCATTAAGAAAACAAGCCTATACAAATACATTGTAAATTTTACCGCCGAAAAAAAATGAAAAATTGTGATACTTTTCTTATTTCTGCTCAAAATATAGATTGTGGGTACACGTGAGAACCGCCTCATCGAGGCGGTTCTAACGAGTACCCACAATCTATATTTTAGAGCAGTAATAAGAAACATAATGTTTACCCCTGTAAACTCCAGTTTTACTACATAAAAGTGGGGTTCAAGGGGGTCAAAATTATATAGGTGTGTTTCGTGATGTTCAGAATCACATCATTTAACTGGTTCTAACTGACGACTTATACACCAGTATTTTTTCCACTGAAGTATGTTTGCTATTTCTGTTGGATTCGAACTAGTTGCTAAGGCTGTATAAAAGGTAAAACTTCTGTATGTATTGCAAATTATGTTAATTTCACGGAGTGACTTCACTTTCACGTTAGTAGACATGAAATTTCCGTTTCCTAGCTTAATTTGAAGTTCACTGGATATTACCTTTTTATATGTATAGGAGCTTAACAATAACATCTTTTGTAAAAGCTGTGACATTATAAAATGTTATTTTGAACTTTGCCAGGTCGCTTAAAGATCCATGCAGACCTGGGAATTCCGATGTTTACACATTGCGCACCACTTGTGGCTGATTTGTTCTTATTTTGTTATTAAAGAGCCTTTATTAAGAGCCTTTCCGTTGACAACCAATTTGGTATTATTAATGCTTTTAGCCCGATGTCTTCATATTTGGTTAATTTATTAAATATTGACAATACCTACTTCGATGGTTTGATAAGTCAAATAAACGTGATGATTTTGATTTTGATAATTGTAAATTTCCTTTCTTGGATGGTGATGATCCTCGTGATGATCCTTGGCGTTTATATTTCGCAATTAATTCGATTTGCCAGAGAGTATAATCATGTATCTGATTTCAAAACTCGTAATTAATTGTTAACGGCTGAACTCGGTATCATAAACTACGCAAAGCCTTTTCTAAATTTTATAGACGTCATTCCGAAAAAAATCCAAATTCAATGTTAATCTCAAATCTCATCTGCAAAAAGGCCTATCGGAACCCGAATTCTATGGTGACAGTATATAAATCCAAACAAATAATAAAAAATATATACTGGCGTTGATTCCAGTACCAAATTTCGTTAAATCAGTCTTCGGCATTTGGGTAGGATTGGGTACAATATAAATGTTACACAACAGACTGCATGCATGGCAGTCAACCCAATCGCGGTTGATAATTTTGCTTCCCTCGGCGGTTCAGGCCTCAGATTCTGACGGCTCCAGCGTAAAGGCTTACTTAAAATTTTTATTTCAGGTAATGTCGGTTGGTACCTGATGCTCTGTCTCTGGTCAGGCCAACCGGAGTCTAACTGTTGATTTTCTTTTAATCCAGCATTTCAGTTATTTCATGCTGTCGAGTCCTCATTGTTGTTTCAGCTCTATACTCCTTTGAGTGTTATGGTCTTGGTAATGAAGCACTGATGTGTTAGAAAGTCTTCATGCAGACTTAACCAATTATTTTTCTAGACCAGAATAGAACCAAGGCCACGGATTATGGCCATGTAAATGCGATTTAAGCCCATCCGCCCCACAAAGTGAATTACGTTTTGCTGATCTTTCCCAGGCGATTCTTCTGTTTTCTGTCGTGGTTTATTATTTATTATAATTTGTCTTTCCATGTATGTATTGCTTATATATTTCTTTTCATTTTGGAAAGTTGTTTGGCCATTTTGTGGGAAAGTAACTGTCCTTTCGGCGAGCCGCTAGTGATGTTTTCATCAGGGTTTCGTTACTTCATGTCTGTTTTCCTTCCCCTTTGTTGTGACTGATGGGAGATGCGAGGTGATTGTATCCGTTTCCGATCACTTCCTTCACTTTTAGTTAGAAAAAAAATGTTGCACATGCAGAGACACAATAAAAATCCAGTCTGCGATTTTAAAACATTGGACAACTTTGCTTCGCTCCTTTGGTGCAAGGCTGCTGGTCGAACTTTGTACTCTGTGGCAAGACTATCATTAATTCTTTCAAAGGAATGGAACCCGATGTATTCTCGGCCCTCCATTGTCTAACTGGTTGTTCTCTTCCGCTTTGAAGTCAGATTGCTGCTAAATATGTTCTAGAAAGGGTTATCTTTTGGAAGCAAGGAATACACCACATAACTGGAAAATATGGAGTGCACGTTTTCTGGGCCAGACAAGCTAGTTTCGGCCATTTAGGCCTCATCAGTGACCTTGAAGTATTTTCAAAATTCCACAATGGAATCAATGATCCCAAAGGACAAGAAAATATAAACTACACTATGATGTAGGGCAGGGATACTATTTAGGGAAGCCTTCCAGTCTGCTTCATGATTGCCCGAGTTTATACATAGTGACTCTACTCTCTACCTTTGCTCTATAGGCTCACTGTACTGTTGAAAAAAAAAATTTGGTATGCAAGAAAAGGATTTTTTTCCTGTGGATTCGTACGGAACCCGGGAAGGGACATGATTTTTTTATTTTATAAGTTGTGCGGACAAGATATTATCTTGTGCAAACAACATATTATCTTGTGCAGACAAGATATTAGTTTGTCCGCACAAGATATTAAGTTGTGCGAACAAGATATTATCTTGTCCGCACAAGATATTAAGTTGTGCGAACAAGATATTATTTTGTTCGCACAAGATAATATCTTGTCTGCACAACATAGATCTTGTACGAACAAGATATTATCTTGTGCGGACAAGATATTATCTTGTGCGCACAAGATATAATCTTCAATGTCCGCACATGATAATATTTTGTGCAAACACGATAATATCTTGTCCGTACAAGATAATATCTTGTTCGCACAACTTCCCAAGATCTATGTTGTGCAAACAAGATAATATCTTGTGCGAACAAGATATTATGTTGTCCGCACAAGATAATATGTTGTGCGAACAAGATAATTTGTTGTCCGCACAAGATAATTTATTGTGCGCACAAGATAATATGTTGTCCGAACAAGATATCTTGTCCACACAAGATATTATCTTGTGCGCACAACCTATAAAAAGTAAAAAATCATGTCCCTTCCCGGGTTCCGTAGATTCGACATAGGCCTTTTACAATCCTCGATATGGCCTTCCAGTCGGAACATGGGCTAAACCTTGGTTCAAATTGGCCAGGGCCCAGTTGTTCAAAACTCACGATGTCGTGATCATTTAAAGTGAATGGGAACATCTTCAGGGGAGGCAACTCCTGCAAATGTATTTTTGGCTCCCATGTCAATAGGGGTCAACTTGTAAAGGAAAGAATTTACTCCTGTGGAGCAAATTCATTCCTTTAAGAGTAGACCCCTTTTTCAGTGAAACAGGGCTTATAGAAAAGCGAACAGGAAGTCCCGAATGTTGTCTCCCTTTGATAAATAGCGGAAAAAATGCCAGGTGTTCCCTTTCCCACTAATATTGCAAAAATGCTGATATTTTGTTGAAAAAATGGGAGCAGCTTGCTTCTCTCATTTTTTTGCAGCAAAAATAATGCTATATTAGATATTGTACTTGCTAAAACAGTTAACAATATGACCACTAACGAGGCTTTGAACAACCGGACCAGGTCATCCCTCGGGTCGGAAATGCCTATATATATCGAATCCATATCCATGAAAGATTTGGGGCGATACCTGCTCGGTGCTGATTGCTTAGAGCCCAGGGCAGGTAAACACGTAAAGGCGTAGATAATTATCAGATGGTTGTTTAAGCTCCCCTTAGTTGTAAACTTACCTGATCTAAATGGTGACTGTCTTCTGCTCTGACGTCGCCACAACTCTGATTCATCATAGTATCAATTAAACTAGTATGTATTTTATTCTGACTCACTGTTGAGCTAGACAGCCTCTGTGCGGATCAATTTGTTATCGTTATTATGTTTGATACTGCACTGGAACTGAGCGCGAGGGTTGAAAGTTAATAAGATTCGGAGTTGAGCCTTCCCCCCTCCCCCACCTCCCCAGGGAGTATTACTACTGGCCGTCCCAAGGCGGTCATTCTTTTGCAGTGTCTTATATATTTGTTAATTTGCTTTGTGCCGTTTGCGCGTGTTTCGTCTGTTTATGCGTGTGCCTCCATGTCACTTTCTTTCTTTAGGTGGCTTAAGATGGCTGCGTTCCATCACGTGAACAAGTCCTTGAAATGAAGACCCCCCTAAACCCCACTTTATGTAGAGGAAACTGCATGGGGTTTACGGGGGTAAACCTTATTTTTCTTATTTCTGCTCCAAGACATAGGTTGTGGGTACTCGTTAGTTCACGAGCACCCACAACATATGTTTGCAGTATAAATAAGAAAAATATCACGGGTTCTCATCGAAAAAGTATCCATTTTGGAGATGTGAAAAAGTGCACTGTCACACGGGTTTGTTATCGTAATGTTTGATCGTGGCCTTTTCCTGGGTGACATTTTCTTACTAGGTTGTTTCGATTCCACAGGTGAATTCTCTCATAACGAAACTATACTGAAAGAGAAATACTTGTAAATTTTAAAATATAAAACAGGGACGGTCGCCCCAGTGGCTCGATCTTTTACTTGGTATTTGTTGGTAGTATTGTTCGCTTGATTTGAGGAAAGTCCTGTGTTAGAGTCCCGGTCAGGTCATATTTATCCCCACCAGACACCCCAAAATCATTGCCTGTGGCATTTGGAAGCTCAGTGTGTGTCTATGGACGCGGGCATCAAAAGACACCAACAACTTTCCCAGATGATCCAGGAATTAAGTTATTTAAGGGGTATGGGAACACCTGGCAGTTGTTTCCGCCATTTTTCAAAGAACTTTCGGGACTTCCTGTTCACTTTTATATAAGCCCTGTCCCACTGAAAAAGGGGTCTACTCTTAAAGAAAAGAATTTGCTCCCCGGTAGCAAATTCTTTCCTTTAAGAGTTGACCCCTATTGACATGGGAGACAAAAATACTTTTGCAGAAGTTGCCTCCCCTGAAGGTGTTCTCAGTCCCCTTAAACAATGAGGAATATTACAGATCGACAAGTCTGTATAACGAATACCATTTTGAACCGCACTTTACATCAGAGAATTACGGGATAACTTGGGCTACCCACTAGCCGTTAAAATGAATAATATGGGAATAAAATATTTTGCTTATGAAAGTTTAGCTAGTCTAGTCTCTCTGTCTCAGTTTTAATCCATAGTTTGGACACTGCCAAATGGACTTGCCATTACTAACAAGTTTATACTCTGTTAATAAAAAAGCTAGAAAAATGGCCAGACTTATATTATCAGATTAGAAGGTAGTTTAGGGATAAATTTATTCAAAATTGCCATTTGGGGAGGTAATTCGGCGGTTTTACAGTTGGAAATTTCGTTTTACGGCAACGCGCGAGCGGAGCCGTTAAACGGAAGCTGCGATCGTATAACCGACGTTGACAATTTTGAAATGCAAATATAATGTATCCCCATTCTAATGCATTCATTTGGGTTGTTTTGTTAAAACTGTACTTTTTGCGCTGTGAGCTGCGTAAAACCCGATGGCAATCAATGGAAAGTGATGTTACGTGATGACGGTATATCACAGAATGTATTGTCGCAAATTTTTGGCATTATACAGTCAGACGTCGCGTTTTTTTACGCGTGCATTAGAATTTGTATCTACCACCGTAGCACAATAGCACAGTTTTTAGAGCGCCCGGGTCGTATGCGCAAGTCCTGGAGGTGCCATATTCGTGATATACAGCCCAACCTGTATACCCTCCAAGCAAAGACAGGCGCCTTCCTAACAGGTAGGTTTGAATGCATTTGCTTCTCGGGAAATGGATGTTCAAACCAGGTTGCTTGCTTAATGCAGGTGGCCACTATTACGCGATACTTTTCCCCGTGTTTGCTCCAAGAAGGTGGTTTCAGTCAGCGCATACGTTCTGTATGCTAGATGTTGACTAAGGCAATATTCGAACTTTTCACCAGCATAACTACTCCTTAAAAGTTTGATTAGATTCCAGGACTAAAGGCCTTCGTGGCCTCGTGGATAAGAGCGCTGACTCTTATCATTAGTTCTCTCAACGCTTTGGTTCAAGCCTCGCTCGGCTCACATGTGAAAGGTCAAGTTCTGCAATGGAAGGTCAGGTTAACGATCAGCTCGATATGTGAAATAATCTTGAAAGGGACGTAAAGCCAAAACCAGACAAGCTTAAACTTGCACACCTTTGGATGACAATTTATCAGTTTTCCCCTATATTAATGACATTGTAACATACTGACCTGATAAAGATATGCTGTCTCAGGACTAGTGAGCTGTATCAGGTCAACGTGACATTGCACTTACAGGAAAAATAGCAAAACTGTAGGAGTGTACAAGGAGATAAGCTGAAAAATATAATACCAGGTTCACCTGGTATTCTCTATTTATTCTTCGATGCCCGTAAAATTGATCAGTCGATGTACGGTGAAACGTCGATGGTTCGAACATCGTTGGGCTTACAACGGCTCTTTCGAACTTATTTGTATATATTTTTGATAATTTAAGGGAAATGGGATCACCTGGCAGATTATTCCGCCTATTTTTCAAAGGGAGACAACTTTCGGGACTTCCTGTTTGCTTTTCTATTAGCCCTGTTTCACTGAAAAAGGAGTTTACTCTAAAAATTTGTTCCTCAGGAGAAAATCCTTGTCTTTAAGAGTTGACTCCTATTGACGTGCCCTGAAAAATTCCTTTTTTCCCTAGAACTTTTCCCCAGTGGAACAGTCTTCCCTCTTCTGTGATGAATGCTAAGAGTGCAGAGGAGTTTAAAGCCCGAACAGTGTAAGATTGAGATTTAGTTGTATGCGTTTTAGTATACCTCTGTTAGTCTGATTGTAAATAGTTTTAAGGACTCAACCAGCGACTTCTCTTTTCGGTCGGTGAATTTATTCACAAGACCTTAGTCATCGTCCGATGACACTTTTCAGCTTCCTTCTATTCAAATGCTTTTGAAGTTATAGTGGTCGGCGGTTGTCTACGACTTATTACTACTTATATCCCTCCGCCCACTGTGTAGTCTTTGCAGTTTTATCTGAGATCTGAAAGCCTTGGCGTAGAATTGTTTGATTTGGGATACACCTATGATTTTATGTATTTACAATACATTAACACAAACAGTTTGATATATTTACGATATTAAAATTTTCTGGCGGATGAATACAATCGGTCGGAGGTCAAGATTGTTGTGTTTCGGTACGGAAAAGTAAGAAAAAAATATACAGTAACATTCTTTTCTATTTCGAATAATTTTTGCGGGTTTGATATTCGTACATGCTTTTTATACTGGATAATGTATATAAAATTAGTCGAGTCCAAGTTGTATGATTGCAGTAGGCATATCTATAAAATGAGTCAATGACTGCAGAAGTCAAACAAATCAAAGCTCTAGATAACAGGACAATGAGTAGAAATAATTTCGCATTTGATCTTTCTTTATTTATAATATAATATACTGCCACACTCTCTCATGAAGAACGAAGATTACGTGCAGTTGATCATTTGTCAGTTTTCTATACTATAGATCTAATTTTCCAAAAACATATTTGTTGTGGGTATTGGTTAGAATCGACGTGGGGGTGGGAAGGGGGTGCAATTCTAACGATTATCATATAAATAGCCTGCATCAGTCCGTTTGTGTTCGTGGTAGATACTGCATTTTGTCTTTGATGCAAGAAGACCCCTGTCGGGTGAAAGTCAAATGACATTCCTGGTCTATGAATGCCATTGTAGCATTTCTGATTCGATTCCCAGCAAATAAAATTATGGCGTCCGAACATGCGCCACAGGGATGGTCGCCACTAAGTGCACCATTAACTGCAGCCCCCATGTGCAGGAGAACCACCCAGGTTAACGACCCCAACCCTAATTAGCTATACAGGATAATATGTATGCACCTGCAAGTAATGGTCAAATGTTACGGATATATATGCATTAAATATCCTTATTATCTGGAGCTTTATATTCGGTTACAGCTACACCAGCCTCTTGTTTTGTCTGCTGATAACAATAATAGGCGATAATTGAAGATCAAGTAACAGGTAAATGATGTGATGGCTGCCTGCTCTCATTATCCCCAGTCCGTGTAAGAAGATAGATATTTTTTAATGCCCCTGAGGCATATTTAATAATCCTCTGCATTCGCTGATTTAACCTTTAACCACAACCTTTGTCTTGGAGCAGAAATAAAAACAAATAATGTATACCCCAGTAAACCCCAGTTTTCCCTATATAAAGTATACGGTTTAGGGGGTGTTCCTTAAACTGACTTGTTCACATGATGAATGTAAAGAGCACCCCTGTCACCCCGCTAAATACAAAGAAAAATAGTATCTACAGGGTATACATTATTATTACAAAGATTGTGGGTACTCGTTAGAACATTTTTATTGAGACAGTTCTAACGAGCACCTTCAATCGATGTATGAAGAGAGAAAAATAATATTAATAGAAAAAAAACTCGGGTTAAGAGCTGTTAAAAGAATGCGCCTGCTATGTATGGTATGTGTAAGCGCTATAATATAACGTTTCCTTACAAAATCAAAGCACTGAGAGTACCGGTGGGTCGATCGTCTCTGAGTGTAGGTTGGGAAAATAGTCCTAAACTGAGAATCGGAATGTTCGTTTACTTTTAAGCAAGCACAGTAGGTCTGATCAGACATCGCGTTATGTGGCGTCTGATTATGTAGATTCTGCTTGCCAATGTTCAAGTGCATAAGCACAGTCCACCCGCTCCCGCCAAACGGGGCTTGAATAAATAGATGGGCTGCATGATGCTTCCACGTAGAGCTGAAACCAACCAAACACGAGTACTAGTAAACCGCTTAGAGCATCTAAGCCTGCCCAGACAAAGCGGTGCGAGTCGGACCATCCATGCTCATAAACCCTATTGGTTTCAATTTGCGACAGGGCTTGAGATGTCATTTCATCTCAGTATCGGGTAAAAGTCCCATAAAATTGGAAATATCGTCGCCAAATGGCATATACAGTGTTGACGGGAACGTTAAACCTCAAATCAAACAAACAAACGAGCACAGTCCATAATTTTCTTCTTTTGCTGCGCTCTGACGTCTTAGGAATGCCAATTCAGGATCAACGGCAATCAGATGGTCAGTGATAGTCCCGCGCAAGGCCGTAGGAATAGGGGCGGCAGGGGCGGCGGCCGCCGCCCCAATATTTTGGCCAAAAATGCATTTTTTTTTTTCAATGCAAAAATCTAAAACCTAAGACACCTGATCTCTTATTTAACATAAATCTACATCAATCCGCGCGTGTCATATCGCTTATTGTTTATTGGAGCGGCGGTACAATTATTGCCAGAGGCGATAAGATGGTGACTAACGACCGTTTAAAGTAAGTGGGTCCTAAATTGGACAACTACATTAACACATTCTGTTTATAACAAAGAGCCGCCGTCTAATTAACAGGTACAACTTTATTGTTGTACCTGTTAATTAGACGGCGGCTCTTTGTTAATCATGGCTTACTACAATTTTTAAACGATTGCAAACTGCAAGTCGATTTTTAAAATAATTGTAAAATTAAAAACAAAATCATGCAAGATCAAAGCGGCAATTTATTACTCGCTAATATTATAGTTTTTGATACTGACAATTTCATTGACAATAAAGACAATTCCGGTTTAATGGTCTATTGCGGTAAAACAAGTTACCATTTTAGGGAATATAACATTGGTTAACTGAAACGCACTTTTGAAAGTATGGTATAAATGTGCTCTCTATTGTTTGAATGCTTGACTTTAAAAGGAATAAACACAATGAAATTTGCTGTTGTTTTATGTCAGAATTTGCAGGAAATCGCACCATTTTAGAGTCATATTTTCAAAACTCTCCAATCGGAAGGGGGACACACCCTTCCGAACCTACCCCCGTCCGCCGCCCCAATCTCAAAATCCTTCCTACGGCCTTGCCGCGGACAATAGCAAGCAACAGATTCTCTGTTTTATAACGTAGACTGTGGGCACCCGTTAAATCGCTTCATTATAAGAAAAGTATTTAGTCAATTTTTTGTCTGCAAAAAAAAAAAAAAAAAAAAAAAAATATGGTAGCATTTTCCGTCAAATTATTTACATGTACTTGTCATTTGTTAATGTGAATAATTATTTCCCTTCTGTATATCGATTCATCATTCTGAATTTCGAGTATTTCACTGCTAATGCTTAACCTCATATGCAACACAATCTGTGCTGAATATTTCATGTCGCAGCTGCAAACAGTGTAGATCCATCGATCAGCATCTACAATGTTTATCATAGTTTCTCCTCTCTCTTTTCTCCTCGCTCATTAGTACCACTGCATCGCAGATCCTGAATAACAGTGATCTGTAATAGAGCCCCCTCAGCGATATGTTTAAACAATAACAAAAAATCATTTCACCGGTTAATGCAGGTCCGCACACAGTTGGGAAGGTGTAAACGCAGCGCCTCCCCGCTCTTGGAAATTATCTCAGATTCATGCAGTTTTTTATCTTCTGCAAAATACCTGAAATTCGCACCGTCAACCGCCCCTTTTCAGAGTTTGCGCACAGGCCTGAATCATGTTCAAAACTGTTGCTACATACATATGTCGAACAGTGCCCACCCTGATAAGAAGCAATCTACTGTCTATCCGATCTAGGTCTACGCTGTATATCTAATAACGGTACCACATATAAAGTCTGAGCTACTCATTTTTGCTCTTAAACATTTCAGGGTTCTCAACAGAAGTGCAAAAAGTCTATGTTTACTCGACTTGGCATACTTTATGAATGAAGTGTTCCGTAAGACGTCACGTGACAGCGTGTTACCTGAACAACCTGGCATTCTTATACTATTTCGTTTAACCCCCAAATGCCACAGTGTAGTCCCTGTGCAACCTACTGAGCAGACGCCACATTCCGCGGCGTCTGCTCTGGGTATTCGGTGTTCACACGATTGCTGTCAAGACTCTATAGATAGCTCTGACCCATATGTTGCATCGATAAAAATAGCGCAACGTTTCAAGTTCTATTAATATTGGTTTTCCCAAATCAGTGATGGTCACGTGAACAACTGCATGAATTCCGTTTGCCATTTAGTAAATTTGTGTCGATCGTACACGATCCAAAGCACGTTAATTTACGCCTGTAGGGTACTGGTAAACAGTGTAAGTCCGGATCAAACATGTAAAGTGTTTCAAATGCAGCTTTTGTAATTCACCGACTTTGAGGCTTCTCAAGCCTTTGATTTGTTTAGCTACAGACCAGCTACCGGTAATAACCCATTTTTGTTTCGCGGAGAAACCGCCTAACGCGAAATCGGCTATTTTCTCCGCAAAACTGCGAGAAAAGATAAAATGAGCGAGAAATTTCTCGCTGAAATTTCTCCCGGTTTCGCGAGGAAAATTCTCGGAGATTCTCGGCGAAAATTTGACCGATTGCTTTCATTGAAAATGAAATTACCGGCGTTTCGCGGAGAACAAAATACAACTGGGCTTACTGAAATTTTCGACTCATTATTATTTCTTCGTTTGTTTGGCGTTGTTTTTGTAAACGAAGGCAAATTGTAGTCATTGTTAAATCATAATCAAATATTCTTTCATGTTACTAAAAATTCCTTTTAGTAGTTAATTTTTTAAAAGTCTCATGACAACTTTTATTCACATCACGAAAATACGCCTATTTATTTGTTACCCGCTTAAACCCCACTTTTAACTGGGGTTTACAGGGGTATACATTATTTATCTAATTTCTGCTCACGTAGATTGTGGGTACTCGTTAGAACCGCCTCGTCGAGTCGTTTTAAAGTGTACCCAAAATCTTGAGCAGAAATATGAAAAAATGCCAGAATTTTGATCCGAAAATTTTCCGTTTTAAGTGGTAAAATTTTACAATATATTTGAAAAGGCGATTTCTCATAATGAGTCGTGCATGTAGGTTACTAACACCATAATGATGTGTGACATTTACCAAAAGCTCAGCTTGATGAAATAGATGGGCTGCATGATGCTTCCACGCAGAGCTGAAACCAACCCGCATGCGAAAACTGGTAAACCGCTTACAGGATCTAAAAAGTAGAAGTAAAACAAAGATCAGGAATTGATACAATTAACTTACTCCATCCATAAAAGACACCAAAGGGAAAGAAATACAAACATTAAGCGACCAGACCATAATGGAAACCTAAACAAATTAAGCCTGCCCAGGCAAAGTGGTGCGAGTCGGACCGTCAGTGCTTATAAACCCTGTTGGTTTCATTGGGTGGCAGGGCTTGAGATGTCATTTCATCTCAATGTCGGGTAAAAGTCCATTAAAATTGGAAGCGACGTCTCCAAACTGACCTTTACAGTGTTGACGGGCGCGTAAAACCTCAAACAAACAAAACCAAAAGCTCAGATTCGCCTCATTTATTTATGTTTACAAACTGTCAAATTGCTACAGCAAGCGGTGCTTTGAATGCAAAGTTAGTGACAAGTTAACGAGAAACACATGAATTCCACCGCAGGCTAGGTCTATGTCGCGAACGAACGGACAAAAAACCAGACACCTATATCGGGCCATGCTTCATGCAGGTGCGTGAAAAAGGACATGCTACTTTGCATTCGCACGCATTATTTGCGCTACCAAGTCTACTTCCCCGACCCCTCACCCACCCCTAACTAATTAATACTCCCAGTTTGAGCAAACAGGTGGTGCATCAACATGTTAATAAAGCCCATGTAATGAACGAACCACTATTCACCATTTTACATGCACACATACATGTATAGAGAGAACTGGAGTTTACAAGGTATACATTTTCCTTAATCTGTTCCTAGACGTCCAATGTAGGATGTGGGTACTCGTTACCAACTCGTGGGTACTCGTTACCAACTACATGTATGTGGCCCGAGCGAGGCGCAAACCACAGAGGAGAGACTCGATGATTAACCCTTTTTGTACCAAAAGGAATCTTCCTCCTTATATATACAGGAGTCCATTTTGAAACTTAGGGGTGTCAGGTTGTTTTTTCTTAAAAAATTAGTTTCGGAAATGGCTTAACGTTTTGCAAACAGTGTAGGCCCTGATCAGACGCCGCGTTCTGCCGTGTCTGATCTTGGCCTGCACTGTTTGCCAAGGTACCACTTTAGGGGTTTCTTGTACTGAATGGGTTAAGAGTCAGCGCTCTTACTCATTGGGACACGGGGACCAGTTACCTTCGGGGTGAACAGTAGATTTAGCAAGAAACCCAGGTTGCATGTCTGTACAAACTTCGCTGATTATCTTGGAGAATTTTGTAGTTTTGCTCCAAGTTAGAGAACACAATTATATGCAGCCTTGGAATGCTTGCCGCGCTATTTCCCCATATAAACCCTTTTTGTACCAAATGGAATCTTCCTCCTTATATATATAGCATGCGTCCATTTCAAAATTTAGGGGTTTCAGGTTGTGTTTTCTTCAGAAGTAGGAAAATGGCCGAACTTTTTGCAAACAGTGTAGGCCCTGATCAGACGCCGCGTTCTGCGGCGTCTGATCTCGGCCTGCACTGTTTGCCACGGTACC